>OU026126.1:12407500-13607500 GCA_907269095.1 Blastobasis adustella
TTGAGAAATCCCTTGCAAATTACGGGCTACAAGCCAAAGTCGTATACCCTAGAGACAGGTTAGATACCGATTTGAAGAGGTTGGGCAAATTATCTTTCGGAATATCACTTATGGTTGTGTCTATGCTCATGAGAGACACTGCGGAAGCTGCTAATTTCAAAAATGCGATGAACACGGCTGGTGAAATAGATGATATTTTGAAATCTGTGGAGCTTGGCAAAACTCAAGCTTCTACCTTGGCTAGAGTTAGAAGTAGACTTGAAGGTTTAATAGCAAGTTATGTCGAGCTGGGTTATATTTAAATTCGCACATACAGGATATAAGGTGCACTATTAAACAAATGAAAGGCCTTTTAGGTTAAAAGAAGGGCCTATTAGCTGTCCCTTAGGCACCAATAACTCGTTCTTAAACTGCAGGTTTTATTTATTTAATAAATAAAATTTGCTTTAATACATTTTTATACATTGTCTTATTAATTTAAATTAAAATATTTTTTGGTAACACAGCCTCATAGTTTTATTTATTTAATTTTGTAAGTATTAATGTATGGTTACAATAAATTAAAAAATAGGAGCATCGGTAGTTGAGTGGTTAACGTATCCGACTCGTAAACGAGAGGTAACGAGCTTGAATCCCAATGCGTCCATGCACCAATGACGCTTTTCTGGGTTATGTACATTAGTTGAATGCTAATCGATGCTCTTACGATGAGGAAAAACATCGTGATAAAACCTGCACATTCAGAAGACTGAATATTTTTAAGGCTTAGGGCGAAGAATCTGCAGCACAGCTTGGCTGTCAAGCGCTGGTCGGTGGTACCAACCGGCAACAAACCGAACGCCTCCGTCCTTATTTTAAAGCCACAAGCGAAAATTACGGAATAGCATACAAATGCCAGCAAACACGGCGTCACGGATATTCTTATGAATCAGACCTTTTACGTGTGGTAGCTTATGACCGTCGTCAAACCTCGCTCGAGGGGAAAAATACTAAGCCTATTAGCTGGAATCATTAGCCATAGTGTAGTCGCTAAATATTCCGCGTCTATCTCTTAGGGATACCCTTGAAAATCGTAACAGATTGTCGAGCTTTAAGGACTACATTAACTAAACGAGACCTTATTCCGAGGATCGCCAGGTAGTGGTTGCAATTGCAAGAATTTCAATATGAAATAGAGTATAGACCAGGAACGAAAATGAACTACGCTGACCCTTTATGCCGAAATAAAGGTTACTCACCATCACCATCAATGAGTCTACCTCAAATAATGATTTCCTTCCGAATGTGATGCACATAAAAGTGGATAATTGGTTGTTGACGTTACAATTAGTAGACGACGAACTTAATCGCATAAGCAATTTTTTGACATAGATGATAACAAATATGAAATAATGAGATTAAACGTGATTATGTAATAAAAACAATCAAATATATATTTATAACGCTCACTACCGTACCGAACTTCGATGGGTAGTACCGAAAGGGGCAAGGTAGCAGATATGTTTTTTTTATACCACCACGGTGGTAAACAAGCTTACGGCCTGCCTGCTGGTAAGCAGTTACCGCAGCCTATGGACATTTGCAATACCATGGATAAAACCATGATCGTACAAAAAAGACTATTTATAGACTAAAAATACTATTTCCCCAAAATGAGACATATCATAAAAAAAATGTAAAGGCTTATTTTATATTCTGCTGTTGTTGTCTCTGTTCTTATCATAAGGATAAAGAGGATTTTCACACTCAATTAAAAAGATAACTGTGCCGTTCTACACTTTGCATATCGACCACCTTGGCCCTTTTGTGAGAACCAAAAAAGGTAACGCATATCTGTTAGTAGTCGTAGATTCGTTCACTTAAAACGTTCTTGTGAAACCGATTAGGGATACTAAAACTAAAAAAGTAATTAAAACATATTTTATGCTTTTAGAATCCCTAATTTGATAATAATTTGTGATCAAGGTGATCGTTTACCTCGCATGCATTTCGAAATTTTGTGAATAGTAAATGAGTACTGTAGTCTACAATGCAGTAGCCTGTCCAAGAGCCAACGGGCAGGTAGAGAGAAATGATCGAACTATTATTCGAACGATAGTGGGTGGGCTGATGTGCTGACTTCTGTACTTTTGGCCTGAGTGTAAGGTTGCGTGTGCGAGGACATCACACGCGTCAGGATCGACGAGTGTAAAGTTTTTACAAATATATTCGCCTAAGACGTTAATATTATACGATTATACAACTTAAATAGTAAGTTAAACACCTGCGGCTCGTATCACAGCAATAACTGTAACAAAATACTTTGCCTAAATTTAAGTGTAGGCGCCAAAGTCAAAGAGTTCTTGACACGCGGTAACCACGTGGAAGCGACTTGTTATGGCGAGTTTATAAAAGTGCTAGCAACACATTTGGGTCTTGATTCTGTTTGTGACACTGAAGCAAGCAAGAACTCTGTCTGATTGTACCTAAATACCGGTACTATACGGTATTGTAATTTATACATCTGAGGGCTGTATAGAGTGTAAGTTTTGCTTCGATTTTACTTTACTATCGCGTTTGCGTTTACGTCGAAATTAGTATGAAGAAAAAATCTTTATTTACGTACAACTAGACGGCGCTCTACATTTTTTCATACTAATTTTCACGTAAAATCGAAGCGAAACTCACACTAAGCCCTCTTAATATAAAGTGCTACAATACATACGTATTTTATTGAAGACCTTGGAGTCTATTGAGATACCCTCTGTCACTCTGTCATACTATGCCTAGTATATCCGATGGACAGCGTACAGGTTTGGTAGAAGGACGGACGTACGTATGTGGTACGTCGCCGTTATGAGTATTGGACCATAGCCTTTTTTTGCTGGGGATACGGCAAAATATCTACGCGTACATGTATCTAATATAGGGACAGACAGCGGTAAGCGACTTTGTTTTATACTATGTATAGATAAATAACTTATCAAATTTGGTCTTATCTATGTTGTTGAAATATGTTTCTCTAGATCTGAATAAATAGCATTTTATAATTAGCAAATTTTATTTTATTTAGGTCTCCAGTTCTCCATCCTTAGTTTTCGATAAAATAGTAGGCCCTAATTAATATCTTCTAAACACTTAAATTCATACATTATATCCGTACACATAATAAAACTTTAATACTAACACACGCATTGCCAGTCTTTGAGAACAGTTCGTTGAAAGCCGAAAATGTGGTATCGGCTTAATTAGAGCAATGTTGCAAGAGGATCATCTATAGCAATGATACGGGAACAATCGAAGCTTTTTGATAATAATTTAGAATCAACATACCTAAATATCATGATCGACTGTGGTAGTATTCTGTGGTAGTACTTAGAATGTTAAAACTCTAAAAATACCCAAAGAAATTGGAAAGTTAGCTAACCTAACCTAACCTTCACGGTTATGGCAGACTGGCAAATTTTTTGTTTGTTCTGTTAAAAATACCATTCTCGATGGAAGAATAGTTATATTACATTTACACTACAGTTACGCAGTTGCATTGATTAGAAAATTAAAATTGATCCAGTTTCGTCGTTTCGTAACATTATGTCAAGGTCACTTGACATTTTCTAAGTGAATCTGTATTTTACACATTCACGGCTACCGTCTACCTATAAAGAGTAGACATAATAAACATAATTTCACATATTGTGATTTGGCCGTAAGCGAGTGATCGTATAGTTATCGATTTAAATTTTCGGACCCAATACGTTGTGTATAAATTTTGAAAAATGTCACAAGAAATATGTAAGTTTATAGCAATACTCTGTAAATCAACCGCATGAATATTCGGAAATATTCACAAATAAATAAGATTCAGTTCACATAATTAAAAGTAAAATCAAATATCAAAATCCGCACAAATGAAACATAAATCCGCGTAAATAAGTTGATTAAAATGTAATCCACGCAAATCGAAATAGTCATACAATTTATAAATTCCGCACAAAAAATCAAACAAGGTATAAAGGAAACATGCGACTTAGCTAGGCAAACAGGATTCTTCTTTCTTCTGTGGCCATTCTAACTTTGTTTTTGCGAAACCCTAAAGTTACCTAAATAATATGGAATTAGGACCTTTAGGTCTCGGAAACCTACCTTATCGATAGGATAAAACTGAGACTCCCATCCAACCTAACATCTCAGGCCTACAGCATCGTGGCTGGACTACATTTCCAGCCTACGTACCGTTCCAGCGAAACCTTTGACATCAATCAGCCCAATAACTAATTTTTAATCCTTTCAAACCATCACACATATTCCGATCGTCTCGTCAAGCCTTACTATGGTCCTACCTATCGACTCACAAGTCATGGAGACACTATTTTTTAAATTTAATTTAATTCGCGCGTGTATGTTGTGTGCCTAATGTGAGGGACGCTAACGACTCAGACCAAGTTTCGATCCAAACTCGAGATTAATGTCCGTAGGAAAATGTCATTAAAGCTTTAAAAGCAAAAAGGTTCTTAAACGGAACATGGGTCTAAATCTTGACTTGGGACGTTGACTTAGTTAGAGCGCCTAGGACATCAAAGACAAAGTCGGGTTCGTGCACCAACTGCTTCTCTTAGAGTGTATTTGATGTCACATCCGAAACTGTATCCCAGGTTAGTTTCTAAGTTTTTTGTTCAGTGAGGGTGAATACTGATAATATGTAATTTGATAATCTTTTTCTTTTGAATTTGTATTTTTATCACCTTTCACACTTGAAATCTCTAAGAGCCCTAATAAATACTCTAACTACCACAAAAGTAATGAGAATGTAACTTACTGTTAGATTTCGGAACTTAGAATCAAAAATAAAACCAAAACAAACCAAAATCACTGACACCACGGAGATAAAGACATAGATAGAGAACGAAATAAACGTCATAAGCTGAAAATAACACAAAGTAATAAGGCACAAATTAATTGAACAAATCACACGCGAATTGTAATGAATTTTCCCGTGGAAATTTGCAAAACCTGGGGTTTCTTAGTTACGGAAATGGATACAATTATGTTCACGCGACGCGCCCCAGGGGTTGACTGTCTCGTTTCTACTACGCTGACCATCTTGCTTCGAAACCTTATCTTCAAAATTCCCACAGTTCAATATTTCAAACAAACAAAAAATCCAATATTTCTAATTTTATGAGGTCTAAGCGACTGCTCTTATTAACGTTCGCACATCCATAAATTTTGCAAACTGTTCCTGATAAACCGAAAATAATTAAATGTTACAACAGCTAGGGATGTATTACACACGACGTTTTATTTATTCAATGAGTCGATAAAAATTAAAAAAACGCAAAGAAAAATACGCAAGGTAATGAATTCGATGTGGAAATGACTTTAGACCAAAAGTTATAGTGTAGGGAAGTATGAGTAACCAATATAATAACATTTTAGGTACTCAAACTCGACGTAATGTTAAATTAGACCGAGTATAGATAATTCAATTATTAATTTCGATATTTTGTTGAAACGTATCTATATATTCACATCACTATCACTTGTGAGTATTTTGTCATGGGTCCCATAACTTGTCGCCCAACATTTTAAATATTCCCGATATCCTGCCTGTCGTTCAGCTAATCAATAGCGTAAATTTATTACGTGTTTATGAAGTAAAATATTTCTCTTAACGTCAAATAAATTGTTTAAGTTTATTACAAAACCAAGTTTTGGTTAAGTTTGTTAAAAGAAATCATGATAAGCAAACATATTTTAACCACACACTGCTCTGTGTATGATATGCCTATTAATTTCTAAGTCTATTAACTATAAACATACGATATATAAATAAATTTTAGGGTGACGAGCTCTTGGTACATAGTGATCGTAACAAGTTGGTATATTGATCACATTCATTCTTTGTTTAAATTATAATTGAAATAACTTCGTCCTGGATATTAAAACACCGGGAGCATTCCTACAAATATACCTACTAAAATAACCATAGAAAGCTCTTGCATGAAAAATAATGCTTCATCAGGTAGTCAGAGAATGATCATTGTCGAGTTTGTAAGTACTAGTTATGCCATACGAAAAATTGTTTAAACTTAAAATTATTTGAAGTGAAAATAATTTTATATCGCTTGAAAGGACGATAATTAAAAATAAAGAAAATTGATTTGAAATTTACACATATATTTACACTGCATCCACGATTCATCATTGTAAGTAGTCGGTGTGCAGAACAAAAAAATTTTTAAGTATAAAATTATTTGATATGAAAATAATCTTTTATTATTTTTTTTATTTATCGCCTAAAAGGACGATAAACAAAACAAGGAAAATTGATTTTAAAACGATTACAGGGAAAATTGATTTTAACATATTACGACATCATGACATATCATTTTTGTAATCATTTAGGTACGGTGAAGGTATTAATTTCAACATTAGTATATGTATCGAATATGCTAGTGCCATAAATGATAATGGCTATCTTAAGATAAGCTCACAGCTACGAATATAAATAAACATACCACATACAACACTGTAATATTGTGTTCGTGTAAATTATTGCATGTACAATAAATTTTGTAACAACACACTATACATAATATTAATAATGGGAAAGTTTATATTTGAAGGCGATGTTAGTGGTATATCTGACAGACAATTAGATTATATAGGAGAAGTTTTAGAAAAACAAGGATTCAGCAATGAAAAGGTTTTGTTCTCAGTGGTAGGAAAAGCTGATGACAACTTTATAGCCAACGTGAAACGGGTTATTGTGGAAAAAGATGGGAAAACAACCAAGATGATTGCAAAAGTAGCACCTGTGGCTGAAATGCTACGAACAATGATGCGAACTGATTTAATTTTTCAAAATGAAACTACTATGTACACAGAAGTCTTACCAAAGTTCACGAGTTTGGAAGAAGATGCAGGAATACCCGAAAGCGAAAGACTGAACTACGCAGATTGTTACGGATCCCTAATGGAAGTGCCAAGTGAAATAATATTCCTTGAAGATCTACAAGTTTCAAATTATGTTATGCTTGACAAATATAAGTCCCTTACAAATGAAACTGTAAAAATGATTTTGAAAGAGTTTGGAAAGTTTCACGCAGCCTCTTATGCGCTAAAATTTCAAGAACCTGCAAAATTTAAGTATTTTACTGCAAAACTTATTGATACCATCGCAAAAATGAGTGATCAGGAAGGTGTTGATACATATTTCATTCAACTTGAAAACGATTTGATGGCATTGTTGGAGAAGGACACTCATAAAAGCCACTTAAAAGGTGCTTTAACGTCAATGATAACAAATATTTTAGAAAATAAAAAAGTTGACGTGGATTCGCAATACAGTGTGATACAGCAGGGTGATCCGTGGACAAACAATATTATGTTTGTTGTAGAGGTAACTTTATTTTTATTATATTTAATTAAATTTATATTTTTCCTTCGCATCAATCCAACTCAAAAATTATTACATAAATTGGTTTCTCGGATCCCTACACCTTGCATCATTAGTGCTGTGGATACTGATTATATAACTTGATTATGGCATAAACTGATGTGAGTAATCAAATATAAGTGAATGCTTAAATAATTAACTATTTTTTCAGAACGAGAATCCCGTTAAAATATGCATGATAGACTACCAGATGTCGAAGGAAAGTAGTCCTGCTGCCGATGTGATGTACATGATCTTCAACTGCACCGACTACGAAACCAGGGCGAAGCATTACCACGATTGGATCGAGTACTATCACGATCAACTTGAGAAATCCCTCTCAAATTACGGGCTAAAAGCCAACATCGTATACCCTAGAGACAGATTAGATGCCGACTTGCAAAGGTTGGGCAAATTATCATTCGGAATATCAGTTATGGCAGCTTCTATGCTCATGAGAGACACTGCGGAAGCTGCTAAGTTCAAAGATGCGTTTAACTCGAATAGTGAAATAAATGATGTTTTGAAATCTATGGAGCTTGGCAAACCTCAAGCTTCTACCTTGGCTAGAATTAGGAGTAGGCTTGAGGGTTTAATAGCAAGTTATGTAGAGCTGGGTTATATTTAACTTCAAAAATTATATTATAGGTAAATTAATAAAATAATTATGTAGTTATAAGTAATGTGTACTTGATGTACAACTGTTTTTGGCCGATGTTAGATATATCTTATCTACTAGGAGATTAGCTGAATAGCAGACTGAATTTGTTATATTTATATCAATTACATCGCACCACCATCAAGAATAAGGAACACTGAATTAAATAATATAATAAAAAGTCTAACATAGAACCTCCTCCTACTTTTATTTTTGAAGAGCCTTCTCTTGCCTTGTTTTTGAAAAGATTTAATGGATCATCCTACAATTTCGTACAGGTATATTTAGATCGTTGGCCTAATGGTTAAGGGGTCTGATTCGTAAGCGAGAGGTACCGGGCTCACTTACTCTTTTCTGATTTATATACATGAGATGAACACTAACCGTTGCTACTACAGTGAGGGATAACATTCTGATGAAACCTGTATATTCCGGCATTTGAATGTGTAACCATGATCCAATCTAATTTTATATTTATTAAGGTACAGATCACATATTTACATTTAAAATACTAAAACTAAAGATTTAAATATGAATACATATTAAATACATACTAAAAATTAAAAAAGTCGTCGACACCCCTGCGCCCTTAATAGTGCCCAGAAAGCTGGCTGCGTTGGCTCGTTGGATAACGAAACTAATTCGTTGCCCGAGGAACGAGCTAGCTCTCCGGTCACCAGTGGTGTTGTTTAATTTTTTTGTAAAATTCTACACAACTTTCTCGCACCAGCACAGCACAGCACATTTCCAGTGCGTCGATCATGTGACGGTCGTTCGTCATCAGCATCTACGTCTCAGCTCCATATAGAAATATTGGAAAGACCAGGCACCGCACAGTCGAACCTTTGTATTGCTGGATTTTCTGCGGTCCTTCCAAGCCTTTGCAAGTTTTTCCACTGAGTATATAGTCACGGCGCAACGCCTCCGAATTTCATCCTCGCAGCCTCCAACATTAGTGATCGTGGAGCCCAGATAGACATAGCTACTAACCACTTCGCATCCCGCTATATCCCGGACGTCTGGTTGCTTGTTGTTGACGCGGTCGACAATCATCAGTTTTGTCTTGTCACGGTTGATTACGAGTCCAAAATCCAACGCTCGGTTAAAATAAAACCAACAATGGGCTAAGCATTTGCTTGAAATTATTATAAATATAAGTGTACACCAGAATTCCTAGCAACCAGCTGAGGACATTCATTGGCAGATAATTCGTTATGTCACTCTTATTGCCACACTTGTGAATTGGCGTTATTTTGGCTAGCTTGTTGATTGATGGAAAAACACTGTTACTCAAGGACTTATTGTAAATGAGAGCAAGTGATCTAGATAGACGCTTTGCGCAGAGGCGGAGGAATATGGGTGCAATACCATCTGATTTACCGTAAAAATATTGTACAAAAATTAACACAATTCAAAGTTGACGCACTGTGCTACCAGTCTTCCTCCGAAGAGCCATTATGCAGCGTTCATAGTTGGTTTTATGGAAACATAGCTTCTCTAAGGCGGCTTCATTAATAGGCATAGTTTCTAGGGGCCGTTGAATTGAAACTTTAAAAGATGGGTGATGTAAATCGACTCTGCTAATATATTATAGTGAGTGAGAAATAAAGTGGCCGTGTGGTGTTCGGCAGAGTAGAATAGCACCAACCCCTTACACTTATGGGTGTCTTACAAGGCGACAAATGTTTCCGAAGCAAAAGATCTAGAGTCTCTGTAGGCTAGAAAATGGGCAGCAGCTTTTTCCATTGTTATATTTACAACACTGCGATCTCCTGTTATGATGAGTGAGAAAAAAACAGAGCTGTCCGTGATGACTAGATCCAGTTTCCTGTTATAAACATTTATTTTGTTATTCAATTGCTTCACTTCAAATGAACATGTCCAATAAGACTTTCGACTTGTAACTGCTGTACTCAAGGGGTCTACCAGTTAGCTCGGACCACGTAATATCGCCTATATTAAAATGTATATCATATCATATTTTATGATGGGGATTACAGTTAATAATATTATTGCATTTGTTAATAAATTCTGCGACACAATCGTGACGTAAATATTTTAGTAAGTACCAACACTGTATATCGCGCACCCAGATAAAAACTGTCACATCACACAAAATGTGGTTTTTGGGAAATCGCATTTGTTTTTTATAAATGAAATTCGTCATTAAAATTATTTAAGTTAGCTATTAAAAACCTGATGACACATTCAGGGTAGACTATTTATTCCCCTAAAATTTCAAAATAAAAATAATTTTTTTAATGTAATGGTTATTTAAAAAAGGTCCCATAATGTGTCACTTTTTCGATTAAATGGAGTTTATTGCTGGAAATAAAACACTTCACGTAATCATTAGTAACATGTTCTTAAAAAATCTGATAAATGTTTAACAAAATAATAGTTTTATTTTCGTTACTAACAAATTAATGAAATACACAGTACAGTACATAGTATGTACACATAAACTGTACTGTGTGTGTATATTGGGTATACACTTTTCGAATTATATATTTTTTAAATTTAAGATGAAAGAGTTATCGCAATTACTTAGGTTCATACTGTCAAATTAATGGAACGCATACTAATTAATATAGTTTGTAACTTCTTTATATAGAGTAGGTCAAATTTTTGTCTCAAATTTATTAAACCACTGTTAGTTATTTAATATAATTATCACGATTAAAATTATCGCGGCTATAAAAAACTTAGGCTAGCAATAAATTTATGAAATTGGTCGACACCACAAGTGACCGAAGCAAAGAATAAGCATTGCTTTTCAGAAAGGTATTTAATGCTGCCAGTATCTTAGTTACGCTTATACACGGCAATTTTAAGTTAGTTAATTTCTTCTTGCTTTCTATTGTACGTATTTAGTTTTTGAATAATATGAACAATAGCTTCAGAGTATATTAAAAAATAGTGTTATACCTAATGGCACTATACTTAGGCGACTCTTAAGTGGACTTCTTAAGATATTCCTAAGCATGTACGATTGAACTGCGGCAAAATGAACAATTATTGGAAACTTGGTTTTTTGTAAAGCCCTGGGCCTGCGACATAAGTCGATCTTAGCTTAACTGAATCCTCCTCACTGGGAGGATGCCCAACTAGTGGACTGACTACATCACTCCAGTCTTCAAGGGCAAGGACTCGATGCGGTGAACCAACCACCGCAATATAAAGCTGATGTCTCACACCATAAAGTCTTCGAACGTATTGTGGACTCTCGGATGCGACAGGAGTAATCTCGGAGTGTTAGTATGGGTTTAGGCCGGGTTGTTGGACCATGAACCCTATATTTGCCCTAAGAATTCTCATGGAGGGACACAGGTCAAAGAACACTCCTCTGTATTTCCTGTTTCTAGCCATGCTGAAAGCCTTTGACTGTGTCCCTCGTGAGATGATTTGGTGGGCATTGCGGTCCAAGTCGGTGCCTGAGGCCTATATTGACATGTACCGTGATTTCGTACAGTGCAGATCTCCTACACGTTCACATAGGTGAAGATCAAGTCAAGCTCATGGATCAGGTCAGACACTTAGCGCAACCAGTGACATTGACAGCGACGTCAAAGCCCGAATATCAGCGGCTTGGGCCAAATGGCGGGAGGAACGGGTGTTATTTGTAAAAACTGAAGGAAAAAATCTAAGACTCTCCTGTACGGCAGCGAGACGTAGCCCCTAGACCGACACAAGCAGGAGCTGCACGTCACGGAATTGAAGCTGCATTGGAGTTTTACACAAATATAGCGTTTGAAACTCACATTCGAAGCAGCCCTAGCGTATATGACATCGCAAATAAGCTGCAAGTCAAACTCAAACTCACAATTTATTTATTTATTAGGACATTAAATATCTCTTTCAATCGTCAAAGGTATGGAAGTAGGAAGGACACACACAATGACACGTTGGCCGCCTCACGACCGGAGCATACCCAGCCCACGCCAACTACGGCAGGACCGCGCCCGACATATGAAATAGGTATAACTAGTATACTTAAGAAAAACCACTTAAAACTACAGCAAGAATAAACCAGTCCACCAAGGCAGCACCCGTTCTCAAGTATAGCGCAGGGCCCAGCTATCGACCAATTCAACCATATTTGAGGGAAAAGAGCGACCTGGCCCCCACGCCACCGCCAGACAGACTTTTAAGCGAACGTGCATTACACATGCTGCATGTGATAGGTAGCGTCTCCCACTCCAGCCTATCCTACCCCTAAGAGTGCCGCCTTCGATGGTGTGCCACGTCTAGCGCAGACCAGCAAATTTCGTAGGAAACCAATAAACCGGGAATACTCCGCCAGGCACCAGAAGGAGAAGCCGGTCCAAAAAACCGGTGGTTAGACAACGTGAAGAATAACATACGTGCCAATAAACTCACTACCTAGAATGCCGAAGACCGAGCGAAGTATACCAAGAGGAATCTGAAGACGGCCCCGTTAACCGGGATTTACCGCCAAGTTGATGATTATGACTTAAGACTCTCAACTTATTTAGCTTTGTTGGTGAACCGTCTAAGACCTCCATGTACCACTGTAGTGTACCTAAATACAAGCTGAGCTTGGAAATGGTAAATTATATTGTAGTTCGTAGTATTAATGTAGGTTACGTCACCTTTATTCTTCAAATAATACTGTTCTATCTTACCAATTAAATGTGTAAAAAGTCGTCACATCTCAGGTTATGACACTATAATTCCATATCTATTCAATACTTGAAAAGAATTCGTCTCAAAAAGTGTTACACTACATGATGTGACATTATTTCACTGAAATTCATAGTTATACAAGGTGTCTCAAAAGAAAGTTTATATTTTGTGGATCGATTATTAAAAAGGTAAGCCGTGTATCGAAAAAATGTTTATTGATTATTAAAATACACAATTTGGGAATTTATTTCTTAAAAATAATATCGTCCAAATGTAGACCCTCGCATTCGCGGCACTCATTTAATCGAACAGTAAAATTACTTATGACGGCAGGTGAAGTCAGTGATGGCTGCCATTTCGTGACGGATATTTTCTTTCAAACGCGCCAGGGAAGTCGGTTTATTGGCGTAAACTTTAGATTTAAGATAACCCCATAGGGGTTAAATCAGGACTGCGTGGAGGCCAATTTATGTCACCTCTCCTGGAGATCAATTTGCTCGAGAAAATTTCACGAACTCGTGGCAGAGATGTATTGGACATGTGTGACGTTGTTCCGTCCTGCTGGAATCATGTTCTTTGGTTATAGCCAGGAAAGTTTCGCAGTTTAGGCACCAAGAAGTCGTCTAACATCTCCACATAACGCTCTGAATTCACTGTAATTGTACGCCCCCTTCCGTCTTCAAAAAAGTAAGGGCCGATAATTCCTCGCACCGACATTGCTGCCCATACGGTCACTTTAGGCGAATAAAGGGGTTTCTGATGCTTGCGTTTCGGATTCGTTGCACTCCAGTTGCGGCAATTCTGCTTATTTACGTATCCATTAAGATGAAAATGAGCTTCATCCGAAAACAAAATGTTGGTAAACGTTGAAAAGCGCTCAATTGCCGGATTTATGAAGTCAAGCCTCTGACTGGCATCTTGGGGCTTTAATTCTTACACCAATTGAATTTTGTAGGGGTGCAGCTTTAGATCTTTGTGCAAAATGCGGTGTAATGATGATCTATGCACATTTACAGCACTTGCGCGCTTCCGAATTGAAAGGTTCGGCTCATCACGAACAGACTGATTAACACTCTCCACGTTTTCTACCGTTCTTGATGACCTTGGTCGCCCGGATTTTGATTTTTCCAGCGTTGTACCGGTCTCTTCAAACTTTTTGACCCATTTTCGAATAAGAGGAATGCTTGGCGCATCATTTGAGTGGCTAAAACCTCGAATAGAATCTCCTACGCGCTACAGTCGCCGAATCACCGTTTTTGTAAAACTCTCGCACGCACAACGCGCGGTCTGCTCCTGAGAAACGCTCCATAGCGACTGAATTCCCAAGAGCCAGGCTACCGATTGACATAAGCCCCGCGCCCCTCGTATTCGTTGCGTTCACGCAGTAAACTAAATAAATATAAACTTTCTTTTGAGATACCTTTTATTAGAAAATAACTTAACACAATAGAGTTATAACACATTTTTTACGTCCGCTCTGTACTAACCTGCGATGTGACACTATTGTTACCGGCGATGCGCGCCAACGCGCTTAGTGACACTTGCACCATATTTCGTCAACGAACTGCACTATAAATGTGTAAATTTTTCAGCAGGTAAAGTTCCCGATTGCCGATCGTTTGGTAAACTTAACTATTTTTTGTCATAAGCTGTGTTATGACAGTTTTTATCTAGGTGCGCGACGTAATTTTAAAATAGTGGTTTCATCGATTTTCAACTGAATTCATAAATCCTCAACAAAGTCCGAGGACCACTCTCTTCTCAGAACAAACTCGAGTCTTATGGACATTGCCATTAAAATAGTTCCCCCGTGGTGCTTATTAAAACGTTTCATGAACATTTCGCTCCTATCTCTGTGTACCACACAACGACTCGAGGTGAAAAAATATTGTCATTTTACAAGTCTCAGAAAGACATACAATATCATAACTGTTACATAGAAATGAATTATAAATGTTGTTAGTTTTAGTCTTGAGACCTCTTACATTTTGGTAGTAGGTACATTGTCACAGCCATGTTCAAAAGAAAAAAATGTATAATATTCCAATAACTATTCGGTACTTAAACTACCAATCTACGTAATTAATATCCTCTAAAATACTCTAAATGTTTAAATTCACGCATTAGACCTGTACACTCTATCCACCCTCTTCTAACACAGGCAATAAAAAAGTATAACCGCAGATGCATTGCCACTGTAAGATCCAAGATGAAATGCCTCATGCCTGAAATTATCCTTCAAACTGGAACACAACAATGCAAGCATTGTTGCTTAGCGGATTAACAGCTCCCCAGGTAAACTCCATAGGCTTGACAGAGTCCTACAACCCTGATTAAATTTGTTATTTCGATAAGATTCCATCCCATTCCGATTGCGCTAGGATAATAGCGGATTCGTCCGATAAAGCATTGTGGATTTTAATGGAATATTTCAAGAAAAATTAAACGAAATCGTAAGACACATGTCATTAAATGGCATTACGTTGTGTAAGTGAAACAAAGAACATGAAATAGGGTAATGGGTCGTAAATTTCTGTCAGACTAGGAGAAGTTCTAAAATATTCTAAATTAAGTACAGAAGATACAAAATAGTCTACTTAATAAGCTAAGAAGAGACAAGATTACTAAACGAATGCGGTAACTTTGAAGAAGAAGAAGTCCTTACTACGTCAGTTCAGAAATATGCACTCTTTTTTATTTTTAGAATTTGAATTTGTTTAATTTTAGCCAGAGTGAAGTTCCTCGAATCATGTTCTTCAAAAGTTTAAGTCTTTGAAAGTTAAAAGTTAGTAACTTCAGTGACTAGATAATAAGAAAGAAAATATATTTTGAGCGACCACGCTCTATATTTCCCCAAGTCTTTGCCACTTGGAAGTTAAAATCTGAGCTGTAAGTAATATTTAACTCACGCCTGAGATGATTATGATTGGTTTAAATAAAAGTGGGTCTAGTAATTATAAAAACATTATGTTTGATATTTATATGTAACCCAATTCGATATAACTGGCAAGTAATCCTTCCAGTCTTTCCTTATATTTTATCAAGGTAGGACCTTGAGTATTGCCAAGCTGAGCAGATTTCAAAACATCGTTCGTATCTTCGTTCGATTGTAATGCATCTTTAAATTTAGCAGCTTCCGCAGTATCTCTCATGATCATGGATGCAACCATTACCGATAAACTAAACGACAATTTTCCAAATCTCTTCAAGTCGTCATCAAGTCTATCTCTAGGGTATACAAAGTTGGATTTTAGTCCATAATTTGAGAGGCATTTGTCAAGTTGATCGTGATAATAGTCGATCCATTCGTGGTAATGCTTCGCCCTAGTTTCGTAGTCGGTGCAGTTGAAGATCATGTACATTACGTCGGCAGCAGGAGTATTTTCTTTAGATAGCTGGTAGTCTATCATACAGCACTTTACTGGTTTCTCATCCTGAAAATTTAGTAAGTTAACTTAGTTCATCAAAATCAAAGATTTTGGTATAAATTGCAAGGATTTGAGTTTTATTTTTATTTTGTTCCTCTGTTCTTGTCATAAATAAAAATTATTATAAAAATATGTAAATTTAGTCCAGCAGTGACATAGGCTAATGGTGATGAGTAATGATGTGACAAACTAAATAAAGAATAAACCTTATAAGATAACATGCGATTTAATAATTGTTGAAAATATAATTATAGCATTACCTCTTCAATAAACATAATGTTATTGGTCCATGGATCACCTTGCTGTATCACACTGTACTTGGAGTTAACATCGATTTTATTATTTTTTCTTATATTTTCCAGCATAGACGTTAAAGCACCTTTCAAGGAGTTTTTGTGGTTAGCATTATCTATCAATGCGATTGAATCTATTTCAAGTTGACCTAAATATAATTCAAAGCTTGAATCACCAATAAGCTCAAAGTTATCTACAAGTTTTTCACATAAATATCTAAATTTTTCAGGTTCTTGACGTTTTAACGCATATGAGGCTGCGTGAATCTTTCCGAAATCTTTTAATATCAATTTTATAGCTTCATTTGTAAGAGACTTATATTTGTCAAGCATAACATAATTTGAAACCTGCAGATCTTCAAGAAGTATTATTTCACTTGGTACTTCCATTAAGGATCCGTAACACTTCGCGTATTTTAGTCTTTCATTTTCCGGTATTCCTGCTTCTTCTTCTAAACTTCTGAACTTAGGCAGGACTTTTGTGTACATAACATCTTCATTTTGAAAAATTAAATCGGGTCTCATCATGGTTCGGAGCATTTCACCCTCTGGAGCTACTTTTGCAACCATCTTGAATATTTTCCCCTCTTTTTCAACAGTTATGCGTTTCACATTGGCTACAAAGTTATCGTCAGCTTTTCCTACCGCCGAGAAAAACACTTTATCATTACTAAATCCTTGTTTCTCTAATACTTCACCAACATAATCCAGTTGCCTATCCGTTACACCACTAAGATCGCCTTCGAATATAAACTTCCCCATTATCAATAAGAGTAAAAATTTTTTTTGTTAAATGGTTTACACGAACAGTTCTAATATTGTTAAAATTTTTATAGAATATCGAATTATATTCGTAGCCTTATCTTTTTATACTGTTATCTAGGAGAGCTGGCAGATTAAAACAATTAGTTTCGAAGGCTGGCCCGTCAATAATATATCAAGGTTAAAATATAAATAAAACGTTAAAGGTTGATAAATATATAACTTCAACTCACTGATGAACATAGAACCCCGTCAAAGAGCGCCATCTATCATCGAAATTTAAACGAGGAAATTGTCAACTTCGATTTTTTATTGGTACCCCACCCCATCTTACACTCAACCCAGGTTTATGTACTCTAAATAAGGTAAAGTATACCTTAGGTAGGTGGCGAATTTGCGAAACAAGAATGACTATAGGCTGTTACTAGTCGGGCATGCTCCATCTTTGGCCGCATCGTCACCTACCATAGGTGAGATGGCGGTCAAATGCCTGTCTTGTCTAATATAAAAAAAAATACAAACTAAAATAAAAAAATAATAATACTGACTCGGAAACCAATCAAGTCTTTTGGACTCCAATCTAATTGTAGGAAATTATTTGATGGACCATCACCATGTTACAGCAGTTAAAGGACACCTAGGTATATACCTGGTATATCTTAGCAATTAAAAACAGTCATTTAAAATTACCGACGAAATGGAACACAGCATTATCCGCTAACGTTACTAGCAGCGGTGTCCGGTACCGGAGCCGGGTATCCGGACCAGAGCCGGTAGCTGTATCCTGATTTCTACTCATTGAGTTGAGCGGAGCACAAGTGCGGGACGCGCTTTGGTCGATAGCTGTGGCAATAATACCCTACAAACAAGAGAAATGCCCTGATGGTAACTGGTAACTGTAGGCCATGGCATCTACGATTAAAAATGCAGAACCGCATTGTGTTGTCATTGTGAGGATCGAAATTGAATGCCTCGTGTCTGTAATTGCGCTGGCTACTTTATCCTCCAAACCGGAACACAACAATGCAAGCATTGTTGGTTGGCGTAAGAATAGATTAGGCGGTGGTACTCACCCACGTAGACTCCTCAGGCCTCACAGTCCTACCACGTGACACGTGGCGTGAGATGTGGCGAGTATCCCTTAGGTTTACCGTTACCTATGGCGATTGGAGTAAAGATTTAAATAAGAATATGTTTATACAAATGAGAGCATTGAACAACACTAGACAGCCGTAGAGCGATAAACGATAAGGGTGGTAAGAGGCAGATTAGATAATAGTTACTATTACGTAACAGATACTTCAACCCATACGCTATAATAACCAACAAAATCTGAAGAATAATGTCTATTTTGTCTCAATAGTACCGGGAAGAGGTAAATAATGCACAAAATGTTATTTATTCGTCCTTCAAAGTAAGCCCCTTCCGAAATAATACACTTACGCCAACGAATAAACCAATTAATAAAACATTTTCAAACGCACTTTCCGGAATAGACTTGATTTCTCGCCGCTAATTATCTCTGAAGTCTACTATCGACTGAAAACGGCGCCATTACGAAACTCCATTACTCGTAAACCCATGTTTCATCACCAGGTATCAATGGGTTCTACGAATTTAGAATCGGAATTGAGTAATTCTAGCATATCTTCAGCGACCTTTACGCGATTGAGTTTTTGAAGACAATTCAGATCTTTCGGGACTAGTTCCCGGTAACGTGTCTAATGACTAAGCGATCGTTTAAAATGATACGAATCGTTGCGGGTGTCCCGCAACGATAAATCTTATGTATGTTGTGTTGGGCTGACACTGATAGCTTTCGTCATTGTTATTTAAGATAATGATACATAATCAATGCTATTGACCTGAAACATATTTGTTATCTTAGAAGGCATCTACAATAGAGAAGTATCTATGTTACGTAGGATAGGTGCGACGAGTACAGTCTTAGTATTTACCTATTCAAAATACGAGACATTCTTCGGCATACTACTTGTGCTTACTACTTTTGGGTACGATATAGGCGAAAACACGATGGACAAATCTATTGACTGAAGAGGCCACCATGCACGACATTCAGTCGTCAGAAAGGCCATGTTTACCAGTTTAGTCGTTACAACAAAGTAGCCTTCAAGAGCGTCGGTGGCCGAGCGGTTACAGTATCCGACTCGTAAGCCAGAGGTCCTCGGTTCGGTTTCCCGTTCCGGCCATGTACCAATGGCTGTGTCTGAGTTATGTACATACGTTAAATACTAACCGATGTTCTTACGGTGAGTAGAGGCGACTGGATGTGTAACCATGATCCAATCTGGTCAGGTTCCCCTGGTAACAGGGTCATGTAGCTCAGATGGCAGTCGCTCCACTGTAATTACCTGACCTGCCAAATCCTGGATCATGGTCAAGGCGGACCCCGGGCCCTCGTGCACGAGAACATAGCCGAGACATTAACGCCAAGATGATGATGATGAGCCTTCAAGGCAGTTTCGGTTTCGACAAATATCGGCGAGAACTTACCCGCTGGGACCGCTGGACCGCTGGACCGCTGGACCGCTGGGACCGCTGGACCCGCTTGCTTATTTGCATCACACACTTTAATATGATCAGCAATAATTAATTGAGTGTCAAAAACTGCGGCACACATTTCTGTAAAACCCTAAACTGCGACTGCGATATAGAGTTACTGCTTACCATCAGGTAAGCTGTCGTTGCGAAGCATATAAAAAAGTGTCGATTTAGGGTAGTTTACAACAATCGATCCATATAAAAATAGATGTTTGACGTGAAACGTAATAAAAATTACACTGAGTACTAAGCCAGAAAACTCCACAGTACCGTATTTAAAATCACATTGAGTACCAAGCCAGAAAACTCCACCGTACCGTCTTTAAAATCACACTGAGTACCAAGCCAGAAAACTGGACCGTACCGAAAAGGTTGTTATTGTCTTACCTTAATAACTGAAAAACTATTAGTCTTAGAAACATGAATTGACATGAGTATCATTGTTTAGCGTATATAGTCAGTTCGCTGTTTTGACCTTAAATTTGCGTCAGGGCGCCAGAGTACACGACGTAATTATATTTAGCCATTATTTGTTTTATCATTCATCATATTTTTAGGTATTTTCCAACATTGGGAAATTAAAAATTCAAAAACAAATTGGTTTCGTTTTTATCGGTGACATGATTATCTACTGATTTAGATGATTCAGCTGAAATGGGCTGATTATTCATTTTGTCTACATTGTCATACTATTAAACGTGAAATTTATTGCACATTATAAACTTAAGGCGACAACAATAATACATTGAAAGAAAGAAAATATTTTTTTTACACGTAGCATAACACGATATAACAATAGCTACATAATTGTCAAAAGAAACAATAACAAACACAGATTCATGCACCGTCATCTCACCTATCGTCATTTGCCACCATTTTAGATGGTAGTCAAATGCATGCCCAGTTTTATATATCATATAAAAATGTGTGTAATTTTGACAGTAATGTATAGTAAAAATAAGGAAAAAGTGTAAAAACTATACGACAATTTTATATGTCGGTTAACGCCCGTGCAAGAATCAGCAAGAAATACAAATCACGGCTATCGTCGGAAGGAGGAGGCCATGGGCTATCCCAATGTCCGGCGTTGATCGAGCGAAGCAGTTTCAAGAGCGTCTCAAAGCTGCCAAGGCACGCTTAGTAACGGCGCCTACTCTGCGAGCCTACCTCAATTCAAAATTCAAAATTCATAATATCTTTATTGATTATGACATAAAATATATCTTTCAATCGTCAAAAAGGAAAGGGGTAGGAAAGTAGGAAGGAAGCACAGAGTGACACACTGACCGCAGCAATCACATGGCCGCAGCAAACCCACCCCACGCCAACCACGACCGGACCGTGCCCGACAATGCCAGGCAGAGCCGGACCGCACTCAATATATTATATAGGTATGTCTAGTATAATTAAGAAAAACCACCTAAAACTACAGCAAGAGTAAGCCAGTCCACTATTGCAGCACCCGTTCACGAGTAGAACGCAGGGCCCAACCACCGTCCAATTCAACCATATTTGAGGGAAAAGAGCGCCCCGGCCCCCGCGACACCGCCAGACAGACTTTTAAGGTAGCCGCTCCCACGCTACTCTATCCTATCCCTACCCTATCCCTACCCTACCCCTACCTTACCCCTACCATATTGTACCACTGCATTAACTGTACCCTACCACTACCTTACCCCTGCCCTACCACTGTCTTACCCTTAGCCTACCACTATCTTACCCCTACCCTTCCTCTATCTTACCCCTACCTTACACCTACTCTAACTACTACCCTACCCCTACCCAACCGCAGACAGAAGTCACTATGTGTGGGAAAGGAAGTAAAATTAACGCCGCTTCCAAGGTGGATCTCCGTGGGGGAAAGAAACGGCAAGAAACCTACAGAGCCTACTTAACTCTTTCCTTTTTTTAAAACATTTCTTATGTACTAATACATTATTTGTCCTATATGCTATCTTAAAAGTACATTTACATATTCAGATATAGTATAATAACTTTTTTGACATAATTTGTTTTTTATAGTGACTTTAAATTTATTCAATGTTAAATTTAGTATATCTGTTGGAATCTTATTATAAAAGCGTATACATTGACCTATAAATAATTTGTGGACTTTGGCCAGACGACAAGCACTAGTAACAAGTTTATCTCTATTTCTAGTATTCCTATTATGAACATCGCTGTTCTTCGTAAACAAGTGTATATTTTTTTGAACATAGATCAAGTTCTCATATATGTATTGTGACGGCATTGTCATTTCTTGAATTTATCTCTAAGTGAAGTTCTAGGTTTCAATTGGTAAATCGCGCGAATAAGCCTTTTCTGCAGTACAAACACATTATGCCTGTCGGCATATGTCTGTCTTAAGTCTTGCCTTAAGTCATAATACTGTGGAAATAACTAAAATAAACTAATCTTGCTGTAGCCTCATCAGAAATACCTCGTATCTTTTTTACAGCATATGCTGCAGAACTTAGCCTTTTCGCCAATCTATCAATGTGAGGACCCCATTGTAGTCTACTATATAGAGTAAAACCTAAAAATACTGTGAAATCAACAAGATCCAAATTTTCGCCTCTTACTTGAATATAAGTGGGTACTGGTCTAACATTAGGCAAGGAGAATTTTAAACATTTTGTCTTTTTGCCATTCAGTATTAAATTCTTAACCGTAAACCAGTTTACCACTACTGAAACAGCTTTGTTCACGTCGTCATATGTTAATTGTTGTCTTTTAATTTTAAACACTAAAGATGTATCATCAGCGAACAAAACAATTTCGTGAGTATATTTTACAAAGTACGGCAAATCATTTAAATAAATAAGAATATGAAACAACCGACGCCCGACAACGAGAGAAAATACCCCATCAGACTGCATTCGAGGAGTGAACGCATTATTCTAGACAGACTCAATGTTATTATCCATGCTAAAGGTGGTCAGTCAAAGGCTACATCGAACAATAACATTCCTTACATTGAAGTGTTGTTTTCATATCCTAGTATTAGTATTATGTGAATGTACTGAAGTTTCCAAATAAAAATTTTGGGTGGGACTGTGTATAAGGCCGTTGGTTTTAATATGAAACTTCTATGCTCGCGGGGTTGGTCGCAGAGGTCCAACCCCGCGAGTCGGGGACTGGGAGGAATCACGTGATGCCCTAGGGATTTTCTGTGATTTATCCAAAGCCTTCGATTGTGTTAATTATTAAACTTTGGTCAGGAAATTGCAACATTATGGAGAATTCCGAAGGTTTATGTAAACGGAGAAAAATCTGCAGGGTCTGTTGTCTCTATGGGGGTCCCACAGGGGTCAATTCTGGGTCCGTTTTTGTTTCTTATTTATGTAAATTATTTGCCGTACTTTGTAAAATATACTAACGAAATTGTTTTGTTCGCTGATAAAACATCTTTAGCGTTTAAAATTGAAAGCCTAGAACTACTATCATTTCTCTTTAGGAGGTAGTATTCTAGGGCCTTTTGTTTCCGAGTTATAACGGTTTTAAGTGACAGCTGTCGCCTGAAATATAGATCTCGGCGAGTGCTATGATTGTTCTGTAGAAACTAGTGTTCTAGAACCAGTAGTTTCAGAGTTGAACGAGATAGCAAAGAAGGGGATGGGGCGGAATCCCATGCTATTCTATTTTATTACATTTCTCTCCGCTTGGTGACGTCACACACACATTTCCTCTCCGCTCCGGTCATCTTTGCTCTGGTAAAGTTTGAGCCTGAGTCAATGAGCCGCGTTATTACAACGACAGCGTATTTTGGGATCCGGTGTGGATAGCTTGCCTCAAAAACGCGAGGCAGCCGACTATTGGTACGCGGCGTTGTGACAGCGGCAGGGTATTTTGAGTTTGGTCGGGCCTTAAGCAACCTGCGTCAGCGCGCGCATTAGAAATTCACACAATTTTTAGTTGACAGCATAACGCAACCTGCATCACCGACGATTGATATGATCCGCGCCTAGAGTGATAAACAAAATAATGCGTGACAGGTTTTATTTTTATTTATTGCCTTAATTTACCTGGAAAGGCACATGGAAAGGTACGGTCCTATCTCAAAGGTACCACATCCGCTTTGCACAACATCCACATCCAAATTCAGTTATGCCGTGTTCCCACGGAACTATATTTAACTTCAGAATAAATGATAGCCAGCGAGAAACTATTTAGAGAGAAATAAAAAATGTATCTTTAGATGAACTATAGCGCTTGCGCTGTAATAGAAATATTTGATGTTTTTTTTATTTAACTGATTACGTTTAATTATTTTGTATTTTAATATTTTAAGATAATTTGTTTCTGAAACGGGCGTAAACGTTGCCAGGGTTCTAAGTTAACCTCACCTGCACGAAAAACCCCTCCTGGCAGACGGACGAGGCACTGGCGAATCGGCTTTTGCCTAACGGGTTACGCGAGTCGGATGGGAGTCGACGCATGTAAAATGCCAAAACCATACAAAAAATTGTAGCAGGCAAATTAAAGATACCGGACACAGATAGGGCGTCGCCGCAAAACCCCGCAGAAGGATCGCCCTACTACTGTGTTAATTCGTTTAAGGTTACTGGATCCAGGGCGGGCCCGGCTAACGACATTCGCCCAAAGTAAGATCCTATTCGTTACATAGAACGTTGCCACGCTGACAGGACGGGCGCATGAGCTGGCCGACGTACTCGCTAGGAGGAAAGTGGCAGTGGCCTTCCTGCAAGGGACGAGGTGGAGAGGCAACAGGTCCCGAAACATCGGCAACGGCTACAAGCTAATATACGCTGGCTTTCCGGGTAGGGATAAGAGGGTCATGTAATCCTCACACCTTGGAGCCAAATTGGTCGCGAACTGTGCAGTTTCAAAGGAACTTTCTCCCACGCACAGTAAGGTTGTGGAATGAACTACCTGGAGAGGTTTTATCTGGAGAGTACAACATGGAGTTCTTCAAGAAAGGGGTTAAAAGGTTTTTACGGGGTCGGCAACTCATGGGTGATGCCCCTGGTATTGCAAATGTCCATAGGCTGCGGTGACTGCTTACCATCAGGCAGGCCGTAAGCTTGGTTGCCACCTTGGTGGTATAATAAAAAAGTGATCACAATAATCATTTATTTTTTCACGGAGAGAAAAATTACAAAAAGCTTCTTAAACTATCTACTTAAAAATTACGACACCTAATCGATAGTTACCATCAGGTACCTCGTTTGTCACTCAGCAGCATAAAAAGACATAAAATACCACAATTAAAACATATATTTGTGTGCGGAGGGTACAAAGCAGGCACTGAGGACTACTCAGCATTGATTTTCAGATTGCCCCTTCCTTTAGCTCTACATTTCGCACTGGCACTAGGCCACAAGCAAACAATCATTGTTATATGTAAAAAATAAAATAAAATGAAAAATAGCTATAAACCCAAATTAAATCATCTATTAAAAAACCTACTTTCTAAATAATTGTAATCTATTTTAACAGCACATAAACGCCTACCTACGTATATTATTTACCTGATTGATACCTTTATGTACCTGATTGATCTATTCTCGATTCATATAACAAAAAATTACACTGTTTATTCTATAAAACCTTTTGAGCTTTAACGTGGCCATACCATCGAAGGCGGCACTCTTGCAGCTTATCTGCGATGTCACGGGCGCCTAGGCTACCCCGAATGTGGGCGTTTCGAACCCGATCCTTCCGTGAAACTCCACACACCCACCGCAGCATCTTCATTTCCGTGACGCGCAGCTCCTGCTTGTGTCGCTCTAACAGGGGCCAAGTCTCGCTACCGTAAAGGAGAGCAGGTCTAACGATGGTCCTATAGACCTGTCCCTTCAACTTTATCGGCATTTTGGGGTCACAAATGACACCTGTTACCTCCCGCCATTTGGCCCAAGCAGCGTATATTCGGGCCTTGACGTCGCCATCGATGTCCCCGGTTGAGCTAAGCACAGATCCCAAGTATCTGACCTGATCCGTGCACTTGACTTCCTCATCGCCTATGCGCACGGGTAGGGGATCGGCACTGTTGCAGGCCATGTACTCTGTGTTCGCCACATTTATCTTTAGACCGCCGTTCTCATGTGTCTCCTTTCACTTTTTTTGACGTTGGATTAGTCGCCCCTTGTCAGAGTCTGTCAGCGCGATATCGTCAGCATACATGAGCAGCCATGGAGGTACCTCATGATAATCTCGGATGCTGTCTGACAATACCTCTAATATCACGTTGAACAGAAGTGGGCTGAGCACAGAGCCCTGGTGTACCCCAACGGTAATCGGGAACGGTTTGGTGTCACCAACGGCAGTCCTTACTATGGAATCGGAATCGTAGTACATGTCTCGGATAATATAAATATAGGCCTCAGGTATCGACTTGGACCGCAACGCCCACCATATCATCCCTCGAGGGATACAGTCAAAGGCCTTCTGCATGTCCAGAAATAGGAATTGCAGGGGTGTGTTCTTTGATCTGTATCCCTCCATGAGAGTTCTAAGGGCAAATACGGGGTCCATGGACCCACAACTCGGCCGAAACCCATACTGACACTCCGAGATTGTACACTCCCGTCGGATCCGAGAGTCCACAATGCGTTCGAAGAGCTTCATGGTGTGAGACATCACCTTTATAACGCGGTAGTTGGTGCATTCCCGCACCGAGGCCCTTGCCCTTATAGACTGGAGTAATAATATAATAATATAATATAGACGAAGGCTGAGTCGTCTGGTATCTTCCCGGTGCGGAGAATGCGGTTATAACGGTCGGTAAGGATGCTCACACCACGAGAGCCCATCGATTTCCACGCCTCGATAGGGACTCCATCGGGACCGACAGCTTTCTGATTCTTCATACGGCGAAGAGCCGTCTCGACTTCCTCAGGCGTTATCGGTGGCACAAGTCCTTGGTTCCGAGGGAGGTCCGGGGGCTGCACCTCTTTGTGCTGCTTGTTGAGCAGCTCGTGGAAGTATGAGCGCCATCTCTCCTTCACCGCGCGGTCATCGCATTACAGATTACCGCTAGGGTCATTAACACAGCGGCACGTGGAAATGTCTTGTGCCGCTTTAACCTTCGATCGTGCCAACTTGTAAATTAGTTTCTGTCCCTCAGACAATTCCAACTTATCGTATAAAGGACGTAAGTGGTCTCGTCTGGCTCTGGCTACCGCTCGTTTGCTGGCACGTCTGGCATCCCTGTACGCAGCGTGGTCTTTAGGAGATCTGGACGCTTGCCACTTTAAAGAGGGCTTTCTTCAGCCTGGTCTCCCTCTGGACTGTCAAGCCTGCGACCACCCCTAGACACACCCAGCACCGTCCGCGCTGCCCGTGCGATAGTGACACGCTGACCGCGTGCCAAGGTTCCACGACGCGAAGCGGACCTTCCTGTGGGCCAGCGTCTTAAACCGGGCCCGCCCTGGACCCGGTAGCCCTAACCGACTTGACACAGGAGTAGGGCGATCCCCCTGCGTGTCGTTTTGCGGCGACGCCCTATCCGTGTCCGGTTTCCTTATTAGACTTTCCATATTATTATTTTTTTGCGGTGTTTTGACTTTTTACGTGCGTCGACTCCCATCTGACCCGAACAACCAGTTAGGGAAAAGCCGATTCGCCAGAGCCTCGGTCCATCTGCCAGCAGTGGGACCACATGCAGGTGAGGTTGGCTTGGGCCCCTGAGATGGTGGTGGGGCTCCAAACCCCCCTTTTACTTTAGGTGTTTCTTTGTATTTTTCCATACTTTGTTCGCACATTACTTAGTGGTCGCTCAAGATCAGGTCATGAGAAACCAACATATTTTTCTTAAGTACGTAATATTTAAATCCAAGAGAGAAGCAGATGTGTCGGTAATACGAGTTGGTACTTGTACTAATTGTTGATTGATTCAAATGTAGAGTTTGTGCGAGTAAATCCTTAAAAATAATTAAAAAATAATTCTGTCGTTTTTTAAGGTTTTGTAAATACCCCTTTTTATGTCGTAGTTTTGCCTCCATAACCGGATAATATTTTATAAAATAAACAAATTAGCTTAGTGTAGTCCGATTAAACATTCAAAGTTTGAATATAAGTAATTGGATTTGCCATTTCCAAGACATTGAAAAATTTGCTTGTATAAAAATTAGTTTCCGTGATTTTCGTCTGGGTGCACTATGTATAATAAGCATGTATTTAAAACATGTATATAAGTAGTTTATCAGTTATCTAACACCCATAACACGAGCTTTGCTTATTTTTGGGCTAGATGACACTGTGTGAATTTGTCCAAGCATATATTATGCGCACCGCTAGCGCGCTATTGCAACGTGCAACTGCGAACCGTCGCGTCGGCGTCGCTGCAATTTTTCGTCGCGCATTCGAAAGATTTAGAAGGCAGGTAAGAAAGTGCTACACTACTGGGGATATTAAGACTTATTAAGCTTTAAATGTAACCAAGTTCTAAATAACTAGCTACTAACCCTTCGAGTCTTTCCTTGAATCTTAATATAGTAGACTCTTGGGTATTGCTAAGCTGCGTGGATTTTAAAACTTCTTTTATATCTTCGTTTGAGTTAATTGCATCTTTGAACTTAGCAGCTTCTGCAGTATCTCTCATAAGCATGGATGCTTCCATAACGGATACTCCAAGAAATAATTTGCCCAACCTCTTCAAGTCGGTATCTAGTCTGTCCTTAGGGTATACAAAGTTGGCTTTTAGTCCGTAATTTGAGAGGTATTTCTCAAGTTGATCGTGGTAGTACTCGATCCATTCGTGGTAATGCTTCGCCCTGGTTTCATAGTCAGTGCAGTTGAAGATCATGTACATTACGTCGGCAGCAGGAGTATTTTCTTTGGATAGCTGATAGTCTATCATACAGCACTTTACTGGTTTCTCATCCTGAAAATTTTAGTAAGTTAAATTAGTTCAACAAGGTTAGGTTAGCTTCTATAGATACAAATACAAGGTGTCTCACAAGAAAGTTTATATTTAGTGGATCAATTAAAAAAAAAGTAAGCCGTGTATCAAAAAAATGTTTATTGATTATTAAAATACACAATTTGGGAATTTATTTCTTAAAAATAATATCGTCCAAATGTAGACCCTCGCGTTCGCGGCACTCATTTAATCGAACAGTATAATTACTTATGACGCCTCGGCAGGTGGACTCAATGATGGCTGCCATTTCCTGACGGATATTTTCTTTCAAACTCGCTAGAGAATTCGGTTTATTGGCGTAAACTTTAGATTTAAGATAACCCCATAGGAAAAAGTCCATAGGGGTTAAATCAGGACTGCGTGGAGGCCAATTTATGTCACCTCTCCTGGAGATTAATTTGCCCGTAAAAATTTCACGAACTCGTGGCAGAGATGTATTGGACGTGTGTTACGTTGCTCCGTCCTGCTGGAACCATGTTCTTTGGTTATAGCCAGGAAAGTTTTGCAGTTCAGCCACCAAGAACTCATCTAACATCTCCACATAACACTCTGAATTTACTGTAACTGCACGCCCCTTTTCGTCTTCAAAAAAGTAAGGGCCCATAATTCCTCGCGCCGACATCGCTGCCCATACGGTCACTTTAGGCGAATGAAGGGGTTTCTGATGCTTGCGTTTCGGATTCGTTGCACTCCAGTAGCGGCAATTCTGCTTATTTACGTGTCCATTAAGATGAAAATGAGCTTCATCCGAAAACAAAATGTTGGTAAACGTTGAAAAGCGCTAAATTGCCTGATTGCCTCTGACTGGCATCTTGGGGCTTTAACTCTTACACCAATTGAATTTTGTAGGGGTGCAGCTTTAGATCTTTGTGCAAAATGCAGTGTAATGATGATCTATGCACATTTAAAGCACTTGCGCGCTTCCGAATTGAAAAGTTCGGGTCATCACGAACAGACTGATTAACACTCTTCACGTTTTCTACCGTTCTTGATGACCTTGATCGCCCGGATTTTGGTTTTTCCAGCGTTGTACCGGTCTCTTAAAACTTTTTGACCCATTTTCGAATAAGAGGAATGCTTGGCGCATCATTTGAGTGGCGAAAACCTCGAATACTGCAGAATCTCCTACGCGCTACAGTCGTCGAATCACCGTTTTTGTAAAACTCTCGCACGCACAACGCGCGGTCTGCTCCTGAGATACGATCCATAGCGACTGAATTCCCAAGAGCCAGGCTACCGATTGACATAACCCCCGCGCCCCTCGGATTCGTTGCGTTTACGCAGTAAACTAAATAAATATAAACTTTCTTTTGAGACACCTTGTATATTATATCCAATTCAGTAAATATATGTTCTACACTAATTATGGATCAGTTGATTTCGTTATCTATATTATTTTGAAGTGAATCATAAAAGATAATGAAGTGAATCAAACGGTTTAAAAATAATTTTTGGATAAATATTTACATTAAAATTAAATGATATTGTTTTGTTGTTGTGATTATCAAATCACAATTTCAATAATAGTACAATAACTAGAAGAAATTTGAAATAATGTAATACTCATTCGGAATTTACTTTGGTGCGAAAAAAAAACCAATAGATTATCCGAGCCTTCGACCCCGGCTTCTGCCAGGGTCCGCTTTCCTACGTTTTTCCTCCATTTTGCCAGAAATTCGGCATCCTCACGTCGTAAGCAGTTGGCTCTCGCGTCCGACTCGTCTTGGATCTTCCACGGGTCATATTTCTTGATACCGGCAGGCTTAGACACCTCCATCATCGGCCGCATCGTCACTTACCATCAGGTGAGATGGCGGTCAAATGCCTGGCTATCATTATAAAAATTTTGTTTAGCCGGCTGTGTGTCGCAGCCACAAAGCATCACAGGCCTAATTATGCCTTGGACTTGATCGGGATTTTAGGGTCATAAGTGACTGTCGTGAACTCCAGCCATTTGGCTCAGGCTGCAGAGATTTGGGACGTGACATACCGATATCGCCGGACACGTCCAGCACGTAAAAATAAACAAAATACTTAACCATAAATATAGTTACCTCAACTACAAACATAATGTTATTAGTCCATGCGTCACCCTGCTGTATCACACTGTACTTGGAATTAATGTCGATAGCCTTATTTTTTTTTAAATTCTTCGACATTGATGTAAGAGCTCCTTTTAGGCATTTTTTATATGTGTCGTCTTCTGTCAATGCAATTGCATCGATTTCAACTTGACTTAAAAACAATTCAAAGCTTTCCACAGCAGACATAAGTTCCATGTGGTCATGAAGTTTCTCACCAAATTCCCTAAACTTTCTTGGTTCTTGGTGTTTTAACGCATATGTTGCTGCATGAAGCTTTCCAAAGTCTTTTAATATCAACTTTACGGTTTCATTTGTAAGAGACTTATATTTGTCAAGCATAACATAATTTGAAACTTGCAAATCTTCGAGAAGTATTATTTCATTTGGTGCTTCCATTAGGGATCCGTAACATTTGGCGTAGTTTAGTCTTTCACTTTCCGGTATTCCTGCATCTTCTTCTAAACTCGTTACCTTAGGCAGGACCTCAGCGTACATAAGAGCTTCATTTTTAAAAATTAAATCGGATTTCATAAGTGCTCGGGGCATTTCACCCTCAGGAGCTACTTTTGCAACCATCTTGAATATTTTCCCCTCTTTTTCAACCGTTATGCGTTTCACATTGGCAATAAAGTTATCGTCAGCTTTTCCTACTACCGAAAATAACACTTTTTCATTGCTCCATCCTTGTTTCTCTAAAACTTCACCAACGTATTCTAGTTGCCTATCCGTTACACCACTGAGATCGCCTTCGAATATAAACTTTCCCATTGTAAATAAGTGCAAAAAAAAGAATAATTATTACGAATTATTTTCACCGACAGTGCTAGTGATATTATGGTCTTGTGATTGTATTGTACATACATTTATCCTTTTAGCCATATCTTTGTATTAGACTATTATCAAAGAGGCGATAGGTATTCGAAGATAACACAATAAATATTCTTTTGACGACGCAAACTGCGTTACCGACGCAACCTGAGTTTGGCGCGAATTATCCACACCAGCAGTAGTACAAATGTGCTCTCGCGCGCGATAAACGACATAAGGCGCGACATAGATACTGCTATCTCTTTCATCTTAGTATTGAGAGAAAGAAACAGGTTCAGGTTCATTCAGGCGACTGAATGTAAACTCATGATCCAATCAGGCCCCCTTCGATCTGCCAAATCCTGGATCATGGTCATGGCAGACTATGGGCCCTCGTACGCGAGAGCACCAGGACATTAAAACTAAGATTGAGAGAAGTAAAGAAACGCTCTCTCGCAGCGCGAGCTGTGACGCGGGCACACTTGTTAGCCGGGCCGAGCTAAAAAAGTGACGTTAAAGGTGTATGGGCGCAGGTTAGTGAACCCTCGACAGATAAGAAATGGAGCTGTTATAATTGCATAAGGCAAACACTGAATGAAGATTGATAATTTCCGAGTTAAAATTTAATCAAATTATAAAGCCAATACTAAAGCGCTAAGCAAAAATTAACAGCGAGTAAGCAATTTATCGTACATAATCGAATGCGTCAAACTCTAGTAGCGGTGTGTCGATCTGCGCGGGCGCATGGTGGCAGCGGCTAGCAACAACCGCGCCTCGTGATTGGCCGCGCGCCGCTGCGCGCTTCACTCCAGACCTTTGTTCTCGTGCATCTTGCGTTTGGTACAAGATGCACAAGCGGAGCGTTTCTCGCCAAATTGTAAGGCGGTTGCCCAGTGCAACCGCTTGAGCGGATATGGTCTGATAAATTTTTTGTATGATCGCCACAGGTGCAAACTCCGCCAGAGAAGAGATAAGCGGAGTGGAGAGTCACCAAGCTGACAGGAGATGCGCGCGGCGAGATAAACAGAGAGGAGAGGGGAGACCGATAGGAACTGAAACAACTTTTATGTATTACTTCATACGAAAAATTCAATAAAAACAAATCGTGTAAATTAAATAAAGTACGACAGGGTATTATATCTCCTCTGCCCTCTCGCTAAACTCGGAAACTATTAGTCCTGGAACACCAGTTCCTAAAAAGAAATCATAGCACTCGTCGATATCTGCATTTCGGGTGACTTTCAAGTTAACAGCATAATGCAATATAGAAGTTGGGTATATAGAAGTTTATGTATTGTATAGATCGAATTCTGCCTTATTAAAGTTATACATACAGAAGAAGATAGAGGCTGCTCCTGTTATCGCTGTAAAAACATCATTCGCGGAAAGACAATACGCAAGGCAGTCGGTTAACACACGCACGCACACACACACACACACACACACACACACACACACACACACACACACACACACACACACACACGCACGCACACGCACACAATTATGTTAAGCATTAAATATTATACATTTTAAATCATGGTGAACGCGAGGGAGGGCGCTAGGTCTTTTACAAAGACTCGTCGCATTTCCTATCTTTGAACTAAAATCAAAGTAGGTATAGTGACTTACATATTAGATTAATTGTGTTCCGTATTATTCTTTTTAATATATCTTTTAAAATTTTTAATGTTGTTCCCCACTAAATTGCTTTCGTTCACTCTGTTTAGAACAACGGGGCCTCCTGACACAAGTAAACCCTTACTTAAAAGGAGACCCCTACAAATTATAAAATTGTGATTGTAAATTTAGTTGATGGAATAAATTTTTATTTTTATTTTATTTTTTTTATACATAATCGAAAAAGGGGGACCACCCCTAATGGGCCGCACCTGGATTAAAAATTTAAAGTTAACCTTTTTAGATTGTCATAATATGGCGGAAAATGATTAAATTGCCTCCTCAATCAGAGTTTCCGGAGGTGTTCGCTGAGGGTTTAGGTACATTTAAATCGCGAATAAGCCTTCATTTTAAAGACGAAGCGCCGGTGTTCGTCTGCGCGCGCCCGTGGAGCGTGAGCTGCGCCGGCTGCAGCGCGAGGGGGTCGTCTACCAGGTGGACCGCTCCGACTATGGCACTCCCATTGTACCCGTTATTAAGGCTAACGGGGGAATCCGGATATGCGGAGACTATAAAATTACAATTAATCCATTATTAAAAGATTTTCACTACCCATTACCGCGTATTGAAGAATTGTTACTCTGGGCAGCAATATAGGTACTAAGCTAGACCTGTCCAACGCTTTTCAGAAATGCTTATTGGACGAGGGTTCACAGCCCATGATGTCTATCACTACTCATGTCGGTACTTTTGTGTATAGACGACTATCTTTTGGTATTAAATGCATACCCGAGAACTTTCAAAAAATAATGAAAGAGATATTGAGTGGCCTGCCGTCCACGACTGTCTTTGCCGACGATATTTGCGTTACGGGTGAAGACCGTGCCACTCATCTCGCTAACCTGAAAGCTGTATACCAAAGGCTTAAGGAAAATGGACTTTGCATAAATTTTTATAAGTGTGCATTTTTTCAAGACAGTGTAACTTATTTGGGATACAAAATAGACAAAGAGGGTTTACTCACAGACGGTAACAAAATTGAAGCGATCGTATCGGCAGTTATTTAAATTTCGTTCAATAGTCATTTCCACTTCTTTAAAGATTTAAAGATATTAAAATAGAAACGGAGAAGGACTCTTTATTAAATAAAATTTATGATTTTGTTCTACATGGATGGCCTTATAAACAAAACCATGAGAACGAAAAACCTTTCTTTACTAGGAAAGATAATACCCACATTGATCAGGGGTGCTTAATGTGGGGTTATCGTATTATAGTGCCTCGGTCGTTACGGATCGGATCTTAAAAGAAATTCACGATGGTCACCCAGGCATCGTAAAAATGAAACAGATCGCACGTAACTATGTTCGGTGGGTGTCACTCGACGCGGACATCGAGCGCACGGCGCGGTAGTGCCCGGCGTACCGCTCGCAGCGCCCCGCGCCGCCGCCCCCGCCGCTGCACTTCTGGCCGTGGCCCGCGGAGCCTTGGGCAAGATTAAATGTAGACTTTTTGGGGCCTTATAGAAATAAGTACTATCTGGTTATCATCGACGCTCACGCAAAATGGATTGAGGTCGAAAAGGTGAATAGTACTTCGGCAATACTAGTAATCAATGGGATGTGGGCGGTAGCGCCATGGGCCCTGGGGTGGCTGTCTCGCTGTAGGCCAGCCACAACTAAGTACCAGGAAATGCCGAACGTGTGCACCCGGGGGGTGTGGTCCCGGGAGAGTACACCTACCGTCAAGTCGGTTCTGTGTGTCCTCGCCGCTGCTGATCAATCGTATATCGGCGGGTCAGCGGCGGACTGCTAGGAGCCGCAGTAGCCAAACAGACACTGGAAAGGGCGAACCATCGGCGCCTTAAAACCGGTTTAACAGCATCTCTTCAAACTATGACTAGTTAGTGTCACAACAGTCACGGGCCTGTCTCGCCACCGATTTATTATGCGGTTAGACGGAGGGTAGAACCGTGCCACCCACGTGTTTGTGTCGTGCGTGGAGATCCGTACGGAGGAATGAAGGTATCCTGTTGGCTGAGCGTGAGGTGGGCCGGCAGTTGTGCCCGCCGATCGCAACACTCCTCTTCGGTCCGGATTTCCTCTCAAACGGGCGGTCTTCGGGTTAGACGCAACCCGGCGGGAGGTGTAATAGACCCTCGATTCGAGGTAGACGGCCGGGGGCACCCGGGCCGGAGGGTGATGGCTCTAAGAGGAATCCCCTGGAGCCAGCACCAGCCGGGGTCACTAGGGTAACTGAGGTCAGGCGTACGGTAGCAGCGAAAGCAGTTGCCGAGCCAGCTGAAGGAACCTCAAGGCTGGTAGCCTCATCCCCGAATAAAATTGAACAACCGAGTGCTGACCCACTTGGCAGGGTTGGACCTTGGTGACCTCTAGGGCCCCGGCCAAATCGGCAAGGGAGCCCAGGAGAAGGCCAAACAAGAAGACCAGGCAACGGCAACTCAAGCGCCTAGCCTCACAGAGCAACGATGGATCTCAAGCTGGAGCGTCTGTGGACGGCGTGCCACCGGCCACGGGTGAGCTTGCTTGCAACGTGTAAGGAAGGCCGCCTCCGAAGTTGTACCGGCCACCGAGGAATCCAGGAACGACAGGACAAGGAGCTGGCAGCCACGAGGACTCGCAGGTCCCAGCAAAGAGAGGCCGTCTTGACGAGAGTATCTCCCCGGGAGAAGGACCCAAAAGGCAGAGGATCGCGCATTCACGCAGGCCCCAGCCCTGTAGCAGCTACGCGGACGCAGCGAAGCCCGACTTGGTGGTGGGCATTACTAATAAGAAGAACCACCTTGGTCGGGAAAAAGCAGCGGAAGTGGAACAACATGAAGGTGATTGAGGGATCAGACAACGAGAAGCACGTGAGCGTCAACTTCAAAGGTAGACCCATCTACGCCGATGGAAGCCTGAAGCTTTGGTGCCACGATGTAGCAACCAAGGACTGGCTGAAGAAGGTCCTGGAAGGCAGCAAACTCTCGGACGGCGAGAAGGTTTTCGTTAGGGAGGGAAAGGAGCTCATGCGACGAGTACGTTGCGGCCTGCTTCTCCCTGGCGAATGGACTCGTGGGAAAGCTGCTGCGATGGCAGAACATCTGGGCTCGACTCGATGACTGGCTCATACACAGAATGATACATACTCGGTCCATAACTTCTGCAACCTCCTTAAGTCTTATCCACATAAATTCGGTTATATCGTGTTTCGCGGTAACAATATTTAACTTCAGAATAAATTATAGCTTACTAACTTTCGCCCGTGACTTCACGTGCACTTAGAAATTGGATTCAGAGAGAAATAAAAAATATGTGAGTAGTAGGTAAACCATAGCGCTGTAATAGAATTTTTTTTTGTTTTTTAATTAACTGTAATTGATATGGTAGAATCGCAAAATTTGTATTTTAAATATTTTAACATAAGCTCAGCCTGGCTTGTTTAACACCTTCTTTTTTTCTACTCATTCTTGGGAAGTTTGGGATCCCCCCACCATCTCAAGGTTCCTCGCCAACCTCACCTGCACGTAGACGCTGCTGGCAGACGGACGAGGCCCTGGCTTTTTCCCTAGCGGGTTATGCGAGTCGGATGGGAGCCGACGCACGTAAAAAGGCAAACCCCACAAAAATTCGTGGCAAGCAACTTAAGGATACCGGACACAGATAGGGCGTCGCCGTAAAATGAGGCGCAGGAGGATAACTCTACTCCTGTCTTGTCGATTAGGGTTACCGGGTATAGGACGGGTGGCGCTAAAGACGTTAGCTCACAAGAAGGTCCGCGTCGCTACCTAGAACGTTGGTACGCTGACAGGCCGTACGCGTCTCGCCAGGCGGTAAGTGGCAGTGGCCTTCCTGCAGGAGAAGAGGTGGAGAGGCAACAACAGGTCCCGATACATTGGGAACGGTTGCCAGCTAATATACGCTGGTTCTCCGGGTGGGCACAACGGGGTGGGGGCGGTGCTCTCAAAGGAGTTTCGAGACGGCGTCTTGGATGTAAAGCGTTTGAGCGATCGTCTTATGGTTGTCGAGAGCGACGTCAAATCCCGAATATATGCGGCTTGCATTAAATGGCGGAAGGTGTCTGGTGTCATTTATGACCCTTAAATGCTGATAAAGCTGATTGGACAGGTCTATAAGATCATCATTAGACCTGCTTCCTATACGGCAGCGAGACTTGGCCCCTACTAGAACGACACACGAAGGAGTTGCGCGTCACGGAAATGAAGATGCTGCGGTAGATGTGTGGACACATTAGAGGTAGCCTTGGCGTCTGTGACATCGCAGAGAAGCTGCAAGACGCCTTCGTTGTTGTGGCCACGAATACGTAAATGATGCAGTTCGGCAAATTTATTTATTTATTTATTCAATGAAAACTACATTTAACATATACCACTTCATACTCTTAAACCAGGAGGTTTTTCTGAGTGTTGCACATTCCTCAAAAAAAACAATAACTTATAACCACTTATCTACAATATTACGTAAATCACAATAAAACATACATAGTAACATATTTGGTTACAAAATGCCGACTCAAAAAGTCAAAACTATATGGCAGCAGTCAGTATAAATAAACTGACTTCCCCGAAAGGCCGAGCCATAGATAGGTACCTACTCACTAGTATTACTTAACCAATACTAGCAATAAAACATCACGACACTATCGTACCAATTACGTAAGGAACAAATATATACCACCCCCGTTAAGCACGGGAGGCAGAAGTCGGCCCAAGAAGCGATGGCTTGACGTCGTCAAGAATGGATATGCGTGCCAATAAGATCACCACCGCGGATGCCGAAGACCGAGCGAAGTGAGCCAAGAAGAACCGGAAGGCAGGCCCCGGGCCCTGGCGTGCCGCGCGGGAGCACAACCGGTACCTAACGCCCAGATGATGATGATGTTGAGGCTTATTTAACATCTGCGTAGCGCTGACTTGCATTGGAGATCAGGTTGTCGGTGTTGTGGACAGAAGATAAAAATCCCTTAATGAGCTTGAAACCAAATACCCTATACTCGTAATTATGACTATTCATCCGCTTGCTCAGTTGAAATTCCAACGTCGTTTCCCAGCAGCTCCTAATAACGATAGACTAAAGAAGGACATCAACTGTTGATGTCCTTCTTTAATTTACTAGGAACTAAAATAAGACCACGCTAAGTCCGAATCGCTTATTATACAAAAAAAATCTGTGTATGGCAACTTTTTAAACGTCATAGAACGTCATTCACAAAAGTCATAACAAACAATTTGACTTCTGTAGGATGGAAAGTGAAACTATAAAAAATATTATTAAATAATGGGCAAAACAATTAAAAAGGAAGTGCGGGAGATAATTTTCAGCATGATTAATAATTTAGACAAACTAAAAGTACAAGTTCAAGCTAATAGTGACCAAATATCTGAATGTTTACAAGAAGGACTGCCAAGGACAGATTATCCCCAGATTATTGCCGTATCCACACTTTATAATTTTTACTACTGTCAGTCAATACGGACTTGTCGTAGTCCTATTATATCAACAGTTTTGACTTGTGATCATCGTCATGTTTGCAGGGAATGTTAGAGGTTCTGTTAGACGACAGATAAATAAAATTTAAAATTGTAGTTTGTGTTACTATAAAATTAATCTTAACATGTAATATTAATTTTACGGTAACGAACCTTGTCAAACTAAATCGAAAAGTAGGTTGGTTTACTTTGTTTTGTTCACGGCATTTATTAAATGTGGGTCTTGCGGGCTCCGGGCCCTTGTGCGCGCGAGCACAACCGGGACATTGGTGATGATAATCAATGAATTTTTTTTTCTAGCTGATCCACCTCAACATCATTTGCTTGTTGTCCTACCTACCTTATAAACCTTCCTCTTGAATCACTATCGCTTGTTGAAAACCGCGTGAAAGGAGAGGGGCTTTGTTTAATATGTAGTAATGTAGCAAAAGAGCATCGGTGGCCGAGCGGTTACAGTATCCGACTCGTAAGCCAGAGGTCCCGGGTTCGAATCCCGCTCCGGCCATGTACCAATGACTGTTTTCTGAGTTATGTACATTAGTTGAATACTAACCGATGCTCTTACGGTGAGGGAAAACATCGTGATGAAACCTGCACATTCAGGCGACCGGATGTGTAACTATGATCCAATCTGGTCAGGTTCCCATGGTAGCAGGGTCATGGAGGTCAGATGGCAGTCGCTCCACTGTAATTACCTGACCTGCCAAATCCTGGATCATGGTCAAGGCGGACCCCGGGCCCTCGTTCTCGAGAGCACAACCGGGACATTAACGCCAAGATGATTTTTATTTTAATGTAGCGAAAGTGTCTATGAGCTATCTTGATGTATAGTCAAGACTATGTCGGATTATTAAATATGAAAAATTGTAAACTGTTACATTCTAAAGTAATTCGGCACTGGGTCGAGTTTTTCGCTTAGTCACAAACACTAATTTAAATCTAGTGTTTATGTGTTTCTTTGAAAAATACTGTTAATTGCAACAAAATTCACTAATAAAAGCATATTTGTAAATTTATCATAATCTATGTCAGATTAATTAAAGGTTTTTACCCAAACATAAGATCTCTACTTTCACTGCCTCGTTGACCAAGGCTTGTTGCCTTCTGAGATGTGGAGGTGGGATGTGACTTAGAGTAGCAGTCTACTTGTAGTTTTAGTGTTCACTAATAATAGGTTATAATTAGCAACTCGCCTATTAATGAGTGAGAGAGAATAAATAAATAAGATTCCTCGACGTTCTGACCCACCAGAAGGGAGGGTGATACTTGAAGGATAAGGAGTACGGAAGTGGAAGAACACGTGAGAACGACAACGCAAGTAAAAAATAAGGCGTGGCGACAGAAATAGCAATGGTACCCGTGCACTCCAGCCTACGTCGCGAGGATGACGAATACCGGGCGCGAAGTGGAGAAGAATGAGTAGGAAAGTGGACCGTGGCAGAGGCCGGGATAAGAGCTAGGACCATTATGACGACCCGTGCATCCAGCCATCCATCCTACCCTATGCTGTGCTATGGTCCATGCGTTTTGCTGGTTTTAAGCTGCTTTCGGCGTTCTGCGCACACCACGTCACGCTTGTGCACGCTCGTAGAGGTTTTCGGATCGCGCACGGCAAACGGTACGTTAAGAGCACCGTCATTTTTAGGGTTCCGTACCCAAAGGGTAAAATAGGATACCTATTACCTACTCCTTTTCATGTATTTGTATTTATATTACTCGCGGTTTCCGCGGAGCGATGTGCCCATCGAAGAACGTCGAAAGCAGCCGTGCGCTTTATGCCATGTTGTAATTTTGCGTATAAACCCAAATAAATGAAATTATTGTTAAAATAAACTTTTTGTATAATACAAGTTTAATAAGAGTTTAGGAATAAACATTTTTTAATCCGTGTTTCCTTTTTTCTTTTATAGTAATCCCTGCTCTAAGAAACTTTCAATAAGTCCCTCAACCCTTGTCTTGAATCTAAGAATCGTCTCTGCGTTTGTAGCTGATATTTTTGATTGTTCCATTATTTCTTCTGCAGGTCTCCCATCAGGCAAAAAAGCTTCTTCCATAGCGGCTTTCATTTTTTCAGCATCAGTATTTTCTCTTATCAAAACTGTCGCCAACATCATTGAAGTTCCGAAGGAAGTTTTTCCGTATCTCCTAGAATCAGCGTCTAATTGATCTCTTGGGTAGACGAATTTAGCTTTCAGGCCGTAATTTGAAAGGGCTTTTTCGAGCTCGTTATGGTAGTAGTCAATCCAGTCGTTGTAGTGCTTAGATCTGGTCGGGTGATCAGTGCAATTGAAGATCATGTAGTGTAGGTCTGCGACAGGACTTGCCTGCTTAGACACTTGATAGTCAATCATGCAACAGCTAACCGGCTTGTCCTCCTGAAAGGGTATTGAAAAATATTGTTTTAGTAGTTGTAATGAATATAAAAGTTCAGTTACACTTATTAGACGCTCGTACCTTTTTAAAAGATAAAATTGCACTCTAGCGGATACCGTAATAATCACAAGTAAGATAACGCTATATTACAAATTATCTCTTCTGTCGACAAATCGTGTTAGTTATATTGCCGACACTATCGAATATTACACCGCAAACGTGATTAGTGGATTTTTTATTCGGAAATCGGTTATCATTATATTCCGAGCGGTCAATAGGCTTCTACACTACTATACAGTTTATGCAATAAAGTTTTATTCTATTCTATTCTGCCTGGGTCCGCTTTCCTACTTTGCTCGATCTTCGGCATCCTCACGTCGAAAACCGTTAATATAGTTCTCAAATGTTGCTCTATTAATTCTCGTCAATATATTTGTCAGCAGCCATTTGAAGAGCCCATTCTATTAATTATATTGAGGGGGGGAAACGGGTAGAAAGTTTGGGTTTTAAGATAGTGCCAAAATCTTATTTTCACTGAAGTTTCTTATGAAAAACCAATCGATATCGAGTCCCCGGCTACTGGCACCATAAGTCGCATCACACGATATAGAGTGATCTTGGAAAAAATATTGTGTTTAGATAGATACATAATCATGTCGCTACATTCAGATACATTCGTTGTTATATTCTCTTTATTTCCTGCCAAGCACCGATGTTTGCATTGTTACTCCGGTTTTATAGGTAAGGAGCCAACACAATCACAGGCATCTTAGGTAATCCTTACAGTGACACAATGCATTTGCGATTATAAATTTTTGTTACATGAAAATTAAGTGCATGTATCGGTGATGTTATAGGCGATTTATACCGCTTTTCATCAGGTAGGCTGTCTGCTTAATTGTTACTGAGCAGCATAAAATAATTTTTGATTAAAAATAAAAATAAAACTAACCTCTAATGTGAACATAATGTTATTTGTCCAAGCATCGCCTTGTTGGATGATAGAGTATCTGGATGCAAGGTCTACTTTCGCGGCTTTTGCGCCATGTATTAACATATTGCTGAAGCACCCTTTCAAATATTTTTGATATTTGGCATCACCAAAGATTTGCAAAACGTCGTTCTCCATACTTTCGAAATACATTTTCATCTCTGGGATGTTAGCCATTACAGCCCACATGTTTATGAGTTTCTGCGAGAACATTGCAAATGTCTCCGGTTCTTGCGCCCTCAGGGCATAACCCGCAGCGTGGAGCATTGCGAAGTTTTTCAGTACCAGTTTCACGGCATCGTCGGTCAGAGAGACAAATCTGTCCATCATGACGAAGTCAGACATCCCTAAATCTTCCAATAAAATTATTTCATTGGGCTCCTCTAGTAGTGTGCCGTAGCATTCGGCATAGCGCAGTCTTTCCTTTTCAGGAATACCGGCCGAAATTTCGAGATCTGTAAATTTGGGCAAGACCTCGGTATACATCACATGTTCGTTGTTGAACATAATCTTCGTGTTCATTGTCATGCGGAGGCCTTCCGATGTTGGAGCAACCTTGGCAATCATCGAGAACTTGTTCCCATCTTTTTCGATGATGATCCTTTTCACGTTAGCGACATAGTTGTCCCCTGCTTTTCCTACTACCTCGATGAGTACTTTTTCGTTAGTATAGCCTTGATCCTCCAATATCTTGCTGATGTATTCGATCTGGCGGGCACTGACTCCTTCTACAGCACCTTCGAACTTAAAATGCGACATTCTGTGGAACGGCCCTCGCGTGTGCTGTGTAAAACTTGGAATGACTAACTATTTTTTTTAATACACGTCAAGATATTAGCGTTCATAAGTAAGTACGTGGCAACGATAAATGTTGATATTGCATTCAGTAAATGTGATACAATAATTATTATCTAATCGTTATACTAAATTGGTTCGACTTTGATATCAAAACTACATTGATTAAGGTTTTGTTCAAATCATATTTATGAGTTTGATATTTAAATGGCAATATAATATCATACATATTTAATATTATTGTATTTATAGGTACCAGTACCACTAAAATGACAAACTTTCCCTCGGTCTGCCTGACGGTATGCAGTTACTGCCCGGTAACAGCCCATGGGTAGGTCTCCCACAAGGAGGACCAACGAAGGCACAGGCAAGGCCTTTGTGGAGATCTCTGGGGGAGGCCTATGCCCAGCAGTGGGCGGCTTCTGGCTGATATGTTGAACAGTCCTTGGACGTTTGCAAGACCATGGGTATCACTCACGACCCTTTAAAAACATTTTCACATTTCTCAAAGATCTTCATGTTGTGTTGTATATACGAGTACATATTTTCATAGATTGTGTTTTGAGGTACCCACAGTTCTAAATACATTTAATTTAACAAGATACCTACATATATAACGATATGATATATAGGTACGTATTACGTACTAACAAACAAAATGTTTTATTTTAAATAAAAACTATAACTCCGTTACCCGGTTCGTCCGAGCACACCCTAGGGGGAGATGCGTTGTCATTACCAAAAACGCCTTTCGCATGCGGGAAATCAGCTACACATCACATTGTTCTCTATTTACACCCCAATAAAGCCCAGTAAAACACCAAATGCAGCAGAACAGAGGTAAAACAATTTTGTTACGTATCGTTATAGAGGTGCAACGGATACAAAGCCTTTGTAAGACCATCTGAAATATAGCCTTATTGGCACCTCTGGTCCATGTGGGAACAATCAGTGCCTAGGTTGTTAACCTTTACAGCACCTGAGTTCGCCTGATAAGCCGTTTCTGGACGGAATGAGACCCTGGATAGCCACTCTACGTCCTGTATCACCATTTAGGTATCTATAGCTACCGTAATAGGACCACACATACCGAAATTGGATGGCTGTTACAGTTAATTCATAATGTGGAGAAAATAAAGTTTATTTCAATTTGTAACTGTAATCCGTACAAAAAAGATTTACGAATTCTTTTTGTTTAAAATTGAGTGATAGAGTGAAAATATAGGGATCCGTGAAAGGTGTGACATGAAAGATGATGTAGTATCAAAAATAGAAAGAGGGATGTTAAGATGGTTCGGGCATTTAGAGCTAATGGATGATAGACGATTGACGAAAGAGGTATATAGCGCGAATCTGGAAAACCAGCCCTTAAGAGGACGACCCAGGAAAACATTCACTGATCAGATCAGTAATGTTCTCAAAAAAGCTGGGGTCCGAAGTGGTAAGAATAAAAGGAGATGTATGAAAAGAGTTGTGGATATATGCGAGGCTAGGGAGTTGTGTCAGGACAGAGCAAAGTGACGGTCCATAGTCTTTGCCTACCCCACCTGTGGGACACAGGCGTGAGCTTTATGTATGTATGTATGTATTTACAAGTAAGTAATAATGTGAGAAAGTTTCAAAGTTATAGCAAGCGGCGACGGTTTCTACATCGCGAGGCCATTCTTTGTTTTTATTATATAATTTATAGCAACACACTTGAGCGTACACATGGGAGTAAGAGTCCATGTTTACGGAAAACATTACACTTTTCGTTGCCGTTTCCTCGGGCACGAATCTTGAATCTTTCATCATAACTTTATTATTATCTGCAACGATTTTAATTCCGAAAATTCGTGATTCCATACAACCCCTAAGGAGTCAGAGAGCAGAAAGAGATGGAAAAAATAACACTGCTAATAAATCAACGACTTTCCCCAAGGGACGGGTAGGCGAAATCGCAAAATCATCTCAAATTAAATTTCTCACTAAAATTCATCATTTTTAATTTCTGTCCGGCCGGGAATCTAACCTGGGACCTCTTGCGTGGTTTGATGTTGACCACTGAACCACTCAGGTCGTCAAACTACACTTGCATAATTACTGTGGATACTTAAACTACATATTATTATTAGCTAATATCGTTATCAGCAGTTCCGTCATGCTAGGTGTAGAGATGTACTTTTTCCCCCGTTCGCTCGCACCAATTATTACAAAAACTCTTTTATGATTCGCACTCCTAGAGCATTCAATAGTTTGCCACGAGAAGACCGTTTTGACTTATTTGTAAGTAATATAGTTGGAGGCGAATAGAATAAGGCGGCCCTAGCTAAGGATATGTTCGCAACCTGAGTTAATTGTATTGGAGTTACATATGTATAGCTTTTGAATTTACGTTGCTGATGTGACAAGTTGAGTACATGTTTGAGATTGTATTCGTAAAGTAGTGTGTTATAGCTCATAAGAAAAACATTGATTACTTGAAAAGTATCTTGTTAAATTTATATGTGGCGGTTTGTAAATGGCTTATAGATAAGCTATTTTTTTAATAAATTATGAATAACAGCTTTAAACCACCCGAATAAAATAAAATAAAATAAATAAACTAATGGCACAAACTTATGTGTGTAATCAAATATAAATAGATGCTCTAATCATTTCTATTTTTCAGAACGAGAATCCTGTTAAATGCTGCATGGTAGACTACCAGATGTCAAAGGAAAATAGTCTTGCGACCGACGTGACGTACATGATCTTCAACTGCATCGACTACGAAACTAGGGCGAAGCATTACCATGATTGGATCGAGTACTATCACGATCAACTTGAGAAATCCCTTGCAAATTACGGGCTACAAGCCAAAATCGTATACCCTAGAGACAGGTTAGATGCCGATTTGAAGAGGTTGGGCAAATTATCTTTCGGAATATCACTTATGGTTGTGTCTATGCTCATGAGAGACACTGCGGAAGCTGCTAATTTCAAAAATGCGATGAACACGGCTGGTGAAATAGATGATATTTTGAAATCTGTGGAGCTTGGCAAAACTTAAGCTTCTACCTTGACTAGAGTTAGAAGTAGACTTGAGGGTTTAATAGCGTGTTATATCGAGCTAGGTTGTATTTAAATTCGAAAATTATTAATAACTCTATAGTTATGTACAGTCGCGTTCATAAGTGCATGACCGTTTTTAGAACAAAATCTATTGTAGCACATACAGGAAATAAAAGGCCTTTTAGGCTAAAAGAAGGGCTTACTAGCTGTCCCTTAGGCACAAATAACTCATTCTTAAATGGCAAGTTTTATTTATTTAATATAAGAACTTTGCTTTAATACATTTCCATATATTGTCTTTAAAATTAAAATATGTTTTGATAACACAGACTCAAAGTTTTATTTATTTAATTTTGTAAATATTAATGTATGGTTATAATAAATTAAAAAATATTATCATGGGTAGTTGAGTGGTTAAGGTATCCCACTCGTAAGCTAGAGGTTACGAGCTTGAATCCCACTGCGTCCATGCACCAATGACGCTTTTCTGGGTTATGTACATTAGTTGAATGCTAATCGATGCTCTTACGGTGAGCTCTTCTGCAGCACAGCATGGCTGTCAAGCGCTGGTCGGTGATACAAACCGCATCGAACTGAATGTCTCCTCCCTTTTTTTAAAGAGGCAAGCGAAAATTACGGAACTGCATACGAATGCCAGCAAACACGGCGTCACGGATATTCTAATGAATCAGACCTTTTACGTGTGGTAGCTTATGACCGTGAGCTGGAAACATTAGACGTAGTGGAGTCGCTAAAAGTTCCGCGTCTATCTCTTAGGGATATCATTTAAAATCATAACAGATTGTCGGGTTTTAAGGACTACATTAACTAAACGAAATCTTTTTCCGAGAATCACCGGGTAGTGGTTGCAATTGCAAGAATTTCAATATGAAATAGAGTATAGACCACGAACGACACGAATCACGTTGACGCGTTAAGCCGTCACATAGGTAACTCATCATCACCATCAGTTAATGAGTCTACCTCAAATAGTGATTTTCTTCCAAATGTGATGCACATAGAAGCCGATAATTGGTTGTTGACGTTACAAATAGGAGACGACGAGTTTAGTCGGATAAGGAATTTTTTGACATCGAATGTTAACAAATATGAAATAAGGCAGATTAAACGTGATTATGTAATAAAAACAATCAAATATATAAATATAACGCTCACGACCGTACCGAACTTCGATGGATGGTACCGAAAGGGACAAGGTAGCAGATATGATGTTTTTTATACCACCAAGTTGGCAAACAAGCTTACGGCCTGCCTGATAGTAAGCAGTCACCGCAGCCTATGGACGTTTGCAATACCATGGATCAAACCATGATCGTGTAAAAAAGACTTACTATTTCCCCAAAATGCGACATTTCATAAAAAAAATTGTAAAGGCTTATTCTGAATTCTGCTGTTGTTGCCTCTGCTGTTCTTATCCTCATGAGGATAAAGAGGATTTTCACACTCAATTAAAAATATAACTGTTCCGTTCTACACTTTGCATATCGACCACCTTGGCCCTTTTGTGAGAACAAAAAAGGAAACGCATATCTGTTAGTAGTCGTAGATTCGTTCACTAAATACGTTCTTGTGAAACCGATTAGGGATACTAAAACTAATGGCGTAATTAAAACTCTTTATGACATATTTTATGCTTTTAGAATCCCTAATTTGATAATAATTTGTGATCAAGGTGATCGTTTACCTCGCATGCATTCCGAAAATTTTGTCAAGAGTAATTGAGTACTGTAGTCTACAATGCAGTAGCCTGTCGAAGAGCCAACGGGCAGGTCGAGAGAAATAATCGAACGATTATTCGAACGATAGTGGGTGGGCTGATGTGCTGACTTCTGTTCTTTTGGCCTGAGTGTAAGGTTGCGTGTGTGGTGTGAGGACATCACACGCGTCAGGATGAACGAGTTTTAAGTTAATATTACATGATTATACAACTTAAATATTAAGTTAAACACCTGCGGCTCGTATCACAGCAATAACTGTAACAAAATACTTTGCCTAAATTTAAGTGTAGGCACCAATGTCGCGAGTCCTTGACACGCAGCAACTACCACATGGAGGGGACTTGTTTTGGCGAGTTTATAAAAGTGCTAGCAACACATTCGGGCCTTGATTCTGTTTGTGACACTGAAGCAAGCTAGAACTCTGTCTGATTGTACCTAAATAGCTATACTATACGGTAGTGTAATTAAAAAATCGGTTATATAAAGTGCTACAATACATACGTATTTTACTGAAGACCTTGGACGTTATTTAGATACGAAGACTATGACTAGTATATCCGATGAATAGAGTAACAGTTTGGTCGAAGGATAAACCCTTAACCACTTGACTGACGTACGTATGTGATACGTTGCCGTTACGAGTTTTGGACCATAGCCTTTTTTTCGGGGGATATGGCCGACGGTAAAAGATCTAAGCGTGCATGTATCGTACTCGTACTCTTTTGAACTTCAAGTGGAATGCCTCCAACTGTCACTGGAGTAGGCACAACATGGACATTCGACATAATTTTCGCCTTTTCCATGTTCATTGTATGACCTACTTGTTGAGAGGCACTACAGAGGTCATCGAGCATTTTGCCCAAGTATTCCAGGGTTTCAGCCATGACTACTATCGTCAGCAAATCTGAGGTGAGTGAGGTACTCACCGTTAATATTGATGTTCGGGGGGCTGGAAGTCATCAAACCTGCGTGCGAGACGATTTGTAATGACTTTCGAAAACAGCTTATACACATGGGTCAGCAGCGATATTGGTCTGAAGTTCTTTAAGAGAGCCTTATCACAATTTTTTCAAGAACAATATCACTATACTTCTGTGCCATGCTTCCGGCGTTTTTCCCTCGAGAATAACGGAATTAAACAGTTTCTAAAGGGTCTTAAAAAAAAGAAAGAAAGAAAGAAAGAAAGAAAGAAAGAGCATTTATTAACACAAACAACAACACCACACCATTGGAAAAGATACAAGAAAACATAAAGACATAAGAAGAATACAATTATATGCAGAACATAAATTACACAGTACCGATGTAAATACCTATCTGATATTTGTTTAATGTGTAGAGTAATAGGTAATGTGTTGTGGTGGTGTTTGTGTAAAAAGGACCTCACTCAGCATAATGGCCCGGCGTGAACCGGAGCGCTGGTTTTCAGTGAGACCTGCTGAGCGAGGCACGGACAAATGTACAAAATATATATGAAATACAAATATACACTAAATATACTACTTAGACTGGTCATAATTATGTATTGTTGTTGTGTAACATGTGCAGTGTGAATTGTGTAGTCAGCCGGTGGACGGGAGGCGGACCCCGTCCGAGTTCATCCCTGCCCTTCGTCCGGGGCCCACCTCGCGCCACCTGCGCGATGACATACCGAGACCAAACAATGACGCGTGCGCACGCGCGCCCGTCCCTGCCCACTTACGTAAAATTCATACGACAATTTCTATCGGTCGTTGTACCTATATAATAATATACCAGCATGTGCCTTCACAAGTCTGGACAAGTAACAACCTACCTACTCACAGTGTAAAATGCCTAACTAATATCTCATTCATATGTCATTCATTCATAACTATGAATGTCGAAAATGTCGAAAATAGGTAAGTTTTATTATTATTATGTTTTATTAAATTATATGTCCAATCAATTAAATATACAAATCTTACCCATATACAAATCTTAAGCACAGGTTTGCCACCAGCTTTCAGAAGCTCAGCCGTAATTCTATCATAACCCGGCGCCTTGTTGTTCTTAAGCTGTTCGAGAGCCATACTAATCTCGTACAGGCTGATGTCCGGGATATCTTCGGTGCAGTGTCGGGTCAACTTGACTCTGGGGTCTTTTGCCATACTGGTAACAGGTGTTGTCGTGTATAACTGTCCATAGAACCTCTCGACTTCCCTCAAAACCCCGGACTTGGTCGAAACAACTCTGCCGTTCTCCGTTTTCAGTCTCGTCAACTGGCTCTGTCCAATCGACAGATCTCTCGCAAAGACTTTAGAGCCTTTGTTCCGCTCGATCGCCGCCTCAATATTAGGAGTATTAAAACGGCGTATGTCGCGAGTCAGAGACTTAGAGATCTGTCGATTAAGTGGCCTAAATTGAGAGTCATCATCAGGGGATTGCAGAGTCATTCCGCGTCTTTCTTCGTTGAGTTTGAAGGTATCGTCAGAGATTTTGTTTGTTCTGTTTGTACGGTAGGTTATATGGTCAGCTGCAGCGCGGATCCCGACACCATCCGTATAGGTAACGAAGCTGTCAATAGAACAGATAAATTCAAATACCTCGGATCCGTAATGCTCGAGTTCGGTGATATCGGCCCCGGTGTCAAGTCCGTAATCTCTGCACCTTGGGCCAAATGACGGAAACTCACGGCAGTCATGTGTGACCCCAAAATCCCTGTCAAGCTCAAAGGGCTTATATACAAGAGTATAATTAGACCTGTAATGCTCTATGGCTGCGAGACATGGCCAGCGCTGACGAAACACGTTCGCGAGCTCCACGTCAACGAAATGAAAATGCTACGCTGGATCCTTGGCAGCCTTGGCGTGTATCGCGGACAAGATCGAGAAGGCTCGCCTGCGCTGGTTTGGTCACGCGTTGCGTATGCCTCAGGGATACGTGGGAAATAGGTGTCTAAACCTGCCGGTATCAGGAAAGTGGCCCCGTGGGCGACCCAGGAAGCGGTGGATTGACATCGCTGAATCGGATACGAGAGCCAATGTAAGCCATTGGCTCTCGTATCGACGCGAGGATGCCGAAGACCGGGCGAAGTTGAGAAGAATTTGTAGGAAAGCGGACCCTGGCAGAGGCCAGGATAAGCGCTAGGACGACGATGATGATGTTTGTACGGCAGGCGTTATAAAACTTTGACCCAACCGTATAGACAGTTTCCACGAACCTGTTATTGTAGTCGTCCACGTCGACGCACTCTCCTAGGCACTCGAAGCAACATAATACGTTAGTGTAGATATTCTGTGGTAGTACTTGACTAACTCTAAAAATATCATTCTCGGTGGAAGAATAGTTACAATACATTTACACTACAGTTACACATTTACATTGATCAGAAAATTTACATTGATCCAGTTACATCGTTTCATAACAATATGGTAAGGTCATTTGACATTTTCCAAGTTAATCTGTATTTTACACATTCACGGCTACTATTTCAGTTTTGAAAGCTTATTCAACAGAGATGTGACGCCCAGCTAAAGACTTTACTAGAAACCTCAGATTAAGTCAGAGCACGATACAGGTGATCAGAACACTGCCACTCAAACAAAGATATGTTGATCAAATTGTTGAAATTTTGTTGAAATTTTGTTGAAATTGTACACTTTGTTGAAATTGTAATTAAAATAACTTCGTCCCGGATATTAAAACACCAGGAGCATTCCTACAAAAATACTAAAATAACCATAGAAAGCTCTTGCATTAAAATTATATGCATCAGATAGTTAGAGAATGATCATTGTCGAGTTCGTATGTACTAGTTATGACAAACGAAAAATTGTTTAAACTTAAAATTATTTGAAATGAAAATAATTTTATATCGCCTGAAAGGACGATAAATAAAAATAAAGAAAATTGATTTAAAATTATCATGTCTTTTTACACTGCATCCATGATTAATCATTGTAAGTTGTCGGTGTGCGAAACAAAAAAAAATTTAAGTATAAAATTATTTGAAATGAAAATAATATTATTTATTTTTATTTATTGCCTGAAAGGACGATAAACAAAAATAGGGCAAATTGATTTTAAAACGATTACAGGGAAAATTCATTTTAGATCACCATTTTTTTTCCTGAACCATCGTGACATATATTTTTTTGTAATCATTTAGGTATAGTGTAGGTATTAATTTCATCATTAGTATATTTATCGAATATGCTTGTGCCGTAAATGATAATGGCTATCTTTAGATAAGCTTACGGCTACGAATATAAAAAAACATACCACATACAACACTGTAATATTGTGTTCGTGTAAATTATTGCATATACAATAAATATTGTAACAATACACTATACATAATATTAATAATGGGAAAGTTTATATTCGAAGGCGATGTTAGTGGTATATCTGCCAGACAATTAGATTATATAAGTGAAGTTTTAGAAAAACAAGGATTCAGCAATGAAAAGGTTATGTTATCAGTGGTAGGAAAAGCTGATGACAACTTTATAGCCAACGTGAAACGTGTTACTGTGGAAAAAGATGGGAAAACAACCAAAATGATTGCAAAAGTAGCACCTGTGGGTGAAATGCTGCGAACAATGATGCGAACTGATTTAATTTTTCAAAATGAAACTACTATGTATGCAGAAGTCTTACCAAAGTTCACGAGTTTGGAAGAAGATGCAGGAATACCCGAAAGTGAAAGACTGAACTACGCAGAATGTTACGGATCCCTAATGGAAATGCCAAGTGAAATAATACTGCTTGAAGATCTGCTAGTTTCAAATTACGTTATGCTTGACAAATATAAGTCCCTTACAAATGTAACTGTAAAAATGATATTGAAAGAGTTTGGAAAGTTTCACGCAGCCTCTTATGCGCTAAAATTTCAAGAACCTGCAAAATTTAAGTATTTTACTGCAAAACTTATTGATACCATCGCGAAAATGAGTGATCAGGAAGGTTTTGATACATATTTCATTCAACTTGAAAACGATTTGATGGCATTGTTGGAGAAGGACACTCATAAAAGCCACTTAAAAGGTGCTTTAACGTCAATGATAACAAATATTTTAGAAAATAAAAAAGTTGACGTGGATTCGCAATACAGTGTGATACAGCAAGGTGATCCGTGGACAAACAATATTATGTTTGTTGTGGAGGTAACTTTATTTTTATTATATTTAATTAAATTTATAAGTACATTATATTTTTCCTTCGCATCAATCCAACTCAAAAATTATTACATCATTTGGTTTCTCGGAGTCCTACACCTTGCATCATTAGTGCTGTGGATACTGATTATATAACTTGATTATGGCATAAACTGATGTGAGTAATCAAATATAAGTGGATGCTTAAATAATGAACTATTTTTTCAGAACGAGAATCCTGTTAAATTATGCATGATAGACTACCAGATGTCCAAGGAAAGTAGTCCTGCTGCCGACGTTATGTACATGATCTTTAACTGCACCGACTACGAAACCAGGGCGAAGCATTACCACGATTGGATCAAGTACTATCACGATCAACTTGAGAAATCCCTCTCAAATTACGGGCTAAAAGCCAATATCGTATACCCTAGAGACAGATTAGATGCCGACTTGAAAAGGTTGGGCAAATTATCTTTCGGAATATCAGTTATGGCAGCATCTATGCTCATGAGAGACACTGCGGAAGCTGCTCAGTTTAAAGATGCGATTAACTCGACTGGTGAAATAAATGATGTTTTGAAATCTATAGAGCTTAGCACAACTCAAGCTTCTACCTTGGCTAGAATTAGGAGTAGGCTTGAGGGTTTAATAGCAAGTTATGTTGAGCTGGGTTATATTTAACTTCAAAAATTCTATTATAGGTAAATTTTTAAAATAATTATATACCTAAGTATATTTATAAGTAATGTGTATCTTATCTACTCGGAGATTAGCCGAATAGCTGATTGAATTTGTTATATTTATATCAATTACATCGCACCACAATCAAGAACAAAGAACACTGAATTAAATAATATAATATACAGTCTAACATAGAACCTCCTCCTACTTTTATTTTTGAAGAGCCTTCTCTTGTCTTGTTTTTGAAAAAATTTTATGGATCATCCTACAATTTAGTACAGGTATATTTAGATCGTTGGCCTAATGGTTAAGGGGTCTGATTCGTAAGCGAGAGGTACCGGGCTCGAACCCCAATGCCGCCATGTACCAGTCTTACTTACTCTTTTCTGATTTATATACATGAGATGAGCACTAACCGTTGCTACTACAGTGAGGGATAACATTCTGATGAAACCTGCATATTCCGGCATCTGAATGTGTAACCATGATCCAATCTTATTTTATATTTATTAAGGTACACATCACATATTTACATTTAAAATACTAAAACTAAACATTCATATAGGAATACATATTAAATACATACTAAAAATTAAAAAGTCGTCGACACCCCTGCCCCCTTAATAGTGCCCAGAAAGCTGGCTGCGTTGCCTCGTTGGATAACGATACTAATTCGTTGCCCGAGGAACGAGCCAGCTCTCCGGTCACTAGTGGTGTCGTTTAATTTTTTTGTAAAATTCTACACAACTTTCTCGCACCAGGGCCTTGAGAATTCGTATTAGCACAGACGAGGATAATCTCTCTTTGATGTTAAGTTCTTGCAGGATCGAAGCATTGGTTCGGTGCGCGGTCCACGGGATTCTGAGCATGCGACTCCAACCCACATTTCCAGTGCGTCGATCTTGTGACGGTCGTTCGTCCTTAGCATCTCAGCTCCATATAGAAAGATTGGTAAGACCAGGCACCGCATCAGTCGAACCTTTGTATTTCTGGTTATTATGCGGTCCTTCGAAGCCTTTGCAAGTTTTTCCACTGAGGATCTATTCACGGCGCAACGCCTTCGAATTTCATCCTCGCAGCCTCCAGCATTAGTGATCGTAGAGCCCAGATAGACATAGTTACTAACCACTTCGCATCCCGCTATAACCCGGACGTCTAGTTGGTTGTTGTTGACGCGGTCGACAATCATCATTTTTGTCTTGTCACGGTTGATTACGAGTCCAAAATCCAACGCTCGGTTAAATTAAAACCAATAATGGACTAAGCATTTGCTTAAAATTAATCTAAATATAAGTGTATACCAGACTTTCTAGCAACTTAGCAAACCAGCTGAGGATATTAATTGGCCGATAATTCGTTATGACACTCTTATTGACACACTTGTGAATTGGCGTTATTTTGGCTAGTTTGTTGATTGATGGAAAAACACTGCTACTCAATGACTTATTGTAAATGAGAGCAAGTGATCTAGATAGACCTTTGCGCAGAGGCGGAGGAATATGGGTGGAATACCTTTTGGTTTACCGTAAAAATATTGTACAAAACTGAACACAATCCAAAGTTGATGCACTGTGCTCCCAGTCTTCCTCCCAAGAGCCATGATGCAGCGTTCATGGTTGGTTTTATGGAAACATAGCTTCTCTAAGGTGGCTTCATTATTAGGCATAGCTGCTAGGGGCCGTTGAATTGAAACTTAAAAGATGGGTGATGTAAATCGACTCTGCTAATATGTTTAGTGAGTGAGAAATAAAGTGGCCGTGTGGTGTCCGGCAGAGTAGAATAGCACCAACCCCTTACACTTGTGGGTGTCTTACAAGGCGACTAATGTTTCCGAGGCCAAAGATCTAGATTATCTGTAGAGTAGAAAATGGGCAGCAGCTTTATCCATTGTTATATTTACAACACTGCGATCTCCTGTGATAATGAGTGAGAAAAAAACAGAGCTCTCCGTGATAACTAGATCCAGTGTCCTGTTATAAACATTTCTTTTGTTGTTCAATTGCTTCACTTCAAATGTACATGTCCAATAAGACTTTCGACTTGTAACTGCTGTACTCAAGGGGTCTACCAGTTAGCTCGGACCACGTAATATCGTCTATATTAAAATGCATATCATATCATATTTTGTGATGGGGATCACAGTTATTAATATTATTGTATTTGTTATTAAGTTCCGTAAATATTTTAATACGTACACTGTATATTGCGCACCCAGATAAAAACTGTCACATCACACAAAATGTGGTTTTTGAGAAATCGCATTTGAAGTTTTTTTATAAATGAAAATCGTCATTAATCATTATTCAAGTAAGCTATTAAAAATCTGATGACACATTCAAGTTGACTAATTATTTCCCTAAAATCTCATATTAAAAATATTTTTTTTAATGTAATGGTTATCTAACAACAATGTTTTTTTTAAAAAAGGTCACATACTGTGTCACTTTTTAGATTAAATGGAGTTTGTTGCTGGAAATAAAACACTTTTTTACGTAATCATTAGTAAAATGTTCTAATAAATTTGATAAATGTTTAACAAAATGATAGTTTTTTTGTCGTTATTAACAAATTAATGAAATCCTAATATGTACACATAAACTGTACTGTGTGTGTATATTGAGTACACACTTTTCAAATTATATCTTTTTTTAATTTGAGATGAAACTTATCGTAATTACTTCGGTTCATACTGTCAAATTAATGGGACGCATACTAATTAATATAGTTTGTAACTTCTTCATTAGAGTAGGTCAAATTTTGGTCTCAAACTTATTAAACCACTGTTAGTTATTTAATATAATTATCACGATTATGCGGCTATAAAAAACTTAGGGTAGCAATAAATTTATGAAATTGGTCGACACCACAAGTGACCGAAGCAAAGAATAAGCATTGCTATTCAGAGAGGTATTTAATGCTGCCAGTATCTTAGGTACGCTTATACACGGCCCCAATTTTAAGTTAGTTAATTTCTTCTTGCTTTCTATTGTACGTATTTATAGAGGGACACAGGTCAAAGAACATATATTTCCAGTTTCTAGCCATACTGAAAGCCTTTGACTTTGTCCCTCGTGAGATGACCTGGTGGGCATTGCAGTCCAAGTCGATGCCTGAGGCCTATATTGACATGTACCGTGATTCCGTACAGTGCATATCTTCTACCCGTTCACATAGGTGACGATCAAGTCAAGCTCATGGATCAGGTCAGACACTTAGCGCAACCAGTGACATTGACAGCGACGTCATAGCCCGAATATCAGCGGCTTGGGCCAAATGGTGGGAGGAACGGGTGTTATTTGTAACCCCAAAATGATGGTAAAACTGAAGGGAAAAATCTATAAGACTCTCCTGTACGGCAGCGAGACGTGGCCCCTAGAGACGTGGCCCCTAGATGTGAGTTTCGGAGCGTCCGAAACTCACATTGGAGGCAGCCCTAGCGTATATGACATCGCAAATAAGCTGCAAGTCAAACTCAAAATTTATTTATTGATTAGGACATTAAATATATCTTTCAATTGTCAAAGGAGGGGGGTAGGGAAGTAGGAAGGACACACACAATGACACGTTGGCCGCTCCACGACCGGAGCATACCCAGCCCACGCCAACTACGGCTGGACCGCGTCTGACATATCAAATAGGTATAACTTAAGAAAAACCACCTAAAACTACAGCAAGAAAAAGCCAGTCCACCAAGGCAGCACCCGTTCACAAGTATAACGCAGGGCCCAGCCATCGACCAATTCAACCATATTTGAGGGAAAAGAGCGACCCGGCCCCCACGCCACCGCCAGACAGACTTTTAAGCGAACCTGCATTACACATGCTGCATGTGATAGGTAGCCACTCCCACTCCAGCCTATCCTACCCCTAAGAGTGCCGCCTTCGATAGTATGCCACGTCTAGCGCAGACCAGCAAATTTCGTAGGGAACAAATAAACGGGGAATACTCCGCCAGGCACCAGAAGGAGAAGCCGGTCCAAGAAACGATGGTTAGACGACGTTAAGCCTGACATGCGTGCCAATAAACTCACTACCTAGAATGCCGAAGACCGAGCAAAGTATACCGCCAATTTGATGATAATGACTTAAGACTCTCAACTTATTTAGCTTTGTGGTGAACCGTCTTAGACTTCCGTGTACCACTGTAGTGTACATATGTACAAGCTGAGCTTGGAAATAGTCAATTATATTGTAGTTCGTAGTATTAATGTAGGTTACGTCACCTTTATTCTTCAAATAATACTGTTCTATCTAAACAATAAAACGTGTAAATAGTCGTCACATCTCAGGTTATAGCACTATAATTCCATATCTATTCAATACTTGAAAAGAATTCGTCTGAAAAAGTATAACACTACATGATGTGACATTATTTCACTGAAATTCATGGTTATATTAGAAAATAACTTAACACAATAGAGTTATAACACATTTTTTACGTTCGCTCTGTACTAACCTGCGATGTGACACTGTTGTTACCGGCGATGTGCGCCAACGCGCTTAGTGCAAAAGTGACACTTTCACCATATTTCGTCAACGAACTGCATTATAAATGTGTAAATTTTTCAGCAGGTAAAGTTCACGATTGCCAATCGTTTGGTATACTTAACTAATTTTCGTCATAAGCTGTGTTATGACAATTTTTATCTAGGTGCGCAACATAATTTTAAAATAGTGGTTTTATCGATTTTCAACTGAATTCATAAATCCTCAATAAAGTCCGAGGACCACTCTCTTCTCAGAACAAACTCGAGTCTTATGGACATTGCCATTAACATACCTCCCCCGTGGTGCTTATTAAAACGTTTCATGAACATTTCGCTCCTATCTCTGTGTACCACACAACAACTCAGGTGAAAAAATACTGTTATCTTGCAAGTCTCACATAGACATACAATATCATAACTGTTACATAGTTAGTCTTGAGACCTCTTACATTTTGGTAGTAGGTACATTGTCACAGCCAATTTCAAAAGAAAAAAATTTATAATGTTCCAATAACTATTCGGTACTTAAAACTACCAATCTACGTAATTAATATCCTCTAAATGCTCAAATTCACGCATTAGACCTGTACACTCTATCCACCCTCTTCTAACACGGGCAACAAAAAAGTATAACCGCAGATGCATTGTCACTGTAAGATCTAAGATGAAATGCCTCATGCCTGAAATTATCCTTCATACCGGTACACAACAATGCAAGCATTGTTGCTTAGCGGCAGAACACCTCCCCAGATGAACTTCTTAGGCTTGACAGAGTCCTACAACCCTGATTAAATTTGTTATTTCGATAAGATTCCATCCCATTCCGATTGCGCGGGGATAATAGCGGATTCGTCCGATAAAGCATTGTGAATTTTTATGGAATATCCCAAGAAATATTAAACAAAACCGTTAGACACATGTCATTCTTTTTTTTTTTTTTTTTATGTTATCCGGCAGACAAACAGGCATGCGGGCCACCTGATGGAAAGGGGTCACCGCCGCCTATGGACATCAGCATCACCAGGGGTGCTACCAATGCGTTGCCCGCCTCTAAGGAGACCTCAAATATACCTCTTGAACGATCCCATGTCATAGACCAAAGGAAACACCGTGGCTGGGAGCTCATTCCACATCCGAATCGTACGAGCGAGAAACGTTCTTTCGAATCTTCGCGTGGACACCACTAGAGGGTCCACGTAATGGGGATGAGTACCCAGCCCACGGCGGGTGGTGCGACGGCGGAATTGTGCTGTGGGCACCAGATCAAATAATTCCTCAGAACACTCCCCATTGTACAGCCACAGTGGGTAGAACACACACAGGGAGCCAAAGTCCCTTCGATCAGCCAGTGGTTCTAACTTGCCTGTCAGTATGGTATCGTCGACAATTCGTACGGCGCGCTTCTGTATGGAATCCAAGTGATTAAGCAGGTCGGCGGTTTCCCCGGCCCAAAGATGGGAACAATACTCCATATGTGGCCGCACCTGTGCCTTATACAGCAACAGGCGCTGTTCTGGGGTGAAGTAACGCTTAGACCGGTTAAGCAGACCAAGTTTTTTCGAGGCTAGTTTAGTCTTACACTCCAGGTGACTTCGGAACCGTACGTCGTCTGATATGTCGACACCAAGGATCCCGATACTTTCTGAGATGGAGAGGGATGTTCCTTGGAACTGCGGCACCATGACAAAAGGATCCTTTTTGGCGGAAAATGCGCAGACCTGCGTCTTAGAGGGTTGAATTCCACCAGGTTCAATCTGCCCCAGTGAGCAACTTGCTCCAAGGAGTGTTCAATCTCTGAAACAAGTCTTATTCGGCTTTTCGACACCACGGAACGAGGGATATTCGCACGGCCAGTATAACGAGCGTCTGCAGTACTGTCATCTGCATAGCAATGAATACTGGGAATATTCAGCATATCATTGATATGCAGAAGAAACAGCGTGGGAGACAGCACTGAACCTTGGGGTACTCCAGCATTAATACTCTTGGTATCGGAGCAGCATCGAATACGACTTGGATACTCCGCCCAGACAGAAAGCTGGATACCCAATTGCAGGGTCCGAGGGTGTACCCTCGGGGATACCGTACTTCGGGAGTTTTGTTAGCAGTGCCCTGTGCCAGACCCGATCAAATGGCTTGGCTATATCAAGACTTACAACCAGAGCCTCCCCCTTGCTCTCAACAGCCTCAGCCCACCGGTGTGTTAGGTACACAAGAAGATCACCAGCTGAGCGACCATGACGGAAGCCATATTGACGGTCACTGATCAGCTGGTGATCCTCGAGGTATCCAAGGAGCTGGATATTTATGACCCGCTCCATCACCTTAGAGAGCAAGGAGGTTACCGCTATAGGCCTGTAATTTGATGGGTCTGAATTGTCACCCTTCTTGGGTATCGGGTGCACATGGGCTAACTTCCACGAAGACGGCACCGTTCCTGAGGTGTAGGAAAGCTTAAATAGGCGCATTAACACGGGAGACAACTCGGGAGCACACTTTTTAAGAACGATAGCCGGAATGCCATCAGGTCCACTGGACTTCCGGATGTCTAGGGAGAGAAGCACACGTCTTATTTTTTTTTATGTTATCCGGCAGACAAACAGGCATGCGGGCCACCTGATGGAAAGTGGTCACCGCCGCCTATGGACATCAGCATCACCAGGGGTGCTACCAATGCGTTGCCCGCCTCTAAGGAGACCTCTAATATACCTCTTGAACGATCCCATGTCATAGACCAAAGGAAACACCGTTGCTGGGAGCTCATTCCACATCCGAATCGTACGAGCGAGAAACGTTCTTTCGAATCTTCGCGTGGACACCACTAGAGGGTCCACGTAATGGGGATGAGTACCCAGCCCACGGCGGGTGGTGCGATTGCGGAATTGTGCTGTGGGCACCAGATCAAATAATTCCTCAGAACACTCCCCATTGTACAGCCGGTAGAACACACACAGGGAGCCAAAGTCCCTTCGATCAGCCAGTGGTTCCAACTTGCCTGTCAGTACGGTATCGTCGACAATTCGTACGGCGCGCCTCTGTATAGAATCCAAGTGATTAAGCAGGTCGGCGGTTTCCCCGGCCCAAAGATGGGAACAATACTCCATATGTGGCCGCACCTGTGCCTTATACAGCAACAGACGCTGTTCTGGGGTGAAGTATCGCTTAGACCGGTTAAGCACACCAAGTTTTTTCGAGGCTAGTTTAGCCTTACACTCCAGGTGACTTCGGAACCGTACGTCGTCTGATATGTCGACACCAAGGATCCCGATACTTTTTGAGATGGAGAGGGATGTTCCTTGGAGAGGGGGTCTTATGATTTTTTGGGTGAAACGAACCGCGGGCATGATGCCCTCACACCGTGAGATTGTAGGCGGTGCAGCTCCCCCATCATCCAGAGTTGAGCTATGAGCAAAGAGATTACCCAAGAGATCGGCTTTCTCCTTTGCTGTGTGGACCAATTGGTCATCCGGCTTGCGCAATGTTGGAAAGGTGGTCCGACAAAAGTTTCCCTCGACAGCTTTGGAGAGAGACCAAAAAGCACGGCTCCCAGAGGGGTAGCTGATTAGTTTCTCTTCAATTCCACCGATGAATTTGTATTTTGCTCCGGCCAATGCCCTCTTTGTAGACCTCGATACAGTATTGTACTTTTTCCTCAAAATGTGGGTATTAGGGTCCTTTATTTTTCCATTAAATGGCATTACTACTTAATAAGCTAAGAAGAGACAAGATTACTAAACGAATGCGGTAACTTTGAAGAAGAAGAAGTCCTTACTACGTCAGTTCAAAAATATGCACTCTTTTTAATTTTTAGAATTTGAATTTGGTTAGTTTTAGCCAGAGTGAAGTTTCTCGAATCATGTTCTTCAAAAGTTTAAGTCTTTGAAAGTTGAAAGTTAGAAACTTCAGTGACTAGATAATAAAGAAAATATATTTTGAGCGACCACGCGCTATATTTTCCCAAGTCTTTGTCACTTGAAAGTTAAAATCTGAGCTGTAGGTAATATTTAACTCACGCCTGAGATGATTATGATTGGTTTGAATAAATAGTGAGTCTAGTAATTATAAAAACATTATGTTTTTGATATTTATATGTAACCAAATTCGATATAACTGGCAAGTAATCCTTCCAGTCTTTCCTTATATTTTAACAAGGTAGGACCTTGAGTATTGCCAAGCTGAGCAGATTTCAAAACATCGTTCATGTCTTCGTTCGATTGTAATGCATCTTTAAATTTAGCAGCTTCCGCAGTATCTCTCATGATCATGGATGCAACCATTACCGATAAACTAAACGACAATTTTCCAAATCTCTTCAAGTCGTCATCAAGTCTATCTCTAGGGTATACAAAGTTGGATTTTAGTCCATAATTTGAGAGGCATTTGTCAAGTTGATCGTGATAATAGTCGATCCATTCGTGGTAATGCTTCGCCCTAGTTTCGTAGTCGGTGCAGTTGAAGATCATGTACATTACGTCGGCAGCAGGAGTATTTTCTTTAGATAGCTGGTAGTCTATCATACAGCACTTTACTGGTTTCTCATCCTGAAAATTTAGTAAGTTAACTTAGTTCATCAAAATCAAAGATTTTGGTATCTATTGCAAGGATTTGAGTTTTTTTTTATTTTGTTCCTCTGTTCTTGTCATAAATAAAAATTAATAAAAATATGTAAATTAAGTCCAGCAGTGAACTAACATAGGCTAATGGTGATGAGTAATGATGTGACAAATTAAATAAAGAATAAAACTTATAAGATAACATGCGATTTACTAATTGTGGAATATATAATTACCTCTATAATAAACATAATGTTATTGGTCCATGGATCACCTTGCTGTATCACACTGTACTTGGAGTTAGCATCGATTTTATTATTTTTTCTTATATTTTCCAGCATAGACGTTAAAGCACCTTTCAAAGAGTTTTTGTGGTTAGCATTATCTATCAATGCTATTGAATCTATTTCAAGTTGACCTAAATATAATTCAAAGCCCGAATCACCAATAAGCTCAAAGTTGTCCACAAGTTTTTCACATAAATATCTAAATTTTTCAGGTTCTTGACGTTTTAACGCATATGAAGCTGCGTGAATCTTACCGAAATCTTTTAATATCAATTTTATAGTTTCATTTGTGAGAGACTTATATTTGTCAAGCATAACATAATTTGAAACCTGCAGATCTTCAAGAAGTATTATTTCACTTGGTACTTCCATTAAGGATCCGTAACACTTCGCGTATTTTAGTCTGTCATTTTCCGGTATTCCTGCTTCTTCTTCTAAACTCCTGAACTTAGGCAGGACTTTTGTGTACATAACATCTTCATTTTGAAAAATTAAATCAGGTCTCATCATGGTTCGGAGCATTTCACCCTCTGGAGCTACTTTTGCAACCATCTTGAATATTTTTCCCTCTTTTTCAACCGTTATGCGTTTCACATTGGCAACAAAGTTATCGTCAGCTTTTCCTACCGCCGAGAAAAACACTTTATCATTACTAAATCCTTGTTTCTCTAATACTTCACCAACATAATCCAGTTGCCTATCCGTTACACCACTAAGATCGCCTTCGAATATAAACTTCCCCATTATCAATAAGAGTAACAATTTTTTTTGTTAAATGGTTTACACGAACAGTTCTAATATTGTTAAAATTTTTATAGTACATCGAATTATATTCGTAGCCTTATCTTTTTATACTGTTATCTAGGAGAGCTGGCAGATTAAAACAATTAGTTTCGAAGGCTGGCCCGTCAATAATAGATCAAGGTTAAAATATAAATAAAACGTTAAAGGTTGATAAAAATATAACTTCGACCCACTGATGAACATAGAACTCCGTCAAAGAGCGCCATCTATCATCGAAATTTAAACGAGGAAATTGTCAACTTCGATTTTTTATTGGTACCCCATCTTACACTCAACCCAGGCTTAGGTACTCTAAATAATGTAAAGTATACCTTAGGTAGCTGGCGACTTTGCGAAACAAGAATGACTATAGGCTGTTACAAGTCGGGCATGCTCCATCTTCGGCCGCATCGTCACCTACCATATGCAGAACCACATTGTGTTGTAACTGTTAGGACCAAAATGGAATGCCTCATGCCTGTAATTGCGCTGGCTACTTTATCCTCCAAACCGAAACACAACAATGCAAGCATTGTTGGTTGGCGTAAGAATAGATTAGGCGGTGGTACTCACCCATGTGGACTCCTCAGGCCTCACAGTGTCTTACCACGTGACACGTGGCGTGTGATGTGGCGAGATATCGCTTAGGTTTACCGTTACCTATAGGAGTAAAATTTCAATAAAAATATGTTTATACAAATGAGAGCATTGAACAACACTAGACAGCCATAGAGCAATAAACGATAAGGGTGGTAAGAGGCAGATTAGATAATAGTTACTATTACGTAGCAGATACTTCAACCCATACGCTATAATAACCAACAAAATCTGAAGAATATTGGAAATAATCCTATGTTGTCAAAATAGTTATGGGAAGAGGTCAATAATGCACAACATGTTAATTATTCGTCCTTCAAAGTCAGCCCCTTCCGAAATAATACACTTACGCCAACGAATAATCCCATTATTAAAACATTTTTAAACGCCTTTTACTTAATAGATTTTAGTTCTCGCCGCTAATTATCTTTGAAGTCTTCTATCGACTGAAAACGGCACCATTACGAAGCTCCATTACTCGTAAACTCATGTTTCATCACCAGGTATCAATGGGTTCTACGAATTTAGGATCGGAATTGAGGCCCTCTCTAGCATATCTTCAGCGACCTTTACACGATTGAGTTTTTTAAGACAATTCAGATCTTTCGGGACTAGTTCCCGGTAACGTGTTTAAAATGATACGAATCGATGCGGATGAACCGCAACGATAAATATTATGTATGTTGTGCTGGGCTGACGCTGATAGCTTTCGTCATTGTTGTTTAAGATAATGATACATAATCAATGCTATTGACCTGAAACATATTTGTTATCTTAGAAGGCATCTACAATAGAGAAGTATCTATGTTACGTAGGATAGGTGCGACGAGTACAGTCTTAGTATTTACCTATTCAAAATACGAGACATTCTTCGTCATACTACTTGCGCTTACTACTTTTGGGTACGATACAGACGAAAACAAGATGGACAAATCTATCGACTGAAGAGGCCACCATGCACGACATTCAGTCGTCAGAAAGGTCATGTTTAGTCGTTACAACAAAGTAGCCTTCAAAGCAGTTTCGGTTTCGGAAAATATCGGTCATAACTTACCATTCAGGGACCCGCTTGCTTATTTTCATCACACACTTTAATATGATCAGCAATACTTAATTGAGTAGCCTAAAAAAAGTAACATGAGCGTCGATTTAGGGTGGTCTGGCCTTTCCACATGCTCAAATCAACTAAGCTACACATTTTATTGATACTCTTTCCATACTTCTTAAAACTCTCATTTCTATTCAATGTAACTCACGACTCACACGTGATTGGGAGTGGGCGGTGATTCTTACGTGTATTTATTGAGTTTGTTTACAACAATCGATCCATGTAAACATAGATGTTTGAGGTGAAACGTCATTAAAATCACACTGAGTACCAAGCCAGTAAACTCCACCGTACCGTCTTTAAAATCACATTGAGTACCAAGCCAGAAAACTGGACCGTACCGAAAAGGTTGTTATTGTCTTACCTTAATAACTGAAAAACGATTAGTCTTAGAAACATGAATTGACATGACTATCATTGTTCAGCGTATATAGTCAGTTCGCTGTTTTGATTTAAATTTGCGTCGGGGGCGCCAGAGTACACGTCGTAATTATATTTAGAAATTATTTGTTTTATCATTCATCATATTTTTATTCTGCCTTCTAGGTATTTTCCAACATAGGGAAAATAAAAATTCAAAAACAACTTGCATCAGTTTTTATCGGTAAGATGATTATCTACTGATTTAGATGATTCAGCTAAAATGGGCTGATTATTGATTTTGTCTACAAATGAAATAGTTTCTCGTATTACGCACGTGATTAGAACACATATAGATTACACAGCCGATTATAACGAATCATTGTGACTATACAATTTATTAACAAATACTATTAAACGTGAAATTTTTTGCACATTATAAACTTAAGGCGACAACAATAATATATTGAAAGAAAGAAAATATATTTTTTACACGTAGCATAACACGACATAACAATAGTTTCATAATTGTCAAAAGAAATATTAACAAACACAAATTCATGCACCGTCATCTCACCCATCGTCATTTGCCACCATTTTTAATGGTAGTCTAATGCATGCCCAGATTATACATCATATAAAATGTGTGTAATTTTGACAATAATGTATAGTAAAAATAAGGAAAAAATGTAAAAACTATACGATAATTAAATATATCGGCCTAAGGCCTTTTTTTTTTTTTTTTGCTCTCTACGCAAAAGAAATGGGCACCCTCCGGTATAGCGGTTGGAAGGGAGGAGGTGAACTCTCATGAGTACCAGCCGGCCGGCCGGACTGGATGCGCACGACACGCCAAAAAAAAAAGACCTAGGCGCATACGTGCTAAACACCCCCTGGGAGCACCTGTAGCCGGGAAGGCCTTGCAAGAATCAGCAAGAAATACAAATCACGGCTATCGCCGGAAGGAGGGGGCCCTGAGCTACACGTGGGTATCCCAATGTCCGGCGTTGAGCGAGCGAAGCAGTTTCAAGAGCGTCTCAAAGGTGCCAAGGAACACTAATAACGACGCCTACTCTGCGAGCACAACTACCTCTGCGATCAACCCTGAGAGCATAGACGTTTCATATTAAAACCAACGGCCTTGTACACAGTTCCATCCAATTTTTTGTTTGGAAACTTCAGTACATCCACAGAATACTAATACTAGGATATGAAAACAACACTTCAAAGTAAGAAAAAGTTATGTTATTGTTCGATCAGTTCTAACGAATTATTGCTCGAATAATTCGTTCACTGCTCGAATGCAGTCTGATGGGGTATTTTCTCCCGTTCTCGGGCGTCGGCTGTCTCATATTAATTAGCTACCAAACGAATATTTCCGTTGGGTTTAAGTCCGGGGAATAAGTTAAGCTGGAAAAGTTTTCTTGTAAAAACGACGGGTATCAAGACCTTTATGGGATGGTGTCTAGTCTTGAAGAAGTATCTAATGGTTTCTACCGAATTCTTTATAGGTATGTTTCAAAGCATTAACAAGGTCTAAAATCTTTTCACGGTAGATTTTTTGATTATCTTTACGCCATGTTCAACGAACACGTGTGGTAAGTCTTGTGGCAGTTACAGCAGCCCAAACCGTCACAGATGCTGAAGCTTGCTTTCACAGAGTACTGGTCTAAATGGTCTTTCTAATCGATCCTCCAATAAATTATTAATAACCTGTCGGAAAATATTTGCATTTAAAATGTGTGGCGAGTGACCAACGGGGGCGAAGCCCCGATTCGGTGTAAAATGTACACAAAAAATATGCGACGAATTGATGGTTATGCGAAATAAACGGTTTTGAGAAAGATTTTTTTGCAATGCAAATTTAAGAGTAGGATAGTAAAAAGTTGTGCTCTCGCGCTCGAAGGCCCGCCTTGACTATGATCCAGGATTTGGCATGTTAGGTAATGACAGTGGAGCGACTGCCATCTGACCTCCGCGACCCTGCTACCAGGGAAGACTATCCAGATTGGATCATAGTTACACATTCAGTCGCCTGAATGTGCAGATTTCATCACGATGTTTTCCCACACCGTAACAGCGTCGGTTAGTATTCAACTAATGTACATAGGTAACTCAGAAAAGAGATATTGGAAATTTTGATTCTGATAATTAGGATCGAAAAAGTAGTAGGTACCTACAATGAACAATACTTACAATTCACATATATTGGGTAAATCGATATTTACTTATATAAGAACTAAAATGCTAAGTACAATAAAAATAGAACATGAATTTTAGAGAATATAGGTACAATAAAGACCATGCATCATCGTGACATGTCATATTTTCTATCTGTTATTGATGTCATCGTTATTTAAGTTAATTTATCGAATCCGCTTGTATAGTCACGTATACCATTTTTAGATAATTTAAGTCGTTCCGGCTGGGTGGCTTTGCGTTGGCTGCGGTGGGGATGGCTTAGGTAGGGGTAGGGTAGCGGTAGACTGGGATTGGGTAGATGTAGGGTAGGGTAGGGTCGGCAGGGGTAGAGTAGGGTTCCTACCCTAGCAGCATCTTCCTATCACATGCAGCATCTGTAATGCATGCTGGTTTAAAGGTTTGCCTGGCGGTGGCGTGGGGGCCGGATCGCCCTTTGATCGTCAAATATGGTTGAATTGGACGATGTCTGGGCCCTGCGGTATACTCGTGAACGGGTGCTGCCTTGGTGGACTGGCTTACTCTTGCTGTAGTTGTAGTTAGATTTCTTAAGTATTATTATATTTAAGAAAACCACATAAAACTACAAGATCCCCTACCTATTACCCAAGATTACCTATATACCTATTATGTCAGGAGCGGTCTGGCTCTGCTTGGCATTGTCGGGCACTGACCGTCTCAGTCTGGTATTGTCAGACACGGTCTGGCCGTTGTCAGCGTGGGTTGGTTGTACTCCGGTCCAGGGATGGCCAACATGTCACTGTGTGTTTCCTTCCTACTTCCCTAAACCCTTCTCTTTGACGATAGAAAGAGATATTTAGTGTCCTACTCAATAAAGAAATTTCGAATTTGAATTTGAATTCGAATAAGTTAACCGTAAGATTATATTCATGTGAATTATTCAATACCGATTCAATTTTGTACATAAACCAGCATTTACGATGAGCAAAGTCATCTTCAGGTAGCGTTCTCTGATGTCAGAGGCGATGTTGGTATAACGGTGGTGGTGTAACGGTCAGATAGTTAGATTCTGAAGGAGAAGTTTTAGAGAAACAAGTATTCAGTAATGAATTGTTATTCTCGGTAGTAGGAAAAGCTGTTGATAACTTCGTTGCCAATGTGAAACACATAGCAGTTGAAAAAGATGGTAAAACATTCAAGATGGTTGCAAAAGCAGCTCCTGTGGGCGAAATGCTCCGAGCAATGATGAGAACTTTTTAAAATGAAGCTCTTAAGTACGCTGAAGTCCTGCCTAAGTTAACGAGTTTAGAAGAAGATGCAGGAATACCGGAAAGTCATCGAATGAAGTGGAATGTAGAAGAAAGCAGTCGCCGAATTGATGCGACCAAGGGGCAGAAGTCAGATGGATAATTTCGGAATGTTGTTTATAAAGGTCATTTCAAGCTAGTGCCGAATCGAAGTCTCAATCTAAAAGTTTACATTGCAAATTCACCCTTATCTCAACAATGCAATACTCATATTTCTGCTAAGTTAAAAAATCAGATGTGTCGGAACATACGGCCATTGGTTACGGTGGATAGTAATGTGAAATATCTATGGTCGGTGGCAGAGGTATAATAAGACCACGCTAAGTGTGAATCGCTTATTAAATAAAAAACTCTGTATGGCAACTATTTGAACGTCATAGAACGTCATTCATAAAAGTCATAACAAACAATTTGATGTGTGTAGGATTGTTCATTTTCGTGAGTAATGATAAATATTATTAAATAATGGTCAAAACAATTAAAAAGGAAGTGCGATAGATAATTTACAGCATGATTAATAATAATTTAGACAAAAGTTCAAACTAATAGTGACCAAATAACTGAATGTTTACAACAAGGACTGACAAGGACAGATTATCCCTAGATCATTGCCATATCCATACTCTATATTTCTACTACTGTCAGTCAATACTTTTGACAGCTAATTGACAGCTTTGAGACGCTCTCTTAAACGCCTCTCTCGCTCAGCGTCAGACATCGTCATGTGTGGCCCATGACCCCTTCTTTCCGAGGATAGCCTTGATTTGTACCTATTCCTAACTCTTGCATGGGCTTCGTAAATTTTATTGTGTGTGCATTCTTGGAAATGTTTTTAATATTTCCCGAAATAAGATAATTTACCCTTAAGAGAAACTCTTTTGTCCTAAGCTAAACTATTTTGTCCTGCGATAGACCAAATTGTTCTTGAATATACTAGTTTGACCTTAAAACGTTAAGGAAAGCTAGTGGTTAGGGAACAAAGGATTATCCTAGACCAAACATACTTTAAGCTAATACTGGTATATAAATTAAGCACAAGTATCAAGTAATTTGAAATAAGGAGCGTCGATGGCCGAGCGGTCAAGATCCGACTCGTAAGCGAGAAGTACCGGGTTCGAATCCCGCTGCGGCCATGTACCAGTTACTCTTTTCTGAGTTATGTACATTAGTTGAATACCAACCGATGCTCTTACGGTGAGGGAAAACATCGTGATGAAACCTGCACATTCAGGCGACTGAATGTGTAACCATGATCAAATCTGGTCAGGGTTCTCCTGGTCATGGAGGTCAGATGTCAGTAGCTTCACTGTAATTACCTGATTTGCCAAATCCTGGATCATGGTCAAGGCGGACGCCAGGCCCTCGGGTGCGAGAGCACAACCAGAACATTAACGCCAAAATGTTTATTTCAATTGAAATAGGTACGTTAAACTATTGAAAAAGTTAGCTTAGAAAAGGCAAAATTACTTGGAGTTACGCGTAATAAGAAAAACCAAATAAATAAATATTATTATAAATTTTATCATTAAATCTTTGTAAAATTCATTTAAATGTAACATCTAAAACAAGTAATAGGTAATAAATAATATATAATTTCCCTGAACTAGGATACCCTGTGTTTTAAGTGAGAAAGTTTACAACTTAATTTAACAATAGATATGTATAACAATTTTGTATACCTACATCTGAAAATAACCACAAACCAACCAGTAGGTACATAGCAATTTAAAATTTAAAAACTAAAAATTAACTTATAAAACTGATATCAAAGTTATTATTAGGTAAGAATACTAATATTCGTGTCGGCAGAACAAAACACTTGTTGACACAAGATAACAAAATTGCTCATATCGTCTTCAACTTTATTACCACATAATTTGCCGAATGTTTTTGGTAGACATACTATATGTTAGGTATCTTACGATTTAGGGTTAGTAGTTCAACTGTATCAGTTACTGCTTTTAGGTATTACTATGTATAATAAGTATGTATGAATATACGTAGTTTAGCATCTAACACCCATAACACAAGCTTTACTTATTTTCGGCCTAGATGACCCTGTGTGAATTTGTCCATGCATATATGATATTATTATTATGAATGCACCGCACCGCTCGCGCGCTGTTGCAAGAAGCAACTGCGAGCCGTCGCTGAAACGGCGCAAATTTGAAATTGGATTTGGAAGGCAGGTAAGAAAGTGCTACACTACTGGGGACATTATGACTCAATGTTTTTTTAAATGTAACCAAGTTCTAAATAACTAGCTACTAACCCTTCAAGTCTTTCCTTGAATCTTAATATAGTAGACTCTTGGGTATTGCTAAGCTGCGTGGATTTCAAAACTTCATTTAAATCTTCGTTAAATTTCATGGCATCTTTCAACTTAGCAGCTTCCGCAGTATCTCTCATGAGCATAGATGCTACCATAACTGATATACCGAAAGATACTTCGCCCCACCTCTTCAAGTCGGCATCTAGTCTGTCCTTAGGGTATACAAAGTTGGCTTTTAGTCCGTGATTTGAGAGGTATATCCCAAGTTGATCGTAGTAGTACTCGATCCATTCGTGGTAATGCTTCGCCCTGGTTTCATAGTCAGTGCAGTTGAAGATCATGTACATTATGTCGGCAGCAGGAGTATTTTCTTTGGATAGCTGATAGTCTATCATACAGCACTTTACTGGTTTCTCATCCTGAAAATTTAGAAAGTTAAATTAGTTCAACGAGGTTAGGGGACTACCTTCTATAGATACCTACAGTATATATTATATTCAATTCAGTAACTAAATCTATGCTCTATACTAATTACGGTTGAGTTGATTTTATTATCTATATTATTTTGAAGAGAGAAAAGGGTTTTAAAATATTTTTTTTTGTATAAATATGTACATTAACATTGTACAGGAGAAGCTTAATTATCATTAAAGCTTGTTTGTTGTTGTGATTATTAAATTACAATTTCAATAATAGTACAATAACTAGAAGATTTGGTTGCTGAAAAAAAAACAAATTAATCATCCATCCCGGGTCCGCTTTCCTACTTTTCCTTCTCCACTTTGCCCGATCTTTGGCATTCTTACGTAGTAAGACTCGCGGCGGACTCGACATGGATCTCCCACATGACCTCTTTCCTGATACCGGCAGGTTTAGGCACCTATTTTCCACGTGTCCAAAACAGAGCCGATATCGTCGGAACCGATATCGCCGGACTCGTCCAGCACGAAAAATAAAACAAAAAACGTAACCATAACGTTAGTTACCTCAACCACAAACATCATGTTATTAGTCCATGGGTCACCCTGCTGAATCACACTGTACTTGGAATTCATGTCAATGGCCTTATTTTTTTTTATATTCTTGGACATTGATGTTAGAGCTCCTTTTAGGCTTTTTTTATATGTGTCGTTTTCTGTCAATGCAATTGCATCAATTTCAAGTTGACCTAAATGTAATTCAAAGGCTTCCATACCAGCCATAAGTTCCATATGGTCATGAAGTTTTTCACCAAATTCCCTAAACTTTCTTGGTTCTTGGTGTTTTAACGCATATGTTGCTGCGTGAAGCTTTCCGAAGTCTTTTAATATTAACTTTACGGTTTCATTTGTAAGAGACTTATATTTGTCAAGCAAAACAAATTTTGAAACTTGCAGATCTTCCAAAAGTATTATTTCACTTGGTGCTTCCATTAGGGATCCGTAACATTTGGCGTACTTTAGTCTTTCACTTTCCGGTATTCCTGCATCTTCTTCTAAACTCGTAACCATAGGCAGGACTTCAGAGTACATCATATCTTCATTTTTAAAAATTAAATCTGTTTTCATCATTGCTCTGAGCATATCACCCTCAGGAGCTACTTTTGCAACCATCTTGAATATTTTCCCCTCTTTTTCAACCGTTATGCGTTTCACATTGGCAATAAAGTTGTCATCAGCTTTTCCTACTACCGATAATAACACTTTTTCATTACTAAATCCTTGTTTTTTTAAAACTTCACCAACGTATTCTAGTTGCCTATCCGTCACACCACTAAGATCGCCTTCAAATATAAACTTTCCCATTGTAAATAAGTGTAGTAAAAATTTATAATTATTATAAATTATCTTCACCGACAGTGCTAGTGATAATATGGTCTGTGATATTATTGTACTCACATTTATACTTTTAGCCATATCTTTGAACTACACTATTATCAAAGAGGTATTAGGAGATAACACAATAAATATTCTTTTGACGACCTTTGTGGTTCAATTGGTTAGCATGCTGGTCGTGCCGGTCTGCCACGCAGATGTCCCGGGTTCGATTCCCGGCCGAGCAAAAAAGCAAATGATGAATTTTAATTTCTGTAACGGGTTTGGGTGTTATATGTATTACAAGTAGGCATGTATTTAAAAGTATGTAAGTAGTTTATCAGTTATCTACCACCTATAACACAGATTTCGCTTAGTTTAGGGCTAGATGGCGCTATGTGAATTGTCTGTTTATTAATTTATATTTATTATTCTATACCTATATATAAGGAAAAGTAACTAACTGACTCGACTCATCTATCAACGCACAGCCACTGGACGGATCAAGTTTAAATTCGACATGCATGTAGGTATTGCGACGTAGACGCCGAACTCCCACGGAATAGGGGATAATGATGTAAATTTGAGTAGATTTTTTAAGTTTTAGTTTGTTTGTCTTGCTAACCACTGGATGGATCGAGCTCTTTTGAATGCTCATAAGAATTTGGACGTAGATATAAGCTAATTTAATAACTTGAATATTTACCAATGAAAGCGTGAATTATATTAAGCGTCGCCGGCGCAGATTACGTTATGCTGTCAACTCAAAATTGTATGAATTTCTGATGCGCGCGCCGACGCAGGTACCGTTGCCGCAATGTGCGTCACCGACGCAACCTGCGTTGGACGCATTTATCTACACTAACAGGACTAGCACAAATGTGCTCTCGCGCGCGATAAGCGAGATGAGGCGCGACATAGATACTAGAACTAATAATTTCAGAGTTATAACGGTTATAAGTTTGACCGCTGTCACCCGATATGTAGATCTCAACAAGTACTATCATTTCTCTCTAGGAACTAGTATTTTAAGGCTCATTGTTTCCGAGTTATACCGGTTTTAAGTTTGACTGCTGTCGCCTGAAACATAGATCTCGGCGAGTGCTATGATTATTCTATAAAAACTAGTGTTCTTGGACCAATAGTTTCATAGTTAAACGAGATAGGAAAGAAGGGGATGGAATCCCATGCTATTCTATTCTATTACATTTCTCTACGCTTGGTTACGTCACACACACATTTCCTCTCCGCTCCGGTCATCTTTTCTCTGGTAGATTTTGAGCATGAGTCGATGAGACGCGTTATTACAGCGACAGCGTATTTTGAGATCCGGTGTGGATAGCTTGCCTCAAAAACGCGAGGCAGCCGACTATAGGTACGCGGCGTTATGACAGTGGCAGCGTATTTTGAGTTTGGTCGGTCCTTAGGCAACCTACGTCGGCGCCGGCATCAGAAATTCATGCAATTTTGAGTTGACAGCATAACGATTGATATAATCCGCGTCTAGAGTGATAAACGAAATAATAAAATCAATTTATTTCAGACAATGTCCATATTAGTGTTAGTAAAACATTCTTGACTTACAAACTACATTAGTAAATCCAATATATTACTAAAATTATCATGGTCAAAATTTAAAATTAAATCACCCATCCAATATAAAATGTCAGCAGTAACTCACAGTACAAAATGTCATAATAATAATAATTTAGAATATAAAATGTCAAAGTAATAATGAGTTTCCTAAATTTAAATTTCGTTGACAATGCTTGGGCCCAGGCCTCTCTACCCGTCAGGTTTGGTGGTCTGGGCATCAGAAAAATTTCTAGTATTTCTTTACCTGCTTTCCTGTCCTCCGTACACAGCACATGTATGTTGGTAGATAAGATCTTGGGCACGTCTACCAACGCGTGTAAGGTGGCATACAAGACAGAGGCCAGGAATTCATGGACTTTAGCCTGCCCGAGGACTGAATATCCGTCCACCCCTTCGTCACAGAAACTTTGGGACGAGCCGCTCTGCAGCTTGGTGCGGGATAATCTGGTTAATACGTCAACCGATCCTGCAGTGCGTGCCCGCCTCCTGGCTGTCGGCGAATGGGAGTCAGGCCTATGGCTTCAGTCATTTCCATCATCCATTATTGGCACCCTGCTGGATAGCCCTACATTTAAAGTTGTCACGGCCCTTCGCCTTGGTGTTTCCTTCGTGGCCCGTCATGAGTGCAGCTGTGGCCATGCAGTGTCGTAACTTGGGTATCACGGGTTGTCGTGTTGCAGGAGCGCCGGGCGCTTTTCGCGGCATGCAGAACTGAACGACATCATCCGTCGGGCCTTTACCACTGCTGGTTCTCCCGCTATCCTGTAGCCAAATGGACTATCGAGAGACGACGGAAAATGGCCTGACGGTATGACACTCGTCCCTTGGAATATGGGTCGGTCTTTGGTTTGGGACGCTACCTGCGTCGATAACCTTGCACCGTCACATATTCCATCCACGAGTGTCAATGCCGGTTCCGCTGCCGCTTCGGCAAAATTTCAAAATCAAGCGGCGCAAATATGGTAGTCTCAGCGGAGATCATCTATTTGCGCCGCTTGGCGTAGAAACCCTTGGGCCGTGGGGTCCAGGCGTTCATACTCTCTTCAAAGAGTTGTCTAAGTGCCTGGTTAACGCTTCGCACGACCAAAAGGCTGGTCAATACCTTGGCTGTATCGCGAGGCAATGCGGCCAGTCTTTTGGGGACAATTCCTTTAACAAGGAACTTGGGGCAAGTTTTTTATTTGTAAATATTATTTTATAATTTAGTATTAGCATTATTTAATTTATTTCTGTCATGCAAATATATTCTCAAGTAATAATAATTTTGATCACTTAGAATATGGCATGTCAAAATAATAATAATTAAGAATCCAAGCAACTTTTTATTTATTTATTTATTTATTTTGGTTCACCAACAGTTTGTACACAAGATACATAGGTATAATCTATTTAAAATACATTTTGTAGTCTAGTTTTAAGTGTAAAACCAATTATAGGTAAACACATCATGTTTCATTCATCATTGATAACTAACTGGACATCCTAACGACAGCAGTGAGTACTTTTATATTAAGGTAAGTTAAAACAGAAATAAGTAATTAATTTAAGGTAAGGTAAGGTTAATAGTTTAGATGAATATTATAAAACACAAATAACGTAAGATTCAAATATGGGTAGGTATGAAAACTTGAACTTTACTATGTCCATTTACAGCGCTTCTTCGCGATCTAAAGCGCATTTGCGTCGAAAGCATGCCTGAACAAAGTGGTCTTAAAACAAATACTCTTGAGGTGGAACAAATCTACATCCGTCGCTCCGCACAAATGATTGTATTCCCGACACATTCTGGGGACTGTGGAGTGCAGGCCCAGACAACTTTGTATAAGTTGTCAAAAATTTAGTCTACTCAATTTGGAATACAAAATGTCAACAACAATAATACAATGATAAATAATAGATCGGTGAATTTAACTTAGGTATTTTCTATCTGGGACACCCCGCACTTGCGCGTGCACCTGTACCCAATGTCGCAGAATAGGACAATCTGGCTTATCACTGATGACCCTCAAGATGGTGTTGGCGCTCCCTCGCACCGCAGAAGCGAGGCGATGCGGCGCCGCACCACCGTGTGGAAGCCGTCCATGTGCGCATGCGCAAACATCGCTGATGCACTGCAATAGCACGGGAGCCCCAACAAAATCCTGAAGGCGTCATTGTACTGTACTCGGAGAGCGTTGAAAGCCCGCTGCGTATATCTCACCCACAATTTACACGTGTACAGCGTTTGACAGTAGGCTTTAAAAAGGGTAACCTTTACCTCCACACTGCAGCGCGCGAACCTGCGAGCCAGCATATTACAGCGGACTGCCAATCCTCAGTAGCCACGTGGTCGAGGTATTTAAACTCTGTGACCCTACAAAGAGGCACACCATTTAATAGCACAGGTGGTACACACGTTATCGGTTTGAAATATCAAGAGCTGACTTTTGGTAACATTGTACAAAAGCCCATGTAATCTCGCATACTCCTCACACACTGCCATCAACCTCCTAAGCGCTGCAATCGATGGACTGAGCAACACCATGTCGTCAGCGTAGCTGATGCTGTTAACACAGTAACCGTCAATCGAGCAACCCACTCCGGTGCCGCTCAGCCCACGACTCAGGCTATCCATGTACAGGTTGAAGAGCGAAGGCGGTGCTAACCCCCCCTGTCGCATTCCGCACTCCAACCTGTACTCCTCAGAAAGTTTGCCGAGCCATTTGACCTGGTTAGTTCACATCACTGTTTCTTAGCTTCTAATGCGTATTTATAATGCGTGACAGATTTTTTTTTTTTATTGCCTGAATTTGCCTGGAAGGGCACTTGGAAAGGTACGCTCCACCTGGTTAGAAGCGTCCATCTAGGTCATAAACATTTGCAACCTTCTCAGGTTCTACCTCAAAGGTACCACATCCGCTCTGCACATCATCCACATCCAAATTCAGTTATGCCGTGTTCCCCCGGGAACTATATTTAACTTTAGAATAAATTATAGCTAGTGAGAAACTATTCAGAGAGAAATAAAAAATGTATCAATAGGTAAACTATAGCGCTTGCGCTGTAATAGAAAAATTTGATGTGTTTAACCTCACCTGCACGTAGAGGCACTGGCGAATCGGCTTTTTCCTAACGGGATGTGCGAGTCGGATGGGAGTGGACGCATGTAAAAAGCCAAAACCCCACAAAAAATTGTAGCAGGCAAATTAAAGATACCGGACACAGATAGGGCGTCGCCGCAAAACGCCGCAGAAGGATCGCCCTACTCCTGTGTTAAGTCGGTTAGAGTTACTAGGTCCAGGGCGGGCCCGGCTACAGACGTTAGCCTAGAAAAAGATCCGCTTCGCTGCCTAGAAAGTTGGCACGCTGACAGGACGAGCGCATGATCTGGCCGACGTACTCGCCAGGAGGAAAGTGGCAGTGGCCTTCCTGCAGGAGACAAGGCAGAAAGGCAACAAGTCCCGAAACGTCGGGGGTGGTGACAAGAGGGTCATACAATCATAATAATCATTTAATTATTCACACACCGAGAAATATTACAAACTCTTCCTAACTAAATACTTAATAACTACGATACATAAACCATACTTAAACAATACCAACAGATGGGCTGTCTGCTCGTTTGTCACTGACACTGAGCAGCATAAAAAAATCATAAAATATGACAATTAATAACATAAATTGGTTGGTGATTTTCTTGTGTACAATAAATTATTATATAAATAAATTTAATATATATTTGTGTGCGGAGGGTAACAATCTCAGTATACTCTAAGATGGCACTAAGGACAACTCAGCACTGATTTGCAGATTGCCCTTCGTTTACCTTTCGAACTGGCACTAGGCCACAATCAAATAATCATTGTTAAATGGAAGAAACTAAATAAAATAAAAAATATCTATAAACTCAAATAAAATAAAATAATAATAATCTATTTTAATAGCAAATAAATGGCCCCCTACTTATATTGTTGCATTTTATGTACGCAGGTACTTTTATCTATTCTCGGTTCATAAAACAAAAATTCACACTGTTTATTCTATAAGTTTTCTTATTCTTTTGAAGTTTAACGTTTAAGTTATTTTGGGACATACTATGATGAAGAGGTAGGGGTAGATTATTCAAAATTTTGAACGCAGCTTATTTATAAGAACCTTCGTATTCTGTTGTTATGTGAACGGGGATCGCAGCAATTCACTGACTGTGTACAATTTTCTGACTGACAATTTAATGTAAATTAAGGGGGCATCTTATCAAATACTAGTAAAGTCATTTCGTTAAAAACTTCTACTTATAAATTTACGTCAGTTTCTAGTAATACAGTTTGATAAGGCAAGTTCTCTTCTCCAAGTTCTTCTCTGGTTAATATGTTTTAGCACAACTTTAGGTGTTTCTTTGTATTTTTTTATACTTAGTATACTACTCAGCGGTGATCGCTCACGATTAGGTCATGAGAAACCAACATATTTTTACATAAGTCCGTAATCATTAAATCCAAGAGAAACGCAGATGTGTCGGTAACACGAGTGGGTACTTGTACTAATTGTTGATTGATTCAAGAGTTTGTGAGAGGAAAACACTAAAAATAAATTTTAAAAATTCTGTAGATTTTTAAGGGTTTGTAAATACCCCCTTTCATTTGTCGTCAGTTTTGCCTCCATAACCGGATATTATTTTATCAAATACACTATAAGCTTAGTGTTGTCCAATTAAACATTCAAAGTTTCAATGAAAGTAATTGGATTTGCCATTTCATTGATAAATTTGCTTGTATAAAAATTACAGTTTCCGTGATTTTCGTCTGGGTGTACTATGTGTAATAAGTATGTATTTAAAAATGTATATAAGTAGTTTATCAGTTATCTAGCACCCATGACACAAGCTTTGCTTATTTTTGGGGTAGATGACACTGTGCGAATTTGGCTAAGCATATATTATATTATGTATCGCACCGCTCGCGCGCTGTTGCAAGGAGCAACTGCGAACCGTCGCTGCAACGGCGCACTCGCGAGATTTGGAGGACAGGTAAGGAAATGCTACACTACTGGGGACATTATGACTCAATGTTTCTTTAAATGTAACCAAGTTCTAAATAACTAGCTACTAACCCTTCGAGCCTTTCCTTGAATCTTAATATAGTAGACTCTTGGGTATTGCTAAGCTGCGTGGATTTCAAAACTTCATTTATATCTTCGTTTGAGTTCATTGCATCTTTAAACTTAGCAGCTTCTGCAGTATCTCTCATAAGCATGGAAGCTCCCATAACGGATATTGCAAGAGATAATTTTCCCAACCTCATCAAGTCGGTATCTAGTCTGTCCTTAGGGTATACAAAGTTGGTTTTTAGTCCGTAATATGAAAGGTATTTCTCAAGTTGATCGTGGTAGTACTCGATCCATTCGTGGAAATGTTTCGCCCTAGTTTCATAATCGGTGCAGTTGAAGATCATGTACATTATGTCGGCAGCAGGAGTATTTTCTTTGGATAGCTGGTAGTCTATCATACAGCATTTTACTGGTTTCTCATCCTGAAAATTTAACAAGTTAAATTAGTTCACCAAGCTTAGGGGGCTTCTGTAGATACAAACAGTATATATTATATCCAATTCGGTAAATATATGTTCTATACTAATTATGGATCAGTTGATTTCGTTATCTATATTATTTTGAAGAGAATAATATATGTTGTGATTCACAATTAACAATTTCGATAAGTACAATTACTAGAAGAAATCTGAAATTATGTAATATTCATTCGAAATTTACTTTGGAGCGGAAAAAAATCAATTGATCATCCGAGCGGTCGACTCCAGCTTCTGCCAGGGTCCGCTTTCCTACTTTTTTCCTCCATTTTCCTAGATCTTTGGCATCCTCACGTCGTAAGCCGTAAGATCTCGCGTCCGACTCGACTTGTATCTACGGGTCATCTTTCCTGATATCGGCAGGTTTAGGCACCTCCATCATCATTTACCAGGTGAGATGGCGGTCAAATGCCTGACTAAAATAATAATTAAAATTTTTTTAGTCGGCCGTGTCTCGCAGTCATAAAGCATCACAGGCCTTATTATGCCTTTGAGCTTGATCGGGATTTTAGGGTCATAAGTGACTGTCGTGTACTCCAGCCATTTGGCCCAGGCTGCAGAGATTCGGGATTTGACATACCGATATCGCCAGACTCGTCCAGCACGAAAAAATAAACGAAATACTTAACCATAAATATAGTTACCTCAACCACAAACATAATGTTATTAGTCCATGGGTCACCCTGCTGTATCACACTATACTTGGAATTAATGTCGATGGCCTTATTTTTTCTTACATTTTTCGACATTGATGTAAGAGCTCCTTTTAGGCACTTTTTATATGTGTCGTTTTCTGTCAATGCTATTGCATCGATTTCAACTTGACCTAAAAACAATTCCATGCTTTCCACAGCAGACATAAGTTCAAAATGGTCATGAAGTTTTTCACTAAATTGCCTAAACTTTTTTGGTTCTTGGTGTTTTAACGCATATGTTGCTGCATGAAGCTTTCCAAAGTCTCTTAATATCAACTTTACGGATTCATTTGTAAGAGACTTATATTTGTCAAGCATAACATAATTTGAAACTTGCAGATCTTCGAGAAGTATTATTTCATGTGGTGCTTCCATTAGGGATCCGTAACATTTGGCGTAATTTAGTCTTTCACTTTCCGGTATTCCTGCATCTTCTTCTAAACTCGTTACCTTAGGCAGAACCTCAGCGTACATAAGAGCTTCATTTTTAAAAATAAAATCGGGTTTCATCATTTCTCGGAGCATTTCACCCTCAGGAGCTACTTTTGCAACCATCTTGAATATTTTCCCGTCTTTTTCAACCGTTATGCGTTTCACATTGGCAACAAAGTTATCGTCAGCTTTTCCTACTACCGAGAAAAACACTTTTTCATTACTAAATCCTTGTTTCTCTAAAACTTCACCAACGTATTCTAGTTGCCTATCTGTTACACCACTAATGTCGCCTTCGAATATAAACTTTCCCATTGTAAATAAATGTAGTAAAAATTAATAATTATTATAAAATATTTTCACCAACAGAACTAGAGATATTGTCCGTGATTTTATTGTACATACATTTATACTTTTAGCCATATCTTCGTATTACACTGTTATCAAATTGGCGATAGGTATTCGGAGATAACACAGTTATAATTAAAGTAATTATCTATGTTCTGTACCTACCCATATAAGGTAAAGGTTGCTAACTGAATGACTCATCTATCAACTCAAAGCTACTGGACGGATCACTGCATTTATTATTATGCTGCATTATTATACTAAATTCTGCATTCATTTAGGTATTGTGACGTGACTCCAAACTTCCACGGAATAGGAAATAATGATGACACTTTGTGTAGATTATTAAATTTTTTGTTTCATGCTAACCACTGGACGGCTCGAGCTCTTTAGCATGCACATAGGTATCTGAACGCATACATTCGCTAAGAAAGGATTTTGATACTATAGTGATAAACGAAATAGTGCATGACAGGTTTTATTTTTATTTATTGCCAAAATTTTTCTGGAAAGCTCATGGACAGATACGCTCTACCTGGTGAAATGCGTCCATCTCGGTCCAAAACATCTGCAAGCTCCTTAAGTCTTATCTCATGTGGTATACGTGCACAAAATTCAGGTATACTGTGTCTCGCGGTACTTAACTATATTTAACTTCAGAATCAATTATAGCTTACTAACTTTCGCCCGTGACTTCACGTGGACTTAGAAATTGGATTCATAGAGAAATAAAAAATATATGAGTAGTAGGTAAACTAATAGCACTGGCGCTGTAATAGAAATTTTTTATGTTTTTTAATTAACTGTAATTGATATGGTGTCCCCCAGGGGTCCTTGCTAGGGCCGTTATTGTTTGTAATTTTTGTGAATGACATTGACCTGTGCCTCCGCCACTCACGTTTACTATGTTTTGCAGACGATATGAAGATATTTGCCAGTGTTAACTCCTTACTTGATGCTGAGGCCCTACAGTCGGACCTTAACCGCCTCGAACACTACTGTGGTGTCAACAATCTTGAACTGAATCCCACTAAGTGCAGTATTGTTACCTACAGTCGAAAAAAATATCCTTTACAGTACGACTATACACTTAAAAACGAGTTGATTGGAAGAGCTACCACGATGCGAGATCTTGGGGTTATTCATGAGCTCATGTTTGGCTGTCATGTAGATAATGTCGTTGCTAAGGCTTCAAAAGCCCTAGAGTTTATCATGCGTGCCTCAAGAGACTTCAGTCGTGCTAAAACTTTTAAGGTCTTATACGCGTCTCAAGTGTGGAACCCATGATATAAGAAGTATCAAGACCGTATCGAAAACATTCAGAAGAGGTTTCTGCGCATTTTATGTTTCCGTACCGGTGATAAGTTTCGCTCTGAAGAATATTTTACGTTCTGTAAAAAGTACCACCTTCTGCCTCTATTTAAAAGGCGTGTGATTGCAGATCTAGTTTTTCTATACAAGATTACATCCGGTGTGGTTGATAGCCCGCAGCTACTGGAGGAAATATTACTTAGACCCCCAAATAGAGCCCTTCTTATTCTATAATTTCTATGACGAATGCGTCTAAGTTACAAATTATAGGCGCAACACATTCATATGGCGTGTGTGTAGTGCATAGCATTTTAAAGACCTGTGCAAGGACAATGGCGTCGATTTATTTAACACAAAGTGCGAGTCGTTGAGGAGGCGGCTGACTCCGTCGTTCTTCGATGATCATTCCTGAAGCGGTGCATGAAATAGGTGTGTAATTATGTGTTGATAATATGTATGTATAATGTTACTCTAAGCTAGCTAGATAGTAAGAAACTTACATTGTTACCACATTGATTATTAAATTTTTCTCTTGTTTTTCAATATTGTTTTGAGTGCTTCACTATAATTATATTCTGTGGTTATCAGCGAGTACCTGTAATTGGCTTGACTGTGTCTACTTAATTTATTTAAATCCAAGAAATAAATAAATAAATAAATTAATGGTAGAATCGCAAAATTTGTAAATTTAAATATTTTAAATTAATATACTTCTGTAAACCAATAATCAATTATGCAAACGGTAAAGAACAGATCCATGGTGTTGTCTGCTATAGACAGCAGAACCCTGATTCTCACTCTATACCTAACTTGTGTTCTCGAGAACGAGGGCTCGGGGTCCGCCTTGACCATGATTTGGCGATTAGGTAATTACAGTGGAGCGAGTACCATCTGACCTCCGTGATCCTATTACCAGAGGAACCTGACCAGATTGGAACATGGTTACAAATTCGAAGGACATCAACTGTTGATGTCCTTTTGTACTTTACTAGGAACTAAAATAAGACTACTCTAAGTCCGAATCGCTTATTAAAAAAAAACTCTGTATGGCAACTTCTTAAACATCATAGAACGTCACTCATAAAAGTCATAACAAACAATTTGATTTCTGTAGGATTGTTTATTTTCGTGAGTTATGAAAAATATTATTAAATAATGGGCAAAACAATTAAAAAGGAAGTGCGGGAGATAATTTTCAGCATGATTAATAATTTAGACAAACTAAACGTACAAGTTTAAGCTAATAGTGACCAAATATCTGAATGTTTACAAGAAGGTCTGACAAAGACAGATTATCCCCAGATTATTTCCATATCCACATTTTAAAATTTTTACTACTGTCAGTCAATACGGTCCTATCGGTTAGTAAAGGTCTCGTACGTATTACTCTGTACGTATTTTCTAATGGTATTTTTAATTTATGAACCACTAGACCCGGCTATGACATTAAATATCTTGAAAACTGTTGACGGAGTTTTATTGAGCGACATCGCTCCCTTCTTATACGTTTATGAACCACCGTTGGCCACTTTAACATTGAATATCTCGAAAACTGTAAGATTTTACATTGCATTCGTTTTTAAACTGTAAGGCTGTAAAGTTTATGAACAAATAAATAAATCATCATCAGCCTATACTCTCCCAATGAGTGTCAATGCGCTGTGACATTATTGTAAATCCATATTTCGTTCAGCCATTGCTTGTTGTGGCTAGAAGTGATTATTTTAAATAAATAATTTCATCCTAAACTGAATTTGTTCTTTTCATGCAAGAAGTTATTTAATAGGGGTGATTCCGCAGTCTTTAAATTTTGCACTCCAGCCAAGACCACAATTTTGATACGTCGTTGTTCTCCGGTAACGACACAATACTAAACAGATCTTTGGTTGCAATAGCGAAATGAATGCTAAAACTATAATCCAACGCAATTTAAAAGGAAACGAACCTTGTCAAAGTAAATCGAAAAGTAGGTTGGTTTACTTTGTTTTGTTCACGGCATTTATTAGATGTGGCTCAATGCGGACTCCGGGCCCTTGTGCGCGCGAGCACAACCGGGACATTGGTGAATTTTTGATGAATTTTTTTTTCAGAGTATCTATTTAGCCGGGATGCTCTTTCACCTCTTATTCAATTCCTGGGAACTAAGCGGACCTGGTTAGATGGTCCAAATTACTTTAGAAAATATTAATTAATTATTATAGTTAAGTACTGATGGAAACTCAATAAGAAATAATAAGGAACATGTGCAGGCAAATACAAATCCATTTATATGGAAAATAATAACGGGTAATCTATGTTATTTTCCCTATAAATCAAACCATTGCATTTTCCAATTTTTGGAATACTTACTATTCACTTACTACGATGGTACAGTGACCCAAAGTGAGTTTGGGTACTGTAGGAATAACAAATCTTTTTTGATAAAAAAGTCATAAATAATAAAAAAAAAAAAAATTTTTTTACTTTATAGGAAAAACATTTTAAACTGATAAGTCAGTGAGTCAGTAATGTATGCTTACTTCCATATCCCAATGAAGTTTTTTTGTGGTAATAACTATTACTAAGAGTTAATGTGGCCTCATGAGGGCCGGCCCCCTGAGGTTTGAACTCCGACTGTCTGCGGCGGTCACCAATTGGATAATAGAAAGGTAGAGATGCGTCTCACCGTCTCATCGGTGGTCTATCTTGCCGATTTTCTAATACCTGTACACAATACAGTGATAAGGATGAGATAAATTATAGGTACTATCTAGGGATATTTTTTTAATATTTAGCTAACCTAACTATTCCAAGGGTGCTTACACTGTTGTCGGACTCAGGTCTTTCTGAAGTCTGTGGACAGGGCAGACCCAAAGAGAGGAGGTCGATGCCATTTTAAGCGTTATTTGAGATTTTTTGAATGTGCTATAAATCACAGAACAGCAAGTCTCCCAACATGAACCCAGTAACACACTTACCATCGATGCAACGGATGCACGGTGTCCCCACTCACCTAGACAACCTTAGTCTGTTAGACATCTGGACACCATATCAGAGATGATGGTGTTACAATCTGAAGGTGATGTTTGCCATATATGGAGCTGTAAGCGTGCATGAAGCAGGCCTTCAGTGTGCAAACATCCTAGTTCAGTCCTTAGCTTTTCAGTCTAGCTCAGTTCATAACAGAACATTATCGTACGTAGCTGCAGGTCAAATCAGCAGTTTTAAACACCTAATAAATTACAAAATTTGTATGCAATACAGACTTGTGAGCTCATTGCCAAATGGTTACTTCTTTAACGTTTTATGTGGTTTAAAAAATAAATAATGGGATTTTCTTTTTCTCATACGCTGGGCGAGATTTAATGTAAAACTCAATAAACATTTGAGTATTGAATATTGAATGTAAGTTATTTAATGGTGTTTCATAATTTAGTTGCCACCTAGGAAAAAAGCCTTTTACAACAGATGGAGGTACTCATTCCCGTGCTCTCCTGAATCTGACTGCACACCTCACTGATAGCGGTGTACCTTTCGGGAAGGTACAGCGGCATAGCCGACCGCCTTTCAAAAGAAAATTGCCGGAATGGCATTTGTTGCCCCGGGCCTCGGAGGCCTTGATTCGTAACTGGGGCGTCCGTGTTATTGTGATCATTTCGTTTTGACATCACCCTCACACTGGTGGTCCTCTCGGGGAGGTATAGCGGCATGGCCGACCGCCTTTCAGGAAACAGACCCGTGCCAAAATGGCATCTGTTGCCCCAGGCCGCGGAGGCCTTGTGGGCGTCCCAGACTGTTGACTCGGCCGTTGGGCGAGATACGTCACTTGGGACTCAAACGATGACTTGGCGAAATATTACGGCATCTGTTACCCCAGGCCTCGTACATTTGTTGGTGTTGTCATATTGGCTCAATATCACCCTCACAGTGGTGGACCTGCGAGGAGGTACAACGGCATAGCCGACTGCCTTTAAGTAAACAAACCCGTGCCAAAATGGCATCTGTTGCCCCAGGCCGCGGAGGCCTTGTGGACGTCCCAGTCTGAGTAATATTGTCTGCAGAAATATCCAAGTGTATGATTAGCCAGATGTCTTCCTGAGACCAAAAGAAGATCAAAGCTGTTATTCTTGACATGTCATGCAGTGTGCATAAGGATATGGTGAACAATTAACCAGTTATATAATATTTTTGTGTCCCACACAGGCACTCTCTTGAGATGTGGTTTACTCAGAGGAATAGCTTTTAGAATCTGCTGCACATAAAGGTTTATCATATATTCTCATTTATTGGGGCACAATAGCGGAAATAACCAACTCATATGAGAGATACCTACTGTACAGGTTAAATTGTCTTTTAAAAATAAGGTAGCTAGAGATATAGCTAGCTCCTGGCCTTCAGGAGGTTTAGAGTAATGTAATGTGAATAAAAAGAAACATTTATTAAAATATAATTAAAAATAGTGAAATAATTTCTAAATACCAGTCCTCTATATACCTCTTAATCTTGATTTATGGAGAACATGGAGGCACCAACAAGGAGTTAGCTCTAGCAAGTGGTTATTCTCTAGAATAACTCTTAGACAAGTATGGAAAACTGGAAGAGTTATATAATGTGCAAACATTTTTGACTATCATCAAGTTGGCAGAAAAACAGACTCAGCTCAGATTTCATATCATGATTTTTAGTTTTGGTAAGGTGTTCATTACCTGATTTAAAACCAGAGACTTGCGGAGTGTTTAACTATTATGTGTAATTACTGTTAAAGTTACTATTGTTTGTAAGGACCTCCCTGATAAGACTCTATAAGAGTCAACTTTACATTGTTATGGTTATTGTTAAGGTTATAATTGTTGCTGATGTCATTAGCAATATAATTTATTGATTTTTGGGATAACATTTCATAGAAATTTATAATATTTTAAAAGGAATCGTGGTATTTGAGACATACTAAAATGTTTTACGTTTCAGAATACCTAAACTAAACATTAAAATTACATATTATTTCAGTTATTTGATTACATGGCGTCTGCAATGCTCTTTCACCAGCAGTAATCAAACAAGTCTTCACTCAACGCTGTGTGTTTCGAAGAAACATAATATAACTGTTTTGCATTACAACAGAACAGATATTATGTGTATGAGAAACACACATTGTGGGGGGTCTCCCCCTTCAGACGAGAAAGCGGTTTCTTTCATAGCGGCTTTCATTTTTTCAGCATCAGTATGTTCTCTTATCAAAATTATCGCCAACATAATGAAATATCCGAAGGAAGCTTTTCCGTATCTCCTAGAATCAGCGTCTAATTGATCTCTTGGGTAGACAAAGTTAGCTTTCAGGCCGTAATTTGAAAGGGCTTTTTCAAGCTCGTTATGGTAGTAGTCAATCCAGTCGCTGTAGTGCTTAGATCTGGTCGGGTGATCAGTGCAATTGAAATCATGTAGTGTAGGTCTGCGACTGGACTTCCTGCTTAGACTCTTGATAGTCAATTATGCAACAGCTAACCGGCTTGCCCTCCTGAAAGGGTATAGAAAAATATTGTTTTAGTAGCTGTAATATCCGTCTAATGAATGTAAAAGTTCAGTTACACCGTGATAATCACAAGTAAGATAACGCTATATTACAAATTATCTCTCCTGTCGCCAAATCATGTTAATATTGCCGACACTATCGAATATTACAACGCGACGTGAATTAGTGGATTTTTATTAGAAAATTGGTAATCATTATATTCCGAGCGGTCAATAGGCTTTTACACTACTATACAGTTTATGCAATAAAGTTTTATTCTATTATATTCTGCCTGGGTCCGCTTTCCTACTTTGCTCGATCTTTGACATCCTCACATCGAAAATCGTTAATGTTCTCAAATATTGGTCTATTAATTCTCGTCAATATATTTGTCAGCAGCCATTTGAAGTGCCCATTCTATTAATTATATTGAGGGGGAGAAATGGGTAGAAAGTTTGGGTTTTAAGATAGTGCCAAAATCTTCTTTTCGCTGAAGTTTCTTATGAATAACTAATCGATATCGGGTCCCCGGCTACTGGCACCATAAGTCGCATCACACGATATAGAGTAATATTAGGAAAAATATTGTGTTTAGATAGATACATAATTATGTCGCTACATTCAGATAAATTCGTTGTTACATTCTCTTTATTTCCTGCCAAGTACCGATGTTTGCATTGTTGTTCCGGTTTTAAAGGTAAGGAGCCAACACAATTAAAGGCAATTAATCCTTACAGTGACACAATGCATTTACGATTAAAAATTTTTGTTACATGAAAATTAAGTGCATGAATCGGTGATGTTATTGGCAATTTATACCGCTTTTTATCAGGTAGACTGTCTAATCAATTGTTACTGAGCAACATAAAATAAATTTTAATAAAAAGTAAAAATATAACTAACCTCTAATGTGAACATAATTTTATTTGTCCAAGGATCGCCTTGTTGGATGATAGAGTATCTGGATGCAAGGTCTACTTTCGCGGCTTTTGCGCCATGTATTAACATATTGTTGAAGCACCCTTTCAAATATTTTTGATATTTGGTACCACTAACGATTTGCAAAACGTCGTTCTCCATACTTTGGAAATACATTTTCATCTCTGGGTCGCTAGTCATTACAGCCCACGTATTTATGAGTTTCTGCAAGAACATTGCAAATGTCTCCGGTTGTCTCAGGGCATAACCCACGGCGTGGAGCGCTGCGAAGTTTTTCAGTACCAGTTTCACGGCATCGTCGGTCAGAGAGACAAATCTGTCCATCATGACGAAGTCAGACATCCCTAAATCTTCCAATAAAATTAGTTCGTTGGGCTCCTCTAGTAGTGTGCCGTAGCATTTGGCATAGCGCAGTCTTTCCTTTTTAGGAATACCGGCCGAAATTTCAAGATCTGTAAATTTGGGCAAGACTTCGGTATACATGACATGTTCGTTGTTGAACATCATCTTCGCGTTCATTGTTATGCGGAGGCCTTTCGATGTTGGAGCGACCTTAGCAATCATCGAGAACTTCTTCCCATCTTTTTCGATGATGATCCTTTTTTCACGTTAGCGACATAGTTGTCCCCTGCTTTTCCTACTACCTCGATGAGTATTTTTTCGTTAGTATAGCCTCGATCCTCCAATATCTTGCTGATGTATTCGAGCTGGCGGGCACTGACTCCTTCCACAGCACCTATGAACTTTAAATGCGACATTTCTGTGGAACGGCCCTCGCGTGTGCTATGTAAAACTTGGAATGACTAACTATTTTTTTTAATACATGTCTATATATTAGCGTTCATTTGTAAGTACCTTGCAACGATAAATGTTGATATTGCACTCAGTGAATGTGATACAATAATTATTATCTAATCGTTATACTAAATTTGTTTGATTGCTTCCGTAATAGGACCACACATACCGAAATTGGATGGCTGCTACAGTTAATTCATAATGTGGAGAAAATAAAGTTTATTTAAATTTGTAATCGTAATCCGTACAAAAAAGTTTTACGAATTCTTTTTGTTTAAAATTGAGTGATAGAGTGAAAATATAGTGATCCGTGAAAGGTGTGACATGAAAGATGATGTAGTATCAAAAATAGAAAGAGGGATGTTAAGATGGTTCGGGCATTTAGAGCGAATGGATGATAGACGATTGACGAAAGAGGTATATAGCGCGAATCTGGAAAACCAGCCCTTAAGAGGACGACCCAGAAAAACATTCACTGATCAGAACAGTAATGTTCTCAAAAAAGCTGGGGTCCGAAGTGGTAAGAATAAAAGGAGATGTATGAAAAGAGTTGTGGATATATGCGAGGCTAGGGAGTTGTGTCAGGACAGAGCAAAGTGACGGTCCATAGTCTTTGCCTACCCCACCTGTGGGACACAGGCGTGAGCTTTATGTATGTATGTACGTATTTACAAGTAAGTAATAATGTGAGAAAGTTTCAAAGTTATAGCAAGCGGCGACGGTTTCTACATCGCGAGGCCATTCTTTGTTTTTATTATATAATTTATAGCAACACACTTGAGCGTACACATGGGAGTAAGAGTCCATGTTTACGGAAAACATTACACTTTTCGTTGCCGTTTCCTCGGGCACGAATCTTGAATCTTTCATCATAACTTTATTATTATCTGCCACGATTTTAATTCCGAAACAAAATTCCATACAACCCCTTAGGGGCGGCGATGTGCAAAACAATTCTTTTGAATACCTCCAGGCGTCAGAGAGCAGAAAGAGATGGAAAAAATAACACTGCTTATAAATCAACGACTTTCCCCAAGGGACGGGTAGGCGAAATCGCGAAATCGTCTCAAATGAAATTTCTCACTACTACAATATAACACACTTGAAAATTTCAGTCATCGCCAACCGAATGTCGACACTACTTGTATTGGGATAGAGCCACTTTTCTGTTACCGCGGGGCAGAGGGATTTTTCGGAGGAAACTTTGGCGCGTAAAATGTATTCGAGAGGCAAATTGTGCCCCAAGTATAGTGACGAAATATAGTTACGACGTCTACACGGCAGGTGGATCGGGGTACAGTTGGAGTCCTCGGAGAGACTGAATTTGTATTAAGAAGACAGTCCCTCCGGCGATCAGTATCGATAACTTAATAAAATAACATAACTGTTCATAATGCATCTTTTTTCTTTATTGGCTAGAGAGGCACCGTCAGACGCTCCACGTGGAAAGTGTCCACTATCATTGATGATATCAGCAACCCAAGGGGAGTGGATATGGACCCGGCCTGATACTTGTAAAATTACCATTAAAATAATCCTAAGTTGTAGTTTACAGTAAAGCCTTCGTGAGATCATTTCACATCTTATACTTGTACGGCTCGCGATGCCCGTACGTTTTGAGAAATTATTTATTTCTTATGTTATACGGCAGACAAACAGGAAAGCGGACCTCCTGATGGAAAGTGGTCAGCGCTGGCCATGGACATCAGCAAAACCAGGGGAGTTACCAGTGCATAGCTCGCCTCTGAAAGAGACCTCTAATATACCTCTTGAACGATCCCATATCATAGTCCAGAACAAGCACTTAGGCTGCAATTTCATATTCGAATCGTACGATTCGCGACCCAACTGATCTTGCGGAGGTCCATGGGCGGCTGAGATCACTTTTTTTTTTTACACCACACTGGTGGCAAACAAGCTTACGGCCCGCCTGATGACCACTCACCATAAGATGACCTGCTTGCTCGTTTACCTGCCACTGTTTTAAAAAAGTGAGAAAGACAAGCTGTTGAAGTGTAATACGAAAAGCCTGGTATCACAGGAGGGCGTGGGAGGCGAGAGGCTAAGAGGGGAGGGCTAATTGAAGGCACTCTCAAAGGACCGACACGGACGCAAACACTCTGCACTTCAATTTGAGAGACTTGTGATTTTAAGCTACGGCATAACTTGCAACCTGCAAGTGCAATTTTTAATTTGCAATACGAGTATGTATGCGCTTTTGGCTTCTGCTGTTTGGAGGTAATTCGTTAGGTATTGGATGTTTTTGTTTCTGTGAACTATTTACGTGGTTCCGTGATGTTTTTCTGCCCAAGTAAGTACCCATTGTATTCTCTTTAAATATGCAATAAAATGTATTTCATTAATTCTTGGCATTCTTATAAATCGTTGGCATAATTTCCAGGTAATGTATTTTTTGTTTTGGATTTCATTTCCATTAGGTACCGACTATGTAACATTGTATAAGTATCTACACATTTTCTGAACGGATGAGGTAATTAATATAATTCATCCTATAATATAAAAATCCTATGCTTAATTTATCGGCGAGCAATATGTACCTAATTGTTATTTAACCTATTAGTGTTCCAAACAAATACAGGCACATTCAGAGAAAAAAAACTAAAAAAGGAGAACTCAAGTATATATATGTAGCTAAATATGCCAAAATTGGAAAAGAAAAGGTTCGTCATTCGCGATTGTTAAGGACCATTCAGAAATTGCATAAGAGTAGTAGGTATAGCTTGCGCTTGTAATCTTCAAGGAGATTTTCTTCAGTACTTTTAATTTAACGCCACATTCTTGACTATCGTTATCACACTCAATTGTTTTGTCTTTTTCTCATGTAAGAGACATAGCTACTTATTTTTCTTTTACAAAAAATCTTGCAACTTGGAAAACACAACTAAAAATGTCGTCCCCAATATTTGCGTTACCCACGCTCGTGTAGCAGCGTCCTTCGAACGTATTGTGCCGAAGCCCTTGTTACCTGACAATAAGGCTCTACAAAAGTCCTTGCCATACAAATAGCCGATACAATAGAATCGCTCTCACAAAGTGTTACCTAACCGACTGTTCCCGGTGTTTGCCGGCTTTGTGACTCGGCCGCGGACTAAACAAGCCTTTGACACGTGACGATTCCACATAGCAATTTGGTGGAGCCGCGCGACTCGCGATTGACAACGGCTGAGTTCTTGTATTATTATTTTTTATTGCCTAGGAAGGCACACGGACTGACGTTTACCTGATGGAAAGTGGCCACCTTCGTCCAGGACATCTGCAATCAAAGGGGAGTGATGCGGTTTCGGCCTTTGATACCTGTAGACATGTTTATTGAATAACCCCATGTTATAGTGCAAAGGAAAGACATATCAGAAGGACATGTCAGCGCCTCGTCCAATTGCTATACCCCTTAGTTTATAATAGAGGGAGGAAAACGAAAGCAGTTCATTTTCCCGCAGGAGTAGGTAGAGACCACATCGTTCCACCTGCTACATGCTTGGTTTCATACATGACCGTCCGGTGAGATTCAAGTATTTATATAATACCTCTGATTTGATCGTGATATGTTCGTCTCGGTCTTCCCCTTCTAACGCTCCCATTCATATCGGCCATTCTATATCTTTTTCGTTATTATATTCTCATTCATCCTCTCTACATTAAACAACCAACTCAGCATTCGTTCTGCAAATCACTACATCGTCTACATCTTTCACGCAACACGTTCCCTTGTATTTCTGTATTTCGTATTTTAACCTTCATGGATATTTCTTCGGTACTTCTTAAAGCTCTTATTTCGATTGCATTTTATGCAATTATTTTATGCCTCTTTGCCATACCCGAACAACAAGCACCATATGAACAGCCAGACAGTCCTTTTTGGTTACCTTCTAGCTATTTATAAATATTTGGGATGCTCCATTCACCCTCCTTTCCACATCATTTTCACATTTTTAATCCCTCGTAAAAATGTACCTTATATACTATAAACTCTTTCACCTGTTTCACTTTTTCATCCGCGATCACAATTTGATACTCAGTCAGATCGTCACCTTTTTCAAAGCCATTACTTTCGTCTTACTTACATTACATACCAAAAGACACCTTACAATACCTTAACAAAAGAGGAAATACCAAATAATTGTACCCACGCTTGTTTAGTGGCCACACGACTATTTACAAGACCATAGTTCAGATCAAACAACATTAAAAGTCGGCGAATATAGAACTCTTTGTCAAGAAATGTAGAATGCAAATGGTTAGATATAGGTACTTACTTATCTTAAAAAGTTACATTAGCTGTTCTGTGTGGACTGTTATGTATAAAATGATGCAATCATAATCAATATGTAAAGAAATAGTTATTGATATTTCGCTACCAAATTATTAGAGTTACTGCTAACTGTAATGGCTGAAAATTTAATGAAATTCAGTTCGTTTTCAGATTCGTTTAAAATAACCCTGATCTTCCTCAACATGCCAAACATCATTTCAATCTAATTATTTAGTGTTAATATAAAGTATTATTTAAAACTACTTTGTTGTTTTTTTCAAATGCTAGCAAATACCATCGTGACCCTCCTGGTGCGTCCATGGGCGGCGACGATCATCATCAAGTGGCCCGCTTAATAGTTTAAGTAATTCAAACATTTTGAAGCCACATTGGATAAATCCAAACAACATCATTGCCACATAATATTTCGGATAAGTACAAAACCAGTATCTACTCACTCATCTTCACATAACACTGGCCACGCGCCACGTTTTAACCCTATGACCGCTGAGTACTTTTTGTATGCCAAAACAGGCCAAGTCATGTCAACAAAAGCCCGCGGGAAAGTCCGTTGGACCCGTCCTTCACACGGAAGCGGTTCGCACGGGAAACGGGGAGTCCGTGGGAATTGGGAGGTCGATGATGTTAGTATTGATTTTAAATTGAAATTGGCGCGGTGGGAGTCTACTTTTCTAGGATTTTTTTTAATAATTTTAGCCGTGAAATGATTTCTAAGTCGGTCAGTTCAATCCTGTAAGAATACTAGTTCCTAATTCAACGATTACATAGTCACACAGAAAGATCTGCGCTCCTGGCCCCTTATAAATGTATGGATTTCGAATGTTTTGATTTTTAGTACCTAAGAAACTCAATCATTTATGTAAAAGAATTGGCGGGAAATCGCGTGTCAATTGTTTTTTATCACAATTTCAAGTCAGTTGTCTCCGCGATCCCATTTGAAGAACAAAAGACAGTTAATGCTGAGTGGTACACCACCATTTGTTTGCCCAGGGTCTTTGAAAAAGACGGTCAAGAAGTCGCATCTATTATTGCACCATGACCATGCTTTGGCGCACACCTCGAACAAACAAAGTAATTTTTGGCTTCTGAAAAGGTAGAGTTAGTGACCCATCCCGCACACAGTTAAGTCCTGGCATCTGGCATTTCTTTATTTTCCCAAAAACCAAAGATTTGATAATACGGAGCCGGAAGCGGCACTGACAGTTTTAAACCAGCACGTGAAAAATATGCCCTCACACGAATGGTCCTCTTGTTTTCAAAAATGGTTTGACCGAATGAAAAAGTGTTTAAAATTGCTTCTAATGAAAATTGTTTAATTAATGAGTTACGCAAAACTTTAAGTGTAAATGTAATATCAACAATATTACACATAAATTTTCGTGAAATACGATAACTAATCATGCATTATTACAATGACTGTATTCAGTACTCACGCACCTAGTTCGCGCAATTTAAAAAGGATCATTAAACGCCCTTTGCCATTGAAATCATGGCACGTGCCCTTAACCCTCTAATACTCAAGGGGTCGCTGAGCTCCGTTATGCGTCGAGTCCGTTTCGGTTTCACACGATCCGAGTTCGCATGGGAACCGTCTTCGTTTTCGTTAGAAACCGTTATTTTATGGGATTTTTTGCGAAACGAGTGGGACCGTTTCAATAGAATGGATATTTGTGTAACGAATTTGTACCTAATATCGATTTTCTTTTTTGTGATAATAATGTTTTTTTAATATGTTACTCAGTGATAATCGAGCAGATATCCCACCTGATAGAAAGTCGTTAATATCGCCCAAAAAACCTACGATTTACGTACTTATGTTTTACGTAACAAAAATACAGATTCAAAGATGCGATGTCACAGTGAGTAGGCATACGATATACCTACTCACTGTGGCATATGTCTAAATCCTTTGACGGCGCTGGCCACGTCTTCCTTCAACACGGTACGCTATGCAAGCATTGTTGTTTGGCAGAAATAGACCCCTCCACGTAGTATAGATTACACAGTAATTATTTTTGTTATTTCCTGATGATCTTAATGATCCTATCTATAAATTAATGAGAATTAGATGACTACTTCCAAGTTCCTTACATTTTAAAACCAAGTTTGGTCGTCCTTGGCCATTGTAGTTTACGGCACGTGTCCTTAACCCCCCTGTTGGGCCCCTGTGCAATTCGAGTCCGTATAAGTTTCACCCGAGTTCGCACGGGAAACTTATCTTATGGCATTTTTTGCGAAGAAAGGAGAGAAGTAAGTCTTATTGTATCGTAACACAATACAGACATAATACAAGGCGGTTTGCTCCCAGGACACCAAATGTTTATTCCCGTGAGTAACGTATTTAAAATTAAAGTTTTTTTTTTTTTTTGCATTAGATGCTGATGGTTAAAATGCAACCATAAATAAGATTTTTCTACCAAAGGTAGCATTGACGTTTTTATATTAGAGTTTCGTATGTGATATAAAAAAAAAATATACTGAGGACCTCAGTGTTGTCAGCATGCCGTCTGCTACGCAAGAGGTCCCGGGTTCGATTCCCGGCCGAGCGAAATTGAGATGATGAATTTTAATTTCTGTTATTGGTCTGGGTGTTTTATGTACAATAAATATGCATTTAAATCGATCTAAGTAGAATATCAGTTACCTAGCACTCATAGTACAAGCTTTGCTTAGTTTAGGGCTAGATGGCGCTGTGTCAATTTGTCCACGAATATTATTATTATTCTCTGTATTCCTTTATGGCTTAAATTTAGTTTTTTAAAAAAATATATGAAATGTACTAATTATTATGATTATCATTACTTAATACCATGTATAGTAACACTAGATATTGAAGAGAGTTTTATAAAATATTCTTACTTATTCTTTGTTGCAGATCTCAAGAGGTCTTCGCTCTGCATGAGCGTGGGGCACTTAGCAGATTTATTCCATTGAAAAAATAATTTCAATCCCAAAAGTCCACAACAAATACATCAGATAACTATGTATATCCTTTTAAATATTGATAAATAACTCACCCTAAAATTCTAACAAGTAATCAAACACTTATCTTCACACAATCCAGGGCACGCGCTGCCCTCCAAGCGGATATTGGCCATGGGAACCCATGAGAAAGACCGTTGGGCCCTTGGTTGCACAGTTCACACAGAATTAGTTCGCATGGGAAGCAACGACTCCGTGGGAACATGCGCTTTTTTGCCTGATAGACACGGGAAGTGTTAAATGAAGGATCTTCTATAAGGATTTTTATGCAGGATTTTTATGTCTATTTATCTACTAATAAAACAAACAATGTAATGGATGATTTTATTTGGTCGAAATGTGAATGCTATGTAATTATTATGACTTACTCAGAAGTGCTATATTTTTATACACATAAACAGCCACAGTGTTTCCTTTGGACTATGACATGGGACTGTTCAAGAGGTATATTAGAGGTGTCCTTAGTAGAGGCAGCAACGCATTGGTAGCGCCCCTGGTGTTGACGATGTCCATAGGCGGCGGTGAACACTTTCCATCAGGGGCAAACACATCATAATTATGTCATCACATCATTATGTCAATTATGTGTCAGTAATGTACAGTTCAAATAAATAACGAACGCAAACTTTAATGTACATACAAATACTTAAACTACAAAAGGACCAAAATGTAAATTCGAATCTCAAACAGCGCCCCCAATAATCGGGAGGGTTAATTTAGTATCTCCTCGTTAATAGTCCGACTTAAGTGACCCGACTTGTGTGAACCATTTTCGGATTCACACGCTGTTCGACTATCCCATGGGAACGAAAATGGGTGAGAACGTATTTTTTCTGTTTTCTTTTAAAACTGGGGGATTGGAATTGCGGGTACCAAATAACCGCTTAATTCGTAACACAATTACCGCCTAATAAAATTAACCCCTCAAACGCGCATGGGATGTTTGCTTCCCCACGTCACTTGTGGCGCAAATGTGACGCAATTAGTGGGTAATGTCAACAAAGGCACGTGCCAACGCGCCACCGGATGTGGCTACCTGCCCGGGAACCCGACTCGCGAACCGTGAGAAAGTGGGTAAGTCGATAGCCGAACCTTATGCCGTGGGATTTAGGTGTTACGTATTTTTTGTGTGTTACAAAAAAATTGGGGCGAAAGTGAAGTTTATAGTTGATACTTAGAGCTGTTGCTATTGTAGATCATTTGACTACAGAAAAAAATGGTATTTAAAGCTGCATTACCAAGTTTATGTAACTTCCTAACCTTAAAAATAGCGTTTAAAAATGGTGAAGTGATTTATTTATTTAGTTTTATAATTTTAGGATGACGCAATTTTACAATAAATAAAATTATAGATAATTGACATAAAAAAAATACAGTATATCTAAGCACAACTTATTTGTATTTCAAATATATTCAAAGATTAGTGTTGTTGCTACGTAGTGATATGCTTAAGAGCTCAGATTACAGCAATCTAAGGAGCAAATATGTCATAATAGCAACGGTTTATAACAAAAACGATAACCCTCTACTGCACGCGTGCCACATGACATAGTTTTACATTCTACGTGCTAATAGGCCAGCGCTTCATAACAACTTTATAGAGATAATCCAATTATTAATTCTGAAAAATAACTGTAGGTAAATCATAATACTGGTGGACTAGAAGCGTCGGTGGCCGAGTGGTTAAGGTATCCCACTCGTAAGCGAGAGGTATCGGATTCGAATTCCACTACGGCCATGTACCAATGACTCTTTTCTGCTCTTGCTCTTGCTGTGCTGATGATCTTACGGTGACGGAAAAAATCGTGATGAAACCTGTATTTTCAGGCGACTGAATGTGTAACCATGATCCAATCGGTCTACGTGATCAATGGTGCTACGCTGATCATAATAAAAAAAAAAAAAAGAAAATCAATCTCTACTTAAGTACTACCTAGTACCGAACTAATACTAATAAAGTAACCACACCAACCTCAAAACCAGGCAAGATTTATTTATATTTTCCGCAATATTAAACACAATTATTATAAAAATAGTGTTTCTTGTGTAGAATAAACTGTTACAAAATAAAATAAAAACACGTTTGCACCAAATAAATGTTTCTTTCTTTCTTTTAAATCACGATCGTCTTATCTATCTCATAGCTCCCGCAAGAGGATCGACCTAACCGCGTATTATGCACACAATCGTGCGAGAATCTCGGGGGACACGTGGGAATTTTTATTAACGGCTCCTTTCAGCCATCCGGAGCGCGAAGGGTTGACGTGTTTATTAAGTGTGGGAATAGTGGGCTTGGCGGTTGGCATTCGTGTGGGTGTGTCGTAGGGTACGTAGGTACAAAGTTATTACGGAGGCGCCTACGCTTGTGGGTGATTGTAGGTGGTAATGGATAGGTTGCTTGTGGTTTTTGTAGGCGTGGAAGTAAATTCGCTTATTTAGAAATTAAAATATTTAATATTTAATAAAATGTATGTCTTTTTTTTAATATTTATTTCCAACATGACAATAATACATATTACATTTTTAAATACTCTGTCAAACTGCGCAGCAGTTTTATGACAGATACGCTCTCTATTCCAATTATGTCCATTGTACTACGTACTACCGTTCACAACATCTTACAACTCACAACACTACTTTACTTACATACTACAAACTACCTATACTAAAATACTGCGGTCCGCAAGTACGCGTGCACCCACGCTTGCGGTAAGTATGGTAATTGTAATATTGCAAGTATGGTAACCTTGCGCAGACCAGCAAATTACGTAGGGAACAGATGTCTGGCCATACCGCCCCTGCCAGGCACGGGAAGGAGAGGCCGGCCCAAGAAGCAATGGCTGGATGTCGTTAAGAGTGACTGAAAAACTGCTAACGGACTCGCCGAACCGGATATAACGACATAATGATGATGATGATGATGTAAGTATGGTAACCTTCTTATAAATAAATGCAACCAAGAACCTGATTTCCTCCATGTGTTCCACTTATTGTATTTATCTTACATTTTCAATACATATGTATCTGTAATAATATTATGTTGTTGTGAACTTAGAATATTGCACCGATCCCATAGACGTATCCCTTATCTCTTACCTATCGTAGACATGGGTACCTATAGCAGATCTGACCCCTACGTGAGGTTATTGACTCAGCGGTTAGATAACTCCTTTAACGTACTGTATAAGGCGACTTATGCGTAACGGCTAACCAGCGAGGACCTCCGTAGACAAGAAAATAGACAACAACGATTTCTGTTGAGTATTTTAAACATTACGATCCCACTTGCCAAAGGCTACTGTAATTACTTCAAAACCCTCCACTGACGTGAAGAAGGCTCAAATCCAGCAGAAAATTTTTTTTAACTCGGATGTTCGTAATCAGAGTACTATCCTAAGCCACTCGCCAATCGAAATCCAGTCCGGTACACCCGGAATTTACTAAAATAAAATAATCATCTTGGCGTTAATGTCCCGGTTGTGCACTCTCGCACGAGGGCCCGGTGTCCGCCTTGACCAAGATCCAGGATTTAGCTAATCAGGTAATTACAGTGGAGCGACGGCCATCTGACCTCCGTGGCCCTACCTACCAGGGGAACTAGACCAGATTAGATCATGGTGACACATTAAGTCACCTGTAAGTGCAGGTTTCATCACGATGTTTTCCCTCACCGTAAGAGCATCGGTTAGTATTCAATTCAAAAAGAGTCACTGGTACATGGTCACAGTGGGATTCGAACCCGGTACCTCTCGCTTAGGAGTCGGACACCTTAACCACTCACCCACCGATGCTCCTCTCTTGAATTCACTATCTAATGGATTGAAAATAAACAACCAAAATACTAGCCTTTTCAATATCATACAATAATCACAGCATACAACAATCCACAGCGAGATTCGAGCCCGGTACCTCTCGCTCCTTAACCAATCAGCCATCGACGCCCCCCACTCGGAATTCACTACCGAATTGAAAATAAACAACCAAAACAACAACCTTTTTAATATCATACAACAATGAATTCACCTCCCCCGTAATCTTTCTTCCCACGTAATTAACACAGTCACCCACAGACCGGACAATTTACTCGCCACTCAAAAATACAGGCATTCCACTCATTCCCGCATGTCAAATAGTTCCCATTCCCACCGAATCGTAGTTCCCACAGGAAAGTGTGGGGGCTCGTGGGAAGTATCGTGTCCTTGACGGCGTGTGGGTTAACGTCAGCTGATAATTCCGACCTTACGTTGCGTTTATGCAACTACTTACAGTATTTGCACGGGTTTTTGTTCGTTGGATAGGGAGGTTGAGATATGGTTCTGTGAAGTGAGGGTTAGTGAACTACGTTGTGTGTGTTAACTAGAAATAGATATCGAAAAATAATGTTTTACTTATATGCTATATGTCATATGCCCTTGCCTATTTAGGTCCCTACTTAATCAATACTTTTGAAAAAGAAAACGGAGTTATTTTTTTTTTAACCTAATTGGGTAAGGATATGGTATGAAAATAATAAAATGTTTATCCCCAAAAAATATTGATAAAGTTGTACCTTAGTAAGGCAAGGGCAAGGGCAAGGTGAGGGCAGGCAAGTAAGGGCATATGATTTTGTAAATTAATATTCTTTTTCGATTTCCATTTCTAGTTTCACTTGCAATAAGTAAGATAAAATCTTTTAAGACTTTCGTGGTTATTCACTACATGTACACAATCATCACACGAAACACATATATACTTATATAAAATACGATACGATAAGATAATTAATCGTATTTATGAATAAGTTACCTTCATAATTATGACTTTTAGAAAATATTAATAATTACTCGTAAAGTGACTCGTCACCATTACTCATAAAGTTTATACGTGACTTACAAAAATTAATATGTCTGAAACTCGACTAAGTATTAAAAATAAAACATAAAAACTAGAACAACAGCTCCTAATTAGGTAGTTACAATGAACATTTAATCACATCAAACATCAATGGAGTTCGTTTCCGACCCACATTATTCCCATGGGAAACTCTTACCTCTCATGGGAACCAAGGGTCCTTGACGCTTGACCTGACATGATAATTCCCTTTGCGGGGCAAAAAATTACCCACAGAACCTTAGACTGCTAACCGCCTTTCACACGGTTCAGGTATTCTGATAGAAAAAGTGTCCGTGAGAATGTTAAGGGAATTAACATCTTACAGGGGTCTGGGGAAAGTTTTTTTTGTACACCCGATCCTTTTGGAGACCTTGGCGTTTAACGACTATCTATAAATATATTACCCACATTTGTTATTGTAAGAACAATGCAAAAATAAAAACAATCTTTATTGGAGTGTTTATTATGTTTTTTTATTATTCGTGTTCAGGTTAGCGTGGGAAGTGTAATCTTGGTGTTAATATCCCGATTGTGCTCTCGAGAACGAGGGCCGGGATCCGCCTTGACCATGATCCAGGATTTGGCAACGTGGGAAGTGTATTTCCCGTTAACCCATTAAAATATTTATACAGCACTACGTTTTGATTTAAGAATATTTAATATTAGATGCGGGTATTAGTGTTTAGTTTTACTGTTACTGTAAATATTTTATGTATGCCTTAATAAATAGTACTCGCCAGAATATTTTAACTTTTCTAAGTTAACTAAGGATGTCTATCTGAAATAAAATTTCATTATTTCATATGGGAATAAAATTTCGTGAGAATATGCTGGAATAGGGATGTGTTTAGCTAGCTCTCGGTAGCTACGTAAATGTCGATAAAATAATAAATTCGTTGTTTATTCACCTAATTCAAATTCGGATACAAAATACTTACTTAATATTTAAGTTCATGGTTTACTTTATTATGTTATTTTTAAATTTAACATGTATGTTTTATAATGTATTTTTATTACAAATGTAATGTTCCTGTGATCTGCTAATGATTAAATAAATAAAATAAATCAATATTGAGCAGAGCTGAGCCATTTCATCTTAGTCGTCACAGTGACAACGCACCAGCGGTTCTGCATTTTTGTTGGCTGCGTAAGTAGCGATATTTGCCACTTATCACCTGGTGGGGTGTCTGCTTATGTGTCTCTGCGAAGCATAACCAAAAGTTTTATTGCTTAATGTGTTTTTCTTTTATTCTCCAAAATTTTAAATTTTACATAAATTTTAGTGTCTATATGTCTGTATTACCCGACTGCGGCGAAGCCCAAAAGAAAGGGTTATGTGTTTTAGCTGTATGTATGTTTGTATTTTTATATTAAAGGGTAGACATACCAGTACGAGGGTCATCAGATGGTAAGTGGTCACATCTTAACAGCAACATAAGAGATGTCACCGGTGCATTGTCCGCCTCTACACACAAAACATAACACTACATACAAAACTTCGACAAATACCTACTCTTTCCTCATAATTCATCACATTCATAACATATTCCACATAAGCTGTACCTGTTGTGATCTTATTTGTATGTCAATTTTGTATACTATTTATTGTGCACAATAAACGTTTAAAAAATTAAAAATAATTAAACACATTAATAAATAAAAATATTATCAGCATAGACACCCAATTTGATTTATCGATATTCTATACTGAATAAAATAGCACATACAAAACATCGACAAACACATTCATCGTACCATGCCCACTCCATTTTTTTGTGGGGACATCCGCTTCCCTTAATGCGAGGGGCGCCGCGCGTGCCACCGGCGCTCGCGGGTTAATGTGACGATAAGTGGGTGATTAGCAGTTTTGGTTGCATGTCGGTTGCACGCATGCTAAGCGTGCAACCGACATGCGAAGGGTTAAGTGATGGCTTGTTTAATTCCTTCAGTTGCCTTTAGTCTTTTATCGACCTCTTTTATTAGGTTTACTTTATTGAAGCCTCATGTTTATTGGAGTCATCATCTTGGGACATAACGCCAAGATGATGACTTTATTGGAGCCTCGGTGGCAGAGCGGTTTGGATATCCGACTCGTTAAACAGAGGTACCGGGTTCGAATCCAGCTGAGCCAAGTACCAATGACTCTTTTCTGAGTTATATACATTAGTTTAATACTAACCGATGCTCTTACGATGAGGGAAAACATCGTAATGAAACCTGCACATTCAGGCGACTGAATGTGTAACTATGATACAATCTAGTCAGGTGCCCCTGGTAACAGGGTCATGGAGGTCAGATGGTAGTCGCTCCACTGTAATTAACTAAATCCTGGATCATGGTCACGGCGGACCCCGGGCCCTCGTGAGCGAGAGCACAACCGGGACATTAACGCCAATATGATTATTATTATTTTCCAGTACTTTATAAGTACCTAATAGTTAATACGAAACTATAAATGTAATATTTAGGTAACAATGCGAGCGTTGTGGAAAGCAGGTAAAATATTGACATATCTACTTACTGAAACTCTCTGTTGTTGTTTGTTCTGGTTAATGCTTCATAATGTTAGTTTAGTATGTACGGTATTGTACAAATGTTTAAAGTATTATAAGTAATGTCTATACATAGCATTTAACAAAGTCGCTTGTCGCCGCTTGTCGATATGTATCTACGTATGTATATATTTTCGCTTAGATCTTTTAAACTACGATACGGATTTTAATGCGGCTTTCAGCAATGAATAGAGTGATTCAAAAGTAAGGTTATAATTAAGGAAAAGAAGGGTCGGTAGGGGTGAAGTAGGTGTACGCGAACGAAGTCGCACCGGGTCCACTAGTGTAAAATATATTTATATTGAGGTTGACCACGGTCTTCCACTGGGGACCGTGAGACTAGTTAAATTGGCTGAATAGTTGGCGAAGAGAGGTTGATAAAATATAAAAATATACCGACTTATCTACATAATACGTATCGTTCATCTTTTATTTTAGAATAAAGGTACAATAAGATGCAAGATAAGTTGTAAGTTGGCCATGTGGTGTCCGGCAGAGTAGAATAGCACCAACCCCTTACACTTGGGATGTCCTATCGTACAAGGCGACTAATGTATTCGAGGCAAAACGAAGAGTCTCCGTAGGCTGCAAAATAGGCAGCAGCGTTTTCCATTACCATATTTATAATACTGCGATCTAAAACCCGTCTGCCAAACGTGGAGATTATGGCAATAACCTCCCCTTTCGTGGGAGAGGCCATAGGTCCTGCAGTGGACTGTTATGGGCTGTGATGGAAGTTTTAAGACTTTGTTCGCAAAAGCAAATTAACAAAATATATGATCCATTATCATCCAAGCGTTTATCCCGGCTTCTGCCAGGGTCCGCTTTCCGACACATTCTTCTCCACTTTGCCCGGTCTTCGGCATCCTCGCGTTGCAGGCCGTTTGGCTCTCGAATCCGACTCAGCGATGTCAATCCATCGCTGGAACACCCACGGGGCCTCGAACAACAAAATATGTGATACAAGTACAATTTCAATGCAAAATATAGTCTGCTTCTTCAAGACAAACAACAAGAAGGTACAAACAAGATGGAAATAAAAAGTAACCAATTCAAAATTTACATTGTCGCGAAACGCAGCGCTGTAATAATGCAATTGTCTCTGAGTGCTACTCGACTTGAACTCGTTATTTTATACGACAATTGAAGCCCATTTTGTAGAGAATTTTCTTTTTTTGCTATTACGGCCATTTTTTTTCACTTTTTAAAGAATGTGTGTTGTGTAATTTGTTTGTGCTTAGTCAGCTTTTGCCCACGACGTAGGTATGCGCGTATGCGCAATTAAATAAAATTACGCAAAAATATTTGCGTAAATTTATTTAGGTCTGATTTACGTTTACATGGTGACAATAATTTAATTTTTAGTTTATAACATGACAATTTATTTTTAGTTTGATTATTAATATTGACGATATCTTTGTGAATTGCCGTAGGTATCTTGGTATTTTTATTGTAACCACCTATTATAAATTTACTTTTTAAAGATAAATATAATAAACCAAACTTTAAAAAGTTATCATCAACATCTCTGCTGTCGATCTTAGCATCTGTCAGGGTCAAAAGTTGCTAAGTGAAACATTAAAAATCTGAATTTAAACATAAATCCCATGGCATAATGTCCATCTTTGTAGATATAGGTATAGACATGCCCATTGTCCATGCCATTCTGACTAGAACTGTACCTATCCTGTTTAATACCTACTCAAATACAAACGTTTACAAACGTTTGATTGAACCGGTAATGAACATGGATGAGAACAATCGCGATAGTTTCAATCGCTTTGGGAGATGCGAAATTGATGCGAGTATAATGCAGACACGCACTATAATAATAAAATAATCATCTTGGCGTTAATGTCCCGGTTGTGCTCTCGAGAACGAGGGCCCGGGGTCCGCCTTGACCCAGGATTTGGCATATCAGGTAATTACAGTGGAGCGACTGCCATCTGACCTCCATGACCCTGCTACCAGGGGAACCTGACCAGATTGGACCATGGTTACACATCCAGTCGCCTGAATGTGCAGGTTTCATCACGATATTTTTCCTCACCGTAAGAGCATCGATTAGTATTCAACTAATGTACATAACTCCGAAAACACACATTCACGTTCACATTCGTCATCATAATAAAGTGTTCGTACATTAGTGGTCCTTCGAGTCGGATTTGAATCAGCGCCCTCTGCTCAACAAGTGTTCACTTAGAATGAGCTACACTTTTTCGACTACACAAATACTAATCTTAATTTTATTATTTCTCTGACTAGTTAAAATACACCCAAAGTTATTTACCGTAATCTACATAAGACGATAAAACGGCTTTTAATTCTAATTGTGCTCTTTTCGCGCCAAAATTTGAGCTTACTTACTGAAAGCTTTTTCAATATCCTCGTGAGGGTCCATAAATTAAGGTGATTTAGGGCTGCCAGAAGTTTTGGTTTTGGTTTTGTTGTATCAAAATTTTACTGCAGTCATTCGGGGGCTTTGAGCTTTGTCATGTACATTTTTTATATTACTAAGGTGGCAAACAAGCTTACCGCCTTCCTGATGGTAAGCAGTCACCGCAGCCTATGGACTTTTGCAATATCAGGTTCATCACCAACGAAATGCAGACCCCGTAAAAAAAATTTCAACTCTTTCTAGAAGAACTCCATTTTGTATTCTCCAGAGAAATCCTCTAATTACTAGAATTGTTATGCTTGATAGACTTTTTAATACGCAAATGCGTAATTTCGGCTCTTCGTATCATCATCATTGGTCTTTAACATCTATTGTAGGTGATTTAAGCAGCGCCTTGCCTGTGGCTCCTGCCGGCTAACTCGAGAGGGTGGCGTAGGTTCTGGGCATGCCTGCGTAACCAAAATACGCCTCGGGCAATACAGCATCCAACTATGGCGAAGACACTTCACCCACCAAGCTTAGATGGCAGCTTTACGTATACGGCATAGATAATTGGATTAATCGAACGTGCAGTATCGCAACGAGCTTGCCGCTCATTAGATAAGCTGCTATGATATCGTTCGCGAAGTGAGGTCTAGCTGCCTTCCGCTAGGGACTCTGGTTTAACAATCTCGGGACCTGAGTAGCACGTCATATATTATTATGACGCTGGTTTAATTGAATTATAACTCCCCATCGGCTTCCCTCCTTGTGAGCAAAATCTAGGAGACAACAAATGAAAGAAACTAAAAATTCAACTCTAGACCTACTCATAATCATTATATTAGCGTCTATCGCGCCTGAATCCAGGGTACACTTTCCTACTTTTCTTCCTCCCTTCGCCCGGTCTTCATGCATCGTAGGCCATTGACTCTCGCACCCACCTCGGTAATATCAATCTATTGCTTCCTAGGTCTCCCGCGGAATCTCTTACCTGATACCGGCAGGTGTCTCAACCAACGCAGGCGAGCCTCTCCATTTAATTTACTGTAGAATTAGGTCTCTGGTCCCAAAACATCTATTTTGTAATGTAGGGTGCACACTATGCGAGAGGGCGAAGAAAGAGGCAAGACTAAGTCACTCAAAAAGTCAATTTCCGACTGACATTAGTCAGTCTTACGATTAACATATCAATATTAAAACGGAACATAAACGTACGTACATACCGTTTACAGTTCTACCGGTGGTAGGTGTACATTTAAACTATCACCCGTATTTCGAAACAATACTGTCTCTATCCTCATGTATTATAATAAATCATCATCATCATCACAGCCCGTAACAGTCCATTGCAGGACTTAGGACCTCTCCCACGAAAGTGGAGGTTATTGTCATAATCTCCACGCTTGGCAGGCGGGTTGGAGATCGCAGTGTTTAAATATAACAATGGAAAATGCTGCTGCCCATTTTCCAGACTACGGAGACTTGATCTTTCTCTCGAAGACATTAGTCGCCTGTTACGACACCCATGAGTGTAAGGGGTTGGTGCTATTCTACTCTGCCGGATACCACACGGCCGATTACGGATATAATAAATAATATTGTTATAATCTACCAGTACCTACCAGGGCCTCGATTCTGGTACGGAAATCATCTCAGTTGCAGTAACATTACAATTGCATCGCATGTCAAATGTGTGATTGTTATTCGAATGACAGATGTTGAAGCAACGTTACTTGAGTTCGAACTTTTCCACAATTCGTTTTCTGGTACCAGGGTTACATGTCTTGCACTAACATAGATTTAAGGACCTGTATTTACTAACACGTGGATGGAATCGACAGAATGTCGGTGGTCTAGTGGTTAAGGTGTCCGACTCGTAAGCGAGAGTTCGAACCATCTTTTCTGAGTTAGGTATGTGCATTAGTTGTACGATGCTCTTACGGAGAGGGATACCATCATGATTAAACCTGCACATTCAGGCGACTGAATGTGTAATCATGATCCCATCTGGTCATGTTCCCATTGGGTCACGGGTGGTAGTCGTTCCATTGTAATTACCTGATCTGCTAAATCCCGGATCATGGTCTATTCGGACCTCTACCCACGAGCATGGGGCGTGGCCTGACGATCAAGGTCGGCAAGCCGACGAGACTTTATTTCATACTATGTAAGGATTCGTATAAATTATCTAGCTGCCTCCTAGATCGGCACTACTGTAGTAACGTATGTAGCCGCCCTTAGTCCAGCTGTGGACTATTATGAGTTCTAGATGTAATTTGTTGCGAGTACCAAGACAATAATCAGCTTTTGGTCGCTGATGTACATAAATTCTGCGCTCCTGGCCACTCATAAACGTTTGTATTTCGAATGTTGCATATGTAACACATAAGAAACTCAATCATTGTTTCAAAAAGAATAGGCGGGAAATCGCGTGTCAATTGTTTTTCATCACAAGTTGAAGTTCGTCGTCCGTAGCAAAAATGTAGATCCTCCTCCTAAAAAGAATGGGTCCCACCACTCATTTCCACCGTTGGGAATGAGTGGTGGGTCTGGAGGAGTGGGGGGTGGAGTCCTAGCCCGTTAAAGAAAAAAAAAGCTAGTACCGCGAATTGTTACGTAACCGCTGACGGTCGCTGTCCCCTTCCAGAGTATTATTTAAATTAGTCCTCGCTGAGAAAGAAAAGCGCGCAATAAAAATGCAGAGCCGTACCGTAGGTATACTACCTTCGTTGGTAACTAAATCGCTGTTAAGTTAAGGGTGCGGTGCCACTGTCAGCGGGTTTTAAATGTGACGTAACAACTTTACAGTAAGGTGTGAGATCGAATTAAAGATTAAAAATGTAAACAAATGGTTGCTACTACAAAAAAATACCCCAAATGGTAGATTATTTAAAGTCATTGAAATATTGATTAAAATTATTACATTCAAAATTAAATAGAATCATATGAATATTTAAAAATAATTTACTGAATTAAATAGGGAACAATGTTTTTTTTGTTACGTATTTGTGCTGTTTGAATAAAATATGTATAGTTTTCATTTATGCCACTGGTAGGTAATGGTGTGAAATTCTAAACATTTGGCTCGTTGTTACGGTACATTATTGCAATCGCTCGAAAAGTGAGGGATTGACCGGCGCCGAGACATACATATACATATACTGTTTTTCTCAAATAATAATACATAATTCTTTCTAATATTAGAGTTTTCTAGTGTTAGAAATAGTTAGATATATAGTAGGCTGAATACCTAAATGTCTTCAACAAATTCAAAATTCCTGTTTATATTTGTTATCAGTTCATAGTCTGTGGTTGCGATTGTGTACATTTGGAATTATTTTCCCGCTAAACAGAATATTTTTTCTAATTGTTGTAATTTGTGTTTGTGAATGTTTTTCTTGTTTGAAGCAAATAAATAGATAAATGTGAAAGTAGTGAAGTGAATTTCGCTTGATATCCTCGACGCGTAGATACAACAGAACTGAATTGCAGTTACTTCCAGCAAAGTTGAAAAAATTTTAGGTACGAAATTTTAACATGAAAATATGAGTGTAGATAAAGTAGTGTATGCAACTGCATATAATTGGGTATTAAAACACTGGTGTCAAACTATTATCATACTCGGCTACGCCTCGTATGATAAACAGACACTCATGTTTTAATACCCCCTTTTATATCAGTAGCATAAACCACTATTATATGAGTAGGTAGTGCCGAGTGCGCTAGCCAGAGCTAAGTTTCCAATCTCTTTATTACCGGCACTCGCGTTTGGTGTGTTTGTAACTGTCAGGACAAGGTTTGTATAAAATAAAAGAGAGTAGGTAGAATAGGTATGGGTAGGACAAGAGTGATCCCATGATCCAATCTGGTCAGTTTCCCTTGTTAGTAGTGTCACGGAAGTCTGTAATTACCTGATCTAACAAATCCTGGATCATGGTCAAGGCGGATCCCGGGCCCTCGTGCGAGAGTACAACCGGGATATTAACACCAAGATGGTGATAACAATAGAGGTAGAGTTCATTAAGTTGAATCCACGCAAACGAAGTCACCGGGCAGCTAGTTCTTTGTTATGATATAGTTAGTATAGGTAAGTAGCTAACATTTAACTAAGGAGGCTATGCTTTTAGTCCATAAATATGTCAAATAAAATCTACATCGTTTTTGAACCGAGATAATATAATACAATTAATATTATTTTTAAAAAGTCTTACTCAAACAAATAAATATCTTCATTCAACAATAAAAATACTTATCTGAAGCTCTAAACAAAAAAAAGAAGAAAAAAGCAGGTCCCACCGAGATTTGAACTCGGATCGTTGGATTCAGAGTCCAAAGTGCTAACCATTACACCATGGGACCGTTACCAGAGATGGCGAAACAATCGAACAGCCGCCAAGTAGGACGTAGTACGCATGACCGCTCTATCTCGCTCGCACGCATCGATTGCCCTCGCTCGCACATCCGCGAGTGTGCGCATACCAAAACGGGTATGTGGAAATTGCGCGTTTAAAACGCAATATGTGTCTCATTTCTACGAGCGTATATTATTATTTGTATTTTCACAATATAACCATAGTATAAGGTTTTGCTTGCTTTGTTTTTATGCAATGTATTAAAGGAATATCTTTTCTTGATGGAACAGCTCAGATTGTACTGCATTTTGCGAAATAGAAATACCAAAATAACAGGTAAAGTTTTTGGCAATGATAGCGCCATCTATGCTGATATCAGTGTAACTACTAAAGCAAAGCTTGATGTTTACCGACTGTTTACAAGTTCGGCACCAGCAAACGAATTTTACTCGTTGATAACCGCCTAGAAAACGTAGTATTTCGTATAACTTGGCCGTAATTTTCGGTACGCAGGTAGGTAGTTACACTATGACCTAGATAAAGGGTATATACCTAGATCTGTAGGCTATAGGTGAGCTGATCGAAGAAGCGAGCGAAGAGCCTGCTAATCGCCTTACATTAAGTGAATCGATGCATTCCCTCCCGACAAATTGAATCTACTCCTGGAGAAGTGGTGTGGCCGAGGTCACAGTTTCTACGAGATGTAGGACTGCTTATGTAACAGAAGACAAAAAAGTGTCAGTTTAAAGTCCTACTAGTTAGAAGTACTACACGAATATAATGGGAGTGTCGTCGGTAACCTAATGGTTATAGGATCGAGAGCTTGAGGTAGTCGGCAGAGTTCGATCCCGTTCTGCCACGTACCTACTTACCTATGACTTTTTGTGAGATAGGTAACTAGATATGTAAATTTGTTATACCAATGCTTTTACGGTGAGGGAAATCATCGTGAGAAAACTTGCACATTCAGGCAATTGAACGTGTAACCATAATCCAATCTGGAGGTCAGATGACAGTCGCTCTGTCTGATCTCTGCTAGAATGATTTGCTAGACGCCCCTGGGGGGTCGTGACCCACACATGCTTTAAAAAACATTGTTAGTGTAAATAGTGTAATCCAGAAACCCTATAAATAATTCAGTTATCCACTTTTTTAATTTCCAGATCTCGATGCCAAGAAGATATTTTTATTATTACCCCAAATGATTCTCGTATTATCTCCCTCCCAAAGTCTTTCCTTTGCGCTACAACTTGGGGTTCTTCAAAATGCATGTACGAGTATACCTGTCTCAAAGGCCGGCATCGCATCTGCTCATCAGGTTGCAGATATCCTGGACGACGGTGACCACGCGACCTAACAATAAAAACAATTTTTTTTTTTATAATAGTTGAATCGGCCGCGCCTATTATTGTCGTTTTATTATCTTGATAACAAGTCACCACTCGTTTAATCATATCACGTCACAGATGGGTAATAAATTTTTTAATGAATAACTTAACAATGTGTAAAATCATCGATTGCCATATGTAATGAAAATCCATACATACATACATACCTACAAACTAACGTCACGCCTGTTCACCTTTTTCCTTTTTTCATGAAAATACATAGGTAATTTTGAAAATCTGCACAAAATCATACTCACCTAAAATATACTCACCTATAAATTATACTTTAAATATAATTTAAAATTACCTAAAATTAATCAGTTAAGTTTTAATTAGTGAAGTTTTGTTATTTTAAAAACCTCTAAAGACAATACAATACAATACAACACAAAACTCTTTATTGCACACCAGAGGACACAAGTACAGAAACAAAAAATATGCTAGGTAGTACAAAGGGCAAAGACAAAGACTGAAGTGTATATTGCAATTTCTCGCATGCGATATAAGTGTTTACAATTAAAATAAAATAAAACAACATAATAAAAACTAAAATATAGTCTCGGTTTAAGTAGGTTAGTTTTATGTGGTCAGTGTAGCCAGATCAATAGCATCAGAGTTCGCTGTTTACGAGTTTTCTGCAGTGGTGTTTCCAGACCGTTTACGATGTCGAAACCTTCAAAAAACACGATAATTCCTATCTCAAAGGCCAGCCATACAATAAAACTGATAAAAATACAAAGTAGGTACCTACATTTAAGTAATACACATAAACGGCTTGATGATTTTATTGATTATTAGTGACAATTACATTAAATTCCAATCTCCGCCCTATATCTCTGCTGCCCTTTCTCTCCAAGATCCTCGAACACATTGTCCACCAGCAGCTTTCTGAGCATTTAACGTCGAATTCTCTCCTTTCGTGTCTTCAGTCAGGCTTTCGGCCTGGCCATAGCACTGTCACAGCACTACTAAAAGTCACGGACGATATACGCAGTGCCATGGAAAACAAGTCTCTGACGATTCTGGTGCTGCTCGATTTTAGTAGTGCCTTCAACTCTGTTGATTTCGACGTTCTCATTGCTACTCTACGCTCACTTAATATTTCCCCCTCAGCGATAGCGTGGTTCGACTCATACCTGCGCGGCCGCTCGCAGCGGGTCCGCCTTGACGAGGTCTCCTCTGATTGGTGCGATCTTGTTGCGGGTGTACCGCAGGGCGGTGTCCTTTCTCCCCTTTTATTTTCCGTTTTCATTAACACTGTGTCTTCTATTATTTATTCCCTCTTTCATCTCTACGCAGACGATCTGCAAGTATATCGGCACTTCAAGATAGAAGATATTGAGGATGCTTTCACAAGCATTAACGCTGACCTTCGACGCATTTCAGACTGGGCCAAATCCTTTGGCTTATTGGTTAACCCAATTAAGTCTCAGGCTCTATTAATCGGCAGCCCTTACATGTGTAGACAACTGCAAGGCAATGCTAACATTCCTCAGATACTTTTTGACGATGTTCCTATTCCGCTCAGCAAATCTGCGAAAAACCTCGGAGTGATATTTGACTCTAACTTATCATGGGTCTCTCACGTCAATGAGGTTAGCAAGAAACTTCATTATTCATTTCATTCAATTAAATGCTTCCAACGTTTTCTACCCCTGAAAACAAAAATTTCCCTCGTTCAAACCCTTCTCCTTCCTATCCTAGATTACGCCGATTCCTGCTATCTGGATGCCACTGAGGAGCTATTAAACAAGCTTGAACGTCTACAAAATTTATGCATACGCTTCATTTTTGGTCTGCGTAAATACGACCATATCTCAAGCTTCCGGACACAGCTCAAGTGGCTCCCGATTCGGCTTCGCAGGAATGCTCGGATCCTTTCTACCCTCTATAACGTCCTTTATAATCCCTCCGCTCCCTCATACCTTCGTGAACGTTTCCAATTTTCCCGATCGCAAGACAAGCCCTGTCGATCCTCCGTTAAATCTAAATTAAACATACCTCCCCATCACACTGATTTCTTCTCCTACTCATTCACTGTCCATGCGGCAAGATTGTGGAACGCTCTTCCGCATGAAATACGGGATAGCACTTCTATCTTCATCTTCAAGAAACGTGTAAAAGAGCACTACCTTTCTCTATCTGTCTAATATATGTATGTATAAGTATGTGTGTATGTATATGTATGTATGTATGTATGTGTATTTGTTTTTAAAGTAGGTATATATGTATGTTTTTATGTGTGTATAGTATAGGCTTTTATTAATTGAGCATTATATATATATATATATATATATTTGTTACTAATGTGCACGTCTTAACTGCATTTAATTGTCACGATCTCTCTGCTGTAGGCCTGCTGGAAGAAATTTCTTTATAGAAATAAGTTGGCCTGTTGTGTCTGATATATTCTGTCATATAGTTTTGTAAAAATCTTGTGTACAATAAATGGTTAAATAAAGTTATTTAATGTAACGGTACAACGGTATTTGGTGATTTTCTGACTTATTGAATTACGAGCAATCGCTTGTATGGGAGTAGAGCACTGTGCGACTGGATGACAGGCTGTATTGGGGCTCGTTGGAGGAGGCCTAGGTCCAGAAGTGGATTAGTAAAGTTGATGACGATCATCATATCCTAACCCTATTCTATTCTAACTAATATTAGCAATGCGAAAATAACTCTGTCATTCTATTACCTTTTCACGACAAAACCACTGATCCAATTTTGCCAAACTTGGGTGGAACACTCTTGGGAACCCTGACATGGACTAGTGACGACATAATTAATTCAATATGGCGGCGAATTGTAGTGCACACGGACCGCCAGCATACACGATCATCAAATTGAGTAGTATCATCACCATCATCTTTAGTGTAGTTATATTTTAAGAGAGGTTGGCCGTGTAGTGTCCGGCAAAGTAGAATAGCACCAAGCCCTTACATTCATGGGTGTCGTACAAGGTGACTAATGTTTTCGAGGCAAAAGATCAAGAGTCTCCGTAGTCTGGAAAATTGGCAGCAGCATTTTCTATTATTATATTTAAACACTGCGATCTCTAACCCGCCTGCCAAGCGTGTAGATTATGGCAATAACCTCCCCTTTCGTGGGAGAGGCCTTAAGTCTTGCAGTGGACTGTTACGAGCTGTGATGATGAGGGCATAGCGGGGTATCCCGTTCGAATTGGAGCCGCTCGACTGGGGAAGTACCTCCACCTTACAAAATACCTCAGCTAAACAATACTCTTTTAAATAGTATTGTGTTTCTGCCGGTGAGTAAGGTCTCCAGTGCTCCATGGGGTGGGGATTTGGGGAACCGTAGCTTTGGCAGTGGACGGCCATTTGAATTTTTGCTTCCAGAGGAACGTGTCATAAAGGTGGGTAACGCATTGGCGATACTCTTGGTGTTGCTTATGTCTATAGGCAGTGGTGACCACTTTCCATCAGGTGGCTCGCTTGCCTGTTTGCCTCGCGTAAGAAATAAAAAAATTGCCGCCACCACACCTATGACGGATGAACTATCAGACCTCCCAGTCTTTACCATCTTTCTTTCAGGGTGCAGGTGCGAGTCGCGTAGCGAAGCGCTGGAGTTCCGCCTAAATTAATTTCGCCTCGTAAGTGCAGATGTGGAGTTATTGCACTAACAATTCACACCGCCCCGTGTCTAACCGACTTAGTCGATCTTATTGTTGGTGTTTCTGTAAATGCATTACAGTTACTGTTGTTTTGGGTGTTTGGCAGAGCTTGGTCTTAACTTTGTATGAAGTGTAACTTTGTATGTGAGTCCGCATTGTTGGGTACTCGAATCACTCTTATCATTTGAAGGAGATCGCCGACATTTAATCTTTTCGATGCTTGCATTTCCGGATAAGAGTAGAACTCGACGTACTTGCGCCTCTTTTACGTGGATGGAAATTATAGTTTTGGTCCTACTTGTAACACTAATGTAATGTTCCTGCCGAATTCCCAATTCCTCTAGAAATTTCAGGAGATCTGACCCGGGTGGTTGGTTAGATACTAATACCTATATGGAGCCAGGCTATTGCATTTGAGCAGGACATGGGCAGCTGTTTGTTATTCCTCCAGACATGCTCTACATTAGATTATTGGGGTGTTTATTATACGGGCCGTGTGATGTTAGTGCCCCGGCTACCATAGCATTGCATTTCAGGATATTGTCCTTGAATTTTATATACCTTGTGTTATATCTTGTATATGTTTCAGGTTTTGTTGCTATATAGTAGATGCGTCAGTTAAGTATGTTTGAGTCTATTGTCTCCTTGTGCATAATATGATGCATGTTATGGTTACAGGTTGTTCGGCATTTGCCTCTTGTACAACATTGACTGAAACGGGTGTACCTAATAGTGGATGAGTGTGAAATGCTCACAAATTCGTATAGTGGTGCTGTACTCGATGAGGTTGGGTGCATGGAAAAAAGCACTCTCATCAACAAATGTTTACACTTTGGTCGAATAAATCTTTTTTTGTTATGGATCAACTTGTCGTGTTATTCAAAGTGGATTCCCAGCTGCTAGGGACTATATAGTCGGCTATCAGCAGAGCCCTGCGTTCGCTGCAGCAAGGGAAAAATTAAACTGGAAATTTTAAAATTTTCGCTTGTTTCTTGGCATGGATACACGCCTTAGACATGTCCAGCATGAGTAGCTTTACTGGTATAGCTGTAAGGGTAATTGGATTGCGCAAGCCCCAAGCTTCGGCGATAACATGGAGATACAGTAGCGAAATTATTAGTAGGTATTTCTTCTATTTCTTCATTAATTTCAGGCAACTGAGGCCCATATGTAACTGTGCCCGCGACTTCGTTCGCGTAGACTACTTGATGTTTGATATGTCTAATATTAAGCAACACTGTGGTCTGTGAGGCACTGTTATCAAGAAAGGAGCTTTTTACTTTGGATTTGAAATCTCCCAGGACGTATTTATCAAAACACCATTTACCAATTACTCTTTTCTGAGTTATGTACATTAGTTGAATGTTAATCGATGCTCTTACTGCGATGGAAAATATTGTGATGAAACCTGCACGTTCAGGCGACTGAGTGTGTAACCATGATATAATCTGATTAGGTTCCCCTGGTAGCGGGGGTGTGAACACCTGGGTGTTCCTTGGCAAATATAAAATGTCCGTCCACCTTGTTGAGAAAACTCTTCAGATTTTGAAGTGCAACGGTATCAAAAGCACACCCCTCGTAACTTTACTATCACGGACCACATTTTGGTTACACGGATGTTTGATTTATATAGTAATTTTTATATAAAAGAAGAATTGAGGAAGGAAAGGTTTGACTCGTTTCTGGAAGGGTCGAATGTCGTTTCGGCTCAGGAAGTCCGCTGCACGAAGTTCCATGTACATAGTTCCTAATTCCATATACCTATGGAATAGGATAGGATAGGTAATAACGTAACATAAACAGAGCTAAGAACCATCTCGCTTAAACTGGCTGGCCGGCAAATAGAGAAAACGATCCAAAGCGGTCCTCTGTTCGGGAGCTACGATGCCACAGACAGTCACACAAAGCCACTGATACACAGATACACACGTCAAACTTATACACCCCCCCCCCCCCCCCATTTTTTCGAGTTGTTAGTATAGGATTATTAACTTTTGCCAGCCCCTTACATCAACCACATCAGCCTACAATCTTACTAGCATCTGCGCTAGACGTATGTAAAAAGCTCTTTTAAATTAAACGGAAGCCCTATTCGCTGTCAACAGCATTATTATTCGAAGAGAAAAGATAAGTGGTCAATTTCCAGCATTTTGTCGGCTTTATAATAGCTTTAGCAACAATGTAAGGGCTTTCAAAAGCCACATTGCAAAGTGATTACAGCTAGTACGGTATTTCACCGCAAATTAATCTCTCTTGCAATTGATTGCAATTATTTCGGAACAAGGGATGCTTTCACAACGTCGCTGGTGTTCATTTTATTTATTTTTATATACTTACAACGCTTTGACGAACTAGCAGACAGCCCTGATGGAAAGTGGTTAGGTACTGCTTTACTGGTATCTACGATAATCTAGTTACGATCGAACATCCATACAAATATACATACAATATAATTCTAATATAGTGCTCACCACGTGCACACCTGCATACCCACATACAAACAAACAGCGACTACAGGCTTTGGCCCACCACTCATTCCCATCGCTGCAACTCCTGTGTAGCCAGGATCTATAGCGGCGACCACACACACGTCCTGAGTTTTGAAACTCAGGCACATCCAAGATCAAGTCAATACTGTCTTAGAACCCGCAACAAAGTGAATGAAGAAGTAACAGGTAGGTGTAGGTAGATAGTTATTCCGACTTCTTTATAGAGACTGTTTACTTCATTACCCTTCCTTGTCTCCGCCTTAGTCGGAGAACTAAAATCCGGCTCCGAAAAGTGCGAAACATGAAAATATTCTATTTTCAATGAAGGATTCGGACCTTTCTTGGTTGCGAACACAACCTTCTTGGTTCCGCAGCAGTCGGGTTAAAATGCAGCATCGTTGGTGCGTCTATTCACGGTGGACCCTTTTACACGTCGCCGCTAACAAATCGCGTACGCGTCGCGTCCGCGTCGCGTCTGCGCCTTTTTGCGCCTAAATCGCACAGGCTACCATATTGGCGCGGACGATAACGCGGTGACTAGGAGGGCGCGACGCGACCTAGCGGTATTTCTTCGCGGGAGCTGCTAAGGCGGTGGTAGCCACCCTGGTGGGCTCAATTTATGGGAGTTCTACCACTTTAGTTGATTTTATCTACATTTATTTGCCTTCTATCATAGTCATCATGCATATTTAAATTTATTTATCACTAGTGGACTCGGTGCGACTTCGTTCGCGTGGCCTTCTACCCTTATCTTACGCTACCCTACCCGTGCCCTAAGCCTACTCTACGTCTACCCTATATCTACCATACACCTACTTTACCCCTACCTACCCTCTTTGTCTTACCAATAAACCTTCACTCTATCAATTGTTGAAAACCGCAATAAAATCCGTTGCGTAGGTTAAAACACCTAAAGCGTAGATTTATACATATTGCCAGACGGCGGCAAATTTTGTTTTATTTATTTATTTATTTATTTGTGTTTGGGAATACTTACAGCTGTCAAAATTAAGTAAATTAGTAACTTTAAACATCTTTAAGCCAATTACAAGTTTCCGCTTATAGATTTAATGTAGGTATACTCCATTATAAGTTAGGTATAAAAACAAATCAAGAGTAACAAATAACTATATAACTATCACTATCACTGTCATCGCAACCGAATAAATACCTAAACATGGGCAGCATTTATTCGCTTGCGATGAAGGTTCAGAAATTTATAACAATAGAAAATCTTTAGTTTGTGTATCTATCAGTCGTTAAGGTATAGAATCAGATATAGATAGGTATATTGACCTATAATAATTTAACCTACACACAGTTGATTGAGTGTTTATCGCACGGATTATGATCTAATTACTAAGTAATATTGTTTTTTGGAACGCAGTGTTTGATATTGATAACGATTAGGCCCGATAAAAAAAACTACATTGCAATTCTAGTTAATTATGGAATTCTAGCGAATTACGTAAGTTTATCTATATTTTTATTACTTATACATACTACACCCAGACCCGTAACAGAAATTAAAATTCATTATTTCAATTTCTGCTCGGCGGGGAATCGAACCCGGGACCTCTGCGTGGCGACCGGCATATTAACCAACTGAACCACTCAGGTCAACTCAGGTTGTAGGTCTGCAGCATTATAGCCATAATGTTGTTTAGTGGTTTGTACGAATAAATTCGACACATCTCATTTCAGACTGGCTGAGTCACGTATTGTTAATTACGTAAGTAGATAGGTATTCGTATTATTGGACACTTCCGTTTCTTTTTTCTTTTTTCTTTTTTTTTATGCTACTTAGTGACAAACGACCAGACAGCCCACCTGATGGTAAGTGGTAACTGTCGCCCATAACATATACAATTTTACATTTAGGTTGCACGTAACAAAAATGCAGAACCGCAGGTGCGTTGTCACTGTGAGGACTAAGATGAAATGCACGCTGGCTACCTTATCCTTCAAACTGGAACACAACAATGCAAGCATTGCTGCTTGGCGGGAGAAATAGATAAGGCGGTGGTACTCAACCAGGCGGACTCCTCGGGCTGGACAGAGTCCTACCATCTGTTAAAACCTTCTTATTTCACATTTCCAATTTTTTTACGTTTCATGAGGAGGTTGAGATATGCTCTCGCGTAAGGGCCCGGGGTCCGCCTTGACCATGATCAAGGATTTGACAGATCAGCTATTTACAGTCGGCTGGCATCTGACCTCTGTGACCCTGCTACCAGGTAAACCTGACCAGATTGGATCATGGTTACACATTCAGTCGCATGAATGTGCAGGTTTCAACACGACATTTTCCCTCACCATAGAGCATCGGTTAGTATCCAAAAAAATTATTTTATCTACATACTTTTTTCACCCGGCTGGAAATCGAACGGTGGGTAGAATTCTCAAAAGCTACTGAAGCGGTTCTAATACGGTTCTATGGAAAAGATACGCTGGGACAATGTATGGCAAACTAGGTACTTTACTTCTTCCCTGATAAAACAAGATGAGCAATAATACTTATTTGTTTTTTTGCCGTACGGTTCGACTTTCCTTTGCCACAGTTGAAACTTGCGTTTGTTCCATAAATAATTTGCACCAAAAGGGCTGAAAGTGGCTTCCATTAAGTGTTTGGTGCAACAGAATCCTCTAAAGTTAAATTTAAACTAAATTCTAGCTGCAAGTAAAGTTAGCAGCTCTCAGTCGGCGCTTGCTGTAACTCATTTGAATTAAATTGGGAAACGTATGCACGGGTGCTGCACGGTTTCTACGTAACTTGAAAACTAAGTTTAAATAATAATAGTGGTCTTATTAACTCTGTCAGCAAATGTTTGTTTTAATTGGTAATCGCATCCACACGGGAGTGAACCTTCATTACTACCATCACTAGATACATCTTATAAAACTAAGTCCCACACCGCGTCTGTCTGCCTGTCTGTTTGCGATACACTAAAAAACTACTGAACAGATTTTAGAAGTGATTCATGAGAAGTTTTAGGTGTAGGTACGAATAATTTGTTAAGGTACCTACTAGGTACTTGTGCGAAGCTGGGGCACCAAGTTACAAATAAATCGTTCAATCTTTGAAAAAATTTGACGTGGACAACTTCTACAATCGATAGCAGATACGGTGGGACCTCGGGTGGGACGGTAAGCTGTTCATGGGACGACCATGTACCGGCAGTTTTAGCATCGGTCCCCCCACAAGATGAACGGACCCCGCAAAAGTCGTAGGGAGCAAAATGCAAGCGAAAAATACAGACGATAGATATGGAAGGCGTAGGGTCTACTCGTATGTTAACCCAGTGGACGTCTTACGGCCGAGATGATGATGTGATGACCAACCAATTAATCACCAGACTTGCCCTGATGCACTGAGCTATTTACCTATACCCCATCCACTATTAACTTCATTATAGGTATCGACTGTGAAATAGGTACTAAAGTAACTGTAGACATTAATCTGCATTCGAGTTAATCTTGCCGTTTAGTCTTTTCACCGCACCAACGAGGGAAAAAATAAATCCTTCCCACTAAGTGCTCTCAGCTAAGTGGATTTGGCAAAGCTGCTAGCGTAACTGAATCATTTTGCAGCGATCTAGCAAGAACTGGTTGGAACTAGTTATTCGTGCGTACTGGCTCGGGAGCGTTGCTGGACTTTGGGTGGGATAAATGAGTTCTAAATTAGAATTTTGGATTCGCAAGTAGGGGCTGAGGTGCCTGTTTTCCCTGGATGATAAGATCCCGGGTGATCCCGGAAAGATGATATTCCGGGTTATATGCTACTTAATTTCACTAAAATATATTTACTATATCGTAGGTTTTGCGTGATGGAGTAACAAACATCTAAACATCCTTACAAACTTTCGCATTTAGATATAATATTACTAGCCTTTGCCAGCGACTTTGTCCGAGTTTCTTTTTAACTCAAAAACTTCCTTGAATCGCTCCATCTATTGTTTAAAACCGCATAAAATTCTTGTATCATCTAAACATATATTTTGATAAATATTATAAATGGTTAAAATAGGATTAGTAGGTTAAGATTACGATTGTTTTCCAAACATGTCATCGTATAGTAATATTAAAAGTTAAACAAATATAACAAAAGAAAATACCTACAACATTATCACTGTCAATCATCACGACTTAGCTACAAGGTACCACCTGCAGCATCTAGATATTTTAGCGTCCGATTTACGTTCCAGATTCAAGAGCGGGACCTAAATCTATTTTCCTGTCTTTGAAGTCTGCTTTGCATGCTCTGAATTTGCCTGAGGTCTACGTTGCAGGCTTTCGACGGAATCTGTGTGTAATCCGCCTCAAGCCTCGCTCTGTGCGAATATTAACTAAGGAAATCTTGATGCACCCTTGCATATTATGCAGTACACTGTGAGCGAAGATGTGCAAGACTTTGCATTCTGGTTAACTTGGAGATTCGAAGTTCATTTACGTTGATATTGTATTTTTATACCTATTATAATAAGCTACGTATCCAGTATCCTATATTTCAGGGGATAGGTTCGCAGAACTAGATCTAAATAGTGGTTATTGGCAGGCTTGTATAGGGGAGGGTGCGCACAATACCGCGTTTGTGACTTCGTAGGGTTTGCATGAATTTACTGTTGTCCTATTTGGGTTGAAGACTAGCCAGGCCAGGAAAAGCTTGTAAATTCTCTTGGCAAAATGAACAACAGCTGGTCTTTAAAGATATTCAATATACGAATGACCAACATAGCATGCGTTGGCATCAGGATGTAAACAGTCAAAGTTTGTGGTGACCGAATGATCGCCAAGACTAATCAAAAGACTGCTAGATCTTAAACGGAATTAAATCAGGACAGTAGTTGGTACGATTACAGGACACCTCCCCCTGAATTATCTTTAACTTAACCGGTGGGTTTATCTGAGATTCGGAACGTAGTCCCGATCTATTCAAGTTTTTTCAAGCTTTTATTTAACTTGCACTGTTCGTATGTAAGTTTATTTATTTATTTATTTTACAGTTTTACAGCATATAAAATATTATTCAAAAATGTTACATTATTAAGTTGTAATGCCAATTACAAAACTGCAATTTATAATTTTAGTAATTAATACAGCCTGTAAACACCATATAAAATACTAATAGAAAAAAAAAACTACTTCAAAATTAAAATATAAACTTCTCTCTCTAAAATATAATATAAGATTCTCTCTCTGTATGTGTGTGTGTGTTTGTGTGTGTTGGGCGTGTGTTTGTGTGTGTGTGCGCGTGTGTTTGTGTGTGTGTGCGCGTGTGTTTGTGTGTGTGTTCGTGTGTTTGTTTAATGTATGAGCGTGTTATCCTTCACTGGAGGTACTGGATAACCCTTTTAGTAAATTAAGTTGTCCGTCAAAATTCGCAAACCATTTTTCGACCTTTCGAAACGGCAGGGTCGTTAATAATTTAAGATACGCTGAAGACACAGTTCTTATAGCTTCAACTCAGCAAGATTTGAAAAACCTAGTAGACCGAGTTCAAGAGTGCAGTTTGAAGGCGGGGTTGACTATGAATATCTCCAAAACAAAGTCCATGGTTGTAGCAAAGGATCAGCAAACTCCTAAAATCACAGTGGCTGGATATCGAGCGAGTGTCAATGTACAAATATCTCGGCGCTTGGGTGAATGAAGATTGGAACAGCAAACAGGAAATTCGGACACGGATTAAAATCCTTCAAGAAGACGGAGAAAGTTTTGTGCAGTCGCTAACTATCGGTTAAGCTGCGAGTGAGGATGCTCCAGTGCTACGTCTGGCCTGTGGTACTGTACGGTAGCGAAGCTAAAGCTGACACTCGAAGCTTTCGAGATGTGGTGTTATCGGCGAATGCTACGTATCAGCTGAACACAGAAGGTTTCCAACGTGAAGGTTCTCCAGCGCGTCGGTAGGAGCCGAGAATTATTGCAGACCGTCAAAAAGAGGAAAGACGCGTATCTTGAAAATGAATTGCGTCACGAAAGGTACCAGCTGCAAAATCGAGGGGAGACGTCGCGCTGGACGAAGAAAGAAATCGTGGCTTCGTAACATCAGGGAATGGACAAGTGTTGCCGGCGTTGAAGAATTGTTTCACCTGGCACAGGACAAATCTAAGTTAGCTGAGCTGATGGCCAACCTCCAGTAGTGGAGAAGCACCAATAGAAGAAGATCTGATGATGAAAGTTAGAATCTGGATTTTCATTTGAGAACTTTTTCAAGTTAGGGAAAGTTCGCCGAGAGCTTATCCGACGATATCACGCGCGTTATTTTAACTACTGATAAAGACCATATCAATTCTTGATATCACACACGGGTCTAAAAAAGGGACTTGAGATTTTTTTCCGCCACGCTCCATGTGAAACTCCGAGCGCCGACTCAAATGCAAAAAAGATAAAACTTACGAAAATGATCTCACGAGCGCTTTTTTAAATACTAGAAGCGATGCATTCTCTACAGACAGACACGAACCCTGGTAAATAATCGGTGTGTAGTACGTGGCCGTACGTCATTATCCGCCGTGCATTATTTAATCCGCCGAATCACTACCTTTGAGTGTACAGTTTTATCCGCGGTTAGAACCGGCAATTTTATCCGCGGATCGGAACACAGTCCCGATGCGCACTCCATATGTGGACAGTTCCGTGGGAACACGAGAATATAGAGGAAGTATTCGCCTATATTCGTGTAGTCCCGTGCATGTTTGACATGTTTCGCCTATTTCATAGACTAAGTAGAGATAGTTTGTTGTCGTCTCGATTCGATTGATTTTATATTTATATTCCTAGAGATTTTTCCCGTAACAGGTTCGGGGTACACTTGACCATGATCCAGGATATTAGTAGATCAAGTTATTACAGTAGAGCAGCTGCTGCTGCCATCACCTCTGTGATCCTGTTTACAGCAGATTAGCCATATTACACCGATGAATCGATATAATGTCGATGCGTTTTGACACCCACCACCAAAATCCCGGCAAAAGTTTCGCCGAAAGTTTCGGCGCACATGTGGAGTACGCTTAAAGGTCTCTAAGATCATAGACAACAACCATTATTGGAGTAACAAGTATTTGGTACAAGCATACTTAGTATGCTAGTCCAATCACTCTACAACTGACTTCTTGCGTGAAAATACGTCTTAATCGAATTTTTCGAGGACAAAGACTACTAGCAGAAGCCATAAATCCCGTTTTTACAATTGGCTACGGCCCGCTAACAATACAAAACACGAGCCAGACAAGCCCAAGCGTTCTACTTAGTTCCAGAAAAATACTTGTCCCAGAAAGCCTTGCGGCACACCGAACTGCGCAAACGTTCCCAGGGTCCTTGTAAATTTAATAACATGACCAAATGACGGCAGCAACGGAGCAGAGGCGGGGCCTACTGCTATGCCAAAAATTCCCTTGACACCAGGCTTGCAAGCAATAAATATCCAGTAAAGACAGTATGGACGTGGCTCCAAATGTTTCGCCTATATTTTGAGCCCCTACTATATGAATGCGGAGTTTTCTACTGGTAGTTTGAAAGCACAAAGAGTTTTATTAGCGCTGTTTTATTTAATAGAATATCATAGAATAGAAATTTATTCACAAACAAAAACACAACTATAATTTTAAATGACAAAAAAGGGAAGGAGAACTTAAAACAACACAATAATCACAAAAAAAAAGAAATAATGAAAATTATAGACTACAATATACAACACATATTTTCTACACAATCCACAGTGCCGTTGCGTAGATATGTTAGGTGAGTTGTGTTGTGTTGTCTGTGGTGATGCGTGTGTGAAAGGGACCCATGGATTTATCATATTTAACTAAATATGACAAGTCCATGAAGGGACCCCACTGAATATAACTGCCATCTTTGTGATGGATCAGCTAGACTGAGGTCCACGAGACTTTGCTGACAAGTGATGGCGCACCTGTCATATTTGCACCGTGGCTGAACTTGACAATGTCAGTCAAATTTAGTTCGACTTTGAGAAGGGGGCAAAGTCTCGTGGACCTCACTCTAGTATCTCTTAGAAAAACGTGTCAAGACGCTCATTGGTGACCTAGCGTTAGTTTAAGTCAAAGGTGCAAAGCCTCGAACATCGACGGCTTATCGCTTGCTTATCAGTGTTTTACGACAGTGTGCCGCAATATAATCTGGGTCTTTTAAGAGAGAATAGGTATTATCTGGATAAGCTTGCTATACCAACGTCAGCATCGTCACTTACTACGTGCTAAGCTGCAGACTGCGACGGAAAGGTTTTTTGCATGGAAAGTAAGGTTTTCCTATTCGATTTTCTAGCTGTCCGATTTTATTAAAATGTTAACTTACAGCTGTAGTGAAATATCTCTATTCATTAGATTCTTGTTTCATCCTGTATTTAAATATTAAAGTGTTCTTGTAAGGTGAGGCCCCAAAAGCTTTTTAATAAGAATATAATTATCCGTGAGGATGATGATGACTTGAGAATAATTTTCATTATATCGATATCGATAATATCGCTTATTCCATTATCGCATTTTTGCGCTGAACCGGCACGCATTTTTTATATGAAGAAAGCGTCAAAGGCTACAGAATGGCAATATTTTTGGTAACCTGGTCTTCAAGCTACCAAACTATCAAAATTAAAACAAAATCCTTTCAGTAGTTTTTGCGTGATACGTGAACAGATAAACAGATAGACAAAAAATCCAAAACAAAAAGAAATAAACTCTATTCAGCATGATACGTGACACACTTGACGGCTAACATGAAATATGAAGATATACAGTTTTATATTATATTACACCTTACTTAGTAAAATTGCAGCTAGACACTACATTTGACAATTCAGTGAAGCCCAGTAGTAAGGCCCTGTGGGGCGAACGGGGTAAAATAAGAAGTACATGTACGATGGAATGTCCGAACCCCGTTGGCTAGCGCCGCCCGATATCAAATATTTGTACAGCCTCGCCTGCAACGGCTAACTTAAACACCCTGTGGACAAGCCTTGTATTGCATTCGCAAATATTTAATGTCACCGTGACGTGTAGGAGAATACAGAGTAACTTCAACTATGCATGGGCTGTGTTTTAGAAAGGTGCATGAAGAAGTAAGAGAGAATGTACGTCCGTAATGGACACGCTTTTGGAACTACAAATGTAATAGCATCTGCATACTTGTATCCTTACACAGTTTAACAATAAAGACGATTCTAATTCTTAAAGAATCGAAGATGCAATTTTGTGGGTGACGGTTACCGCTTACTGTCAAGTGGGTAGTTTGCTTACCAGCTGAGATGGCGGTTAAACGCCTAACTAGTTCATCAAAAAAATATTTTAATTGTAGCATAAAATAGTATCAAATTCCTACACAAGAGGTAGTATAGTGGTCATCTTGGCGTTAATGTCCCGGTTGTGCCCACGCACGCGAGGGCTAGGGCCCAGGGATCCGTCTTGACTATGATCCAGTATTGGGCAGAACAGGAAATTACAGTGAAGCGACTGCCATCTGACCTCCACGACCTTATTAAAAGGGGAACCTGACCAGATTGGATCATGGTTACATAATTCAGTAGCTGAATGTGCAAGTTTCATCACGATTCCCTCACCGTAAGAGCGTAGGTTAGTGATCAACTAATATACATAATTCAGAGAAGATTCGATTCGAACCAGGGAACGGGGTTTACGAGTCGGACCCCTTGACCACTAGGCCACCGACGCTCCGAGGTAGTTTAGTAAAACGGATAATGCACTGTCCATTTTTGCAAAATGCATGAGCTGCCAAGCCAACTCTACGCCAGCTTACTCGCTCTCTAAAGTTCCGACGAAAAGGTAACAACCTGATAAAAAAACTGTTAATTTTTAACTTTTCAGAGAGCATATCCACACAGAATCGCCGAATATACTGAATTCACACGTCCCCATTTACATGGGTGAGTTTTTAAATGGAAAGAAAATAAAAATCGACACTCCCAGCTTCAGGTAGACGAAATTTTTTTAACACAAGATCAGATTGGCCAGGTTCACCAAAAAAGACTATTCTGAGCACTGTCACTGACGAATACGTAGGCAGCTTTAAAAATAAAGAAACTAACTGCATTTAAAAACGTGGAGATTGCTTTGTCATCACTATAATATTATAAAACAGCTAGTGGACCAGGCGCGACTTCGTTCGCGTACACCTACTTTACCCCTACGTACCCTTTTCTTGCTTATAAACCTTCCTCTTGAATCACTCTATCTGTTGTTGAAAATCACATTAAAATCCGTTGCGTAGTTTAAAAGATCTAAGTGTACAGAGATACATAGGGACAGACGGCGGGAAGCGACTTTGTTGTATACTATGCAGGTATAGATAATCCCCTGGCGGAAGCAGTACCAAATATTTTCACATTGGCTAATATAAAGAAACGTATGTTGCAGCTGAGTTGTAAATACTGGGTAGTTATTCGTAGTTTGTGTTTCAATGATACTACAATTTAGGGAACAAATAAAAATTAATGGTCATTTCCTAGTGGCGCATCCTGTTCTAAGATAATAGAAAAAAGTTGATACGTCATTGGGATGGGTACAATTGAGAAAATCACCTGAGAATCGAGAGAAACGATTTACAGCCCGTACTATATGTTTTTGGCGACTTATAAAGGGGAAACTTTTTGCCCTAAAGGTTTTCCCAAGCTAACACTATTTTGGGTCCCGCAACAAATCACTGAAGAAGTTACTAGTAAAGAAGTTAGTCCAACTTGTATTCCCAATATATATTTTATGGAAATTGTAAACCGCATGAAGGACGGGCTACCTTGTGTAGGTCATACGGATGGAGTTAGATTTTTAATGGGTATCATGCTGATTTTGTCTAATAATAGACATTTTAGGTTAATAACAATTTGTCGTTTAATAATAATTTCCTACCTGTGTATATTGTCTGTAAGTGTAGAGTATGTGTCTTTGAGTCTTTCATCAGATATTAAACGTGATCTGTATGTGATACGTCCATAGGCTGCGGTGACTGCTTACCATCAGGCAGGCCGTAAGCTTGTTTGCGACCTTTGTGGTATACAATGTGATCTTAATATCTATGCAACAAAATCTGAATCTGCAGAGAATGGTAATCTCCGACAGAAGTCGCTTTTAATATGACAGTACCTACTCGGTGAAAGGGGGAACGGCTAGGATTTCTCCCTGAGGGCCGTTTTTTATTTTGTAATGAAAGCTCCAGCAGTACTGTTTTTATTTATAAATAAGTTTAGTTAGTTTAAGTTTAACCCCATTCTTACTTACTCTGATTACAAGATATATAATTTTCTATCACCGCACGTGGCTGCAAAACGTAGGCGATGCGCGAGCGCCGCATATTTCACAGTTTAAAAATATATCATGTTCACACCCATACTTACTTACTCCGATTACAAGATATGTTGTTTTCTACCACCGCCCGTGGCTGCAGAACGTGGACGAGGCGCGAGCATCGCATATTTCACAATTAAAAAAAAACTATTCTCACCCCAACCTCATTCACTCAGATTACAAGATCTGCTCTTTTCTACCACCGCAATAGCCGCAGAACGTAGGCGAGTCGCGAGCGCCGCATATTTCACAGTTTATCACTGCGTCGCGATGCACGACTGCGCGCTAAAAAACCAAACGTGCACCCGTGCAGCACGACGTGCGCCGGTGCACCACAACATGCGCTATGCGGACTGCGAAGGTATTCGCTGTTAAACTACGAGTTTTAATTCGAGGCAACCGTTGGTTGGAAGCTCGTTTTTTGGCTCTAACTGGCGATTTAAGCGGTTCGAGGCCAGTCTAAATGCTGTATGCGTCGCCAAATACTAGGCGAAAAAACTGTAAGAGGAGTTAAGTCCATCGACTCGCTAAGAAGAAGCGGTGGCAGATGGAAAAATACGGATCTGGTTAAATATAGTGATTAAAAAATGTTTAATGTCGCGGTAGTGTTCTCGCGCACGAGGGCCCGTCAGCCTTGACGATAATTGGTCGCCCGATTACAATGCCCGACCTTCGGTATCCTCACGTCGTAGGCCGTTGGCTCCCGCGTCCGACTCGGCGATTTCAATCCATCACTTGTTGGGTCTCCCGCGGGACCTCTTCCCTGATACAGGCAGGTTTAGGCAATTATTTTCAGACGCAATCGTGCCCCTTTGATGTTATCCACGATATCTCTCATGCCAAAGCTGCCACGGATCAAGCGATACTCGTTACGCACTTGATCAAGACGCGTAACGCCACACATCTACCGAAGCATTTTCGTTTTCACATGCTTTGTCAACGCCGGCCAGGTTTCGCAGCCGTAAAGCATCACAAGTCTAATTATGCTCTTGTATATTACCCCCTTGAGCTTTATCGGGATTTGAGGGTCACAGGTGACCGCCGTAAGCCATTTAGAGCTAGCCGCACAGATTCTGGACTTGACATCGGGGCCAATATCGCCGGACTCATGCAGCACGGATCCGAGGTAATTTAATTTATCTTTTCTGTTGACAGCTCGTTCCCTATACGGATGGTTTCAAGATCCGCGATGTAGCTAGCCATATACTTTAGTTTGGCGACGTTCAGTAGTTTAGGAATCTGACCACTAAAGTCGTTTTAATGACGTCCCTAGAAATTGAGCTACTGAGAAGATAACTAACTCAGAAAATTATTTTTCAAGAAAATGACCTGCCTTGCCCAAAGGATTTTAAATCAGGAGTTTGAGTTAGTTAACACTTATCTTCAACTTTACTCCTCCAAAATATAAGGAAATAACGTAAATTTTCTTGTTTTCTTTTTAGGCGACTCAGTCGTAACAGCGTAAACGGTCTTATTTTTACTCCCTTTTCATTTTGAACAGACTCGTTCTCGTAAATTTACAAGTACCATAAAATTACAGTTTACATACAAAGTGCAAGACGATGAAGTGATCTTTCTCTCCGAAAGGCGGTGGGATTAAAATGAAACAGAAATAAAAATAATGGAGGACGTCTCGGTACAGCTCTCAAGAAAACAATGTCGGGAGAATTATTTAATGAATACAAGAATCTTCATGCCGGTACAGGGAAATGCTGGACTGTTATATATTCAGTGCAAAACTTTGTTTTATAATAAAAAAAATTATTAATGAAAATGTACAGCTAAATATTAATTGTACTTGCAGTGTATTGAAATACTAATCTCGCCGGTGCTTAAGCAGGAGCGTCGATGGCCGAGTGGTTGAGATATCCGACTCGTAAGCGAGAGGTACAGGGTTCGAATCCCGCTGCGGCCGTGTAGTCCTAATAGTAATAAAACCTACCAATGACTCTTTTCTAAGTTATGTACCAGTAAGTAACAGAGGTTAGATGGCAGTCGGTCCACTGTAATGGACCCCCGATCCTCGTGCGCAAGAGCACAACCGGGTCATTTACGCCGAAATAATTATTTGATTATTTATTGAAATACGAATCGCGTATTAGCCAGAAAATTTATATCATATTGAATTACAGAAATGAAAAAACTATAGGCACTTCCTTAATAATAAAAAAATTATTGGCGTTAATGTCCCTGTTGTGAGCTCGCGCACAAAGCCCGGGTTCTGGATTTCTTGTGGAGCTATTTAGATAGTAATCATAGGACACCTATTATAGGCGTCCTATATAATATGCCATTAACGGATAACGGTGGTCCATATTAGAATCCCATATGGTTGCAGTAGACCAGCATGGTGACCGCTGCTGACTGTTGTTATATTGCTGGTAATCCAAGAAGCTACCCAACACCACACATATATTTCTATCAAATAAAGCTTCCGTAAACAATGGAATCAAATATGCCTGAAGTCTACGAAGTGAGAATTCGTAGATAATCTTATGTAAATAAATGTATGGAGTTTGATGTAAATTAATATTGTCTTAAGATTACCCACGGCGTGTGCTTAGAATTAACCAACCGTTGTCACGACTGCTTACATTGGCAAATTGAACCTTGTTAGCAAGTTGTCATAATTTTACGTTGATAAGGACAAAGTATACATAAGTACAATATTTCCGCTTTAAAAATAAAAGTAAAAAGTTGTATGTGTTTTGTTACACTTAGTTCCAAGGCACAAAACATACAAGACAATAAAAAGAGAAAAAATAAAAAAATATCCAAGAAGTGCAATGGGCCACACTCAGCATAATGCCACGGCAGACATTTAGATCATGTTTTGAAGTTATTTAAAGATATTTTATGTAATACGGCAGACAAACAGGCAAGCGGACCACCTGATGGAAAGTGGTGGAAAGCAACACCAGGGATGCCACAAATGCGTTGCCCGCCTCTAAAGAGATCTCTAATATAGTCGTGCAGGAAGCTCATGTCCAATATTTTACGTCTTTTCTCGAGAGTAAGTAATAAGTGGCGATGACAATCCTCTATATAAGAAGCTGTGGGTACCCTAAGTCCATAGTTGAGATGGTTACTGAAATGTTTTTGTGTTTGTTTAATACGTCGGTGGATGAGTGGTAGAGGTATCCGACCGTATGCGAGAGGTACCGGGTTCGAATTCCACTGCGGCAATGTACCAATGACTCTTTTCTGAGTTATGTACATTGTTGAATGTTAACCGATGCTCTTACGAGGAGGGAAAATATCGTGAAGAAACCTTCAGGCGACTAAATGTATAAACATGACCCAATCTGGTCAGGTTTTGCTGGTAGCAGGATCATGGAGGTCAGATAGCAGTCGCTCCACTGTAATTATCTGATCTGCCAAATCCTGGATCATGGTCAAGGCGGACCCCGGGCCCTGGTGCGGTAGAGCACAACCGGGACATTAAAGCCAAGATGAATGCGATTTCGGTTTACAGCATATTAAGGTGACCAAATCTGATTAGCATATTCCATGATACTGGGTACATACTCTTATAATATACAAAATAAACTGCTTTAACGGCGGCTATGTTTTTGAAGGGATTACTTGAACGAATTACAAAAACCAAATTTGTAAATGCTTTGTTGGCGATGTGATCTTTGTGGTCAACAACATTTTATGGTCAAAGATCACGTCCAGATCACGAACAGCGTTAGTTCTGTCAATTGCTACTCCATCAAAGTTACATCAAAGGTAAAATTTTGCTTATTTAAAAGAAATACATTGGTATTCAGTTAATCCAAAGATTGACAGCGAGACAGACAGATTTTTTAGCTAGCCAGGCATTTGGCCGCTATCTCACCTGGTGGTAAGTGACGATGCAGCCGAGATATCCGATGAGAAGATATTTAAAGGAATAATCTTGAACAAATTTACACAGCGCCATCTAGCCCCAAAGTAAGCAAAGCTTGTGTTATGTTATAGAACTGATAAACACCTTGGATACGTTTTTTAAAATACTTAATACACCCAGACCCGCCAAAGAAATTAAAATTGATCATTTAAAATTTTCCGGTCGAGTATCGAACTCGGGATCTCTGCGTGGCAGAACAGCTACGCAGTTGTTAACCAACTGAACCACTCATGTCGTCATTACCTACTTGCTCTTGTTAGAGACCACCCTGTGTAGAGAAGCAAGCGGACTTATACATCCTGTATTAAATCTGCTTACTTCTTTAAAACGTGGAAAATTTCTTCGCAACTTTCGTAAACACTACATACGGATTTTACTACGATAATGTTTAGGTCAAATGTAATTGAGATAATAACGTAAATATTTTCCTATGTTTTTTTGTAAGAAATAGAGATTACTGCTATATGTAAACAAGGTTGGGTTGCTAACCGAGTGTGGCCTTCAATTTCCGAAATTCAGTTTTGGTGTCTTTTTTTTTGCACTCATGCCCACTACGTAGTCTGACGGTGTACAGGCGAAGGTTTGAAATAACGTTTCTCGCTCGTACGATTCGGATGTGGAATGAGGTCCCAGCCACAGTGTTTCTTTTGGACTATGACATGGGATCGTTCAAGAGGTATATTAGAAGTATCGTTAGAAGCGGGCAACGCATTGGTAGCGCCCCTGGTGTTGCTGATGTCCATAGACGGCGGTGACCACTTTCCATCATGTCAAAACTCTATACGGCAGCCTGTTTGTCTGCCGTATAGAGTTGTAACAGAGTGACGGAGTACATTCTCTATAGGTTTGACGACCTGAGTGGTTCAGTGGTTTGCCACGCAAGAGGTCCCGGGTTCGATTCCCGGCCGGCCAGAAATTGAAATGATTAATTTTAATTTCTGTTACGGGTCTGGGTGTTCTATATATAATAAGTATGTTAAAAGTATTTATGTAGTTTAACAGTTATCTAGCATCCATTGTACAAGCTTTGCTTAGTTGGGGCTAGATGGTGCTGTGTGAATTTGTCCACGATTATTTATTTCTTTATAGGTCGAGGCTCCATCAATGCTCTATGTCATCATTTTTGTCCAAAATCTTTGGTTATCCTTCACCTGAGGAGTCAGTAGTTATACTAGAAATAAAGTATTAAAAATCCATGGTTCTCCTATATCAAAAACTGTTGAGTTGTAGGTGCACGTGTACACCATACATAAGATACGAACGACCACTTACCTGTGTGTTTACGCTTAATTATTTAAGTATTAGTACTTCCGTTATCATCATTATTAAAATCAAGAGCAAGTGGTTTATCGTAAAGGTTAAGTAAATATTTATGAATAGAAAGTACTAGTACCTTGCTATTTAACTGCAAGTTGCAGATTTAAACTGTACCGTGACGGTGATAGTTGTGTTTTTGAAACCACCTCTTGTACCAGCACAATGCGATTGACAATATTCTTTTTCGTTGTAGCTTTGGTAAGTGAAGAACATTATTATATTGTATTATTTTTTATTCGTCGCCAACGTATTACAATCATTTAGTTGTTTTACCTGGGGACATTTTTGGGAGTTTTAGAAATTGGTAATTTAAGTATGTAAGGTACGTTCCAGGTAGCTTCTTTTTTGAGAACCAATTTACTCAGACTTCAGAGCCGGTAGCCAGTGTCAGATACCATCCCATTATCTATTCATGCAGACTACAATATTTGCATTGTTGTGTTCTGGTTTGAAGATAAGGTAGCCAGCACAATTACAGGCAAGAGGCATGGAGTAGTTCATTGGTCAACATGCAGGTCTACCATGCCAGTGGATTCGGGTTCGATTCCCGGCCGGGCACACATTGAAATGATTAATTTTAATTTCTGTTACGGGTCTGGGTGTTACTATGCATAAGTATCAGTCAACTTTGCTAAGCTTTGCTAAGTTTGTTGGATGGTGTTGTATGAATTTGTTCAATCTTATTTATTAGCACTCATAGTGACAACGAAATTTAAATACTAATCATAGATGGTATGTACGACAGTTATCTACTGATATCCATCAGGTATAACTCATGCCTATAATTTGCTTGTTTTATACTTGTAACTTACTCTATCCAGTCTGTTTGTTTCATAGGTATTCATCGCTGCTGGCTATCCGATTAAGGATTATGATCGTAAGTAACTTCAGATTGTATTTATAAAGCAGTTGGTTAAGATTTTATTCTAGGTACTTCCTATACTATACCACAATCGTTTCCTTTTTGTTTCTGCACGCGAGGGCCTGGGGTCCACCTTCCTGCTCTTTTTGGCCCACTTCGCTCGGTCTTCGGCATCCTTGGTGGTAAGCTTCTTGGCGCGCATGTCAAGAGTCCCTGTCCTATAGGACAGCATTAATAGCAAGCATTGTGAATGACAAAATTTACATTCTCGAAAACATCGTGCGTGGGTGATGCCCTTGGTACTGCAAACGTCCATAGGTTGCGGTGACTGCTTACCATCAAGCAGACCGTAAGCTAATTTGCCACCTTAGTAATTTAAAAAAAAGTCATGAACCGCTCTTAACATTTCACTGCCGGAGCTGACCCAGTAAACAGTTTTGGTTGAAATTATCGTATAATTACTTATTCTAGGTCGCAATTTTCATGGTGACCTAAATTGGGCACCTCGATTCGACTTCGAATAGACGTCGAATCCACCTAAATGGGGGAAAAAAGCACGTGCCAGCGCACATATTTTTCGACGTAAATCTGGTAATTACAATCAATAGGTCGACGCGTAGGTTACTCTTCCGACGTCGATTCGACGTCGCTCCGACCTATTGTGTAGTTCCAACGACCAATTTGGTAATATTAACCACTATCAAACGTAATTACGACGTTATTTTTGCTATTAATTTACTTATTAAGGTAAAATATTATCACTATCATTTGTGAGCAAGCGTGAAGGAAATATTTATTTTTCTGTTTTGCTCAAAGACAAATGTCTGACTTAATAAAAACTTAAGTTCTAACAATTATGGCGGCCATGAATAAGTCGTTGCTTAAATTATTAGTTAGAAAACTTTTTTGATGTCGCATATCGCCTCTTTGCTTCGACAACACGTGACAAGTCGAAAAAAACAATTTTTTTTATTGATCATTTAAAACCGCCGTGTTCGATTTTATTTTCTCCAAAAACGCGGTATCTTTTAACAGAATATTGGCGAAGTTATGAGTGAAAGAAACAGCGCAACTGTGTATATCGCGATGTCATGTTGCCTCATACTTCGGGATATTTTATTCCAACAACGTAACAATACAGTTGTCAGAGCTCCAGAGCTACAGAGCGTCGGTGGCCGAGCGGTTACAGTATCCGACTCGTGAGCCAGAGGTCCCGGGTTCGAATCCCGCTCCGGCCATGTACCAATGACTGTTTTCTGAGTTATGTACATTAGTTGAATACTAACCGATGCTCTTACGGTGAGGGAAAACATCGTGATGAAACCTGCACATTCAGGCGACTGGAAGTGTAACCATGATCCAATCTGGTCAGGTTCCCCTGGTAGCAGGGTCATGGAGGTCAGATGGCAGTCGCTCCACTGTAATTACCTGACCTGCCAAATCCTGGATCATGGTCAAGGCGGACCCCGGGCCCTCGTTCTCGAGAGCACAACCGGGACATTAACGCCAAGATGATTATTATAACAATACAGTTGTCACTGCGCACGCGACCTGCAAGATGGTTTTGGTTTTCAACGAAAAGGTGATATTACGATAATATCACGGTTTGGTTGCAAAGGTATGTTTAAATTTAGTTTTAATATTTTATTTAATAACGTCATATTGTATGTTAAGACAGTGTTGTTAATAAACTTGAGTGGATTGTGAATTGGGACAAATCATCATGTCACCCTGTTGCCGAAAGAATTTTAATTTTGCTTTGTATTATCTTAGGATGCAACATTGTTGGTAATAAAAAATTTTGCCATACAAAAAACGAGTTCTTGTTACTTGCTGATGTTCCGTTTTTCCAGAAAATATTCATATTTTAATGTGTAATATTCCTAAATATAACGTTGTTTATAGTAAGCAAATGAAATATTATTACTTGTTTTTTCAGATGGAATCGCGAACTAAACGACTTTTAGAACTTGCATAGGTATTGAGAAATCCAATATTCCCGTTACAGTGCCTATTAGTACAGAAGCCACCACATAAACTCTGGCACCATTAGCAGACGTCCATTGTGAAACTCGGGCGTACAGTTGTTGGCTCGTGGAAAGGGCGCAAAATTGACACGGGATGGCGGACTAGAGAGGTACAGTAAAGCAGTGTGGGACGAAAAGCCATGCTTCAAGAAATGATAGCGAAGTAATTGCGCATTGGAGGTGTACTTAGGAGCATAGCGCCGAGTAAACAATATTGTGGCAAAGGTGCGGTCGGCTCAGCTGGCTCCGCTCTAAGAGTCTTAGACTAAGACGCACTCACCACAGTAGAGGGGCAGAATCTTATCTACGAGCAGGCAAAGTGGCGAAGTCGAGCCAGTCTAAATGTAACGAAGCATTATATTATAATGCGTCAAAATCTTGTGCGCTGAAAACTTTTCAATATATTATAATGGTTTTACGTTCAAAAATGCCGATGGGCTTCCAAAATACATAAATAATTAAATTTTTGAAAAATATAAAATGCGTATATTTGTTTCGATTTAAGTATTTTGACTCAAGTTTGGTATAGGTTTTAATTTCTTAATACCAACATTAATATTACAATGTAAAGATTGGTAATATTACTTCACTTTAAGTTGAAAATTTAATAAAGAATTTTGACAGTATTGTAAAGTCTGATGTAGGGTTGCCACCCGTACTATAATATATTATAGTATCGTATCTACTATATTTTAGATAGTTGTACTATAAATTATAGAAAAATGCTATATTTCCACTGTCGAATTTTTTAATATTAAGTTATAACAGGAACGCATCCCCAGCGTAACATGGAGAAGTTTCAGAAAGAAACATTCATCGTCACACCTTGTTCCTGTCGGGGTAGGAAGAAACCACATTCATTGTTCCATTTGTTGGCCAAAGCCAAAAGCTACCAAAAAGATATATGGAAAAATTAATAAGTACCTAACAATATAAACATAAATGTATACTATATTTTTATCTAAATTTCTCAAAAGTATTATACATTTTAGCTATTAAAAAAAAACATTACTATCCAATTAATCATGATCATTATGAGCAACTTTTACTATAAGAGCAACCCTAACCGAGCAAAAAAAACAGCTGCCCCATACATTTTTGTGACCGCAGCATTTAATAGTCTACGGATGATGAGGTCGGTTTATGCTCAACAGTCCATATTCTTAAGCCTTGATTTTTTGACTCCTTATGTTCTGATTCTTCATTTACATTTACTTATAAATCGTTTAGGGATGATGAGGTCGGTTTATGCTTAACAGTCCATTTTCCCAAGACTCCTCATTTTCTGATCCTTCATTTACAGAGTCCTCACTTGTAGACATATCGGAGGCTAAATTATGATCATCGGTTGTAAAAAACTGACACTGTGCGGGTTTGATTACTTCTGAAGATTTCTTAAACATTTCTCTATTTTGGAGATTCATCAAGTTTTCTTTTACATTTTTTATAATACGTACTAAAGTATCTGTACAATTTTTATCTTTGTCCATTGTTGATTAACAAGCGACTACTTTATTTCAGAACAAAAGGACCATCGTTTGAAATACGTCCTAGATCACTAACTGTCACTATGACCAACATAAATTAACTTCCAGGTCGCCACCGTTAATTCTGACTTATTAGTCGGATTTCCGAGTTACACGGCCTTTAAGTTAACCTAAGACGACCTGTTGGTATCTAAAACGCTCTAAAAGTATTATTTACTATCAGGTTATATTAGGTATCTGCAGGAGGTAAAACTAACTTTGGAATTGGTAGCAAAATCGACTTACAAGTCAGTAACCTTGAAGTCGTTGGCTAAGAAAAAATCACGTCATAATTAACCTATAAGTTTATTATCGGTCTACATTGTAAGACGATTCTACCAGATTTTTCGACTTATTTTCAACCATAAAGTAAATTAACTTTGTGGTGTGTTACTTAAGTAAAAATTACGTAATAAGTAACCTATACTTTAACTTTATAGTAAAAATGTTTATAGTCGAAAAATTTAAAAGATGGGACGTTATTTTTACTTAAAGAGGTAATTTAGTCTTAAGACCAGGAAAAAATCCTTATTATGTTTGCTGGGGAGCCTCCTCATTTGTGTCTGAATTAGTGTCAGTACGTAAACGTCTATAGAATTACTAGGACTTCCAAACCTGATATGTTTCGAATTCGAACCGAATATGTGTTAGTGCGTAAACGACCTAAAGGTCTCTTTTTCATTATATTATATTTTCCATTGCAGGATGTGAGCCCGGGACACAGTTCCAAGCATACGACGGCTGCAACTCTTGCACGTGTCTCAATGGGATTCGATCTGAGGCGTCCTGTACCAAGATCGGATGTCCTGTAGCCTTTAGTAAGTATTAACTTGAATCGAAATCTATTCTAGGCGGAGCCCAGGCCCTTGCGCGCGAGAGCACATCCTGGAATGACGCGCGATGATGATGAAAATTGAATCTCAACAAAAACATTGTTATGTAAAAATTAGCCAAGTTTCATGACTCTCCCGTAAAAATATATGAGATCTAAGGGACAGTACCTTTTTTAATTTTTAATTTTAATGGCACCGTAGTACTCTTTTAAACATACTGACTTAATAATAATACTTAACTTCTAACGTCTAGAACTTTATTTGATCTCATTTAAAAATGACTTTTTTGAGTTTGTTCACGAAATTTGTTCTGAATGATTTAATTTAATTTCTTTCGTAATGGGCAATATTTTACAGTAATATTTGCCTGGGCTGCAATATTGTCACTCACGGCAGGCTTCATATCGCCCATACTGAGCTACAACATTTGAGCGCGGCCAAAGAGTTCTATACCAGGTATAGTAATTTTATAAATCGGCTAAAACAACAATAGTAAAAATTACAGGCAATGGTTGCCGGCAAAGGCCGGGAACTGCACTACAGCCACATATTATAAAATAAATAATTATCTTGGCGTCAATATCCCGGTAGTGCTCTTGCGGGCGAGGACCCAGGGTCCGCCATAACCATGATAAGCCAAATCCTGGATTTAGCAGATCAGGTAATTACAGTGGAGAGACTGCCGTCTGACCTCCGTGCAGTGGCCCTGCTACCAGGGGAGCCTGCCCAGATTGGATCATGGTTACACATTTACTCGCCTGAATGTGCAGGTTTGATCAAGATATGGTGGCCGTGTGGTTTTCGGCAGAGTAGAATAGCACTAACCCCTTACACTCATGGGTGTCGTACAAGGCGACTAATGTTTTCGAGGCAAAAGATCAAGAGTCTCCGTAGTCTGGAAAATGGGCAGCAGCATTTTCCATTGTTATATTTAAACACTGCGATCTCCAACCCGCCTGCCAAGCGTGGAGATTATGGCAATAACCTCCCCTTTCGTCTGAGAGGCCCAAAGTCCTGCAGTGGACACTTTACGGGCTGTGATGATGATCACGATATTTTCCTCACCGTAAGAGCATCGGTTAGCATTCAGGAAAGAGTCATTGGTACATGGCCGCAGTAAGATTCGAACCTGGTGCCTCTCGCTTACGAGTTGGATAACTTACCTGCAGTATTAAATAATTATTAATCAAGGAAAATTACAGTTTACAGATAAGGAAACATTGAAGCAAATGAAGTAACCGCCATTAGCAGTAAACTAAACAAAGGACTATTTATTTAAATACTTAATTTTATTTGTATTATAAAATATTTGTAGGTTTAATAAATTATTATTGAAAAGCATGTGTATATCTTGGACAGAAATGGCTAATAATAATAATGTGTATATATCTGTAGTATATAGTGTAGGTACATAAAATGTTAATTAAATATATTTTTACAATTTAATCGTTACTTTTTCTATTTCTTCAAGTAGGTATCTCGCAGTTTCCCGTAAATTAGGAATCATTATTCACTTTCATGGTTCTGATAATAGTTGATCTAAACTTTTAGGCGAATAATACGAAGATATAGCTGCAACAGAAGTATGTGTGTAAAATATTTATTGCATAATAAATAAGTACAGGAATGACAATGGGATTTCTTCCAGCCATCCTTAGACCCCCTGATATGAGATCTAAAATGCGATGGAGGCAATATTGATCACTAACCTGTACATGGTAGTCTTCTAAATATTTTATTTTAAAATATATATAGATATAAATTGTATAACTATACCTGAAATACATAAATAAATATAATGCTATACTAACAGATATATATAATAAAGCTGTAATAACTGCTGATATAGTGCCTCTTGAGAAGTTATTTGAAGGAGAATTGTGTTAGTATTGTATCGACATAAAAGTCGAATAACCCCCGTCCAATACTCGGGAGTACTTTACGGGGTTGGTTATTTTCTAAACTACTGAACCGATTTTAATAAAACAAAGCAGTGATAGTAACACAAGTTACAGTGTGACACAAGTGTGACAAAGGGAACAAAGGGAACTCAACAGGAACATTAAAGCAACCTTGGTTTAAGACACTTGGAGGTGTTCAGTACTTGATGGTGCAGGCCCTATCCCGTTTGTTCCCGCTGTCCTCACGATCCGTATGGAACGAACAAAAAGTGCGATTTAAATGCAACTTTAAGTGCTTCGCATACGACTGCAATTGGCATAGCGAAGTAAATTCTTAGCGTCGATTTACCGGTTGTGCTCTCGAGCTCTTGCATGATCAATCCAGGATTTGGCAGATCAAGTGATTACAATAGAGCGACTACCATTTGACATCCGTGACCATCTTAACAAACGTAACCAGTTGGATCACGGTTACACATTCAGTTGCCTAAATGTGCAGGTTGCCTCATTATGTTTTCCCTCACCGTAAGAGGTGGTTAGGGTATAAGATTCGACCATAGGTGCAGCGAAATAAAACAAGTGACAGCGAAGTAAAACAGCAACTGTTTATTTTGCTATCCGAATTTCAACCGTATGCGAAGCTAATTAAGTTGCAATTCGATCTGATACGGATATTGGAGACAACGCGGAGGTAGACTGGTCTTCCATCGTCACTGCGTAGGTATACGCAAGTATTTCAGTTGTCAATCCACGAAAATGGGGCCTGGATCATGATCTCCCTTACCTGTAAGTATTTAAAATGTCGGTTGCAGTCTAAAACGTAGCTGTTACATACTTTGTACATATTATACTTAAAGTTACGAGTGTTCCAAGAATATACTGTTATTTTGTCCTCGGGTCAAAACTCAGAAGCTCTTTTAGGTCCTGACTAAACAGAAGTTACTGAAAGAGATTATTTTATTGCTTAGGGAGCTTTTTTATTGTTTGGGGGGGATGAGCTGCGGGCCTTCGAAAGTGACTGGCACTTGATCGCGAAGAGTGGTACAGTCGGGGGGAAGGGGTTCCTTTGACTAGCAAAGGGGATGATTGAGGCTAATATAATAATTAGGGAGGCACACGGACAGACGGTCCACTTGATGGAAAGTGTTCATTACTTTGTAGTCATTCTGCAACCTAAATGGAGAGGGTGCGGTGCCTTTGAGGCAAGTATTTGCAGACATTCCATTTGAAGAACCCCAAATTGTAGTGTGATGGAAAGACGGGAAATGACGGCGTTGTTGAATTTAGTATCTATTGCCGCCAAATAATATTACCGTTGGCGGCAATTAGTTCCAGTTTTGGTCACCTGGTCAAATAAGTTTGTGGTGTCGTTTGTGTAGCGGGTGTATAACTTGACACAAGCCTTTTTTTTTTTTAAAGTGGGCTCTCCAAAGCTTTCTTAGCCCTAGTATCACTGCGACCATTCCTGATCTATTGTGATCGCCTCTTTTTACAATTAAGTACTAATTCCTATAGCTTCTATGAACTGTAATAGGTTCTTAGTACTGATTTCGTGTAGTAGTTGGTGTTTACCCAGATGGATGCTACGTTTGCGCACCAGGGCCCCTTTACGTTTGCCCACCACATTTGCAGATCAGGTGGAGAGGCGTTTCATCCTCCTCCTTGCAGAATCTACAGTCCTTTGTTCTGCTGATCTTCAAGATATATATGTGCTTGTTCAGCACACAGTGACCAGTCAGTCCCCTTGTCAGGATACGCAACTTATTCCTATTAAGCAGTAACAGTTCTTTGGCATGCCGCCTATTATAGGCTTTGACAGGAACACGCCTTAGAATGTGTTAGGCCTGGCTAATTATTCCAGTGCTCTAATGATTGCTCTTTGAAGTTTATATGAATGGTCAATTTTACAAGACTTTTTGACACAAGCCTTGTATAGTGCCACAATTTTATTTGACCCGGTGGCCAAAGCTGGAACTAAATGTCGCTATTTTAAATGTCATGTCAATTCAAACAACAGCGACGCTGTCACCGAGTTAAAAAAGTTAAAGTTTGTTGCACTGTACCTACAAGGCTTATGTCAAAAGAATCATACACGCGTTCAACGCATGATCAACTTTTAAACAGTACGACGGTAAGACTATAATTTTAAAAGTAATATCAGGAGGTTTATATTGACTGAGAGTGTCAGACAAACAATTATCGATCAATTTTAGTATTTATTACTAATACCTAGGTTATAATTAGCGACTCGGCTATAAATGTCATACGAATAAATAAATAAATAAATCGATCACTGATACGATTCACGAGAAAATTAAAGAGGACGACACATTACAAATACTTACGGTCTGAATGTCGACTAACGCCCTTGCGTGTTCTAAATAAAACCTGAAACAGGATATACGTCTATTCATTATTTTATAGTAAGTTTAGTCTAACTCTAAACATATGGCCAACAGTAACCATTTTCCATCAGGTGGACTGTCTGATTCTGCACGTTTGTGATTAAGTTAAATATAAAAATATAATTGAACAATTGCACACAGCGCCATCTAACCCCAAAGTAAGCAAAGCTTATGTTATGGGTGTTAGATAACTGATAAACTACTTATATACTTATAATACAGTCTACACCCATACTCGTAACAGAAATTCAAATTCATCATTTCAATTTCTGCTCGGCCGGGAATCGAACCCGGGACGTCTGCGTGGTAGACAGCCTAAACCACTTAGGTCGTCGGTAGGAGTCACATAAAAACTTGAACTTACATTTCCTGGAATATGCATTGCACCATCTTTGTCTTCTGAAACTACATGTGGGTATATTATTCCCGTCAATTTTTCCAATATATGCTTGGATTCAATTCCTCCTAATGCTAACCACTTTGCTACCCGTTCATATGATGATTCCGGTGCGAGTCTCGCTACTTCCTTAATAAACTCGACATCTGCCGCTTTAATTTGTTCTTCGAATTCTTTGCGATTGTGTGTTTCTTTGAAACAATCTGTGATTATTTCATATTTTTCATCATGTTTCTTTGCTGCTGCGTCTAACTTGTTCACTGGCATTCCACGATCTAATATGTTTCCCGGGCCTAGATATTTGTATCCTGGTAATACTAGTCCATGTCTCCCACTTGGTTCTTCTTTCTTTGGTGGTTTTTCAGCCATTAATGCGGTCGTAGACTCTAACACCCTGTTGTACCAATGTAAATTTTCACTATCTACTATTTCAAACATAGTCATCGGTAAGAAATCGAGCCTTAACCAACCTAATGATTGGTACCTAACTAAACACTACTCGTATACCTAAGCTATTATGCTACTAACTATTATTCTATTGATACGCTCAAACCGCTTTGGTTCAATCTGTGTAATCCGTATGGCTAATACACCTAGCTAAATTCAGTCAGCAAGTCTTTTGCTTAAAGATTAAGTTCCATTTATGTGTCACTCCTCTTTTCAAAAGGCGTGATACAAAAATTTACCTTATTTTGTAAGCACTACATCACCTTTTGATGTGCTCTCACGCTTTAAGCTTCTGAATTTAACGCATAATGAAGGAACACGACAAAAGAAAACTGTTATTGTGTTACTGATCCGAATGTGGATGAAAGCGCCATATCGTCACTTACCAGGTAAGATTCCTAGTTCTCGTAATAATCTCTATTCTTCTTGGAAAACGAACGAATGCTCATATTTTTTTACCGATAACTGTTTGTTGATACGGGTCTTTAGTCGAAATAAAAAACCAACATTTTCTACACAACCGTCCAATATCAAAGCAATTTTACTAAGGGTAATGTTAATTACGTAAACATGTAAGTTATTATATTAATGATAAACTTGACCTATGAAATGTCTTGATGTAAGTAGGTTATTATTATATTTATTTACCTATATGTAGTATAAAACAAGGTCGCTTCCCGCCGTCTGTCCGTATGTAGATATCAATGTAGTGGTCGGTCTACGATAAAAAAAACCGCAATACGATGCTCATGATAGCGTTTGGTACACGGGTACTTTAGGTTCAAACAATCATTTTGGGCGGTAGTTCTTAAAAATATTCCCATGGGGGGAGCAGTTATGACGTCATCAGTTTTGTATGGGATTTGAAATATTTTAATGTTGTTGCAACAATAGATAGTTATTTAAGAGCAAGGTTTATAAGCAAGAAAAAAGTGTATTAGGTAGGGGTAAAGTAAGGTAATAATAATATTATCATCATCATCATCATCAATAATATAATATATTAAATAAATACTTATGAAATCCTGTAAAATACATTTTAATTTCAAATACACAAAAATACGTAAACGGCAAAATTTTTTTTTTTTTGAATAATATGCCGATGCGCCGGGTCCACTAGTAAATGATACACTTGACATATCACACTATTATGTAATCCATCATCATACCTAATTACGGATAAATTGCCAATACATTTGTAACAAAAGACTATTCTGTATGAGAGTGTCGGTGGCGGAGGCAGCGAGAGACCTAGAACCTCCCTAGAAAATAAAAAATATTCATAAGTAGGGGTAAACTAGGGGTATGCGAACAAGCTGGGTCAACTAGTAGTGATATATAATTAAAAGCCAGGTCGAAGGCAGGAGGACACGAGGCCGATCACCAACTCAGTGGACTGATCTGATAAAGAAAGCTACAGAATCCACCATGGTACAATGTACTCGCAGCGTCTTTAACCGGCAGAAGTGGAAGCAAATCACTGAGAAGGCAATCCTCGGGGAGGTCTGCGACGCAAAGGGTATCTCTCCGGGTACTTCGTCTACGCAACCACGACCACTCTGACAAGAGTGTCCGACTAAGAAGAAGAAGATAATTAAAATAGCTTATAAACGCATGGTAACATAAATGCAACAATTAAACACGCCAATAGAATAAATATTCATTTATTTATGATACATACATCAAGTAGATAGCGCATTTATAGATCTGCACCTTTCCACATTCTGTGCGTGAGGAGCTTTGTATGTTTAGTCTGATGGTGCTTGCCTCGCTGAAAATAAAAATCATAGTTGGTACAAACAATGCGATTTGCCTGCCAAATCCGACTGGCAAGTCGAGGAGGATCAAGCCCAGTAGTGGACTGTTGGGCTGTTAATGCGATGTGATGATGCTTTGACTCGGATACAATGTAAGAGAAAAAGGACATAGTGGGATATCCCGTTTGAATCGGAGCTGCCCAACTGGGAACACCTTACAGAATACAGCAGCCAAACAACACTATTACTAGGTTTGTGTTTCGGCCCGTGAGTAAGGTGCTCCATGGGGAACCGTTGCTGTAACAGTCCACAGTTGGACTTGAGTAACATTAAAAAGGGGTCATTTTCTGATATCTAAGACAATAGTTGCCTCAAGGCATCTGCCATCGTTTTACTTTGTATGAGCAGCTACACGTGAAAGTTCGACCTGCGTCACTGTTCTGTTGAACAAGTGTCTTCTAAGCAAGCATACTACATATTCGATATCACCGTCGCTTGCCATCAGGAGAGATGTGATCAAACAATCCATAAAAACATGAAACATATTGTCTCATATAAACGTTAAACGGGCCTTTGTCCAGAGGGTTACCATAAGCTGTTATAGAAGGACCTAAACAGAACTGCCCTGCTTAGAACGGGACAGCGCTATACGTGTCACATAAGCTTGTCTCGTTCTAAGGAGAGCAGTTCTGTTTAGGTCCTGCTATAAGAGGTCATGGTAACCCAAGTGCCAAGTATAACGTTATTTTTTTTAATTAGGGTTACTCATACCAGCTCCGCATGCACCGCCCTTACAGCGTCCTCCACTTCGGCTGCAGTAGCCGCCGTAGCAGTAGTTGGCGTTCTGGGTACAGTACTGATCATAGGGTTGACAGGTGTGCCCATCTGCATTAAATGGTAAAAGAGGTTAGGGTCAATAAGCAATTTTGTATGCAAGAGCGTAGAGAGAGCGTAGAGCCGGTGGCTGCCAAACTTTTTATATGGCATTTCCCTTTACGAACTCTAATCTTGGTAACGCTCTTTTTAAAGAGACATCCGTCCAGTAGACATTAACCCGAACGACATAGTTGCTTCGATTACTTCTCAAACGTTTTGAGACGTGTTTTAAGAAAAATCAGTTTTACACAAATAGAGCTTAACTGACGTAACATATGCGACCCGCGCCTATTATCTCATAAGCTTAAAGCAACACCGCCTCGTTTGGACAGTTTGGGAACCTTTGCTTTACACCAAATGTATAGAAAATACTATAGCTAAAAAATTCTTACAATATCAACAACCTTAGAGCCTTATTTATTGGACATGAGCCTCATCCATGATTGCGGGAGAGGTTAATCTCCACGCTCAAGGGTCGGAGCTCAAACATTACGGGATCATTTTATATCGGGAGAATCTTGGATAAGTAATTCAAATTCACATGGTCCACTGTGCCAAAACGTCCACTATTGTCTTCCCCGTAGACAGAGAGACAGACATACTTATTCACATGCCTATTAAAAAAATTTAAGCTACAAAAATACTCACATTTTTTATCACAACTACAATTATGCTTACGTTTTTTATGGTGATGGTGTCCGCTTACAACACACATCTGAAATAATAATTTCAGACTGGTTAGTGATTCTAGCTTTAACATATTGTACAAAATACTTACACACAAATAATAGCTTACCACAGATATGAGCAGCAACAGTAGGAAGGCGGGACGCATTTTGAGATCTGAAAATTATAAATGTCATTACTATTTTTATTATTAGCCATTTCTGTCCTACTGCAGGGCAAAGTATATTTGACAATTTGACAAATATAGCCAATAACAAATACGCCTTACTGCTACTTGGTATTTGCCTCCATGTGTAGACGGCTGTATCGCCTATTTGCCTGTACGTCGAATATTTGGCAAATATGTCAAACATGCAATCACAAATACAAATAGCCATGTGTGGAGCCACCAGCAGATGGTAGATCAGATAATTACAGTGGAGCGACTGCCATCTGACCTTCGTGATCTTGCTACCAGGGTAACCTGGCCAGATTGGATCATGGTTACTCATACAGTTGCCTGAATGTGTAGGTTTCATCACGATGTTTTCCCTTACCGTAAGAGCATCGGTTAGTATGCAACTGATGTACATAACTCAGAAAAGACTCATTTTTACATGGCCGCAGAGGGATTCGTACCCGATACCTTTCGCTTACAAGTCGGTTACCTTAACCACTCGGCCACCGACGCTTCAAAATGCATATTAATTACTCGCAATCAAAATTACCTGCGGCGCGATGTCTGTATCGGAGAGCGCATAATTACAGCAATGCGTTTAAAATAAGTTCACTATTTTCTTAACAATTTGTGCTAATAAAAAATTCGCCTTTAGCCAATTGTAATTTCAAAATTACGTACCTTTAAAATCGCTTCCAACTTCTTGACAACGAAAACACACGTTTGCTAATAACTATATATAGATACGTTAATCTAATTGCATTTACTGGGTGTTAATGAGCTTGACAAAATCAATTTAATACACTTACTAATTTACTTACTCACACCATTTCCTAAAGAGGAACGTTACATATTACGAGCTAGAAAAATATGGAGGAATCATGAATTAATGAATGAATAAATAACACTTTATTACACATTTAACAGAATAGAGGGAAAATTCTAGGATCTGTAATAAAACATGACAACTTTCTAAGGCCCGGATTATCGCAGCGTAGATTTTCCCAGATTATCCCTGCGTCGGCGACGCTACTTGCGTTATTGAGGCTCCTTGCGTCGGCGACGCTTGTTATAATTCGGGCCTAAGAGTGATAATAGAAGGCAAGGTTGAGTATGACTCTTGTCGGTGGAGCAATCGCCACTCTTCTCTCCTATCTGCCAATCTCTTCATCTCTTTATAATCTCTGGCGCTCACTTTTTCTTTCACGTCCTTCCAATATTCAAATCTTGGCCTTTCTCTTCCTCTCTTTCCTTCTTTTTCTTTGCCTTCTATTATCCCTCTTAAAAAGTTGTTATGTCTTCTTATATGTCCTATCATTTTCCCTCTGATTTACGCAGTAATACTAGGACTGAAAAAGCCTTGGATTGACCACTTTTCAAATAATATAAAACTACTAATCAATTTGTTCCTACTGTATTGCCGGGCTTTTCGTATTGTCGACGTTTGGATCTTTAAGACCTCCGGAAAGACGTTCGTTCTATAAGTAGGTATTCTTTATCGACTGCATAACGGGGAAAGTTTGGTGCTACCAAAAAGATTGGAAACTTAGCTAGCTTCTTAGACTGGCATTTCTTTTTTTTTTTCTGTGGGTGCCGCCATCACTTTTCTGCCATCGCACCCTCCAACGATAGAAGATATTTCATCTACATCATCTGGATGCCTGGCATCCAAGTAACGAGTATGGACCGCGAGCCTTTTGATTATGAGCCGCGCAAGTGCCAGATATGAAATTATCCCCCCCCCATTGTCTTTCCTTTGCTCTACAAATTGGTTTGGGATCCAACAAAAGGTCGCTATGAACTTTAATTTAAAGGTTACTGTTGTAAATATTAATATGTAGTACATAATATTTGTTCTAAATTATGACAATACAAATTACTTTCTGTACGAAATGTAACCAAAATTCACATTGAAGAGGTGCGCCGCGCGGCGCACATTGCAAGATAGGGGCAAATATGGTCAATAATTATGCGAGTCGTTTAAAATAACACGCGTAAAAGGATCAAAATAGCTCTCGTGCAAACGTTGCCTAACTTAAAATCTCTTGTGCGTTGCCTAATTTGAAAAACCAGAACAACACCACCGTTTCTTTGGTTGTTACCGTGACGTGGCACAGCGCGGCGCGCCGCGCAGTGCACCGCGCGAGTGGACATCAAGCCTAAGACACAGGTAAATTGCTTACCTAGTTTGGGCATCTATTTAATTATAAACATAGCATCTATCTACTTAATTTACTTAGCTTGAGTAACTTAGGTTGTAAATGACTAGTAATTGTTCTATTCATATCTTATTAACAACAGTATGATACAATTTTAGACTTAAGTTTCTTCACTAAGTAATTATTACCTATCTATATTATACCTATGGTTACACTGTACTGAGGTACTACCGCATAACCGCATCCGCTCCCGTTAGGTTGCAGATGTCCCTGACGATGGTGACCGCTTCCATCAGGTAGATAGTCTGACCTTGCGACTCTCTAGCAAATATAAAATCTGCACAGATTAACTCATATCGCCTTAAATTTATTACGAAGATGGCAACTTAATGTTTCGCCACCTGTAAAATTTAATTGGCGTACCTACCTCGGATTTTAAAACACAAACATTTGAGTTCAGTTCATTAGTGTTAACGAATCACATGACGAATTTGCTATTATGAATGCCGAAATAATGTTTACACACACTTATCTGCCCGGTGGCCAAAGCTGGAACTAAGTTTCGCATACGGGATACCTACGTTATGGGTCCAGATAAGATTTATTTATTTATAGATTTATTGCTTTATTATGAACCCTTACGGGCACTGCAATTATAAACTTGAAACTATGTATTATGCATAAACAAAGGTTAAGTAATAAATTACGTACATACTTATGGAATTGTACCAACTTATTCAATATATTTTTAATTCGATGTTAAATAGTTCGAGAGTTCTTAATATACATATCTAAGTTATAAGTATTTACAAAGTTGGAACATTTATAGCATGTAGGTAAGTACTATAAGTGAAATTATTGTTCTTAATGCTGTTATTTTAGTTTTCTAATGTAATGTAGTGTAGTAGTAGTGTGTACGTGTGTGTGTGTGTGTGTGTGTGTGTGTGTGTGTGTGTGTGTGTGTTTGTGATTTTGAGATTGATTTGAGGTTGTAGCGTTCTTGTCATTATTTATAATGTGAGTAGTTCTTGTTGGCTGTTCTTTTGTCATCCGCGAGCAGTATTCTCTTCAAATGTCACCATAAAATTCTTTTTAATATTTTACCCGTCCGACATTGTCGGGCATTGACCGGCTCTGTCTGGTATTGTCGGACGCGGTCCAGCCGTTATCGGCGTGGGGTGGATGTTCTCCGGTCCTGGGGTGGCCAACGTGTCACTATGTGTTTCTTTCCTACTTTCCTACCCCCTCCCCTTTGACGATTGAAAGAGATATGTTATGTCCTACTCAATAAATAAATTATGACTTTATGACCCTTTGAGATCCACATCAGTGGATGGCATTGCTGCAATCTCTCCGCTTTTCAGGCAGGTTGGACATCGCAGTGTTGGAAATACTCAACAAATGGCGAAACCCAGAAAGCAGCATTTTCTGTCCATTTTCAGTGTTATGTAGCAATCAAAAGCAAAAAGCGTGAGAGCAAATCAAAGGGGAAGGTATTGCTCATAGAATAAGATCCATTTTTGTATCACATAAATATTACATGTTACTAAAATTGACCTTATTCGATGAGGAATACATTCCACTTTTATTTGCTCTCACGCTTTTAGTTTCTGAATTTAGACGACTGAATTTAGCCATATGTAATAAGCGCATTACGGAGGCACAAGATGCTCTGCCTTTCCGACTAATATCCTTTCATGACGCGAAAAGAATATGCGGAATGAGCTCCCAGCCCCAGTGTTTCCTTTGGACAATGACAAAGGATCGTTCAAGAGGTATATTAGCGGTCGCTTCATAGGCGGGCAACGCATTGGTAACTCCCCTGGTGTTGCTGATGTCCATAGGCGGCGGTGACCACTTCCCATCAGGTGGTCCGCTTGCCTGTTCGTCTGCCGTATAACATAAAAAAGACCGTCTGTCCGCGGTTAACTTTGAGACAATTTTATTTACAACTAGTGACTCGCCCCGGGTTCACTCTGATAGTAACCTGAAACTACACTTAAATCTTCCTCATGAATCACTCTGTCTATTGGCGAAAACGTTTTAGAGTTTATCGAGAACAAATAGACAGACGCGGCGTGGACTTTGTTTAACAAATCACTACGTAAACATATTATGTAGTGATGATGATGTATTGATTAATTAGGTTGCTATACGATCTTCGGATTCAACTATATTAGACTTAACAATCCGTTCGCCGTGTGGTGTCCGGCAGAGTAGAATAGCACCAACCCCTTACACTTGTGGGTGTCGGACAAGGCGACTAATGTTTTCAAGGCAAAATATCTAGTCCCCGTAGGCTGGAAAATGGGCAGCAGCGTTTTCCATTGTTATATTTATAACACTGCGATCTCCAACCCGCTGGCCAAGCATGGAGATTATGGCAATAACCTCCTCTTTCGTGGGAAAGGCCCTTAGTCCTTCAGTGGACTGTTATGGGGTATGATGATGAGACTAAACACACATTAAACAACTTGACCGTTATTAGAAGCTTATAATATGAGATAGGCACTTTCGTTTCCCGAGGCGTTCTGCTTCTCTTTCTACCGTATAGCTGTTGCTCTCTCGCACATCTCCTACCCTGAACACCAGGTGGGGGGCGCGGGAGCCGCGAGGCTCGCAGCGCGCCGATCGTTCATCATTGGCTTTTTGTTTCCCGACGGGGCAAGACGTGCTTCAGGAAGTGCGGACAGCACGGTGGTCACGTCACAAAATACTGGTCGGTGGTTTCGGTGTAAAACGAATATACCACGTAAGTAGAAGCACGTTTATTATTTTTCTAACGGTATTACCGTTCGTCATAAATTATTTTATTAATAATATTTTATTTCTACCTTCTTTAATTTATTTTTCATAGCTGTTTTTATCTATACATATTAGATATTGTCAATACTTAAAATAGAAGTATGAGTAACGTGGCTGAAAATTTGAGCAACCCGCCTATTGCGGGCCCTTCTGGTACACAAAAGAAAGGCCGCAAATCTCGCACGCAGCATAGGCGCTTGCGGTCGAGTTCTAGTAGTAGCAGTAGTACTAGCACTAGTTCTAGTTCGTACACGTCAAGTTCGAATTCCGGTTCGCCACGAGCTGCTAAGAAAAATAGAAATAAGGCGCATCGTAGGTGATTGCACATCGCATAAAGATGTAGGCGATTTGCGAGAAAATTTTGCTCAAATTAATAATTTTCGAGAATGAAATCCTACCTCCCAATAATTACGACTCATTGTCTGATGTAAGTCGTAATCTTTACGATTGTTGTGCCTCGCAGGCCTCGGCACACTCGCCTCGTGATCAGTTTCCTGTATCGGATGTAGATATTAGCTTTAACATTCAAACTAAACTGCTAAGCCTGTTGTGTCTTCTATACTGTTATACTATTTCTCTGTATATAATTATTGTGTACAATAAACAGTTAAATAAATAAATAAATAAACTTAAGGAACCCGCAGTTCCTCGTACACATAACAATTTTTATTTTTTTGATATTGAACGACGTACAGCGGTTTGATAGCGATACATGGGCGGAAGTGCGATACGCTGAGACCCAGAAATTATACAACCATACGCCGGGATTTTCAGAGTTGGAAACAAACGAGGGGGTAAAGGCTTGCGATACACTTCGCCACTTAGCCTACTCCGACAAATCCTATCCTGCCATGACTTTTTGTATCTTAAAACAAAAAGATATTTTCTGTAATGGCATACGTAACGTTATTACTTGGTCTAGAACCCCTGACGCTGCTCTTTCAGCTTTGGGCGAGAAATTAGATGAGGTGACTTTCACAAAGTATCATCGGATCTTTTGCAAATGTCGTGCGGTCACAGAGCCGAGGTAATAGAAATGCGAAGAGATATGATTCCTAAAAACGTTCGTGATTCTCTTGTGAAAGTTTAATTAAATAAAGTCCCTCCTTCGAACACTCATCTTTTTCATTCTGATAAATTCTCTGTGGCGTTAGAAAAGTCAGGCGGAGTGAGTAGAACTTTCTGGGCGGTTAACAAACCGAATAGCAGCAATGCTTCGCGAGCAAAGTCTGCGAATATGTCCCGGCTCCCCTCGCAGGGGTCTGCCGCTCAACGTGTACCATCGCGTGGTACCCATTATAACTACACATGTGAGGCGACATCATGCCCTCAATACCAACCCTCGCGGGGTGGAAATCAATGCTATTCGCATGTTAACTATGGCGGCTACAACCATCGTGGCAATTACTCTAATAGAGGTTCTACATTTCGAACTCGCGGTTCGAGGGCAATAAATGTCCCACAGCGGGGACGAAAACGCCATTACTCGCCCTCGGCGAATAGAGGCAACAAAAGACAGAGACAATGACTCACAAACATTTCAAGCCGTACGACTAGCACATTATGCCCGTCATTGGGAAGAAATGGGTGCCCCAAAATTTCTTTTGAAAGTAATTTCAGGGTATCGCATACGCTTTCGACAAAAACCTCTAAGGTTACTAAATTTAAAAAACGATCGTTGTCGCACGTAAGTAACAGAGGAGATGTCAAAAATTATAATGGAAATGAAGCAACAAGGCGTTCTAGATGTTACCGCCATTACCCCAAGTTTTGTTTTACCTCTGTTTTTGGTACCGAAGAGCGACGGCTCGTCACGCTCAATCTTCAACCTCAGAGCATTAAACCATTATGTGCTAACCGACCGGTTTCGCCTCTACCAGACGAAAAAATTGCTGCAGTTCTTGTAAAATTGACTCAGTTACTAAAGTCAGGCAATGTCTCTCTAAAATAACTCCAGAGCCTAGTAGGGCTGATAAATTTTCCAAGTTTTGCTGTGCCTCGCGGCAGGCTAATGCATCGAGCAGCGCTCAGTTTTTTTAATACAATTCCCTATCATATCACTTGGCTAAAGTACGCCCTCCCTTGCCAAGTTATACAAGAACTGCTGTGGTGGCAACAAAATTGCTACATGTCAAGCCCGGTACATTTACCCCCACCGACACCATTTGACCACCGATGCGTCGGATCTGGCATGGGGTGCACAGCTCAACAACGTTCCATTATCGGCACCCAGAAGAGCAAACCCTTCATTGCAACGTGAAGGAAATGTTGGCTGTGCTAAAGGTCTTAGAGTTGAAAGCACCAGAAATGAGTCAGGCGTCCCTTCTGATTCAGTCGGACAATCGTACCACGGTCGCCTATCTTCAAAACGAAGGCGGAACACGATCACAAATTCTAACCAACTTGACCTTGTGGATCCTTCGCATTTTGGACAAATATCAAATTTGTTTCAAAATCTATTTCATTCCCGGGAAATACAATAATCACGCAGACCACCTGTCGCGACATCGACTAACCCAGGAATGGCATCTGTTGCCGAATTGCACATAAATGATATTCGCGAATTGGGGAACGCCGGTAGTAGATCTGTTCGCTTCGAAGAGTGCTCACGTGGTAGAGAATTACGCACCGTTGGATCAGAACGATTTCGAAGCGATATTTCACAATGCGTTCAGCGTCCCGTGGAACTTCCTTCTGAGTTGGATATTTCCCCCGCCGTGTCTCATACCGCGGGTGTTAATGCACCTGAATCAAGCCCTAGGAATATATCTAGTAGTAGTCCCTCGCTGGGAGAAGGTCTTCTGGAGAGCTGACCTCAAATCCCGGGCCATGACAGCTCCATTTACGTTGAAGAACCTGAGACGATTCCTAGTGGGCAAGACAATCGGCCTGCCACCACCCAAAGTCCAGCAGATGACTCTGGAAGTATGGAAATGTGGGGGTGGTCAGGTAAAATAACTGCGTGGAGCGCAGCTCAAAAATCTTTATTAAAAGAATCCTGGCGGTCATCTACGTTGAGAACTTATAACGTAGCCTGGAAGCGGTGGTTGTCGTGGGCGAAGCAACATTCAATAAACCCAAAATGCCCACAAGGATCTGAATTAGCACAGTTTTTGGCTGATTTACATTTAAAATTCAAATTTTCATATAACACAGTTCTACTACACAAGTCTGTAGTGTCTACATTGTGTAACGCAGATAGCTCCGGCAGGCTCAGTGGGGATGTAAGTGTTAAGCATATTTTAAAATCAATCGCACTGCCAAACCCCAAAAATACCAAACCACGGGTTTAGGATATTAATGTTTTGTCGACCTTTCTGGACAATTATAACATAGATAGTACTAATGTTTTTCAAACAGTACGACACACTGCTGTTTTATTGATTCTCTGTTCTGGTCGTCGAATCCATGACCTCACCTTGCTTTGCGTAGTCAGTGCTCATGTACTATAAACATTGACAACATAATCTTATGGCCAAAATTTGGGTAAAAAAAAAAAAAACAGACTGCAGTGAATACCGCCAGTCCGGATGGAGGTTACAAGATAATACTCAAAATCCAGTATATTGGGTTAAAAATACAATCTCACTTTTAGATACCAGGCGCAGAACTTGTGGTACTACAAGTTTATTTACAACATCACGAGGTTCCCCATCACCTGCATCTCGTACTGTATTAGCTGGTTGGGTGAAATTCCTTATGAAGGAAGCTGGCATTAAGGCTACACCCGGGAGCATACGCTCTGCCGTTGCGTCACGCAACTAAAACGACAGTTTTCCTCTCGATGACATTTTAGGTAGAGGAAACTAGTCAGCCGAAACCTTTAGAAGGTTCTATAGACGTGAGGTAATGATGTCTAACACCAATAGTGATTCAGATACAAATTTATTTAATCCTGTTAACTGATCATAACAAAATTTGTAAGAATTTTTGTCTGAACCAATTCTAAACAGACAAAGAGCATTAGTTTGATTTATTTCGGTAACTTATGGCATCTACAATATCAATTATTATAATGGTAACTGAAATGGTTTATTATTCAGTTAATTTCTTGCAAATAATTATTAACGTTTACATAATATTTAGATAATAAGTTATTACCTAACATAAATAATAACTCAGGTACAATGGTAATGAACAATGTAATTGTAATGACATATGGCAAACATATGAGCAAAGGTGAACTTATCCCTACAAGCGATCTCTTACAATCAATTTTTGTAGAAATTATTTCTTTTGTAATTCAGGTACTGGAGTAGGTACCTACCTACAATATAATTATGTAATATTGGTTGTAATCAATTTCAGTGATCACACACTTCTCACTGTACCTGTAAATACTTATATATTTAAAATTTAATTGAAATCATTCCTTTTACTAAACCCACTGGTTTCGCACATCTCTATTATTTTATTGAGTCACAACTACCTAGTAATATCCTAATAATATGTACCTACATTATCACATTGGCTTATTTTATTTTCACCAGGCGATAACAAACAGGTCTCATATTATAAGCTTCTAATAACGGTCAAGTTGTTTAATAGACGTGTTTTACCTGAAAATAAAACACATATTAAACTACTTACCTTATTAGAAGCTTAATTTTTATTTCTGCCTGGTGCATATTCGACGCAATGATGAACGATCGGCGCGCTGCGAGCCTCGCGGCTCCCGCGCCCCCCACCTGGTGTTCAGGGTAGGAGATGTGCGAGAGAGCAACAGCTATACGGTAGAAAGAGAAGCAGAACGCCTCGGGAAACGAAAGTGCCTATCTCATATTATAAGCTTCTAATAAGGTAAGTAGTTTAATATGTGTTTTATTTTCAGGTAAAACACGTCTATTAATTAAATTATTTATATTTCTATATTGAAATATTTCTATTTCTATATTTATGCTAATCATAGCACTTGAACTTTCTTCTTCTGAGTTACGTACATTAGTTGAATACTAACCGATGCTCTTACGGTGAGGGAAACATCGTGATGAAACCTGCACATTCAGACGACTGAATGTGTGACCATGATCCAATCTGGTCGGGTTACCCTGGTAGCAGGGTCACGGAGCCATCGTCAGATGGCAGTCGCTCCACTTTAGTTACCTGATCGGCAAAATCCTGGATCATGGTCAAGGCGGACCCTGGGCCCTCGTGCGCTAGAGCACATTCGGGACATTTACGCCAAAATGTTTTTTTTTTATTGCACTTGTCTTTGAAACAATTACCTATTATTAACGACACGACAATCATAATTTGTTTACTGCTTGTAGAAAACCTGACCCAGAGAATAAGTCGGAGAACCCCCGACCAAGTTTACCTAAACTCAAACATTTTCAAAATACAGAACCGATTTTAATGAGACAAAGCTAAAAACCATCTCGATAAAACTGGCTTCCAAATATAGAAAACTGCATCCAAATCGGTCCGTCAGTTCGAGAGCTACGATGCCACAGACAGATACACACGTCAAATTTATAACACCCCTCTGTTTCGTAGGAGGTTAAAAACTAGCTCAGCGATAATCGTTTACTCAATCGCGTCTCGCTTGAGTGCAGCCCGCGTAATCCTTACAAAAAAATGCTGACTCGATTATAAATCCATGGATCCGTTGCCTGCGAGTGTGTTCTCTGATCAATATAATCTGGACGCCTTCAAAGCTTGTGTAAATAGGCTGTGCCAAGGGCATCGGCTGCATCGTCACTTTCTAACAGATGAGATGGCGGTTAAATGACTGTTTTGTCTAAGAGGGGCACACTGAAAACCAGCGCCATGGCGACAGCCGTGGCTTAAGCTGAGTGTGGCCCAGTTGCACGTCTTCTTATGGCACAGTTACCGAAGTAAGGATAGCATTGTCCCTTTCTCATTGTTTCTTGTATTCAGTATTAGGCCATGTATTGTGCCCAAATGTACTGTGCCATGTGTGAGATAGATGTAATAAACGATTTTTATTGATTTTTTTATAAAAAAATCAATGTATCTATCAGAAAATAATACAAGTACCTCTTTCTCGGCGCCCCGATCGAGTATTCGAGTTATCGCCATCGCCCTCTAAAACTATAGTCGCTTAACAAAATAAATGTTAAGGATTACTAAAAATGATGCCTACAGCTACATTCTATCATCGTACCGCTCGCCACCGACAGGGAGTTCATCCTCACACCTTTGAGCCAAATTGGTCGCGAACTATGCGGTTCCAAAGGAACTTTCTCCCACACACACTAAGATTGTGGAATGAACTACCTGGAAAGGTTTTCCCTGGAGAGTATAACATGGAGTTCTTCAAGGGATGAAAAGGTCGTTACGAGGTCGGAAACGCGTAGATGATGTCCCCGGTATTGCAATCATCCATGGGCTGCAGTGACTGTTTACCTTTGGGCGGGCCGTAAGCTTGTATATAAAAAGAAATCTGGATGGAATCAAAGTACCCATTAGTAATAAAAGATTTAATTCAAACTCGCTGAGAACGCCAGCCTTTTGCATCGCAATGCATGCCATGATGTGGAATGATCTCGCTCCCGAAGTCTTTCCTTTTCACTAAAACGTCATCATCATTATATCAGCCGAAAGACGCCCACTGCTGGGCATAGGCCTCCCCCAGAGATCTCCACAAAGGCCGGTCCTGTGCTTTCCGCATCCAGCTGGTACCTGCGATCTTTACCAGGTCGTCGGTCCACCTTATGGGAGGCCTACCCACACTGCGTCTTCCGGTATGTGGTCGCCACTCGAGAACTTTACTGCCCTATCGGCCGTCTGTTCTTAGCCACATTAGCCTGGCACAAAAACTTACACCTACCCTGCACCTAAAAACCATCCCTTTATCATATGTACTATAAAGCTACCAGAAGAAATTCTCTAAATGATAGTGAAAACCTGCATCAAAATAAGCTGGGTACTTTAAAAGATCTAAGCGTAGTTACATACATACATACATACATACAGAGGCACAGACGGCGAGAAGCGACTTCGTTTTATCATCATATCAGACGAAATCTCTACAAAGGCCGGTCCTGTGCCTTGCCTGGTACCTGCGATCTTAATCAGGTCGTCGGTCCACTTTGTGGGGGGCCCACGCTGCGTCTTCCGGTACGTGGTCGTCACTCGAGAACTTTTGTGCCCCAACGCCCATTTGGTTATCGTATACTTCGTTTTATGCTAAAAAACTCCAAACTTATACAAAATAAAATGGTTTTTTATTATACATCCTTCATTGCATGTATCGTTATGGGCGACAGTAACCGTTCACCAGCAGGTGAGCTGTCTGCTTGTTTGTCACTGCGTAGAATAAAAACAAATATTTTTAATTTAGTTTGTATTGTTGTATGGTTCCATTGAATTAATAAATAAATAAAAGCGATTTTTATGCTATTTTAAAATGTATTCTACTTGGTTTTCTCTATACTTCCCTTTCAAGGTGGGGAGGGCGACGTCATATTTTTTGGTTTTTGGAGTTATCTATTAGTCAGCTTAGCGTAAAGGCACTTGTTAAATTGGTAACAAATATTCAACAAAGTCCAAGGTCACCAAAACTACTTCAGTTTTTTTTCCTTCGACGCATATTCATACCTACTTATATTTAAAAAACAAATTATCATCGAATTACGACGCTTAACCAATAATAATTGTGTCAAAGTTCAAGTGCAAATGTTAGCAACGATATCACAATATTAATTTTATTGAAGTCAGTATTTCAGTCAACACGACGATTTCTACTTGGAAGTACAACAACACATTAATAAATGTTAGTAGATTTATTTTAACATAGTTTAAACCGGAAATCCTATAATTAAGTACTAACTAATTTTAATTAAATTTTTTACTTACAGATCTCAAAATGCGTCTTAGCATCTTCTTCTTCCTAATATCTTTGGTAAGTTAAATAAATGACAAGTATAAAAAAGCTGATAAGATGTGTCCTTCCGCCTGTAGGACTTTTTATACTTTAACCATATTACATGGTTTTTAACAAAAATACCACTGTAAAGCTACATTTTTCGAGGAAAATAAAAAAAGAATCTCTCATAAACTTTCTTGTGTACAACAAATTGTAAATAAATAAATAAAAAATGGTGTAAAAGACCTAGGCCTCCAACGACATTATGACACCCCACACAATGAGAAATTTGTTGTTTCAGATATTTGCTGTAAGCGGAAAGCCTATTGAAGACGACGAACGTAAGTATTTGCGACGAGATCATTTGTTGTGATTGTATGACTTTCTATAATATTACTTGTGACAGACAAACGAGCAGACAGCCCACCTGATGGAAGGCGGTGACTGTCGCCCGTGATCATTTACGATTTATGTACTTAGTTTTCTTGGACAAAAGGGTTTAGCGTTTTACATGCGGCGATTGCCATTTGACCCAGAGGTACCTGGATGCGGAAGGCACTACACCGGCCTTTATGGAGATCTCTGGGGGAGGCCTATGCCCAGCAGTGGGCGTCTTCCGGCTGATAATTATATGATGATGAACCCGTTATGAGCAGTCTCCCCGAGCGCGCTCCAAACAAACATAGTTTGATAATATTTTCAATATTACGCTATCAAAGCTAATTAAATTTTGTGGAAGTGATCAAGAAACCAAAATTTATGCTTGTGGTTCTTCAGATTTACGTCAAAATATATCGGTTCAAAGTTACGCCTGATTTAAGATTTACATACAAATTTTAAATCTTATGTAACTTTGAAACAATACATTTTAACGAAAATCCGACAAACCGCAAGCTTAGATATTGGATTCTAGATTACGTTCAGAAAATTTCATTGACTTTGATAGCGTAATATTGAAAATATGATCAAATTACGTTTGTTTGGAGCGCACTGGAGCGAGCTCTAGTGGAAGAAAGGGGAAACTAGCCTTATGATGAAGCCGATCCGCCTCCGCCGATGAGCCTCGTGTCAGCTGGAGGACCGACCACAAATGAGATTAGCTTGGGCCCAGTGGTAGGGCCCCAGGGGGATCCCCAACGGGGCAGATGTGATAGCTATATCACATTTTATTTTCTTCGATATTTCTGCCATATTATTGAAAATACTCTTATCCATCGACTCAAAAGTATAGTATGCCGCACATGCCTGGCTCAAAACCATAAAGATACTATACCTAGCCTTTGTTCAACACCTAACGAGGAGACTGTATGACATAGAATCGACCCAGCCTGGTTATCGGTCTCGCAAACAGGCTGCCACTAGACTTGGGCCGCTAAAAAAAGAAATGTTTTTTTTCTTACTTTCTTTGCTATTGATGTTTTATTCAGACTGCACACCTGGTGAGGCGTTCCTGGCCCCGGACAACTGCAATTCCTGCAGCTGCCCCGAAAGCGGCTTGAAGATAGCCTCAGCGTGTACACTCATGGCCTGCTTTCCTGCTAACGGTAATGTTGGTTTTAATTTATTCATGAAGACATAGGTACTCATACTTCAAAAAGCTGAAGTAGTAGAAGCTGGAAATAAAACCGCCTGTTATGAATATAAGTAGAAGGAATCTCGAGTCGACATTCGCTGCTACTACGCTGTTACTTTCCTACAAAGGTCAGCTACGGGACATAACGCCAATTAATGTCCCGGTTGTGCTCTCGCGCACGAGGGCCCGGGGTCCGCCTTGACCATGATCCAAGATTTGGCGATCAGGTAATTACAGTGAAGCGACTACCATCTGATCTTCGTGACCCTGCTACCAGGGGAACCATTGGATCATGGTTACAAATTCAGTTGCCTGAATTTGCAGGTTTCATCACGGTGTTTTCCCTCACCGTAAGAGCATCAGTTAGAATACAACTAATGTACATAACTCAGAAAAGTGTCATTGGTACATGGCTGCAGCGGGATTCGAAACCGGTACCTCTCGTTTACGAGTTGGATACTCAACCGCCCGGCTACCGACTCTCTCAAACTAGGAATAATAAATAACAACAAAAACAATAATGTATACAAAAATAGTTAAGTTATTTCTGAAATAACGTTAAATAATATTATTTATTTTTTATTTTTATTTATTGTTGTTGCCATCATATAATTATATAAAGTTACAAATAATGTGTTTAAAATATGTCAATTATGTTGATTCTAAAATAATAAAACACCTTCTTTCTATTTTTTTTTCATAATTTTAATAAGGACAATCTTCGTTTATATCTTCGAAAGCACGAGTCAATGTCAGACAATTATCATTTGCTAGAATTAACGAGAGGACTACGTAAATACCTAATAATAAAATAAAAGTATATACTTAGCATATGTAAAAAATAGCTGGTACTAAAATACTCATTAATTATTTTTAGACCAAAATCGTTTATTTTTTATTTTCAGAAACGCTTCCATGGCTACCACAGGTAGACGTAAACACGGAGGTAGTAAAAGAAGACTAACGGTGCTTTCAGTTCATCGCACACAGAGAAGAGAGACGCTTAACAGATGTTCAAAAAAATTATCTAATAATTAAATATTGTGAAATGACTTTTTCTTAATAAACATAAGTAAAGATAAAATCGATGTTTAATTACAAAGTGTCAGCTGCAGAGAAAAGGCACCATTCAGTGATTCTAGTTGGGTCTATGTTTGCCACATCCAAGTTTCAGTGGGCAATCTCAATGTTCATAATTTACCCAATTTCCACTTACACGCACATAATTTAAGTTCTTTTGATATAGTCATAATAAGAATAGGTCAATTTGGTATAAAAAAAGATATTGTACTTCTGTCATCATCATCTTGGCGTTAATGTCCCGGTTGTGCTCTCGAGAACGAGAGCCCGGGGTCCGCCTTTAACCATGATCCAGGATTTGGCAGGTCAAGTAATTACAGTGGAGCGACTGCCATCTGACCTCCATGACCCTGTTACCAGGGGAACCTGACCAGATTGGATCATGGTTACACATACAGTCGCCTGAATGTGCAGGTTTCATCACGATGTTTTCCCTCACCGTAAGAGCATCGGTTAGTATTCAACTAATGTACATAACTCAGAAAACAGTCATTGGTACATGGCCGGAGCGGGATTCGAACCCGGGACCTCTGGCTTACGAGTCGGATACTGTAACCGCTCGGCCACCGACGCTCCTTCTTAATATTTGAAAAAAAGTACAATCACTGTTTCCTTTCCTAGATATTTTTGTTATGCATTTCTATATAAGTAATGTAAATCAAAATCCGAAATATGCAATAAATGAATACAGACCTACAAGGATGTATTAGCACTTGGATGAGGGCGTGGATGGCAAACATCAATCGCACCGCCTATCAAACGTGACGCTTAACAGTTTTGATTTCATTCACGAAGCATAAGATCCTTGTAAGTCTGCATGAAGTTTGCAGGCAGTAAAGGTGGTTCAATTAATTTCGATACATTTATTTGTAAAACTAGGTAATACACAAGTTGTCATAATTATTGAGTTTCCCTTTAGTTTTCTCCCAAGGGATCATACAAATATTAGATTAAAAAATTATAATTCATAATGTCAAACAATTATTAAACAATGAAATATCAAAATATAAAAAAATATAAAATTTAAAAACATGTCAAGTTGTAAACTTTCAATTAATATTCAATAAATTATATAAGGGTCAATAAAAACATTCTCAACTAATACAAATTAAATAATAAACAAAATGTCAAATTCAAATTAAAAACAATATAAAAAAATATAAAGTTAAAAAAAATTAAAACTTGGTTCAATTCTAGTTCCCTGCATCTAGGTATCTTATTATAAACTCTAGGGGCCATACACAGGACACTTAACCCTAGATCACTAACCTTATTTTTCGGCGCTTATTAATTCAGTAATTCAGTTTGTTGCATAATCAAGTACATTGATAGTAGCAGTATAAAATACCCTGTAAGGGCACAGCAATATAGAGATGAGCTACATAAACATAATTTGTACTTATGTATTTGACATTGCACTTATTATTTAAGTATATATATATATATATATTTGATTTAAAAAAGTCCCGTACAGAAGTTCTCCACTCACCTAAGTTCCGTACTCAACATCGTATTTAAAAAAAACATTAATTACACCCATACCACGTACAGCGAGTACAGACGTTACTACCCGGGGACTACCTAAACCGGGTAAATTTTTCCCGGACGATATTGGAAAGGTACAGGGATGACCCACTTTTCTAAACGAAAATTTTATGGTCTGATGAATCAACATTCAAAAAGGACGGCTACATGAACATGCATAACTTGCATGAATGGCATGTAGAGGAGAACCCTCATTTAACGAGGCAGGACCGGTCCCAGTACCGATTCAAAGTAAACATGCGGACCGGAATTTTGAATGGTCAAATAATTGGTCCTTTTGAGCTGCCTGAAGCGTTGAATGGCAAGGTCTACTTGGACTTTCTACAGAACCATCTACCAAGTTTACTAGAGGACGTGTCATTAAACATTTACAGAGAAATGTGGTTCCAGCAAGATGGGTGCCCAGCGCACTATGCTCGCTCCGTTCGACAATATCTCGATGAAGAGTTTCCCGGAAGATGGATCGGTCGGTCTGGTCCAAACTCGTGGCCGGCCCGTTCACCAGACTTGAATCCACTAGACTTTTTTTACGGCAAAGAATAGCTGAAGCAGCTGAATTCGTAAATAACAGACGATTCGCTCGAAAGATAGCTCGATCTCTTTTAAAGAGATGTCGGGCTTGTATTGCTGCCGAAGGAAGGCATTTCGAACATTTGCTGTAGTAAAAATAGTTGTATTGTTTCATTAATTAATTTTTAAAATTATTGTAAATTCAATAAATAAACCTAAGTATAAAAAAAATTGTTTCAATTAAAATTAAAACTTTTACAAAAAAAATGTTACCTATTCCAATGCATACACTAAGAGAACTAAACTAAATTTAGTGAACAATCTGTTTAAGCACACGTACAATTAAGTTAAATTTAATCATTGTGTGCATTGGAATCGGCTCCCATATAAAAAGCAATAAGTTTTGCCATTTTGATCAAGTAACAAAAATTTGTTATAAACTGGGTTTTAAAGGAAAAACAATTTTTTGTCAACGATAGCAGCTACAATTTACCAAGTATCATACCATCCTGGAATCCTTACTAAATGCGCCAACTTTGCGTACTTTTTTTTTTCAATACAGTCAGTTAAACCTAGGCGATTTTTTATTTTTGAAATTTTTTCTAAGAGATAAGTCCTTTTTTTATGCAAGCTTAAGCAGCTGGTTTTAAAATTTTGATTACATTTTAGAGAAGCATTATTCAGGGTTACAGGACTGAAAAGTCTGTCGCAGGGTGTGCAATATTGCGTTTTTTTTAAATGCCTATAATTTTGAAATCAAGCAACTTAGATTTTTTTCAATATTTTTCTGCCAACCAGCATGATTTGCCTTTTCACCCGATTCCGGGTTAACGTCGAGTTTTGGGACACCCTGTATAGGTAATAATAAAATTTATTTTTATACATTAGGCACGAAGGTACAGATATGTCATTTAGGTAGTCTATTACACTGTAATTACTTTTATTAATTAATATTTGCTTTAAACTTTTTATAAATTTATTACAGTTATTCTCATTTCTTAAATGCGTCGGTAGTTTATTGTAAATTTTTTTTTGACATGACAAGCTGGCTGGTAGAGTGGCTAGTTAGACTTAATACTAACCTTCGTCGTTTTGACTACGGCATTTAATAAAAGGGGTTAAAGGGTTTTATTTCAATAAAAAATATACTTAAAATATAGTTTTTATTAGTAATTAAGAGTATTTATGTTATTTGTTATTTTTACATAACTAATATTATGTCAAATTATCAATCAAACAGCTTAATGAATGAGATCATAGTTTTCATGCTAAATCAACAATTATAAGATATTAAAGTTCATACCTAATATCATTTAGAACGAAATTGGAATAAGAAAAACTATAAATGTCAAAAATAATTAATGTAATAGGTAATCTACTAATACAACATTTTTTTGTTAAAATCTAAAAACTAATATATTTGTGACACACGTCAAGTTTGAGTTTCCCACACGATTTATTGCACTTGGTGCAATATGGGGATTTCTATAAAATGTAAAGTCAAATAGATTTATTTGATGGTAAATGATTAAGTTTCATTGCTGCAGATAACGTAAGCCAATAATGGCTCTCATTTCATTATACATCCATTGGTCTCTGAGTATTCTTTACATTTTTGTATTTTTGAGGTTTTTTTCCAGCTCTACATTTTGGTCTTCTTTCTCGCTTCCTGACGAATTTTTTTGACAAAGTATGGAAGAAGTCCGATGGCGTGCGCAGGATTTTACGAGATTTTTTAAAGTCCGCGTCGTCGAATCGACGAAGGTTTAGTAATCTATTGTTAAACATTAGTGTAGTTTTTGCAGGTAGTACGTAAACTATGTCATTATCACGCCTGTTTCTATATTTTAAATTTGTAATCTTTGGGAATTATTGTGGGTTTGATTTTACAGAAATTACTAATTCCAGACACCCATACCACGGGCGTAATCAGGTTTTGGTTTTGGGGGGCGGGTTCAAGATAAATGTGCATAAATTTCGATTCGTACCCCCACCCCCCTATAAAAATATGGGGTAACTGTAATGAAAGTAAACAAATTCTAATTAAGAGATTTAGGATGTTCATAATAAAAGTAATTGAAATTAAAAAATGAGCGAGCGCAGCAAGCTCAAAATTTTTCGAATTTTTGCTCAAAAGACCCTGGGTGAGACTGAGTGAGCGCAGCGATATGAGATTTGACTTTTGAATATATTGGCCCCTTAAAATCCGAATCGATTACACGGCGCGGGCCGTGTAAACATACGCATATGAGCGAGCGTAGCGAGCCCGAAGTTTTTGTGAATTTTGACTCAAAAGACGCGGAATGACCGTGATTAATGTAACATAAACTAATGACAGAGCGAGCGCAGCGAGCTCCGCTCTGTTGGTATATTGGTTCCTAAAGTCCGAATGGCGCGAGCAGTGATTGTTCCCTTAAAGTTCAAATTGATTACACAGCGCGAGTAGTGTGTAAATTGAATAAGTGAGCAAGCGGAGCTTCGAAATTTTTCCAATTTTGAACATTTGCGGAGTGAACATGATACTTATATGTAACATACACCAATTACTAAGTGTGCCAGCAACTTTGGGTCTTAAAATCCAAATGAACACGCGGCGCGGTTGACGTGAATATATAAAAAAAAATTGAGCTTAGCGAGCTCGAAATTTTTCAAATTGCTCTTTTTCAAAGAGCTGGACCAAACTTATTAAGGAAAACTAATGAATAAGCGAGATTTCGGAAGGGAGGGGGGAGGGTTGAACCCCCTGAATTTTATATGAAAAGATTGGTGAAAGATATTCACCAATCTTCTTAAAGTGGAACATTGTGGTCACTGCCTACCCCTACGGGAAAAGGTGTAATAGTATGTAAGAATGTACATATTGCCCTAGGGACTCACTTTGCATCATGTCAAATCAAGAGATTTTACATGATGCAAAATGCAAATTAAATCGTTTCCTAGTCGTTAAAATTAAATTGTGCCAAAGTTCAAGTTCAAAGTAAAGATAACGATAAGTATATTTAATAAATAACAGTAGTTTTGTTTAATCAGTCAACGTAACGCGTCTTTAGTGTTTCTACTTGGAACTTCAAACAGTTATTGGAAAAATAAAATTGTAAGTAAAATATTTAGTACTTATCTAACTTAATTCCGTTATCGTAATCCCTAATCATTTTACAATACAGAAACTGTTTCCAGATCTCAAAATGCGTCTTAGCTTCTTTCTGCTGCTACTTATATCATTGGTAAGTGCTTTTGTTATTTATTGTGTCAGAGGCCGAAAAAATAAAAATATACACAATATTAAAGAGAAAAGAAATATGTCAAGGCCTGTTTATACGTCGCCGGGTATATTATAACGGTATAAAAATTTACTTATAACACCTAATATTAATACATAATATATTCTGCTACTAATATATTGTCATTTCGTTTTGTATGCGATTAACGTCGTCGAAAGTCACAATACTAATGTTTGTACGTGATAATACAAATATATTGATTAATAATACATTTTTATATACAATCTTATTCCCCAAGATACTAAATCAACTGTAAATAATAATGCAAACTGAAAAACGGCGACCTTTATACGGTAGGTAAAATTATATTAAGGTGTTATATTATAACATTAAAAATAATATAATTTTTTCTAATAGCATAACGTTCTGTCATGTTATATGAATATAACGGATCCGCGCACCTCTACTCGTATTACAAACGTACAGTAAACGCGTACGCGTCGTGCCCGCGTAGTTACCGCGTAGCCACCGGACGGAAAACGTGCAGTCGCGCGCACGACGCAGTGACAGTACGGGTGCGACACAATTAATGCGCGTTTGTTTGCTAATAATAAAATAAACTTTCTGTCTTTAGTATAGAAACCAAAATTGCTAAATTTGGGACATATCGTGCAGAAATCGTGTACGTCTGGGCTATTACTGTATCACGTTTTTAGCTGTTTTGAGATAATCTATTTTTATTGAGTGGCTAAAAATCAAAATCTTACTTAGAATAACTATTAATATTTCATTGCAGATGTATGCTGTAAGTGGAAAACCTCTGACAGAAGATGAGAAATGTAAGTATATTGAAACTTTTATTTGCCTTCACCTGTCCCGGTGTGCGTTAGTAAAAAATCTTGCAACGACTTCCTGATTTCCGAATGAGCTGACATTTTGAATATGTACTTATCTAAGTTCGGTGACAATGTTATCAATACCATCGAGCTGATCTGATGATGTAGACGGAAGGTGGCTATAGAAACTCCGAAACTACGCATGTTAAAACCATCGAGTTTGTGCTGGTTTGCTTAGACTTGGCAAAGTATTGTAAAATAAATATCATCTTGGCATTAATTTCCCGGTTGTGGTCTCGCGCTCGAAGGCCCGGGGTCCGCATTGGGCATGATCCAGGATTTGCCAGACCAGATAATTACAGTGGAGCGATTGCCATCTGACCTCCGTGACACTGCTAACAGGGGAAACTGACTAGATTGGATCATGGTTACACATTTAGTCGCCTGAATGTGCAGGATTCTCAACGATGTTTTCACTAACTGCAGGAGCATCGATAATGATCCAATCTGGTCAGGTTCCCTTGTTAACAGGGTCACGAAGGTCACAGGGCAGTCGCTTCGCTGTAATTACCTGATCTGCCAAATCCTTTATTTTGGGCAAGGCGGAATCCGGGCCCTCGCGCGAAAGAGCATAACCGAGATATTGAAGTCAAGATGATTATTTACTAGAAACTGGTCACGCGTGAGTCGGCCCCGCATGTGACGAATTACATGTTCCTCTGGCACCAAAATCTTGCCAATACTGTAAGCCTTTCTGCAATGAAGGCACGGGAAAAACGCAAATAGAACAAATTCACTGTTGACATGTTTAATACTGGATAACTCGGAACAGACTAACATTTAGAACTAGCGCATCGGGTCCGCGTTGACAATTATCAAAGATTTGGTAGACCAGGTTATTACAGTGGAGTGACTGCCATCTGACTCCGTGACCATGCTAACAGGGGAACCTGACCAGATTGGATCATGGTCACACATTTAGTCGCCTGAATGTGCAGGTTTCATCACGATGTTTTCTCTGATCTGTAAATCCTGGGTCATGGCTAAAGCAGAACCCGGGCCCTCATGACATGTTTAGTACTGGATAACCCAGAACAGACTAACATTTGAAACTAGCGCATTTTTAACTTTTGTGCGGTTAGTAGGTATTCTGTGGTTCGGTTAAACAATTGCTAGCCAACCGTGTAGCCAACAGCGTATTAGGATTCCGAATTCAAATTTCAAATTCGATCAATCAGAGTCTGCCATACATTTCATGCAGGATTTTGATTGATCTTCGTAGATCTGATTGGACGAGTTCAAAATTCGAATTCGGAAACCTGACCAGGAAACGAATGCATGTGGTTGCCATTATACCATTCATATACTATTGGAATGGGTACCACCGCTCATACAAATCCTGCCATCATATTTGTCTTCGCTTATTATTTTGTGCAGACTGTGAACCTGGGACGGCTTTCCGTCATATCGATGACTGCAACACCTGCTTCTGCGGTCCTGACGGGTTAAGGGAGCTATCAGGATGTACACTCATGCTGTGTCCGCCGACCACCACAAGTAAGGCCTCTATCTTAAAAAGAATTAAATATAGGCACTTACCATCATGGGACCCTAACCTGTTCAACCAGTCCCGGGGTCCCTAGCGGAAGCTTGTTATTTTTTTATTACAGTTTAACAATAGAATTATTTGTCACTAAAAAGTTGCCGTTATTTAAATAATTACAACTTTAAATTTTTCGTTTTCAGCGACGCCTGCTCCAGAGACCTAAGGTCATTAAGGTCATAGTGCATAGAAAGGAAAGAAGCGACGTAAAATCTGTATGTGCTTAATAAATCCTATCACAAGTATTCGCTGGTTTCTCCATGACCCGTCCCAGTAAACGAGTACACAGTGATAGTTAATAATACTTGCACTTCTTGCATCCATCGGCTCACACATTCACGATGTAGTCCGCCCATCTCGTGGGGAGCTGTCCCATACCCTACCATATACAAAGAGGTGGAACAACGTAACAATAACGTGTAAAATCGTTTGATATTTGAGAACCTTCTCCTTTGTTTTCAAGTCGGTTATTAAGTTGACTATCCCTGTTGTTATATAATCCAAGACAAACTGATACGTCCTTGACCATTTATGTGAATTTAGGTGATACAATCGGGTGGTCAATTCAATTCAATATATATTTTTTCTTTTATTATTTTTTTTATTTGGAAGATCGTCAGCTTATTATTAAATCATATTGGCAACACCCAGGTTAATATTAGGGAAAATCGGCAACATGCATCAAAATATCCAACTTCTAATGCCATAAATTAAAATTAAAATACGAATTGAGGCGTGCGATTCAAAAATAGGAATGACAATGAAGAATCTGCTCAGGGAACCATTTTTTTCTGCCTAAATTTTTTCTTATCTAATGTAGTATTCGAAACAATAGCGATTCAGGGGGCTTACCATGAGCTCTTATAGCAGGACCTAAACAGAACCTGCTTAGAACGAGACAACGCTATACGTGTCACATATTGTCACGCGTGCGTCACTGCAAGGGCATCAATGTGAACGAGCTCCTCGTGTTCTTACAGCAAAAATTAGACGTGATGGACGAGGTTAGTGTCGTTCAGATATGTAAAACCAACTTCTCGGAGACGGACATATCTGTAGCCAATGTGTTACTGTACTCTTCACTCAACGTGATGGAGAAGATGGTGTCGCGCCGGCGTGACGGGACGCCGAGAAGCATACAGGACATTATCACGCTGCTGAAAGAGACAGATCCAGACGACGTGCCAACGTTTGTGGCGAGGGACCTGAATAAGCTCCCGCTCGTCATTTTCGACCACGTCGACGTCACCCGGTTGCTGAAGGACATCGTGCTCCTGAAGGCAAATCTGGCCGAAATGGAAGCAAAATTTGAGGCATCCCAAAAAACTGTAGTTGAGTTACGAACGGAAGTCAACGCTTTCGCAACTCTATTACAGTAATCGGGTCACCTGCTGACGCTGCTAATGTGTGTATTCGACGCGGCTTGCGAGTGTCGATCTCGCGGACTCGAGTTTCGAGTCAGCAGTTTTGTCGCCGCCGCCTACCGCACGGACACCCGACACGTACGCGGCCCGCATCGGCGGCGCGCGCGCTTTGGCCGGGGCGCCGCGTGACTCGTAATCCGCGCCGCGCCCGCCTGTGCCTGTTCAACTCGTTCGTGGCGTTGGTTCCCACCGCAGATTTGGATTTCTTCATGAGGGAAGATTATTGGCCGAAGGGTGTGGTGTACCGGCGATTCCGTGGGCGACCCAGAATTTCCGGTGCCGCCGAACGACATTAAGTGTCAGTTATTTTTTAAGATATTAATAAATTATATTTGTATATATTAGTTTACAATTTATAATAATTTGTATGTAGGTATAGGTTTTATCTTTGTCTGTATTTTGTATTAGTTTATTTTGTATTTATGTTGTTTGTGTATTTAACTTGGACGTGGGGGCTATATATAGACAACCAGCAGCCAACATAAACAAGTTCCTGAAAAAATATAATGACCACCTATCAAAAAGGAAACGTGCTATAGTCTTTGGCGATTTGAACCTTAACCTACTTACTCCGAAAGAAAAATCTGTACATGAATACAAGGAATTACTGCAGGACAATAAAATTAGAATATTGAATAAAATTAGTGCGGAACACTGTACCCGTGCAACGGCATCAACAAAAACAATTATAGATCATGTGTGTACAAGTTTGCGAGATAATACATTTCAAATGTCCCTAATTGAATCTTCTATGGCTGATCATAAACAAATTTATCTTGAAATAAGTAGACCCACTCGAATTTCAGCAAATAGAAAACGAACTAAGTATGAGGCAATAGATTACTCAAACGATGTAAAACAAAATGTCTCAAAGATGACATAGCAGAACCTTTAGCAAATTGCATTAACAAATGTATAACTGATGGACATTTCCCTGACTGCCTAAAGCTTGCAAAGGTTAGCCCTATTTTTAAATCAGCAAATAAAGCAAACCCAAATAACTACCGCCCCATATCAGTCCTACCAATTATGTCCAAAATCTTTGAAAAAATAATGCATGACCGGCTCTACCAGTATTTAACTTCTGTGGATTTCCTATTTAAAAAACAATATGGCTTTCGACCTAAATCTAACACGGTCTCTGCAACTGTCGACCTAGTAACAAATATAAGATTATATTATGATATTGACAACAAAAATATTGCTTTGGGAGTTTTCATTGATTTAAAGAAGGCATTTGATACTGTCAGTCACGATATACTTCTGATGAAATTGGAAAGTATGGGTATAGTAGGAAAGGCTTATGACATTTGTAAATCGTATCTAACAAAAGGCGACAAGTAGTATAAATTAATAACCATTAAAGCGATCCCCAGCCTGTCACCTGCGGCATTCCCCAAGGTTCGATCCTAGGCCCGCTATTGTTTCTCATCTACATTAACAACATACATGAGATTGGACTAAAAGGTGATATCACTCTTTATGCCGATGATATTAGCCTTTTCTACTTTGGGAACTCTTTAGATGTGGTAATAGAACAAGCTCAACATGATCTAGATAAACTACATGTCTGGCTGCAGTCAAACCTACTGACCATTAACACATCAAAAACTAATTATATAATATTCTCAGCAAAAAATAAAAAAATCGGAAATCACAGTCCTCTTATTATCAATGGCGAAAAAATAAACAAAGTGAATAACGAAAAATACTTGGGACTAGTCTTAGACAGCTAGCTTACTTGGAAGCCGCACATTGAAAAAATACGCAACAAAATCTCTTCTCTAACGGGAGCATTACGTGGTTGTGTGCGATGTCTCCCACGGTATATTCGTTATACCATATACAATTCATTGGTTAAATCTCATCTAGACTATTTAATTGAAATTTGGGGAGCAGCTGCAAAAACTAATCTAAAAAAATTACAAATAACCCAAAATAAAATTATCAAAACCCTATTCCAATATGATTACCTAACACTCTCTATCAAAATTTACACGGGAACAAATCTAATGAACTTAACGCAATCACACATATTTAACACCTGTATTCTTATAAGGAAAATCATTAACAAGGACATTCACTCGCAAATCACTTTTACAAAAAACTTCGATTTTCATAAGCGCAACACAAGGCAAGCTAATAATCTCAGCTTAACAAGTCCAAGAACAAATTTTGGAAAAAACAGTATTCTATATAAAGGAGCACAAAACTATAATGAACTACCTAAACACATTAAAGAAGCAAAATCTATGTGTACCTTTAAAAACCTATTGAAAGCCCACATCTTAAAGAACTCTTCGTTAATATATTAAGATGATCGCCCTGACTCACCATTGTGTTTTACACTTGTAACAGGTCTTGTCAGTATACTATACCAAAGTGTGTGGTATATTGGTAATTAAGATTTGCCTTAAAATACATATACTGCGTTAAAATAAAAACAATACAAAACTACACCTACACAGTCGCAAATAACCATATTAACTTAATTAAACAGAAAATAAATAAATGTTCACTAACCACTAACTATGTGATAGGCCTTAATAAACATGTATTTGTTCCGTGCACTTGCTACAATTTGGCGCATCTATCAACTTAAAGAGAGTGTTAGCATCACATTTTTGTTAAGTCTACCCTGTATTTTTTGTTTTTCTATGATAGACTAAGTCCAAAATGCCAATCGGCGGATATTACTTTGTTTAATTAGTGTTTTCTCTGTAAGTAATTTTATAAGTTTTTGGAGAAAATAGAGTTTCTTAAAACCGTAAACCGTATTTATAAATATGGGCCTCAGTTGCCTGAAATAAATAAAAAAATTAAGCTTGTCTCGTTCTAAGCAGGGTTCTGTTAAGGTCCTGCTATAAGAGCTCATGGTAAGCCCCTGGTAAAATACTGTAGATATGAACGTGAACTTTAAGTTTGGAAATTCACCGAAAAAAGTGGTTGCCACTACCATACCCTTATTATTATTAAAAAACTAGCGTGAGGTCGTCTAGGTGGAATGTTAAAGTAAATGAAAAGCAAATGAGTATTTATCCTCCATTTTTTTATTTGAAGAAAATTTTGCTAATTTTAAGGTCAGTCAAAAAAGATTCCAATTAAGTTTAGATAAACCTGAAAAATTATTTTTCTATTAATTTGATTCAATATTAAAAAGTACTGTAATAAAAATTGTATTTAAAATAAAAGTATGTGTGCAAATTATTTCCAAGATTTCTTTATATTCATTTTGTATGGGACCTTAAAAAACCATCCTACAGTTTTCGAGATATTTAATGTCAAAGTATGTTTCAAACAGTGGGCAAACAAGTGCACAGGGCAGAGACCCTCCAACATCTGTACACCTCAAAAACTGTAGGATGGATTCTTTGGGCGGCGGTATATAAAGCCTCATGAATATGCAGCATAGGCCTCTGCCACAAGCACATGTTGGTCACCTGTGCACATATTTCTGTAAGACTATGCACTATGCTCGTTGCTCAGTCTCTGTTTAATTTATAATATTTCTTATTTGCAACATAGAGAGGTATGGAAAGGTAAAGGGCAATGGAAAGGACTATGTTCGGAGGCTCGTTGCGCGATAGGATCAGAAATAAGGATATCCGTAAGCGAACCCAGGCTAACGACATAGCCCGAAGAATTGCCAGGCTAAAGTGGCAGTGAGCAGGGCACATAGCTCGAAGAACAGATGGCCGATGGGGCAGTAAAGTTCTCGAAAGGCGCCAATGTACCGGAAATCGCGGCGTGGGTAGGCGTCCCACAAGGTGGACCGACGACCTGGTAAAGATCGCAGGTACCAGCTGGATGCGGAAGGCACAGGACCGGCCTTTGTGGAGATATATGGGCCTATGCGATGTGATGATGATGAGAGAGGTATGGCACAGCGGAGAAACCTGTTCGAATTTGAGCCGCCGCACTAGGGATATCTACCTGACAGAATACCGCAACCAAGCAATATGATTTTAAAAGTATTTTGTTTCTGTCGACGGGTAAAGTAAATTCCAGTGCTCCCTTGGGAACTTGGCGTTTGCCTATTTTCTGCCAGAGCTACGTTTAAGTGATAGGTACCCCAGGCATTGAAAATATCTACAGGTAGCGGTGACAACTTTCCATCAGGTGTTGGACGTCATATGAAGATATGGATAAATTTGAGATGGGCCGTCTACATGTACACTATTTTATAAATATATTTTGACGCCCATCAAAGTTTCGCCGCAGTACATATTTTTTTCTCAAAAGGACAAAACGCGTGCGCCACTTGATAACTAGAGGCCTTCCAAATATGGTGAAGCGCTCATGCCACCGACATCTCTAGGGCCTAGGTCAAGAATCCTACTGGAGCAGCTATCCGGATTTTACACTATTGCACAACCTGTATATTGATTTTGATATAAGTCTTTATGAAATAAATAAAGCGAACCTTGGCCTTTTGGCAATATCGGGCCGAAGCACAAAGTGCTTATCATTGGACAAAATCCTTCCTCCTAATTGCCAGTGTCGGGGCAGTAGCACCAATTGCAGCCGTCTTCGAGGTAGTACCGGTGATTAGGCACGCAGTCTGGATAAAATGTCAATACGAAAGAAATAAAGCGTTTATTACACATTCGAATCTACCTGCCTATCAAGAAACAACCTATTCACTCTGGCCTTGAGTTGTACAGTTCGGGGAACACACTTAGCAGTCCACATAAGAAAGGTTGAGCCAAAGCGGTTCGTGCGGAGGGCTGTGTATCTGCATGCTGCTAGGTGGAATGCTTGCCCGCCTCTTGAACTTCAATGGAGAAAAGTGCCTGCGGGTTTAGATTCAACAATTCCTTTGCATATTCCCCTAAATGTAGCCTGTATAGAATACTGACAAACGCGCAACCCTACGCCGATGCGGCAGGGCCGATCTAGGAGGCTGCCAGACAGCTGATACTAATCCCGCGCACCTGACAAGCGACTTTATTGTATACAGCGTACGGATTAGTATCAACTGTCTCGCTGCCTCTTAGACCTGCCCTTCCGCAGTGTCGTAGGTAGCCGTTTTTCTCCCGGTACTCGTGAGAGTTCATCTCCTCCCTCCCAACCGCTACCGGAGGGTGCCCATTTCATTGGCGTCAGGTGCAAAAAAGAAGAAATAATAATAAACGTACGTGTCGCGTTGATTGCATCATATATGGGCGAACCCCCGGACGGGGGTTCCCATACGGCGTCAAGGTCGTAATCCGCCGTGTTAGTGTAATCGCCACCTTTGTCACCGTTGTCATCACCATCGTAGTCTTCACTAGATCGTAACAACCTAAAGGACACGCTTACTGCAAATATCTGAAATAACAACATCATATCTGAAATACTTATACTCTTTGACGATTGAAAGAGATTTTTTACTTTTAATTTTTATTAATATGCTTGGACAAATTCACACAACGCCATCTAACCCCAAAGTAAGCAAAACTTGTGATAAACTACTTTTATGTTTTTTTTTTAAATACGTTACTATACTATTATACTACACCCAGACCCGTAACAGAAATTAAAATTCATCAAATCAATTTCTGCTCGGCCGGGAATCGAACCTGGAACCTCAATAGGGATTGTGATGTGGATACTTTGTTTTTATTCCTCTTGAAAATAATCGTATTGCCTTACGAATTTTATTATCTATAATTCCCGTCATGAAACGTAATTTTGCTACATTTAGATTCCGGCCAAATAAAAGTATTATATTTAGGGTAATTTCCGTAACATTGTTTTAACTATGTTGGTTAATATCATACAAGCTCGTATAGCTTGTAATTAATAAACATAAATGTTACATTATTTTATTCCAAACAGGTATCAATCAATTATTCCCCGGCGCGGGCGGTACACACCTCTAGCACCCTAGTCACCCTAGTCACGTTGCGCCGAGTCTTCGACAGCTCTGCAGTGGCGACGCATTGGTGTCGATTCTCTCCTAACTATCTGGTGCAGATACTTCCCTAAACAGCCATGTCCAGACAGCATCTGCACCAGACGGAAAGTCAGCACGTGTTTCCTGTCCACCCACTCCTGAAGGACACGTACTGCGTAGTCCCCCCAACGATTATAGACTGCGAAAGCGCCCTAGGCAAAAGTCATTTTTCTTTTTTGTGACTATAATCTGGCTGACAGGCGAAACTGCCAAGAAATCTGTGGATATGTAAGTATTATCGGTACGAAAAGTCGAAGTTTGGGTCACTAAACAAAAAAAATTGTTCTTGCCTCACTGTGCACAGGCAGGCCAACGTTTTGTGGGTCTCCTAAGCGTCTACAATCACTACAAAGTGCAATGTTTTTTGTACTCGATGACGTAGGGTAACCTACGGCGCCCTTACAGTCTACTCGTATTATTTATTTATTAAATCTTCATGCGCAAAATAGTACAGTGGCGGACTTAAAGCTAAAATAGCCTTATCTACCAGTCAACCAGGAGATGATGGATAAAGAAAAAGGTAGGCGGTGCAAGAGAAGCTACTAGACAAAAAGAAGGAGGGGAACCGTTTATGCAACTATAACCAAACCAGAGATAATGTTAAGATAAATAGATAGATAACTAAAAATATATTAATATAAATAAACGTTTGTTTGTTTGTTTGTAATTATTATGACATCTTGTTGAATAACGTAAGCACAATCAAGGCACTAACCAGCTGGCCAGTCTGCACCTCATCGGGGATCCCCATCGTGCGATATTTCTACCGGATCAGCGGGAGAATTTCATGGGTCGTCGGGTTACGGCTTCCCTGCCAGTCTTCGGAAAGACGCCAGATTAGTGCCTAGTGGCCTACCGGGAAAGCGCTTAATAAGTTGCGAACTCAGGAAGGTCGATGCAAAGAGAACCTTTTTAAGTGGTGATATGTGAAGGAAAATTCTCCCTGTGACTGTGGTGTAACTCCGCAAACCATGGACCACCTCGTCTCATTCTCGGCGTGTCCTAAAACTTGCACAATGGAGGACTTGTTCGAGGCCAGTCCAAATGCTGTATGCGTCGCCGAATACTGGGCAAACAAAGTGTAAGGGGGAGTTAAGTCCATCGACTCAATAAAATGAAGTGTCTAGTGCTGACATTTTAGGGTTATCTTTTAAGTACTTAACTACGGAGCCCTACATTCACTACTTAAAGTACTTACCAAAGACATTAGGAAGAAGAAGAAGCTATGACGCATTTTGAAATCTGGGAATTAAAAGATTTAATTGCTTTTATAGGATTTCTGGAAGAAACTATTTTACTAAATACCCCTTATCGCACTCGGCGCAATATGTCTTTTTCTTCCATTTAGCTATCTTATTTCGATCACCCGCATGTCGTCATTCACACTGTCTACTTTTTTTTCTTAGGTCGCCCTGTACTGAAGTATCCATAATATACTGAAGTATTACAAATTCTACACCTTCCTTGTCACATGACTTTCATCCCTCCGCACAAATTGTTTACTGCTCCTCGCTTTTCCGTCACTGGCGCTATTTTCAAACTTCCCTTATTCGTTATTTTGTCCATTCGCGTCACTCCACTGATCCATCTTAGCATTCTCATTTCCACCACATACACTCAACTTTCATCCATCGCATTGGAGGCCCATCATTTGGATCCATACGATACGGGACAGGAGTTTCGACGATCGTCTTATAGATTTTCTCTTTAGGTTATAAGGGCATCCGCTGACCGCATATTGTTGCCGCATCTATCCCGCATTTATCTTATTTTTCACATCACGGTCAAAATCGCCAACATCCTTGATCACTGACCCAAGGTACCGGAAGTCAGATCAGACTGGTAAGGATACACCATGTAAGGCGATGGGAGAAAACCTGGATGGACCACCGAAGTCGAATCTTCAGTTAGACCCTCTCCACGTTTTCCTACCATTTTCCCAGCCTGCTCTGGACCTCGGGTGCGACATCTCATCATCCTCGTCAATGTCGTCCCTCCCCATAGTTATATGTCCGATCCTAATCAAGAGGTACAAATACGGGCTTAAAGCCGATCCCTGAAGTAGATCTACCGCCACATTGAACACATATCGGTTACTCCGGCTTAGGTGCGCGAGCGCTTGCTCTTTCAGACGTCGATATTTTAAGCTTTACATACTTTCCTGGCATTCCTTTTACATTGAGCCCACCACAGATGCAACAACAGTGTCCCTCGAAAGGTAATCTGGTAGGCTTTGAGGTCGAGATTCGTGCCCGAATCGTACAAATAGTCAACCCACTGCACCCTACGACGATGGGATAGACTTCATTCACGCCTTCTAGATGCTTGACATCCAACTAACGTACGGGCATCACGAGCCTTTTTACCACGCACATGCAAGATATGAGATCCCTCCTGAAGTCTTGCCTCTGCGCTACAACATGTGGTTCTTCAAAAGGCATGTCTGCAGGTACCTCAAAGGCCGGCACCACATCCGCTCCCCTTAGGACGGACGGTGACTGCTTCCCAGCAGATGGACCGTCCGTCAGTGTGCCTCCCTAAGCAATAATAAAAAAAAAACTTACCCTAAAGGAAACACAGGGCGGTTCATTATGCAATCTCCGATACGGACACAGTGCTGCGAGTAATTTTAATTGCGCGTAATTGAAATTCATACAAATCAATGAGTTTGCCTTGTTTTCTAAGGCAAACGTGATGGAAATCGATGTGGGGCCTATTCTCGCATTCGACATTATCTCTAGTCACAAATATCTATCGAAAAGATCACTGAAGTCTCTATTGCAGCCATAGTACACATGGATGGATGTGTGCAAGGAATGCCTGCAGTACTGCGAGAGGATTAATGAATGATAATGTTTTGTAATAGATACTGATATACCTTTAGCTTTCAGTGAATTGGTTTATACTGTAATACTGTAAAGTTGTTTTAAATAAATAAATAAATAAATAGTCAATATATTTGTATTTATTGCAGCCAAAAGACGAATGGTGTTGGAGTCTTTAAAAAAGAATAGACTAAAAACTCTAAAAAGTCAAGCAACTTGGGAATTTAGAAGGTTCATACTCAGGTTCAAGCCCAAGTCCTGGTCCTGGTAGTTGCCTTGTACCAGGATCTGGATCACAGCCAGAACTAATATTATAGTCCATACATGTTTTAATCACTAGAACACCGAAGGAGCACATGCACAACAAATGTCATCGAATGACTACAGTACATTTAATATTTCGACGACGGTAACGTTCGAGCTAAATCTCTACTGCTGTCGACCACACGTTGCAAGTCGAACGCTGCGATTAGAATACAGGTCTTCTACAGGTTGCATTTCGGAGAGTGTGCGAAGTAGTTGCACGACGTCATTCCGCCGGCCCCTTTCCACCATCGGGATACGCAATCCGTGCGAGCGCTTCATTCTTATATTGTTTATTTTCCAGCTATCCACACAAGCCGCTTTCAATCTTTATAATGCGTACGGCTAAGGAATATATTGCGTTACCTGCGACTATATTCCCTCATCATTATAATCTAGACGCCTTCAAGGCTAGAGTGAATAGGCTGTTCCTAGACTGCATTCTCCATCATGGGCCGCATCGTCACTTACCAAAAGATAAGATGACGGTAAAATGCCTAGCTATAGTCTAATTATAAAAAAGAAATATTTCTACCACTAGTATCTGTAATTCGATATTACGTCGCGCGTCTAGAATAGGCCCCGTGATCTGCGCAATTATTTACTTGTAATATTATAGCGCATTATTTACGGTGACTAGAAAACACCATGAGGAACCCTTCACGTTCAGGCAGCTGAATGTGCAAGCGTGTACTGAGGGCTTAGTGTGAGTTTTGCTTCGTTTTTATTTTACTATCGCGTTTGCGTTTTCGTCGAAATTTGTACGAAGAAAAAAACTTCATTTACGCACCACTAGACGGCGCTATACATTTCTTCATACTAATTTTCACGTAAACGTAAACGCGATTGTAAAGTAAAATCGAAGCGAAACTCACACTCAGCCCTCTGATCGGGTCTGTCGGTCGATTCTCGACAACACCCGTGAGCGCAACGATAACATGTGACAGATCGTGACAACGTTGCAATAGCAAAGCGTTTGCAAATTGTTATCATTCGATTACACATTTTACATTTTATACATTTAGGTTGTAGGCAACAAAAATGCAAAATCGCAGGTGCATTGTCACTGTGAGAACTAAGTAGAAATCCTGGCTCGTATCTCTCAGAGTCCACCACTTAATAGACAGTTCGCAGCGTTCTGCAGTACTCGTCTACTGACTCGGGCGTCTACTGACCTGGATGTCCATGATGAGGACATGGTACTGTGCAGTGAGGCACTCCCCCTCGATGACCTTGCACTGGGATACGTGAAAAATATCCTAGTTTCCCAGACAGAATATAGTTAGGTGACCAGAAGGCTGGCCATGTTGGCCTTTTTTTATACTATACAGTGACAAACAAGCAGACAGCCCACCTGATGGTAAGTTATAGCTGTCGCCCATAACATCTACGATTCATGCATTTAAGTTACAGGCAATAACAATGCAGAACCGCAGGAGCATTGTCACTATAAGGACTAATATGAAATGCCATATGCCTGTAATTAGGCTGGCTACCTTATCAACCAGCAAGGGCCTATGGAGACCAGAAGATTTTTTTTTTTTTTTTTTTTTTTATATTTAGTCTAGCCAGGCATTTGACCGCTAATGATAATGGGCAGCTGCATCTTTGTTGAACATTGTCAATAGTAGGATCTTCAATTCTTATTGAAAAGGTTCAATTTTCGATTATGGAGAAAACCTCTACAAATGTATAGAAGGCTGAAGTCTAGTGGACTGTTATGGGCTGTTGATGTGATGTAAGTACCTACATTATAATTATGTGTCAGGAATTAGTAAATAATATGCGCATTATTTTTATGCTATATTCATTTAATTTTAATTGTTATCTTTCGCCATTGTATCAGGTCAGCTTTCTGAAACAAAAAATATACAATTAACATATTATATTTAAGTGAGTTAGAATCATATTATAATAACAGCAGTAAAGTTTAGAACTAATTTCTAAACTTTTCTTGTTTGCTTTTAATTATGGTGGGCCAAGCTGGGCACTCATTTCCATCGCTGCATCTCCTGTTTCGCCGACCGTGTAACTCGAACGGATTATATTTATCTCACTCGCTCAAACTGAGACCGAGTTAGTCGAGCCTTCTATAATAATTGCTACTCGAATTATTTATGCGCTCGTGCCCGATGCTCATGAACTCGCGCACGCATAATACAGCAAGAAAGGCCATTTTCCCCTATAATATCAATGTAACATGGCGTCCAAGTTGAAAAATGGTTGACTTATAAATTATAAATAATGTAACCTTAGTATAATGCTAGCCATGGTCGTCTGTAAATAATCAAAACTGATTGCTTAATATCATAAATAGTACCTATGTATCTACAATAACGATGGCAGGTAAATTTTGTTGCAATAGCTGTTTAACTGTTTAATTTATTTCAGTTGGTACACAGGTTATTTAAACAAAATTAACATCAAATTAAAACTGGGATTATTTTGAACAATTATAACCTAAAAATTATATGTGGCGGTTTGCAAATGACTCATAGATAAGCTATTTAAAAAAATGTATTATAGACTAACCACCCGAATAAAATAAAATTAAACTAATTTTGTATTTTTTCGCAAAATTTTCTCTAAGTTCATCATCACAGTCTTTTCGTCGCGTTCGTGCTAGATCTCTCTTTTTTTGTTACAATAAAGATTTCATCAATCAATCTCCCGAAGTCTTTTCTTTGCTCTATAACTTGGGGTTCTTCACAAGGCATGTCTACACATGTTCTGACTGACACACTGCACATTTCCTGGATGGTGGACGCTTTCCATCAGATGGACTGTCCGACCTTGCATCTCCTTAAGGAAAAAGTAAACCCCTACCTACTTTTTCCCGTTCTATGGACAACCTCTCCGTGTGCACTCTGCTTCACTCTTCAGACCCTCGACGCTACAGACGCAGTGGTTGCATTCGTCCATAAATTCTTCCCCGGGCGTGCAACCTGTAAGCAAGTATTGTTTATAACATTTTTACTTAGAGAAAACTCTGGCTTCCAAGTATCTATATACCAATTACTATGGTCGGTAGCCGGGCGGTTGAGTATTCAACTCGTAAGTGAGAGGTACCAATGACTATATTCTGAGTTATGTACATTAATTGAATACTAACCGATGCTCTTACGATGAGGGAAAACATCGTGATGAAACCCGCACATTCAGGCGACTGAATGTGTAACCATGATCCAATCTGGTCAGGTTCCCCTGGTAATAGGGTCACGGAGGTCAGATGGTAGTCGCTCCACTGTAATTACCTGATCGCCAAATACTGGATCATGGTCAAGCCGGACCACGGGCCCTCATTCTCAAGAGCGCAACCGGGACATTAACGCCAAGATGTTTTTTTTTTAAATGGTTTGTGGCACGGGCCTAAAAAAATACAATGAGTATTCGTTCGTATTTTTTTCAGGTCCGTGGTCTGCGGTATGTACATATTGCACATAGGCTAATTCGCTTCATAAAACCAGTCGAACTTTGTTCGCAACACTCTAAATTCGTCAATAGATTCAGGTTGTAAGTAGGTACTTACTATCATCATTAGTTTCAGCTGCATTTTCGTTGCCGCTGACGAAGAGGACCTGAAAATTTATATTTATAAGTAACTAAATACTATTATTTTTGAAAAAATGCTACTGAACATCATGCAAAACCACCTTATAACAATCGATACACGATTGAAATTCTGAAAGTGGATTTAACAAAATGATTATGCTGTACCACAAGTACGTGGCGTGGATCCTGAGGGCCCAACAGCTCATGAAAACCTTATCCACTTCCTCAAGACGGAAGGTACCAACGCAAGCATTACAGTACTTAGTAGGTACGTAGATGATACTAGGCTAGTAGAGCTTGTCTAAGCTGAAATGACGCGCCCCACTACTTAATTAGTTGATTTCGATGTGTGAGTGCAAATATTAATAACGACACTTCATCTGTGTGGGAGCGTCGACTGCTCAATCGAACGACGCGTTCTCCTAATGACTAACCAATGAATAACCAATTACAACGGCATTTGTATATGTATTGCGTCCATATTTTAAATTTGCTTGTGTGCGTCAATGCGATAGTGGGGCGCGTCATTAGACAAGCTCTACCATCTAAACCTACCTTCAATCAAAAGGTTACAGAAAAGGTAAACATAAAAATGAACTGACTTATGCGCCGTAGCTTGAAAATTACTAGCGAATGAAAACAATTAAAAATTACAGTAAGGACGCTGCGCTGGTTTGGTCACATATTGCGTAAGTCCTAGGGATACGTGTGAAATAGGTGCCTAAACCTGCCTGTATCAGGAAAGAGGTCCCGCGGGTGACCAAAGAAGCGATGGATTGAGATCGCAGAGTCGGACGTGAGAGCCAACGGCTTGCGAGTTGCGACGTGAGTATACCAAAATTCGGCCAAAATTGAGAAGAATAAGTAGGAAACTGGACCCTGGCTGAAGCCGGGATTTATCGCTCGGATGATGATGATGATTTATAGATACGTGCGAGAGTCCATACACAATAATTTGACAAATTCGGTGAGTCGTTTGGTTACCTTTTCTCTATCCAGACGTACAAATCAGGTTTAACAGAGTTTTATTGTTGTTGTATTAATAATCGAGCTAAATCTGAATTCTTTTAGCTACCCAGGTATCCCTAATCTTAATCATCGAGAAATTTTCATAATGGTTGGTTAACTTACCATAGCGACCAGTAGGAAGAATAAAAATGTGAAACGCATGTTTGCCTGAAAAGTAAGTAATAAAATTATTAACCGATACTAATAAATAAGCCTAAAATATAGAGAAATAGATGAAGCATGAATATTTGAATACTATTATTGTTATAATTATGTTATTTCCAAATACACTTACCTCAATAAAGCAACGAGCTTAGAAATAAGTAAGTGGTGAATCTAACAGCTTCAAAAATAGAATGACTTCATTATATACATAGGAACTATTTGTGGAATAAACATATATGTATTATCAGCGTCACCTAGAGGTTAGACTTGATAGTCATAATATGTTTGTGAAAGATAAACCTATTAGGTGTTATTAACTATCTTATTATCTGAAATACGTCTCTACGTAACTAACCCTCTGGTTAGGTTATCCCATATTATTTTAGTGTCGATGCACATTGAAGAGGTGCGCCGCGCGGCGCACTGCAAGTTAGGGGCAAAACCCGTGATCCAAGCCCGAATCGTTAGCGAAATATACAATTTTTTCCTAATTTTTTTTTAATTTGATGTCAGTAGACGTCAACATGAGACGTCACACTTGACTCTTTCTTTTCACCAACAGTTCAAATCTTTCCTCTTTATGTGACATAGTTTACTCACATATATCTGTCTACTTTTATTAAGTACAGATATAACGCATGTGAATGAAATAGAGAGTCAACCTGGACAATGAAAGTTTGACCGCTGATGTCTAAGCCCTTCCCCTTTTTTCAATTATGTAACACTATAGTATTCGTTTTGTTTTCGTGGTCCTTTCGTTATCCCGATCTACATTTCCGATGACAGCTGTCAAACTTAAAATAGTTATAACTCGAAAATTAAAGTTCCTAGAATACTAGTTTCTAAAGAGAAATGATAGTGCTCGTCAAGATCTACATATCGGATGACAACTGTCAAAATTAAAACGGTAATAACTCTGAAACGATCGCTACTAGAGCACTAATTCCCGAAAAGAAATGATAGTGATCGTCAATATCCGCGTTTTGGATGACTAAAATCGATGATGAAAACTATATTAACTCTAAAACTATTGGTCCTAGAATACTAGCTCCTGAAGAGAATTTATACTTCTCTTTTTTTTTATTCATCTACATTGTGGATTTCAGCTGTCAAACTCGAAACTGCAATAACTACGAAACGATCACTCACGAAAATGGTAGAAATTGTATGTTCTCTCTAAAAATTGCATTATTATTTATGAGTGAGCGCCGGGTATTATAGAGTGATGAACAGGTTGGCAGACAGGAGAGAAGATTGGTGATTGCTCCACCGACAAGAGTCATACTCTTAAATATATGACGATGCTCCTTTTTGTTCGTTTTCTTTCGTTGCATTTGAGTCGGCAGATAAAAAAATCCTCGGTCACTTATTACACCCGCTTGTGAAAACACAGTTGAGAAGTCTTATGGTAAATAATTATGCGTGTCGTTTAAAATAACGCGCGTAAAAGCGTCTAAAAAGCTCTCGTGCAAACGTTCCTAACTTGAAATCTCTAACAAATCCCTCGTGCGAATGTTGCCTACTTTGAAAAACCAGAATAACACTACCGTTTTCTATGTTATCACCGTGACGTGGCACCGCGTGGTGCGCCGCGCAGTGCACTGCACCGCGCCAATGGAGTTCCGGCCTTAGATAAATAGAAAATAAGCACGTAAGTACACGTAAGTCACTTCGGGACTCGTTCTCGACGGCCGTCAGTGCCTAAACGAGGTATGTAAAAGCAATCCCATTACACTGCAATGGATAAAGGGACACAGTGGCTCTCGGGGAAATGACGCGGCTGACGAACTGGCTAGACGAGGATCCGACACAATACCGATGGGTCCGGAACCGATTGTGCCTATACCATTAGCGTGAACCCGTAAACACCTACGGGAGAAAACCAAGGTAATACACAATCAAACATGGTCTTCACAGAAGGACTGCAAGGGAGGCCCTTCCCATGATACTCCCCTCTCTATCCAACAAACTAATAAACCGAACAAAAAAACAACTCCGAATGGTAACCGGGGCACTAACAGGACACAGAGCCCGTATAATAAACAATTTTTCACCATAGGTTTGACGGACAGCCCAGTATGCAGAGCATGCTTGGAGGAGGAGGAGACAGCTGCCCATGTACTGCTAAAATGCAGCGGCGTGGCTTCTTATAGGTCAAAGTATTTAGAACAACCAACCGCACTCCCGGGGATCTTCCGGAGACCGAAGGGTCTCCTGAGTTTTCTTGAGGAATTAGGTTGGCAGGAACATTAGTGTTACCCAAACAAAAATTTCTACCCTCACGTAAAAAAGGCGCAAGGTAAATGCCTGGGTATATCTATCTATCTAAGCACGTAAGTAAACAAATTGAGAAGACATTGTTATGGTTACCAGAAATCAGCAGACTTTTTTACCATGAACTATCATTATCTTGTTGTAAATATTATTCTACTTTGACCCGCATAATCTCTTCCTCAGTAACTGACACTAGATTGTCCAATTTCCGAAGAACAAATACGTCAGACGTCAAAATAAAACAATCAACATGAACAATATATAAAAATCGATTCCAGTAATAACTAAACTTACCTGCCCTACTTTTATTATTTAACTAATCTTTAAAAATACTTAGTTGTGTCGTCAAGTAGGTCTCGCATGAAACACTGTGCATCATTTTACTTGTCGTTGACAGAATCATCGTTCATATACGATGAAAGCCATACAAAAAATTTGGGGAGCCGTGGCTTTGGCAGTGGAGGGGCATTCGCCTTTTCGCTGCCAAAGCAACGTGTTGTGGTGGGCAAAGCATTGGCGACTTTCCATCAGATGGCCTGCTTGCCTGTTTGCCTACCGTATGACATAAAAAAAAAGTACTACATGTAGCTTAAATATTTTGACCTTGGTGAGAAAATATGTGAAGTAGTACAGACTGCAGTAGGTATACCGTTGTCTGTACTACTCACAGAAATCAAATTATATTAAGTAAATAGAAATGTCATGTGGGCCTTCAAAGTATCGAGAACGCGTCGCGCCACCTCGGCCACTATTGCGCATAACTTTATTACTACCCAATAACTGTCAAGTGTCAGATACTATGGTCATCTACATGGCGACAAAGTCACGCGCTTGTTAGATATAAGGTATTTTAGTATATTTTAATTGTTATTTAAAGTTACATATATATTGAAAACTATCGTGATTATTAATAATTAACATTTCAAAATACTTTCATAAAACATTTTACCAACTTCAGAACGAAATGTCTGGATTTCTGAACGATTGTGACTTTTGATCAGATTAAATACTGTTTATGAGAAACTTCCTTAATTAATTATGTAATAAATTTATTATAATGTTAAAAAAATTTAAAAGTATTGTAATACATTAAATTAACATGTAAGCTATCTATCATTAAATTTAGAAGACCGGAAATGAGAATAAGAATGACATTTCCAGCTAGATAGCTAGTATAAAGGTTCAGTCGTCACAGTGAGAGGGACTTTTGCTCCAGAGCCGGCACAGAGTTAAGTACACTTGCATTGTATTATTGTTGCTTTATATTTTGTATTAGTTTTATTTATTTATATAATCGGTTATTTATTGAATCGTATGTAATACCACTGTCCCATTTTTAAAGGATAAATATTTGGTTATGTGATCGATAATTGTGTCATTACATTTGGTTAGAATGTTGCATAAATGTTGTTTAAATAAATACCTCATTTTATAATGGATTACATTGCTTATTAAAATATACCTAATATACTTAAAATATGCTTTTGTTTGATTAAATAATGTGCACTAGAATAATACTTTATCCTAGATAACATACTCAAGTTATCAAGTCTTACTCCTCCACTTCGCCCAGTCTCTCTTAAATACTTTATAACCTATGTCCTAAACAAATAGCACTACCTCCATGAACTATATTTTACATGACATAGATATCCATTTATTAATATGCTCTTGTTTACCTAATTTAGCGTTTTCCATATATTTCACTGGAGTTTTGGATAAATACTCACACTCTGTTATTATTCTGTAGCTTAATTACTAAAATAAAGGTTTATACTAATAAAAGTCACTATAATTATAAGTAGGTCATATATTAAATCTAACACGCTCATAGGGCTTTTTATTGATATATCTTATTTTGATTTCTGTGGTACTACTACTTCTCCTTTGTATTGACGTGTAATTATAAGTCTTGGATATTTCTGTACGCCTTCGGTACAGATCTTGGTGATTACATCCTAAAGTACTCCAATGCAAGCATTACTGCATTATTGCTACGCGTGTCACGTTGAAGCTACGCCGAGTTCCTTACAGTCAAGACCGAGTGCAGTGTTGTGCAATCGTAAACGCGTTATTCATAAAAACCAATGCAAGCCCTTGCGGGGCGCCTTCCTCACTCAACAATCGAACGGGTCGGACACTCGTAGTTTTAATATTTTTTAATTAATAAATTCATAGTTATTTAATCTAATTGTATTTTTTAAAACATCCTCCACTGCCGCTTAGATCTGATTGGCGCAGTCGGTAGGATTGTCGAGTCAGTGCGTGAATAGACTATCGCAGTTGATCCCGCCTGATCACGTTTCACCGTGCCTGTCGACAACCTCGAACTTTATCAGTGGCAGTGAGGCAGCCTACATCCAGAAATCGATGTACCTGTGGTGGTGAGTGAGTGCACAGAAGATATTTTGGTTGCGTGTTCCTATCCACTTCCAAAATTCTTCATCCACGCTCTTCCCGATCCAGGGCACCATCCCCCAGTAGTAGTAGTCGTCAGTCCCTCCGCATCGCGCAGAGAGACGCTTGGCGAAACATTAGGTTATTATCAGAAATAAAAGAAATAAGTGAATTTAGAAATATGACTGTTAACATAAGTATAGATGATGTACATAAGGCATTAAGAGCTGTGCCGGAATTTGACGGCAACGTAAATACTTTAATAAGATTTTTGGCACTCTGTGACCAACTTGTATTAACATACACGAATCCCGAACCCGGAAATGAATTAATTAATTTAACCACATTAAATGGTATAATAAATAAAATTACAGGGCCCGCAGCCCGTACTCTAGCCACGAATGGGTTTCCCACAACCTGGCAGGGAGTCCGTGAATCCCTTATAAACAACTTCTCTGATCACCGGGATGAAACATCCTTGTATACGGATTTGTCCTTGTTGACACAAGGTTCGGACACACCCCATGTTTTTTATGAGCGAGTCCAAAACCTTCTTAGCACCATAATGGCTTACGTACAGTTACACGATAATGTTGAAACTACAATTGAATCAAAAAGAACCCTGTATAAAAATCTAGCATTGAGAACCTATCTGAGAGGCTTGAATGAACCCCTAGGATCTAGATTGCGCTGTATGAGACCTGAAACTCTCGAAAAAGCTTTAGAGTTTGCACACGAGGAGCTAAATGTTTTATATCTGCAACAGAAAAATAGTTCCGTACCTATTTACAAACCTGAAAAGTTTTCCATGTCCCGAAACCTTAACTTTACTCCGAGAAATCCACCTAACAGTTGGCAATCGCCAACGCACCCCCGTCAACAACCCCATCAACATATTCAGCAGCATCCCAAACTACGACCCTTCGCTGGACCGTCTAGGACGCAGCAAATGTTCAGCGCATTGCCGCGTTCGAATATGTCTACCGGTTTTAGGATTCCACCACGTCCACAACCTCAGTTTCAGCAAACTAGGCCCACAGGACCAACACCAATGAGTGGCATCAGCCACCCAGTTTAGCGGCCGTTGCCCCCAACGCCTGCACAAAGAGATTGGCGAATCCATGGGAATCCGCCACCCTCTAACTACTTCCGTACTCGTGAAATGAATTTGACCGACTTTTATCCCTACTATAAATATGACAGCGATGACTATGACCTCCTGTACGACGAAGAGACTATGTATTACGCAGAACCCGACTTATCTTATCAAAACGAACAATATTTTACTGACGAAACTCCTTACAATTCCCCTTATCAAGTAGAGAAGCCTACAACCGTGACTACATCTGAATGTAGCGGTGACAACCCCGATCAAAATTTTCCGCAAGATCAGAAAGCCATACAACAACCATAGAAATTAATTTACAAAATCAACGCCAACTTCCCTACATACAAATCTCTAATCCACCTTTAAAACTACTCATAGACACGGGCGCTAATCAGTCCTTTATTAGCCCCGATGCTGTACAGAAATATTACCTCCATGTTCCCTTACAGTACGACCCCTTTATTGTAAAAAATATACATGCATCTACTCAGAACGAATACTCGATAACGATACCACCTTTCCAGGAATTTAACGACCATAGTCCAATAAAACTGTTTATTTACAAGTTCCATGACGTTTTCGACGGTTTAATCGGTACAGACCTACTAGAAAAATGGAATGCAGATATCAGTTACAGTTCAAAGGTATTTAAAACCCCTCACGCAGTCAACCCAATACGCATGTTTACGTCACAGAATGTTAACTTGTATGAGACCATAATCCCAGCCAAAACCTCCAAGCTATTACGCATGCCCGTCGATGTGAAAAACGGCGACATTATAGTTGAAGAACAAATAGCCTGTAATTGTATTATAAGTAGCTGTTTAAGTTCGGCAGGTAGCAACAGGTGTTTGGTAGAGGTTGCGAATCCGAGTAATCGTGACGTCATCTTCTCACTAACAGAGCCCGTGAGAGCGCAGTTATTAAATATTGATTGCACAAGGCTCCGCGATACAAATCACTCATTGCGGACTGCACATGTTTTATCACAGCTTAGGACAAGTCATTTAAACTCCGAGGAAAATGCGAACTTAAAGGCATTGTGTAAACAATACGCTGATATATTTTATGTCGAAAACGAGGCCTTGACATTCACTAATCAAATAAAGCATAGCATTAGGACCACCGACGAAATTCCCGTTCATACCAAGAGCTACCGATACCCATACGTACACCGCGAAGAAGTCCAAACCCAAATACGCAAAATGCTAGACCAAAACATTATTAGACCATCTATTTCCGCGTGGAGCGCACCGATCTGGATTGTGCCGAAGAAACAAGACGCTTCGGGTAAAGTCAAATGGCGTCTCGTCGTAGATTTCCGAAAGCTTAATGAAAAGACTTTAGACGATCGGTACCCAATTCCAAACATTAATGACATTTTAGATAAATTGGGCAAGTGCCAGTATTTTACCTGCCTTGACCTAGCCAGCGGCTTTTATCAAATAGAAATGACCTCTGCGGATATCCATAAAACGGCCTTCAGCGTTGACCAAGGCCACTATGAATTCCTTAGAATGCCTATGGGATTAAAGAACAGTCCTTCCACGTTCCAACGTGTTATGGACAACGTCTTAAGAGGCTTAAATAACTGCATGGTATACCTAGATGACATTTTGGTCTATTCAACATCCTTACAAGAACACATAGATAGCTTACAAAAAGTTTTCCAACGGATGCGAGACTCGAACTTCAAAATACAACTCGATAAATCGGAGTTTCTAAAACATGAGACCCCTTACCTTGGTCACATTATAACTAGAGACGGCATTAAGCCGAACCCTGATAAAATAGCAGCTATTCAGAAGTATCCCATACCTAAAACTACCAAGGAAATCAAAAGCTTCTTGGGACTTTTAGGCTATTATAGAAAATTCATTCCGGATTTCGCTCGAGTTACAAAACCTATGACCTCGCGATTAAAGAAAGGCGTAAAAATTACATTAACTCCAGAGTACATCCAATGCTTTGAGCATTGTAAAACGTTGCTAACGAACGACCCGATTTTGCAATACCCTGATTTTTCCAAGGAATTCATTCTAACAACTGATGCATCGAATGTTGCAATCTCTGGGATCTTGTCACAAGGTACCATCGGTTCCGATAAACCCATAGCGTATGCGTCACGAACACTCAATACAAGCGAAACGAATTACTCAACCACTGAGAAAGAACTCTTAGCAATTGTTTGGGCAACTAAGTATTTTCGACCTTATTTATTTGGGAGAAAATTTAAAATTGTATCAGATCACAGACCTTTACAGTGGGTTATGAATATTAAGGATAATGGCAACACCCGGTTGACTAGATGGAAACTTAAATTAGCTGAATATCAGTTCGAATCAATTTATAAAAAAGGCAAACTGAATAGCAACGCAGATGCCCTCTCTCGTATAGAAATCCACAACGAAGAAACAAGCTCCATTATTGCAAATGCATCCGATCAACCTGACCAGGATGTACAGGACGACCGACAGACTGAAACAGAACATACTAGTGCCGAGGACCCTATTTTGCAAATCCCTGTATCTGATGACCCCTTAAATAAATTCTCTACACAGTTAGTTTTAAACATTGTTAATCACCCACCTCGTCACATGCCTACAAAAACTACCCCATTTAACAACAATACTATCTTAAAAATTACTGTACAAATTAACGAGAATAATTTAGAGGAAGAAATAATTAAAATAATTAAAGAATACATCAACCCCCGAGTAAATACTGGTATATTAGTTCAACCCCTTGAAAAAATGTATTCAATTGTGCCTACAATTCAACACACCTTCAAAAATTCCTCAATGAAATTGTTCCTAGTTAAATCCGAAATTGAAAATGTGTGTGGATACTTAAGCCAACAAGATATTATTCGTAGGTACCACGAAGGCAAAACAAACCACCGCGGCATCTCAGAAACATACTCGGCCTTGTCAAGTAAGTACTTTTGGCCGAAGCTTCGCGATAGCGTTACGAAATACATTAACGAGTGCGCTGTATGTGGTCGCGCTAAGTATGACCGTAACCCGATACGCCCCGTATTCCACGTAGTGCCGCCGCCGTCCAAACCTTTCGAAATCGTTCACGCAGATGTTTTCACCGCGGAACAAGAAAAGTATTTAACCGTAATAGATTCATTTTCCAAATTCGCTGCAATTTTCCATTTACCTGACTGTACTGCCCCGAATATAGTAAAAGCAATATTAAAGTTTGGTACACATCACGGCTTACCCCTAACTTTAGTTACAGATCGCGGAACCGAATTCACGAATCAAGTGGTAGCTGAATTCTTGCGTCTCCATAAAGTCACCCATCACACTACCTTGGCTCACGCCCACAATGATAATGGGATGATAGAGCGTTTCCACGGAACCCTATTAGAACATTTACGTCTTTTAAAAATTCAGCATCCTACTGAGCATTCCAAAGACCTCATGCCGTACGCTATGCTAGCTTACAATAGCTCCATTCATAGTTTGACAAGGTGCAAGCCCCTTGACCTTATCACAGGACACTATGATCCCCGAGACCCTTTAGACCTAGATGTGACGGACTATCTTATGCAACAATATACCGACAAACATCGCGACAAGATGAAAATGGTCTATGATTTAGTTCACGACACATCTTTGACTCAACGTACCGCCATGATGGAAAACATAAACCGCAATCGCGAGCCGGAACCCGAGTTAGCCCCGGACCAGGATGTCTATGTCCGTAATCCTGTAGCTGTAAGACATAAGTTGGCCCCTCGTTACACTCAAGATGCAGTAGTTGCCAACTTACCTATACATATATATACTAGGAAAAAACGCGGACCAGTTGCTAAATCCCGTTTAAAAAGACCCCGAAAAACCCCATTGTTACAGGTGCCTGAAAATGAAAGGGACAGCCATTCTGATGCTGACCGTCCTAGCCCTGACCGACCTGGCCCGAGCCGAGTCCGAGATCCAACTTGAGAGCTTAGATAATGGACCTGGACTCTTACCTTTCAAACTTGGACAAGCTAAAGTAGTTTCTCACTTTCATACTTTCTTACAGTATACCGACCTAGGTGACATAAGTAGAAATATCGACAAACTGAAAATACAACTTTACGATGCTTCTCAATTAATTACTAATAGTTCCTTTAAAGTATTTAAATACCAAATTAAATATTTATATACTAAACTAGAGAGAGTCTCAGCCCAGCTTAATACTTTTAAGCCTAATAGATTAAAGAGAGGTCTGATCGATCCTCTGGGTTCAGTTATAAAAAGCCTGACCGGAAACCTAGATCAAAATGACGCTATCCAATTTAACAGTGCATTAAATGTACTTCAGAATAACGAACAAAGTTTGGCGCAAGGCCTTAACAAACACATAAGCTTGTGTAAACAATGGATCAGTTCTCAGAAACAAATTGTACTTACCTTAGTGTCGAACCAACAGAAATTGGAACATACTTTGTTAAATTTAAGTAACATTTCTCACGATGACAAAGAACAGTTATTGCATTATGCACATATTTCGCAATTGTTTGTAATCCTTAGCGAAAATATTAATGATCTTTTAGAACAGCTTTTCCAAATTGAAAATGTATTAGCCTATAGTAAAATAAATAAAGTACACCATTCGATTTTAAATGTGCACCTCTTAAAGGATATAATATCTAGTTTAAGTAAATTGTATAACCCTGATCAGATTTTAACCCTAGATGTAAGAGATTATTATGATTTTATGAAAATAGGTTCTTATTTAGCTGGTAACAATATAGTTGTAGTTTTAAGAGTGCCGATTGTTTTCAAATATTCCTATGATTTATATAGACTCTGTCCCCTACCTAATAAACAGAAGGAAATCCTTATCCCACCACATCCTTACACTGCAACCAATACGTACGAATATGTGTATCTCGAGGCAGAATGCCCCAAATCTGGAGAATGGTATGTCTGTGAACAGAAGCTCAGCCTGCAGACACGAAGCGACCAAGATTGCATACAGAAGCTTATCTACCACCAGGAAATAGATTCAACATGCAAACTCACACCTATTTCCCTTTACAAGGAGGCTCTACTTGAGCTAGATGACCAGCATTATGCTGTGACGTTTCCTAAGCCCACCAAGGTACAGCTCAAATGTCAACAGGATCAGCATGTCGTCCTTGAAGGCAGTTACGCCGTAACTATTCCGCAGCATTGCCTTCTGAAAAGCACGGAGTTCACCCTTGTTAACACCAACAATAAGCTGCGAGGACAGCCTCTGAAAATAACTTCAGTTCCACTACGTCAACAAACGAATGAAATAAAAGGACCCACACTGAAGATGAGCTCAATAAACTTAGACGATTTAAGCTCTTTTGAGAGACAGATTACTTTGGAAAATCCTATCCAAATTGATAAAATGCAATCAACCAGCATTTACCACACAACCATACCTATGTATATCGTAGGTTTGATTACCATCGGAGTCCTTATCATATTATTTTACCGTCGCTACCGCCGCAAGCCAGAGATAATCACTAAAGAACACATAGAGATGTCGTTACCCCCTGACAACAAAAAGGACGCAACATTTTCAATAGACTTTTGCAAATAGTTGCTATTCTTAGGGGGGAGGTGTCACGTTGAAGCTACGCCGAGTTCCTTACAGTCAAGACCGAGTGCAGTGTTGTGCAATCGTAAACGCGTTATTCATAAAAACCAATGCAAGCCCTTGCGGGGCGCCTTCCTCACTCAACAATCGAACGGGTCGGACACTCGTAGTTTTAATATTTTTTAATTAATAAATTCATAGTTATTTAATCTAATTGTATTTTTTAAAACATCCTCCACTGCCGCTTAGATCTGATTCGCGTCTTTTTCCCGTAGGGGTAGGCAGAGACCACATAGTTCCAATTGCTACGGTTCTGACAAATCTCTGTCGCTTTTTCCACATTCATTACCCTTTCAAATCCAACCAACCAACCAATGTTTAAGCTACTCTATCATCATCATCATCATATCAGCCAGAAGACGCCCAATGCTGGGCATAGGCCTCCCCCAGAGATCTCCACAAAGGCCGGTCCTGTGCTTTTCGCATCCAGCTGGTACCTGCGATCCTTACCAGGTCGTCAGTCCACCTTGTGGAAGGCCTACCCACGCTGCGTCTTCCGGCACGTGGCCGCCACTCGAGAACTTTACTGCCCCATCGGCCATCTGTTCTTCGAGCTATGTGCCCTGCCCACTGCCACTTCAGTCTGGCAATCCTTAGAGCTATGTCGGTGACCTTGGTTCGCTTGCGGATCTCCTCATTTCTGATTCGATCGCGCAAAGAGACTCCGAGCATAGCTCTTTCCATTGCCCTTTGGGTAACAGTGAGCTTTCTTATAAGGCCCACAGTGAGCGGCCACGTTACAGTTCCGTATGTCATCACTGGCAACACACATTGGTCAAAGACCTTCGTTTTGAGACACTGCGGTAATTGGGACGAAAATATATGGCGTAGCTTCCCGAATGCTGCCCAACCGAGTCGGATTCGTCGATTGACCTCTTTCTCGAAGTTGGACCTACCTAACTGAACTATTTGTCCTAGGTATGAATAGTCGTCAACAACTTCAAGTGGAATGCTTCCAACGGTCACTAGAGTAGGCACAACATGGACATTCGACATAATTTTCGTCTTGTCCATGTTCATTTTAAGACCTACTTGTTGAGAGGCACTACAGAGGTCATCGAGCATTTTGCCCAAGTCTTCCAGGGTTTCAGCCATGACTACGATATCGTCAGCAAATCTGAGGTGGGTAAGGTACTCGCCGTTAATATTGATGCCAAGTCCGTCCCAGTCCATAAGCCTAAAGATATCCTCCAGTGCAGCAGTGAACAACTTCGGTGATATGACATCACCTTGTCTAACACCCCGCTGCAGCTGCATAGGTTCTGTGGTCTTATCCTGGAGACGAACTGACATAGTGGCGTTTTCGTACAAACCCTTCAGTGCTTCGATATATCGATAGTCAATTTGGCACCGCTGTAGAGACTGGAGCACCGCCCAAGTTTCGATCGAATCGAAGGCTTTCTCATAGTCCACAAACGCCAAGCATAATGGCCGGTTATACTCTTCGGTCTTCTGTATAACCTGCCGCAGCGTATGAATGTGGTCTATGGTACTAAAACCTTTTCGGAATCCGGCTTGTTCGGGAGGCTGGAAGTCATCAAACCTGCGTGCGAGACGATTCGCCGTAATTCCATCATCACCCGGCGCCTTGTTGTTCTTGAGCTGTTTGAGAGCCATACTAATCTCGTACAGGCTGATGTCCGGGATATCTTCGGTGTAGTGTCGGGTCAACTTGGCTCTGGGGTCTTTTGCCATACTGGTAACAGGTGCCCGTGTTGTCGTGTATAACTGTCCATAGAACCTCTCGACTTCCCTCAAAACCTCGGACTTGGTCGAAACAACTCTGCCGTCATCCGTTTTCAGTCTTGTCAACTGGCTCTGTCCAATCGACAGATCTCTCGCAAAGACTTTAGAGCCTTTATTCCGCTCGATCGCCGCCTCAATGTTGATAGTATTGAATCGGCGTATATCGCGAGTCAGAGACTTGGAGATCTGTCGATTAAGTCGCCTAAATTGAGAGACATCATCAGGGGATTGCAGAGTCATTGCGCGTCTTTCTTCCATGAGTTTGAGGGTAGATAGATAGATAGATAGATAAATTCTTTATTGCTCACACAAGAAACACTACATTAAAGAGTTCCGACAAAAACCATAACTAGTTGTGGGCAAAGGCGGCCTTATCGCTGCAAGCGATCTCTACCAGGCAACCTTTGTCTTAAGAACCGCTTGATACACAGGCAAGTCAACAACATGAACTTATACTAGGGAACTTACACTTAATACAAAGTAGAAATATACACATATAACAAAACTAATAATACATATAACCAATACACCTACATAAACTAAATAATATATTACCAATTAAGGACATAGATATTCACATGCCAGGCAAGAGGAGATGAGAGGGTATTGTCAGAGATTTTGCTTGTTCTTTTTGTACGGCAGGTTTTGTAAAACTTTGACCCAACCGTATAGACAGTTTCCACGAACCTGTTATTGTAGTCGTCCACGTCGACGCAATCTCCTAGGCACTCGAAGCGATTTTGTAATTCGAGTTGAAAGCTCTCGGGGTTTTGGATTTGGGTGGGTACAGGCCGGAGCGTGGACCTCATCAATCTCGATCTTTCCAGCTGTGGATTAATATTCAATGTGCCTCTTACCAAGCGGTGATCACTGCCAATTTTTACGCTATTGATCACCGAGACATCATTGAATATATGCCGTTTCGTAGATAGGATGAAGTCGATCTCATTTTTTGTGACACCATCGGGACTAACCCACGTCCATCTGCGATGATCCGGCTTCCCGAAAAATGAGTTCATCATAAAGAGTCCCTCTTTCTCCAGAAAGCCGGCCAGCATCTGGCCACGGGCGTTCCGACTTCCAACTCCAAATTGCCCCACTCTCAACTCGTCTCCGCTTCGTTTGCCCAGTTTCGCGTTAAAATCCCCCATGACAACGGTGTAATGTGTCTTGGAGGTATGTATGGCTGTAGTTATATCCTCATACATAGCCTCCACTTCATCGTCGGAGTGAGTCGAAGTCGGTGCGTAGACCTGTATGACCTTCAACGAATACCGCTTGGTAATTCTGAGTATAAGGTACGCAACCCTAGACGACACACTTTCGATCTTGACGATGTTGTTCACAAGGGATTTGTGGACGAGAAACCCGACACCACCTAGGGACAGTTGGTCGCCCTCCCGGAAGTAAAGCAGATTTCCGGACTTCAGAGTTATCGAGTCCTCTCCCTTTCTTCGGACTTCAGATATCCCTATTATGTCCCAATGTAATCTGCTTACCACTTCCTCCAGCTCCACGAGCTTTTCGTCGGTCCGCAGTGTCTGGACATTGTATGTTGCCAGGGCCAGTGGTCGTTCTTTGCGGTAGCCTGATCGCGTCCGGTGATTTTTCGCACCCCCTGCCCCGCCGTTACCGTGACCGTTACCATGGTCCGGAATAGCGGGGCCGCCGGGTACTGGGGGCCGTGGCTTGTGTGTACTTGTCATCGGGGGGGGGAATTGCCATAATCGCCACGCTTGGCAGGCGGGTTGGCGATCGCAGTACAGTATATGTTAATGTACCCAGAAAGATGCTGCTGCCCATCTTTCGGGTTTGTCCCTTAGTCGCCTTTTACGACACCCACGGGAAGAGATGGGGTGGTGTTATTCTTTGAGGTGGCGGCACCACACACCACAGCTGCACAGCAGCACCAAGCTACTCGAAGCCTTACCTTTCTTTAAACTATCACGACACCGATTATATCGTTAGTAAGTCTTGGTCTTCTCTTTCCGATCATTCCAATTACTTCGGATATATATTACCTATTAGCTTTTATCGTTAATCTCCTTTCATTCATCTTTTCTATAGGCTAACACAAGTATTCCCTTCTCTATCCTACTCACTATATTATGTTCTTTAACTTTAGCACGTTCCGTTATTATATTATTCAGTAATTTTTTATATTTCGTTGATGATCTTTCCATATTTCTTAACGCTCTATTTCTACTGCATTTATTAATGCTTCTTCTGCCAAACCCAACTTTTTCTTCCATAAGTTAATGTTGGAAGGAGAACTCCTCTGGTATTCACCATATTTTCCGCATTCACTGTCCTTTCGACATAACTTTGACACTATTTACTTTCTTACTCAAGTGGAAGATAATATGTGTTTTACCTACCTATGTAGTTAACACCGGGTTGCACTTGACACAGAAGTAAAATAAAACAAATGTACAAATTCAAATGACTTTATATCCAGTTAAATATAAACATAAACAACAATTCCTACAAAAATAAATAACAAAAAAATCATAAACAATACGAATTAAACAATAACAATTGATTTATGCAAGAACAAACGTAATTGTAATTTTAAACGTAAGCTTACAAATTAATTACAAAAGTTAGATACTTGTCAATTTGTAATAAATGCGGACGTGTATTTACGTATTTGTAAAGCTGATTTCAGAGTACGGGCCGCCCGTAGATACTGGATTCCTGAAGGCACTGGGTTGAGATCATCAAACGTATTCAACAGAGCACTCCTTGAAACTAGTGCACTGCTGGACCTGTGTGTACGGCTCAAGTTTCGGAAACCAGCCTTAGCTTTAGCTTGAACCATCTTTAGCAAACATAGATTTTAAGTTAGTATGTGAAAAGCGCCGTAACGCATAACAATAAAAATAACAAATATGGCAAGAATTAACAAGTTCAAATGTACGAGATCTCTTACAATCAACTTATGGAAGATATTTTGATATAGGTAGTAGTTACTCTTGCACGTATTTTTTACTTGAATAGCAGCAGCAGTAGCAAAGAAGCGAAAACTGAATAGCAATGGATATTCGGAGAAGTGGAGAAGTTCAGAAAGTACATTCTGCATAGCCAAAAAGAGAGTGAGGCGTTGTCCTATTTGGCAGCGATCATACGGCCATGGTTGTGCGACTGGCGGTTTTGAGGCCTCCTATTGGTTAGGCGACGTCCGTCGTACGACCATGGTCTCACCACTATTGCCAATTAAGACAGCGCCTTAGAGTGATTGCGACCATTTTACATCACCGCTGAATTTGGGAAGCTTTTTACGGTGGATGCCTTTATTCGGCAGTGGACATCCAACGGCTGTGATGATGATGATGAGGTCAATGATTAACACTAGCCTGAATTCATTATTCTTAATCAATAAATTCAGGCTAGTGTAAACCATTGAGCTCATCATAATCATCAAATCATGTTGCAATCACTCTAAATCTTGGCCACGCAGAATGTGCGTCCTGAACTTCAACGCATATCCATTCTCACTCTGGATATCAATTAGTTCCGAGACTAAGTTTCAAAAGATATATTTGTAAGAGATGCGTAATACAGAGGTTTTTAATAATCTTTAGTTTCCGAGTTTAGCTCGGATGTGATATCAAAGCCCAGTAACTCTTCTGGATCGTCGCTGTAGATTCAAGCTTGATTGGAGTAGCAGTAATGGGAAGGAGTGGGCTTCATTAAAAAAACAGAATTCCTCAGTAGCACTTTACAGAAGGTAAGAATATTTTAATGTTAGAACTTATTATAATATCAATGTAAGATATTTGTACAGATTTCGCATGATCTATTTTTACACTGCTATCACAATTATTGATATTTCAGTTTCACGCTTGTTATGACGAACCTGAAAGAAATGTTACAGTAATGTATTTGATTACTCTGGATGCAATAGATAACATAGAAAAGAAAGTGTATATGTTTGTTTCACCATAAGTACAGTCAGCTGTCAGCTGCTGAGTCTCGGCATGAGTCTGAGAGTACGAGAGAGCCCGTTCATTCTACCGCTGATTGTGCATATTTTATAATTTCAGTTATAACATCCCAGACCCGTTTCCGCAGCAACCACATTGAATTTCGGGATAAATTATAGCCTAGGTATGTGCTTTTCTGGGCTATAAGGTAGTTTTTGTGTGAACATACGAACATCCTTACATACTTTCGCATTTATAATCTTAGTTAACGAAATTTTTACTAGAGGGGCCTAAAATATGTCGTAGAAGAAATACAAGTCATTAGGATTATGAGCCATTGAGGTGTTTGTCCCGATTTAACAGTAGCTAGTAAAAAATATATTATTATATTGTGTAAAATGATATTCCTCACACACGCTACGTGTGTGCAGTGCATTGTGCATTTCGTTTGAGGCCGTCAGCGCCGCAAATGCAAGTGTTGCAGCCGTCGTCAGCCACGTAAGTAGAGTGCGGTACACAGGCTGCACAATTATATAAGATACAATTATAGAAAGACAGGCATCGTGAGCCTTTTTACAGCGCATGTGCAAGATATGGAATGCTATCCCGGATGGAAGAGCTATCCCGAAGTATTTTATAAGTTCGCACTTCAACATGGGGTCCTTTAAAAGGCATGTCTACAAGCGCCTCAAAGGCCGGCACTGCGTTTGCTGCCCTTAGGTTGCAGATGTCCTGGTCGACGATGGCCGCTTTCCATTAGGCGGACTGTCTGACCGTGAGGGAACAAAGATGATTTCCCGAAAGTACCCGTAAGGCATAGCCCGTAGAATAAACCCAATATGGAAAGTTATGATGGTTAAAATTTACAATCATATACCTAACAACATAAAAATATTAAAAAATTTGAAGCATTTACCAAAGAACTGAAATCTTTTCTAGTGCAAAAGTGCTATTATAATATGAATGAATTCTTGACTGACCTCGAATTGAGATAATCCAGCACAAAGCTTTTTAATTATTTGATTATATTATGACATGGATACGGATGACAATAATTAATTGCTATACAGAATGACATCTAACTAATATATCTACTAACTCGACATTATTATTATTATTATGATTTAATTGTTATTTTAATATGCAACTAATTGATTAAATTTTGATTTAGGGAATTAATTTGTACTCTTAATTAAATACTTAAGTTATGACATAATTTGAATAATGCATGCCCTCTCTCACTTTGTTTGCAATGCCCTAACAGGGTGTCACAAGTAAGTACTATATAATATTGTGAATTCTTTTAAAAACTGTGATACGCAATAAATGAAATGAAATGAAAGTTCTTTAAGTATTCAACATCCTCATCTTAGTTTAAGGGGCGCTCTGTCGCTGCAGCACTGTTCAATTTGTTCTATCCTAGGCTATCGTTTTTGTCATTTGGTATGTACCAAATGTATGTGGTGTGTCATTTGGTGTGTTTTTGTGTTTGGATTGGTGGCTACCATTCATTTACTTGATCCATATATTGTTTCCTCAGTCTTCCTCTTCTTTTCGATCCTATGATTTTGCGTTGTACACACTTGAGAAAATCTCAGCAGGAAAAGAGCTCGTTCGACAAGCTAAGAGTGCGTGGATAAGAATTCCTCTCTCAGTTCCAGCATACTCCGAGGAATTTCTTCCACACACACTTAAGTTGTGGAATGAGATTTATATTGTAGGTACACTATTTCTACAACCTTTTGCTTTGAGTATAAACACGGAACTACTACACGTGTGAACTTACTCTTTTTATCACGGCACGCTATCTTAGTGCACCCAGCATTGGCCTTGATTCCATCGGGGCCGCAAGTGCACGTGTTGCACCCGTCATCAGCAGGGAACGTCGACCCTGGCTTGCAACCTGTACGACGAAAATTATTACTCAATGTAATAATTATCTTGGCGTTAATGTTCCGTTTGTGCTCTCGGGATTAGTTAATACAGGCTATATTGGCAAAGGCATTGTAATACGTCTAAGCACACTGAGAATGATAGGGATCTTTTACACGCTTTTCAAACTTTTCCAACAGTGAACAAATAGGAATGGAAGTCGGAATGGTGAGCACCAATTGCTAACGACGATCTTACGCTAGAACGGGAAAGATGGAAATTGGAAGATATGATTGAGGTGACCGTTTTAATAAAAATTGAGAATAGAAGAGGTCAAAGAACGCCGCCCTGCGGCACACCCGCAACGAGATCACACCAATCCGAGATGACCCCATCATCGAGACCTCATCGAGATTATTTATTCAACTAACCATTATTTTTACTACTAATACTGATCATTTTGGGGGTCTTGCTGCACCACGTCCGTAGGCTAAACCCTAGAGACCTCTCTTAGGGGTCTTGTAGGGACACGTGATCCCCGGGTGGAGCGAAGAGTGCAGCCGAAATTGCTTGGTGGTAGGGCCTTGGCCCGCATGGCTAGCAACCACCCACGGAGCTGAGTCTGCAGGAACATGCAGTGTGGTTAGGCCTCCCACTAGGTAGCACGATATGGTAAAGATCGCAGGTACCAGCTAGATGCGGAAGGCACAAGACCGGCATTTGTGGAGGTCTCTGGGGAAGGCCTATCCCCAGCACTGGATGACTTCCGGCTGATATGATGATGATGATCAGGAAATATTATTATTATTATTATCCAAGTATAGATTTGCTTACGTTCATCAATGCAAGCTTTCTCAGTACAAGCGGCATTGGCTTTTTTGCCGTTCTTTGGGCAGATGCAAGTGTTGCAACCATCGTCTGCTGGGAATGTCGACCCCGGCTCGCACCCTGGGAGTAATAAAGTGATTAATATTTGATTCAACAGGTGAACAGTAGGTAGGTGGAAAGACGAATTGATTTGCGAAACGAAACGGATATGTAAAATCTGTTAACAAAGTATTAATATTATCTAGTAGGTTTTATATCTTAACTCCTGAGCGATGCGAGGGAGTTATGTAGAGTCCTGAGTAAAGCGAGGGGTTCAAACCGCCCAAGACTAAGATAGCTTTATCCCAGAGGTGAATATTCTACTTTTCACACCATCTGTGACAATAAATAAATCAATTACAACATCTGATTTAGCAAACTCCGGAATTAAATCGTATGACTAGGAGAATGGCTTCACGACATTTCCGTGTCAATGTAAAAATATAATTTGGAACTATAATTATAATACCGCGATACAATTTTTTTATTTCACACTTTTTCTCTAAGGTCCTGCAACCATACTGCCTAGTGCCATGAATTGTGCTATTTTCGAATAAAATATTCTTACGAAGCCCGTGTGCTAAAGATTTATACGAATTTTAACATTCCAAATTCAAATCTTTATTCCCTTGGGAGTTTCATACAATATTATTTCCCTGAGGGTAACAAGGCCATGCTTTACGGTGACATTTCTTAATACATAGGTACTTGGACAGTGTCAAACATGGGGTGTGAAAAGCTATTTGTTTGTCTGATTATTACGTCTTTATGATAGCACAGGATACTAATACAAACGTAAAATATCGCTTTCTTGAAACACCATGTCTTAAAATGTTCAAGACGAAAAATATCTAGATATTCTTTAGCTTACGTTTTGTTGAGAAATGTGCTAATAGATATGTACGTACTTCCTGCGCATGCTTTCGCAGTGCACTGGGCATTGTCCTTACGACCGTCCTTGCCGCAGACACACGTATTGCACCCGTCACCAGCAGGAAACGTCGACCCTGGCTTGCAACCTGTACGGCGAAAAATATTACTTAATATATAGTGTGATAGGCTATATCTGACGGGTAGTCTAGCAGGGACATCCATGGATGTACAGTGTCGGCAATCGCCAAAGTTGACAAGCCAAAAGATAGTAATGAAAACAAGTACAGTGCCACAAACTTATCGGACCCTGTGGCCAAATATGGAACTGTGGAAAAATTGCAGCGCTTTATTTTGAAATGTATTTGAACTGACAGGTTAATGCCAAATCAGCGACGCCCGACACCGGGCTAGATAAGTTTGTGGCCCTGTAGGTGCCTATAATAAGACCGCGCTAAGAAAGAATCATTTATTTAAAAAAATCAAATAAAAATCTCTGTGTAGCAACTTATGACAAGTTTTTTTAAATTAATAGGAAGTCATTCATAAAAGTCATAACAATAAATTTGATTTCTGTAGGATTTTTTATTTTCGTGAGTTATGAAAAATATTATTAAATAATAGGCAAAACAATTAATATGGAAGTGAGAGAGATAATTTTCAGCATCACTAATTATTCCGTCAAACTAAAAGTACAAGTTCAAACCAAATAACTGAATGTTTACAACAAGCACTGACAAGGACAGATTACCGCCAGATTATTGCCATATCCACATTTTATAATATCTACCACTGTCAGTCAATTCGGACTTATCGTGGTCCTATTATAATTCGAATGTTGACTATGTAGATATAAAATCTTTTTTTACACAACTTTACATAGGATGACTTGATATCTATAAAGCGATGCTTGTCAACTCATGTTATCGTTTGAGCTACCAGCTCAATCTAGGCTTCTGCCGCTCCACGTTTCTGCTCTTTCTTCTCGACTTCGCTTTGCCTTAGGTATCCTTGCTTCGCAAGCCGCAAGCTTGACCTTAGTGCTGAGTACATAAATAAGCCGTTGGCTTTCGCATCAGACTCAGCGATGTCAATACATCGCTTTGTTCAATGTTTGCGTGGGAGGCCTCCCACGGGAGCTCATTCCTACCTGATACCGGCAGGTGTAGGCACCTTTATACGCGTTGTTTTGTTTCGTTTGAGCTGTAGACGTCGCTACGATACTTACTTCTGCCACAAGCTCTTGCAGTGTTTTGCGCGTTGGCCTTAGATCCGTCGTCGCCACATACGCAGGTGTTGCAGCCGTCGCCAGCAGGGAATGTCAGCAGGGAGGGAGCTCGATTTACAAGCTAAGAGTGCGTGGATAAAAAATCCTCCCTCAGTTACAGCATACTCCGAGGAACTTTCTTCCACAAACTCTAAAGTCGCGTAATGAGATTGATCTTGTAGGTACACTATTTCTACAACCTTTTGCTTTGAGGATGAACACGGAACTATGTGTGAACTTACTCTTTTTATCAGGGCACCCTATCTTAGTGCACCCAGCATTGGCCTTGATTCCATCGGGGCCGCAAGTGCACGTGTTGCACCCGTCATCAGCAGGGAACGTCGCACCCGGGGTGCAATCTCCTTGAAAGGTACAAAAGCAGTCCTTTAGAACAACATCATTTGGCTTGGCAGTTCCGGGTTTGTTCTCGCGAGGGCCCGGGTACTGCTTTCCTGCTCTTTCTTGTCCATTTCGCTGGGTTTTCGCCATTATTTATGTGATCTCTGGTCTTGTGTTGAAGTGTGAAAAAAAAATATAGAGGAAGAGATATAGGAAGAAGTTGGTGCTATTAAGGGGACAGATATTTCCTCCACTGCAGCTCAGGTTAATTTTTCCGAGTCGTTCGAAGAGGCCATGACCCTCAGCGTTGTGAATAAGCGACGAAAGGAGGAGGACTCATTTATTAGGCGTTACTTGCAAGTTTGTCAACTTGCAAAATTACAACAACCGATATCGGTACAGCCATCAGACAAACGAAGAGGCCTTCCCCGGTTGGGAACTGGTTTATTTTTAGGTTGTATTGTATAACAAAATTAAGTAATAACATACTTTCCACACAGAGCATCAAGGTACACTGCGAGTTCTCCTTGATCCCGTCCGACCCGCAAACGCAGGTGTTACACCCATCATCAGCTGTGAACGTGGAGCCTGGCTTGCAACCTGCAAATAACGCGTATTTATCTTCATCATCCTAGCAGTTAATCCCAGGGTCCGCTTTTCTTTAGTAGAAAAGTGATTTCATGGTTACTGAGGGTACCTTCATTACTGTGGTATTTCGGCTTTTTACATACGGCGACTAATGCTGGCCATAGAGGTTCGTGCCAATCGTCAAATCAGCATGGCCATTTGTTCATTATCTTTTGTTTATAACAAAATTTCCTCTATGTCCATTACACCACACGCTCATGCCATGGCGTCACCAGTGTTGGATGTCGATATTATAACAGTCTTTGCCATTCTTCATGCCGATTGAATGATAGGCATAAACGTGTATGGCCAGCTTATCATTTGGCCCGCACAGAGACGGTGGGTACAGATGATGGTGACAGGGCCCCACAACCCCTCGATATTTGACGTCCTCATCGTATTGTCATAATTATAATCATCGTTAGCACATTTTTAATTGTCTAGGTCGCACTCAGTCTGATGGAAAGCTGACACTGTCGTCCAGAACACCTACAAAGTAAGGGTGCGTCCAGATCTCGCGAACATGCCGCGAATGCGAAATGCCTTTTGCAGAATCCCATGTTGTAATAAAATGGAAATGCTTCGGGATTCTTTATTATTTCTAGGATCATTCTGACCTCTCTGGTTTCGTATTTACTCATACGGGTGCGACAGAAACAACGCATTATTTATAACCGACATATATCCTGTACCAAATTAAGCATTCTTATACAGGTGTGCCGTCTGGTGTCCGGCAAAGTAGAATAGCATCAACCCCTTAGCGCTGAGACACATTAAAGAGGTGCGCCGCGCGGCGTACTGCACGATGTGGCAAAACTTGTTGCACGCCGAGCAGTTTGTATGCAAGTATATTGATAGGTGGCGATAGGGCGCGATGTCAGCAGATGTCAACATGAGACGTCACACTTGACTGTTTCTTTTTACCAACAGTTCGTGTCTTCCTTGTTTAGAACAGATTCAACGCGTATGAATGAAATAGGAGTTCGACCTTGTCAAAAAAATTTTGACCGCTGAAGCGTAAGCCTCTCCCCTTTTTGTGATTCTGCAACATTACCGTAGTTGTTTCGCTTTCGTGATCCTTTCGTCATTTAATTCTCAGTTCCTCCCGAATTATAAATAAGGCATGTTTTGTTCTAGAACACTAGTTCCTAAATAGAAATGATAGTGCTCGTCGAAATCTACATTTCGGTTGACAGCTGTCAAACCTAAAACTGTAATAACTCTGAAACTATTGGTCCTAAAACACTAGTTCCTAGAGATAAATGATAGTGCTTGTCGAGATCAACATTCTTTGAAGAAATTATCTGAATGACAAACATTCATTCCGTTACGCCTTTCTCTCGTAGGGGTAGGCAGAGACCACATTGTTCCACTTGTTACGGTCCTGACAAATCTCTGTAGCTTCTTCATACATGCATAGACTGCTAACTTCATTTCCCATCCTTGGTTCCCTAGTAGTCGGGTAATAAGTATTAGTTATCATAGTATTCGAGGAAGACTAATCGAAGTGGTCCAATTTCTTTACATATTTATGATGTTATACTTTTTAGTTAAAAAAAGCAATATTCGCGTTTCAAACATTTTTGGATCAAAAATCTAAGTGCCGGCCAGAACAAAATTATAAGTTTACATTAGAGAAAACAGTTCCTAACATTGTTTACTATGACGTCAAATCTGCACGTGCGACGGTTCGATTGTTATAGGCTTTTAGAATAGCACTACATAAGACCTACTGTACGCCCAGTGGTAGGTACATAGTGGTGGTGGTGGGCGTACAGGTTTGGCACCATAGTAAAAAATGATAGGAACTGTATGCTGTACCTGAAAATTGCCTAATATTTTTCTGGCCGGCACTTTCAGCGTTTTAATCCAAAATTAATGATAACCTTTTCATACGTTTCTCTTGCTCAATGTCAGCAGATTTAAAAAATCTCCAGTCTCTTTTTACGCCTGCGACATGGTCAATAATTATGCGAGTCGTTTAAATAACGCGCGTAAAAGTGTCGAAAGAGTTACCTAACTTAAAATCTCTCGCAAATCTCTCGTTAACATTGCCTAATTTGAAAAACCAGAATAACACCACCGTTTTTTTGGTTGTCACCGTGACGTGGCGCTGTCTCGATATCTAAAAAGTATAATATCGTCAATACATACGATAAGAGCAATCGATTTTGGTACAGCTAGCGTTAGCTTTGATGCCGTCAGAATCGCAGATGCAGGTGTTGCAACCATCATCAGCTATAAATGTGGACCCCGGCTCGCAACCTAAAAATAACGATAAACAGAGAAACTTTCAACAATTAATATGTAAAATGGTTACGCAATAGCTGTTTAAATGTAGATTCTACTTTCGTACTACTCTATCTTGTTCAATGAATCGACCACAATTTCAATTTCAATTTATTTACAAAAATAAATCTTTGCACGACAAATGTAAGTAGGTACAACAATAATCCAAAATATTATAAATAAAGAAATTGTTATTTAATTGCTTTTTCGCAGTCGCATTCTTGCGCGCGGTCGTGTATTTTGCTCCGTATTGTAATTTTTGTGATTTTATTTTCGCGTGTAAACATTACTCAGCAACGCACGTACACAGCAACGCCGCGGCAGAAGGTTAATGGAAACAACGCGCTGGCAAATCAATTGAATAAACTAATGAATCAAATTGAATAAACGATGCAACGTATAAATTTGTGGAGTTGAAAATGGATAGTCTATTTAATAGGAGTACGAGGGTTGTACGTACCCCTCCTCCTGAACGGCATCAAGCGGACCCTGGCCGGACTATTCCGGAGCCTCCTGCTGCGCGCTCGACCCCGGCCAGCGAAACTGTCTCCACCGCCGAGATATCTAGCTGGCTCTCTTCAATAGAAGAATGCCTCAACGACATCTGTATGATATCCAGCGAGGGTAAGCTTAACTCAGACCAAAAATTAAAAATAAGCTCTCTCAGCAGAAACGTTATGGGCGGAGTTTCTCAGCTGGCAATCCGTTACCAATCCCTGAAGCAGAAGTATATTTCAGGCGCAGCAACAATCAGAAGCCTATGTGAGCAAACACATACCAATGAGCTAATCTATGACCTCAAACTAAGTTTAGCATCAGCACTGAAAACACCGTCGAAACCATCCTTCGCTGATATGGTTAGGACGAGTAGTAACTCTGCTGTTCACCCGACCAGCACTAGCAGCATCGCGATATACCCGGTCAATAAAGATACATCCAGCGACGATACCAAAAAGCTTGTGCAAAATTTGGTCAAGCCCGAAGAACTTAAACTTCACGTTCGTGGTTTGAGGAAGACCAAAAATGGCGGTGTTATCATCAGCACGGATAGGAAAGAGGATCTGGAAAAACTAAAAAAGTCACAGACCTTGATCACTTCAGGCCTTAAGTTGGAGGAGACGTCCAAAAAGAGACCCAGAATAATTTTACTCGGTGTACCTACAAATTTAACGGATAAAGAGGTCTTCCAGTGTTTGTTTGAGCAGAATATAATGGATAGACATCCGAGCTTTGATAAAGACCTATTCTATAGCTCAATCAAATTAAGCCACAAATCAGGAAATAAGGACGCGCCCAATTGCAATTTTGTTCTAGAACTTACTCCAGACCTCAGAAAAATGATAATGGAGCACAACCGAGTTTTTATTAATTGGTCATCTTGTCCAGTCCGGGACTACACACTCTTGACCAGATGTTACAACTGTCAGCATTATGGACATTCTGCTAAATACTGCCGAGAGATGAGTCCTACCTGTGGGCATTGCGGGAATTCAGGTCACGTAAAAGAATGTGCCAAGGCTGCCGGAGCTGCTAAATGCGCTACGTGTTTACGGTACAAAAAACCAGAGAGCGCTGAACTTAGATACCTCAGTTTTATTGATTACGGGGGCGCCTAGAGCGCCGCAGCACACAGGTACTGAGCAGCGCACAACGTATGGGTACCATTACAAAAGACGTGGTACAAGACATTGATGACTCATGTAAGTATGAGTCCTTAGTATGTGACCCAGATCAGTGTTCGTCTCTCATGAACAAAAGTGGACAACAGTTAAAGGTGTTGGTACAAAACATACGTAGTATAAACTGTAATTATAATGGGCTATTGGCTTTGCAGAGCCAGATTAATTTAAATATCGATATTTTTGTGTTAACGGAATGCTGGTTATCCTAAGCCCCCTCTATCCCTCACTTAGATGGCTACGGATCTCATCTAAGTCATTCTAGTAACGTGCTACAAAACAATGGGGTAGTATTATTTATCAAAGCTGACTTAAAACATGTCTCGGTCGAAGAACCTCAAATTGCGGACGCAAACTGTCTAGTAGCCAAAATCGGCAGTGACACTGCTATCGTAGCTATTTATCGTTCACCGTCATATAAAAATATAGATAATTTCTTGAGATCCCTATGTACAATTTTATGTAACTTAACGACGTTTAAAAATGTATTTATTGTAGGTGACTTAAATATCGACATAAAATGCGGAAATCAAGACAGACATGCAGCCGAATATCTGACGCAAATGGCATTTTACGGATTTGTCCCCGCCCATCTTCATCCCACTAGAGGACCTAATTGCTTAGATCACATACTAGCCAAAACTACTCTTCCCCTAAAAAGCCTGGTAATAAACAGTACCCTTACAGATCACTGTTCTGTATTATTTAGTTTGCAAACGAAGCTTAGTAGATCCTATGCGGTTTGTTCTCGTGTAAAGCTGAACAATTAAGCACTAGCTAGTTACCTTGAAAAACTAGACATGGCCTTCATTTATAACTCAAGCGATGCTAACATAGCAACCGACTACCTTATTACGGCACTGAAAAATATTACCGAGAAACACACGACAATCACTGTATTACCTAAACGCAAGAAATTAATTAAACACTGGTTAACCCCTGGACTACTAAGGTGTATAAAAAAACGTGATCGACTTCATAAAAATTTAAAAACACAACCGAATAACGAGATCCTCAAAACAACTTACTACAGGTACCGAAATTTCTGCAATAATTTATTGAAGAAATTAAAACGACAGTACGACAAAATGCAAATAACAAATGCAGGTCAAGACAAAAAAAGGTTATGGAAAGTCATTAAAAACATATCAAACATGAGTCATGTAAAAACATCTGCTCGAGCTCTAATTGCAGACTTAGCGTCAGCAGTGCAAAATGTGAACTCAGCCAATCGCTTCTTCGCGTATTGGAAAACATCTAGCCGAACAAGCGAATATTTCAAACTCGCAATCAATTAGGCCACTTCAGTCTTCAACACAATTAACAAACTTAAACTCGTTTGCCTTACTTGAAACGGACGAAAACGAAATAGAAAACATTATAATTACGTTAAGAAACGACTGCGCTAGTGGCATTGACAACATTGCTTGCTCGTTTATTAAAAAGCATAAAAAGTACTTGATCGCGCCCCTGACACATATCTTTAATTTGTGCCTTTCAACGGGCATATTTCCTAAAGTATTGAAAAAGGCCGTCATTAAACCCATTTACAAAAATGGCGATAAATATTGTGTCAACAACTACCGCCCGATTGCCTTACTTCCCTCATTATCCAAAATTTTGGAAAGAATTGTCTATAAGAGGCTTGTAGGGTATCTGGAAAGTAATAAACTTTTAGCACCAACGCAGTATGGCTTTAGATCGGGACGGTGCAGTGGATAACCTAACTGATTATCTTGTCAGACAACTCGACTCACGCAGAAAGTGCTTAGCCATATTTAATGACCTCGCCAAAGCTTTTGATACAGTGACTATCCCTATACTTCTGGATAAACTATATACACTAGGAATACGAGGCCTTCCTCATCGACTCATAGAAATCTACCTCTCTGAGAGGACACAACGCGTTTGTATTGACAATATTATTAGCGACGAACTCCCTATTGAATACGGAATTCCTCAAGGATCTATTTTAGGCCCAATTCTCTTCCTGATATACATTAATGACCTATGTACTATCCCTCTCGCTAATGGTAGAATCATTACTTACGCAGATGACACTGCCTTGCTCTTTAGTGCGGATAGCTGGAGTGAAGTTTTCAGACTGGCACAAACGGGTTTCTTCTCAGTAACACAATGGATTAATAAAAATGCGCTTACTTTAAACACAGACAAAACGCAGTACATGACATTCTCTTACAGTTCAATTACTCAACCTCCTCCTAATATGTATTCAATAATAGCCCACTCCTGTGCCCCAAACATCCTCCTAAACTTAGGTAATGTCTGTGGTTGTCCCAAACTTGGTTCGACCAAGTCAATAAAATACTTAGGAATCATTATTGACCAGCATTTAAACTTTAAACAGCATATTGACGTGCTGACTACAAGAATGAGAAAACTAATATACGTATTTAAACATCTTAGACACGCAGCAGGCAAAAACTTACTAAAAACCGTGTATCTTGCATTATGCCAGTCCTTACTAACCTACTGCAATACGTCATGGGGTGGCCTTCATAAAACGACTTTCATTGACTTAGAAAGAGCACAGAGAGCTATTCTAAAAGTGAGTTCCTTCCGTCCCTTCCGATACCCGACAACGCAATTACTTACTGAATGTGATGTTTTATCAGTCCGTCAATTATTCATTCTGCATACCATCATGAAAAAACACTCCCTAGTGCCTTTAAATCCCGGAACCCAGACCAGCCATAGACGAACGGACATCGTGTGCAGCAATGAACTGTTCCGCGCACAACATTCACATCGATTTTTCTGTTTCCTTGGTACGTACCTGTATAATAAAATAAATCGTACCCTATGCATTCACCCCATGAATTGCTATGGTTGTAAGGTTACTCTTACAAACTGGTTAAAAGGTAAATCGTACGACGCTTAGTTCATAATGTTACAAAACTAAATATATATTATTGTAAATTATATCAATTAATAACTAATTCCGGTACAAAATGTAAACATTACTTTTATTGTTGTATTAATAAATACAGTCATAAGCTAGTGCTTATGACGGTGTAGGTTAGTACATTAAAATTGACCTACTAACATCGATACCTAAGACACAGGTAAACTACTTACTTAGTTTAGGTATCTAGTTAATAAGAATTTAGCATGTACCTATATTAAATTATTTCATAACTAGGATAATAAATAAATTAAAATTGTTCTCCTAAAAAATTTTAACATAAGAAGGTACTTATTAACGTATATTAAATATATTATATACGGTGTAATTTTAGACTTAAGTTTTCCTTGAATAAAATTATTATTATAATTCAATATTCAATTTTCATAAAGAAATACTTTTGTTGATTCATAGTAATATGATTATCTCTATTACTATGAATCGACATATTCTGGTTTCGGGGGTGAACACGGGGGCGCAGGGCATGGAGCTCAGGTAATTTTACGAGAAACATCATCAAGTGACGTTTCGCAAAAGAAGTGGTTGCTGCCCCGCGCCCCGCGCCCCGCGTACATTCTCGAAACATCACCCTTCCACCTACCTCTTGCCCCTTAGGCGTTGTATCAGTTGTGTGGTTAATCTATTAAATAGTGGATTTTGTACATACGTTCCTCGCACAGCCTCAAAGTGCACTGAGCGTTGTTCTTAAGTCCGTCGTCGCCACATGTGCAAGTATTACATCCATCGCTGGCCGTGAACGTCGATCCCGGCTCGCACCCTGAAAACAACATAAATTAGACCGATTATATTTAAATATGGGAGGCGGGACAGACTGAAGTGATTTTTAGAGAAACGTCATCAAGTGACGTTTCGCGAACGAATGGTCACTGCTCCGCGCCCCGCGCCCCACGTTCATCCTCAAAACATCACCCTCCCACCTACCTCTTGCCACTCAATCGATGTATTAGTGGATCTATAAGGGGGTAAATAATGCTCATCGGATATTGATCGACCACTACTGATATGTTGTCCACGGGGGGTAGGAGGGTGACGTTTCAGGAATGAATGATCACCTGATGACGTTTCGCGGAGAAACATTGGAGCTCTCTGCCCCGCGCCCCCTCGCAACGCCTCCCTCTCTCGTATCTTACCGCGGGCGATATACCAGTTGGTGGTCAATCTATCTGTATCTTCGGTTTCGTACTGGTTCTATACTCGTAAGTATAAATATACAGGTGGCTATATAAGTCACAAAAGAACAGAAAAAGCTATTTTCTTTTTTCAGATGATTTCTAATATCCTATAACTTGTTATAGGTAGGAAGCGGCACTGGTCTAGTGGCAGCGCACTTGCTAGACCAATAACGAAAGTTCAGCAACTCACACAGACCAATAACTTGATGGGTGACCGTTACGAACTTGGAGCTCGCTACTCGTTACGTGTGCCTCCTAATACCGTTGTTGAAGCGAGGTTGACCAAGATTTTCCGCTGGGGACCCTTGGAAACGTGTGTCATGATTATTATATATCTATAGATTTGCTTACGTTCATCTATGCAAGCTTTCTCAGTACAAGCGGCATTGGCCTTTTTGCCGTTCTTTGGGCAGATGCAAGTGTTGCAACCGTCGTCTGCTGGGAATGTCGACCCCGGCTCGCACCCTGAGAGTAATAAAGTGATTAATATTTTATTCAACAGGTGAACAGTAGGTAGGTAGTAAAACGAACGGATCTGCGAAATGAAACGGATCTGTAAAATCCGTTAACAAAGTATTAATATTATCTAGTAGGCTTTATATCTTAACTCCTGAGCGAAGCGAGGGAGTTATGTAGAGTTCTGAGTAAAGCGAGGCGTTCAAGCCGCCCAAGACTAAGATAGCTTTATCGCAGAGGTGAATATTCTACTTTTCACACCATCTGTGACAATAAATAAAGCAATTACAACATCTGATTTAGCAAACTTCGGAATTAAATCGTATGGCTAGGAGAATGGCTTTACGACATTTCCGTGTCAATGTAAAAATTAAATTTGGAACTGTAATTATAATACCGCGATACAATTTTTTATTTCTCACTTTTTCTCTAAGGTCCTGCAACCATACCGCCTAGTGCCATGAATTGAGCTATTTTCAAATAAAATATTCTTACGAAGCCCGTGTGCTTTTTTAACATTCCAAATTCAAATTTTTATTTCCTTGGGAGTTTCATACAATATTATTTCCCTGAGAGTAACAAGGCCATGCTTTACGGTGACATTTCGTAATACATAGGTACTTGGACATTGTCGGAGGAGGAGGTGTGAAAAGTTGTTTGTTTGTTAAATTATTATGTCTTTATGATAGCACAGGATACTGATACAAACGTAAAAGATCGCTTTCTTGAAACACCCATGTCGTAAAATGTTAAAGACGAAAAATATCTAGATATTCTTTAGCTTACATTTTGTTCAGAAATGTGCTAATAGATATGTACGTACTTCCTTCACATGCTTTCGCAGTGCACTGGGCATTGTCCTTATGACCGTCCTTGCCGCAGACACACGTATTGCACCCGTCACCAGCAGGAAACGTCGACCCTGGCTTACAACCTGTTCGACGAAAATATTATTTTCTTTTTCACGCATATTGTGATAGGCTATATTGAGCGTCGGTGGCCGGGCGGTTGAGTATCCGACTGGTAAGTGAGAGGTACCGGGTTCGAATCCCGCTGCGGCCATGTACCAATGACTCTTTTCTGAGTTATGTACATTAGTTGAATTCTAACCGATGCTCTTACGGTGAACGAAAACCTACAAATTCAGGCAACTGAATTTGTAACCATGATCCAATCTGGTCAGGTTCCCCTGGTAGCAGGGTCACGGAGGTTAGATGGTAGGCGCTCCACCGTAATTACCTGATCGCCAAATCCTGGATCATGGTCAAGGCGGACCCCGGGCCCTCGTGCTCGAGAGCACAACCGGGACATTAACGCCAATCCATGGATGTGCAGTGTCGGCAATCACCAATGTTGGTGTTAGAAAATGAGTAAAGTGCCACAAACTTATCAGACTGTGGCCAAAAAATTCATTCCTGCCAAATACCGGCAGGTGTAGGCACCTTTTCCCACGTGTTCTTGGGGGTTCCGCAGCATGGTTTGGTTTCGTTTGAGCTGTAGATGTCGCTATACTCACTTCCGCCACAAGCTCTTGCAGTGCACTGCGCGTTGGCCTTAGATCCGTCGTCGCCACATACGCAGGTGTTGCAGCCGTCGCCAGCTGGGAACGTGGATCCCGGCTTGCAACCTGAACCGACGATATGTTTTTTTATTCTACGTAGTGGCAAACGAGCAGACAGACCATCTGCTGATAAGTAACTAGCGCCCGTAACATTTAGGTACGATACGACGATTGCAGGCAACAAAAATGCAGAAACGCAGGGTGCGTTGTCACTGTGAGGACTAAAACGATATACATCATGTTGGCCTTATGCCTATTTGCGCTGGCTACCTGATCCTTCAAACCGGATAACAACAAAGCAAGCATTCCGCTGGGAACCCTGGGACCGGTTGAACAGCCTCGGGAGCCGATTGGAACTGTGTAACACAGATCCGCAAGCGGACTAAGGTCACCGACATAGCCCGCAGGATTGCCAAACTTAAGGCAGTGGGCAGAGCACATCATAGCTCGCAGAACAGATGGCCGATGGGGCAGAAACACGCATCGTGGGTAGGCCTCCCACTAGGTCCCACGATCTGGTAAAGGTCGCAGGTACCAGCTAGATGCGTAAGGCACAAAACCGGCATTTGTGGAGATCTCTGGGGAAGGCATATCCCCAGCAGTGGGCGTCTTCCGGCTGATATGATGATGATGACGACGAAATATTATTATTATTATTACCTAAGTATAGATTTGCTTACGTTCATCAATGCAAGCTTTCTCAGTACAAGCGGCATTGGCCTTTTTGCCGTTCTTTGGGCAGATGCAAGTGTTGCAACCGTCGTCTGCTGGGAATGTCGACCCCGGCTCGCACCCTGAGAGTAATAAGTAATTAATATTCTATTTAACAAGTGAACATGATCATGTAGGTACGTAGTGTAGACGAACGGACCTGCAAAACTGAACAAATCTGTAAAACCTGATAAAAAATATAAAATCTACCTACTATATTATGTAGCAAGAAAAAACAGTGATTCAATGTTAAAGCCCCGTGGTTGTTAGGTGGAACTACAAATATTACTAAAAGTATTTAGCTAGGCTAAAGATAACAGCGCCACTCTTCAAACAAAGGTACTAAATTATGAAATAGATTATACGTTAAGTATGTGTCACTTGGGTGAGGGCGTAGTTGTCACACATCAACTCCAGCTGTCTGTCAAAAGGGACGCTTTGACAAGATGGCCGCGTTAGACTAGTTGTCAATTTATATTGCACGCGGATGACAAAGGACCTAAACTTGACAAACAGGCAACAAGAACAACACAAAATTAAAAAATGCGAGGAACGCCATAACCTAAAAGCAGGCTTAACAGGCCCGCGCCTGTTAACACCCATGATTTCTTGAAACATCCATGTCATAGAATGTAGTAGGCGAAAAATATCCAGATATTCTTTAGCCTACGTTTTGTTAAAAAATGGCTAAGTAGATTTGTACGTACTTCCTCCACATGCTTTCGCAGTGCACTGGGCATTGTCCTTACGACCGTCCTTGCCGCAGACACACGTATTGCACCCGTCACCAGCAGGAAACTTTGACCCTGGCTTGCAACCTGTACGACGAAAAATTATTAATACATATAAGGCATTTAGATAGCCCAATAAAGGATGATGTAGTCGTTTGAGCTGTAAGACTATCATCATTATCATCTTCTGAGCGCTCAATCTCGGCTTCTGCTAAGGTCCGCTTTCCTGCTCTTTCTTCTCCACTTGGGTATCCTCGTCCGGCCTTGGAAATCCTCGCGTCGCAAGCCGCAAGCTTGTCTACCACCTTTGTGGTTCGCATAAAAAAAGGCGTAGACTCTCGCATTCGACTCAGCGATGACAATCGCTCGCTTCGTTGCGTGTTTAATCGTGTAGGCCTCCTACGGGAGCTCATTCCTGTCATCAGGCAGGTTGCCGGTATCAACTGGCAGGTGTACCTGTTTCCTCATATTCTTGGGGGTAACGCAGCATGGATTTTGTTTCGTTTGAGCTGTAGATGTCGCTATACTCACTTCCGCCACAAGCTCTTGCAGTGCACTGCGCGTTGGCCTTAGATCCGTCGTCGCCACATACGCAGGTGTTGCAGCCGTCGCCAGCTGGGAATGTGGACCCCGGCTCGCAACCTGAACCGACGACATGTTTTTTTACTCTACGGAGTGACAAACGAGCATACATCCCACCTGATGGTAAGAGGTAACTGTCGACCGTCACATCTAGGATCCTTCTAACCGGAACTCAAAGCAAACATTGTTCCTTGGCAGCAGAAATTGATAAGGCGGTGGTACTCACCTAGGCGGACTCCTTGGGCTTGACAGAGTCCTACCGCCTAATACAAAATGTATTTTGTATATATTTTGTTATTGATTGACAATGTTAAATATCTTTTGTTATACTCTAGGATCAAGAATCAAATGGATAAGCCAAGCGCATATACCCGAAAGGGACAGACTCAAAGTACCAGTGTTGCAACCTCTACTAAAATTAAGCCCCAAAATGCTTGAAAAATTCCCTATCATGTAACAGGCTACATATGAGACAGTACGTATCAGACGTACATCTTGCGAATAAATTTACTAGAGAGCGCGTCATAACGAATAAATCAATGACAAAAGAAACTCTTTACTCCGTAAGGTCTTTGCAATTTTACTAGACTATCAAATTTAGTTCAATTTTCAGCCGCGCGCAGTTATATTCGCGAATTCTATACTTCGGTTTTTAAGTAAAACAAAGACATGATTACAAAGCGTTTAGTCACGTATGATGACAGTGTTCAAAACAGAGAACAAAAGATATCATTCATTTTGGACCAAAAACTCGAAAATGCCGGCTAGAAAGAACTATTGCAATTTTCAGATAGAGTATACAATTCCTAACATTTTACACTATGGCGTCAAACCTGTAGGTACGTAGACCAACACCACTATATACCACTGGGCGTACAGCACTAGATAATTTTAGGGTCCATATAAAAATTGGCCGTGTGGTGTCCGGCAGAGTAGAAGAGCACCAACCCCTTACACTCGTGGGTGTCGGACAAGGCAACTTATGTAGGCTGGAAAATGGGCAGCAGCGTTTTCCATTGTTGTATTTATAACACTGCGATCTCCAACCCGCCTGCCGAGGTGGTAATTAAGGCAATAACGTGGTAATTAATCCCTTATCGTGGGAGAGGCCCTAAGTCCTACAGTGGACTGTTATGGGCGGTGATGATGATGATGATAAAAAATTAATACCCCACAACTAAGGTAATTTATCAGTACCACAGGTGGTATCCCTAAAACACCTGTAACCCTGACAAATAAAATGTATAATAAAATGTCGGACTAAAGCTTGATTTTACTTATTCCCAATTTTGTTGAATAGCTGATTTTCTGACAAAGACAAAAAGAAATATCTTTGTCCTTTTCGTTCCTAGCAGATTTTGTATGTTGTGATCTTGTTCATGCATGGTATTATTATTAGCTTGTCATCTCTATGTATTCTCCCTCTTCGGTTAAGTCTTCTATTTCTATATATCAATGGTTATACCTTAATATCAATATCAACCAACGACAATTGGGGTAAAGTAGACGTGTTCTCGAGCGGAGACTCCCTAGTAAATATCCCCAATAATTTGAAAAGGACAAATTTTATTTACCACTTTACATCTGTATATGCGGAACCATTGCTTTTTGCGCTTAACTGTAATTACTAAAATAAAATTAGACTTACACTTATTGGTAGCGTTCACAATGTATACCAAAAATGTCTGAAACAATAAATTTAAAAACATAAAAAATTCTCATAAATTATGACTGTACCTATTACAATTTAAAAAATACTAGTAAACAAATATTCGTGGACAAATTCACAAAGCGCCATCTAGCCCCAAACTAAGCAAAGCTAGTGCTATGGGTGCTATACAACTGATATATAGGGGTACCACGACTTCAGCAGGTTACTTTGACATATTGCGGAAAACGAGTACACTAAATTTATTTTACTGGCAATAAACTATGTAGAGGAAATATAACTCGACGCTTTTGAGTATTCTATAACTTTAATAAACTGCCTTAATTATTGTGCACCATTTAAAATTTTTATACTGTTTAACTTGGGTGTCAACGTCTACTACGTCAAATGTTGACACATTTGACAAGAACCATAATTCCATGAAGGAGGGCGCTAGGTAAAGACCTTTTGTCCCAGAAAAAGTTCTGAAACGTCATTATTCTAATTTTACAATAGGGCCATGTTAGTTTCTTTTTCCGTCACGTTCCTTATTATCCATGTCGCATTGTTGGTGGCATTTGAATTCTGTCATAGAATACTACATGCTTCCGGTGTTGCTGCATAAAACGCAGAACTAGCGCCACCATTCACAGGTCACCTCTTTCGCCGGTCAAGCTTTACTACTTAAATACTTTTAAATACATACTTATTATCACAAAGAAAAAAGAATTACCCCTCGGCCATGAAGTGAGCTAACTTTCCAATTTTGATGCTAACCCAAACCCGTAACAGAAATTACAATTCAAAATTCCAATTTCTGTCCGGCAGAAACCTTTTGTGTGGCAGACCGGCATGTTGACCACTGACCCATTATGAAATTAAATGATGTCTAGATACGTATTGTACATTATAATATTTCCATCCACCAATTTCAATTTTAAATGTCCGACGTCACGTAAAATCAAATACGTACTACATAAACAGTAGAAATTTGTAGATACCTACTAATAAGCTCTTACGTTATGAGGTACATAGATAGGTACCAAAGATTTAGTTAGAACTTACCATGAACTGAAAAATCACAAACAAAAACAAATGATGCATTTTAATTCTTTTTTCTAAACTGTTTTTTGTCTATCTGGTTTCGTTTTTGCACTATTTCTCTACACAGCAGCTGTTTTTCCGCTGTCTATAACACCTCTGCAGTACCTCCTCCGTTGTTATGACTTCATATAAGAATAAACAACATTTATCACTTTTGTTACAAACGTATTGAATCTGTATTTATTGCAAACATACATATTTATGAATGTATTTAAAAGTGTTTTTTTACCAATATTGCCGAAAGCTATCTAAATATCAGTGTATTCTGTATACTCAGTTGTAATAACATCTGATGCCTTATTTTTTTAGCCGTATTTAATCAAATTTATTTCATTTGTTCGTGCCAAATGGATTTTTATAGCCAACATTGATCTCTTGGTCAGAACTAATTTGTAAGCGGTCATAGCGATCGCTGTAACGCTAAATAGTCATATCCGTTACAATTTAACGAAATATATATAAAAGTTAAGAACAGTAGTTAGCCGAGTGGTGTCCGGCAGAGTAGAATAGCACCATAATCTCTTACACTCGTGGGTGTCGTACAAGGCGACTAATATTTTCGAGGCAAAAGATCTAGAGTCTGCGCAGGTTGGAAAATGGGCAGAAACGTTTTCCACTGTTATATTTATTACACAGCGATATCCAACCCGCCTGCCAAGCGTGGAGATTATGGCAATAATGTTCCCTTCCGTGGGAGAGGCCCTAAGTCCTGCAGAGGACTGTTATGGGCTGTGATGATGAATGCCAATAGTTTTTAATACTGTGATCTCCAACCCGCCTGCCAAGCGTAGTTTGCTAGATCACGTATTGGGTAATCCCCAAGGATACATGGGAAATAGATGCCTAAACCTGTCCATATCAGGATGTTTCTGGACACGTCTGCGAGAGCCAATTGCAAACGAAGCGAGAATGCCCAAGACCAGGCGAAGTGGAGAAGAAAGAGTAGAAAGGCGGACACCCTAGCAGAAGCCTGGATTGATCACCCTGATAATGAACTTGAAAAAATTAGATTAGATCCCACCAAAATACACTTGTGTAAAGTAAGGCCAAGGTTCCTGCCCAAAAATCAATCTTTTTGATATAAAACTTTAAATTGATTTTTTTTCTACCTAAATTAATATCCAAACATTTGAATTGTGGCCAGAACTTGGTCTAATTTTATATCTAAGCATTTTATTACGCCGTGATTTTTGGGCAGGAACCTTGGCCTTATTTTACACATGTATTTTTGGTGGGAATGGGGAGCTCGTTGCGGTGCGGACAACTCGATTAGCCACAAAGTCCGAAACAGTCAGCTGTCCAGTTACCGGCATCGGTACGCGTTCTTTAACTTTGGTTTTCGGTTTAGCAACCACGCTGTCATAAGACTGGGATGGGTATCACAGCCTTATCTGTTTCTGACACCAAGAAACAAAATTTAATGCTTGCATGATTGTTTTTGCATTTCATTTCTTTTATGGGGACAAGACAACTGTAGGCTAATTACGTAACTCTGTTGCCAACAATTCTCTGATTTTAATGATTGAAATTGTTACTTTTGCCATTAAGATTTAATAGTTTCAGTTTGTTAATTGCAATGTCATTTAACTAACTTTGTTAGTAACTGAACCCATGAAATCGATGATACGGAATCGCAAAAGTAACCATTTTAATCATTGAAATCAGAGAATTGTTGGCAACAAAGTTACGTAATTAGCCTATTGATGTGATTACAGGCATGAGGCGTTCCTCAGTGGCAACGCGCTTGCGGTTCTGCATTTTTGTTTTTTGAAATATGTGCTGTTTTTCGCGACGAGTACCGCTTTGCAAACCAATAAAAAGCAATTATTAAAATTATTGTCTGGTGGATTCAAGGCAACGTCTGCATCTGTTCTTGTTTATCGTAGCTGTTGCTGGTTTGTATTCCGCTTAAACAATAGTTCAATTGACGTCAAGAAAAGGGTATCTGTAATAAATAAAACACTACACATGTTTTTATTGAATTTATATAAAATATTCGTTTCGAAACACAAATATATTTTTATGCACTGTATGCAATGACACGTTGTATTTTCCGACATTAGGGTCTATAGGATTGTCGCTAATACCTTTCTTGAAGACCTCCCGTGTGTTGCTGGCACAAACTTCTGTATGTAAATTGGAATCCTGCGGTTGCTGTATCCATATGTTGTGATGACTTACTATCAGTTGAGCTGATGACATGTATCCTGCAGGTTGGAAAGAGTCTGTCCTACACACAGACCTATAATCGGTGGCAATATGGGTGGTGTGACGCGAACTAGATCACTCTCTTTATATGTACTTACTGCGCTGGCTCAGCGACCCAAAGTGGATCTTGGCCTCCGATACCAGAGATCGCCTCTTGCATGCATCTCAGTTTTGTCTGTCACGATTGCGTCTGACACTCTTAGGTATTTGGTAAGCTGTTGGTGTTCCAAACAAATAAAAAAATAGGAAAACAAATAAACACAATAATTGATTTCGTAACTTTAATTTTATTGTTTAATCCGGTCTTCTCCTTTAGTCGTCTTTCCGGTCTTTTCATAGATATGTAAAGGGTTTAAATCTTGGCGGTTGTCCTAATTTCATGCTGTAAACACAAGATTAAGTTATGCTTTTGTTACTCAAAAATTTTCAATAAACAATATACCTATGTAAATTTATCACCCTAATATCCAAAATACTTTTCTTATGTACTTATACATTCGTCTTTAATTTCGTCATTCGTTGACGAATTGACTTATATATATATAAAACTTGTTGTTGAGCCAGAGCACATGAGTAGATAGTGCTAAGAACCCACGTATGTACCTTCACGGTTTGTCCCAAGTGCTTATGAAATTTTGGTTACATCAAACATGCACAGCACACATCATCATCATCATAATCTTAGCTTTAATGTCCCGGTTGTGCTATCGAGCACGAGGGCCCGGGGTCTGCCTTGAGCATGATCCAGGATTTCGCGATCAGGTAATTACAGTGGAGCTACTACCATCTGACCTCCGTGACCCTGCTACCAGGGAAACCATACCAGATTGGAGGATGGTGCACATGCACGGCACACATAAATGTCATTCAATTATTTTTCCCATAAAGCTAGTTTCACTAATAATTAATAAAAAACTAATAAATAATTAATATTATAAATATTGTTCTTGGGTTTATAGAGTTCGTTTTAGTACTCACAGAATGCTACTTGGGATTATTAGAAGATATATCGAAATCAACAAGTAAGCAAAACTGATTTAATAATGAAGACGTTCGTCTGTATTCAACAAGATAGTAGCTAAAAGATGGACGTTTTCAAGGATGCTATTCGAGCGGCGAATAATCAAGAGCTACTGTCTTCGCGCGGCGCTGATGGCCAGGAGAGACGATATTTACTGCTCGGCGTGTGGGTAAGTACCACAATAACAGGTCCGCAGTGAGGTACTTTAGAGGTCAATTTAAAGACCGAGAGAGGACCGATATTTACGAGATGGATATTGCCAAGACGGGTATACACAATCAGGTGAGTCATCATCATCGAGAATGGGGTCCAAGACGCCCGTTTAGGGGTGCTCATCAGTCATCATCATTTAATAATAATAATAATATACGCTATATGATTGACACAGACAAAAACTGACAACAAAGACTTACAAGTTTTTTCGACCCTAACTACATATTGTCATGTGAACATAACAACTCGGTAGAATTATCGGACCACAATTCTAAATATAGATTACGGTGCATATCTGTCGGCTGTGAAATTTAAAACAGTGTCCAGATGGAACCTTCCAATACACAGAGAGCGGATTTATATAAATGGATTCGGTGGACAATTAAAACCGAGGGTTTTTATTACATTCAACTGGCTACAAATGGAACGACATTCCATCATAAGTTTTATGTTTTGAAATTGTTGCCATATAGTACAGTAAGAATATTAGGCCAAGACTTTTTACGTAAATATAATTGTATACTAAATTTTGAAAGCAATGAATTAACTTTAGAGAACAAAGGAAAATAATTAATGTTACCTTTACAATTAGGATCTTTAGGAAGTAATAATCCATATTATACATCATAATTCCACCGAGGTGCGAAACATTATTTTATATTACAACATGTATGAAAGAAGATTGTATTATTTTGCCAAAAGAGTTGTGTCAAGGAGTGTACATAGCCGGAAGCACCAGCAAACCGTGTAATGGACAGATATACAGATATACACGTATATACGTATACAGATATTAAACACGCGAAACGAAGAGATTCAACTTAGCTATTTTAGACCAGAAATAGAAAAACTTACTGACTATATCATTTGTAATTTTGATAAAGGTGAGGTAAATGGCCAAAGGGTTAGGAATTAGAGGTTCCACATAAATTTTAATCATCTGAATAAAGGAGAAAGAATATCTAAAGAAAACATATGTGCAAAATTTTCAGACGTTTTACATCTTTCCGGTGACATACTGACCATAACGAATATTTTACAAGAGCATATTCACTTATAGCCAAATATAACCCCAGCCTATTTAAAACAGTACCTATAGATTACCATTTTCTCAGAGAAAGGAAATGGAAAACCAAATAACTAATATCCTCAGAGACTGAGTCATTATTAGTTCCGGAAAATCTGATGATAATACAACGTTTGAGATTAGTAATCGATTTCCGGAAACTAAATGACAGAATTATGGACGACAGATTCCCACTCCCAAACATTACAGATATTCTAGATCCAGCTGAATCTATGTACTTTTCCCAATTAGATCTTTCTTTGGCTTACTATCAAGTTAACTTAGATTCTGAGTCAAGGAAGTATACATCTTTCAGTCTGGTCAGTTTCAGATGACACACTTACCTATGGGATTAAAAATAAGTCCTAGCTCTTTCTCGCGCATAATGACAGTTGCAATGTCTGATTTACAGTATGATAATTTTTTTATTGATTTAGATAATCTCATTTGTTTTGGTGCCAATTTAGAATCACATAATAATTTTTTTATAGATATGTATATTAGATTGAGTAAAGTAAACTTAAAGTTCAACCCTAGCAAATGTGACTTTTTACGGAAAGAAATGTTATTCCTTGGATATGTTATTTCTGCGGACGGAATAAAACCGGACCCAGAAAAAATAAAAGCCGTACAAACATATCCAGTGCCAAGTAATAGTGATGAGGTACGGAGATTTGTAGCCTTTTCAAATTATTATAGGAAATTCATACCTCATTTTGCTGAAAAAACAGTTCCATTAATAATTTATGTTGAAAAAATGTCGCTTTTGAATGGACAAAAGAATGCCAAACCAGTTTCGACATAATATACTTTGTTTTAAAGTTTAACTTCAACCCCCCTTTACAGTACTGTAACGATCACTATGTACCATGAGCTCGTCACTGTACTATTTATTTGTATATCGTATGTTTATAGTTGATAGATTTAGAAATGAATACGTATATCATACACAGAGCAGAGTGTGGTTAAAATATAGTTTGCTTATCATGATTTCTTTTAACAAATGCTCTCAAATACTTAACTAAAACTTGGTTCTGTAATAAACTTAAACAATTTATTTGACGTTAAGTGTAATATTTTATTTCGAAAGCACGTCATAAATATACGCTATTGATTTGTTTGAACGACAGCCAAAATATCGAGAATATTTTAAATGTTTGGCGTTAAGTTATGGGACCCATGAAAAAAGACCCACAAGTGATAGTGATGTGAATATACAAATACGTTTCAACGAAATATCGAAATAAATAATTAAGTTAATGTACCACATACCATAACCAGTCTAGAGCTTAATTCTATTCTACTTGTTTGACGACTGAAATTGATTTGCTTCATAGAAATTAAATCTCTCCATAATCGGTTTGATGTAACATTACGTCGGGTTTATAGTACCTAAAATGTCGTTTACAGTTTACTAATAGTTTCCTACACCATGACTTTTGGTCTAAAGAAATTCCAATTCGAATCCATTTGCTTGTGTATTTTTGTTTGCGTTGTTTGAATTTAATCGACTCGTTGAATTAATAAAACGTCGTATTATATACATCCCTAGCTGTTATAACATTTAACTATTTTCGGTTTATCAGGAACAGTTTGTAAAATTTATGGATGTGCGAACGTTATAAGAGCAGTCGCTTAGACCTCATAAAAGTTGAAACATTTCATTTTTTGTTTGTTTAAAATATTGGACTGTGGGAATTTTGAAGATAAGAAATCCAAGCAAGGTGGCCAGGGTAGTAGAAACATGATGAACATGATTGTATCCATTTCCGTAACTAAGAAACCCCAGGTTTTGCAAATTTCCACGGGAAAATTCATTACAACTCGCGTGTGATTTGTTAAATTAATTTGTGCTTTATTACTTTGTGTTTTTTCGGCTTGTGAGGAAAACTTACATATTCTTGGTGACGTTTTTCAAAATTTATACACAACGTAATGGGTCCGAAAATTTAAATCCATAACTAGACGATCACTCGCTTACGGCCAAATCACAATATTTGAAATGATGTTTATTATGTCTACTCTTTATAGGTAGATACTCGTATGTGTGTATTTATATTATTAGGGTGACTAAAAAGTTGCAGTACCCGAATTTACACGATAACCACAAATTCATATTACAATCGGATGCCTCTGGGTTTGCGATATGATCGGTCTTATGTATCATCATCATCATATCAGCCAGAAGACGCCCACTGCTGGGCATAGGCCTCCCCCAGAGATCTCCACAAAGGCCGGTCCTGTGCCTTCCGCATCCAGCTGGTACCTGCGATCTTTACCAGGTCCAAAACCAGTCGCGTACGCAAGCCGTAGCTTAAATAAGGCAGAGCGTAGATATCCAACTATCGAAAAAGAGTTACTTGCTATAGTTTGGTCCATAAAATACCTTAGACCATACTTATATGGCAGACGGTTTATTATAAAAACGGACCCTAAACCATTTATATACTTATTTAACATATCAAACCCTTCTAATAGATTATTAAAGTTAAGTTTAGCGTTAGAAGAGTATAGCTACGAGATTGAGTATGTGCGAGGGTGTGATAACGCAGCTGCAGACGCGTTGTCACGCATTTGTGATGAATGAGCATGTGATGGTAGTTTTGACTAGGAAACAATGGAAAAAGTGAAAGAGTGTTGTGATAAATTTGTGCGCGATAACATCGTGAATAACGGTTGGCCTGATCACCCAAGAGTTGTCGAGATGATTAAGGTTTTAACAATTTTACACAGAGTTATTATTTACCGATGAAAATGAGTGGTAAAGGGTGCAAAAATGTATAACAGTCCGTACTAATAATTTTATTTATTCAGAAGAGCAAAATAACATTTATGTGTAACCATTAGCCCGATCACAATGCACGCGAGACTTTGTGAGAGACTAAGTTCATTTTTGAAAAAAAAATGTATTGTATATTATTAAAAATGAAAATAAGGGTTATCTCAAACAATTAATAAAATGACGATGTGGACCGGTCCACGAGTATGTATAATGAAAGGAGTAAAACGTACTAGGTACTGATGACGATACAAAACGCATAATACTAAATGACTATCATATGTTGCCCACCAGTGGTCATGCTGCGCTGGGATTAGGTGCAAGTACAACAATATTAAGAGGAAGTACTTCTGGCATGGTCTTGAAAGTCACTTCACTAACTTTGTAAATCGATGTGGTAAGTGTCAACGTTATAAACACTTAAAGACAGTTAAGGAATCGATGGTGATAACGGACACAGGTAAGTGTGCATTCGATAGATTATTTTTAGATTTAGTAGGTCCCCTAGTTACAGATCGTTTGTGTCCTTCTCTCAATACTAAGATGAAAAATATAGAAATATCTATGTCGCGTCTTTTCTCGCTTATCGCGTGCGAGAGTAGCTTGTGCTAGCCGTACTGCTGGGGCTAATAGGTTTACTGTTGTGAAAGGCTATGTGGATGTGAGTGTGTATGTTTGTGTGTTTTAGTGTTAAGTGTGAGTGTATGTAAGAAAATGTGGTTAAGAGCGTAAGAGCATAATAGGATGCGAAAGCAAGGCGAAAGCTGCGAAAAGTTCCTCTAAATACGACCCTTACAAAATTATTTGACGATATTACTCACAATTTATCCTTTGCTATGCACAAGATTTTAGTGCACAGACTGTTTCTTTTTAGACCAGTTTCATTACAAAAACATGTGTTGCAGCCATCGCGTGCAGGGTAATGTGTTCCAGGTTCACAAGCTGGTGAAAGGTAAGCTCATTAGGTAGGGTAGGGCATAGAATGTTGCATTATAGATAACATGGAGTCTTCAAGAAAGGGGTTAAAAGGTTTTTACGGGGTCGGCAACGCGTGGGTGATGCTCCTGATATTGCAAACGTCCATACGCTGCGGTGACCGCTTACCATCAGGCGGGCCGTAAGCTTGTTTGCCACCTTAGTGGTATAAAATATAAAATAAAAAATACTTGCTAGCTTTTGCTGGTCGAAGTCGCGGGACTTCGTTCTGGTAAAATTATTCCTCCTTCAATTATATAAATAATAATAATAATTTTGGGGTTAATGGTCTCGGTTGTGCTACCGCGCACGAGGGCCCAAGGTTCACCTTGACCATGATCTAGGATTTGGCAGATCAGATCACCTGCAGTGGAGCGACCGCCATCTGACCTCCGTGACCCTGCTACCAGGGAAACCTGACTAGATTGGGTCATGTTTATACATTCAGTCGCCTGAATGTTCAGGTTTCATAACGATGTTTCCCTCACCGTAAGAGGATCGATTAGTATTCAACTAATGTACATAACTCAGAAAAGAGACATTGGTACATGGCCGCAGCGGGATTCGAACCCGGTACCTCTCGCTTACGAGTCGGTTACTGACGGCTACCGAACCTCTATTCGACCTGACGACCTGAGTGGTTCAATGGTCAACATGCCGGTCTGCCACGCAAGAGGTCCCGGGTTCGATTCCCGGCCGGGCAGAAATTGAAATGATGAATTTTAATTTCTGTTACGGGTCTGGGTGTTCTATGTATAATAAGTATGTATTTAAAAGTGTTTAAGTAGTATATGAGTTATCTAGCACCCATAGTACAAGCTTTGCTTAGTTTGGGGCTAGATGGCGCTGTGTGAATTTGTCCACGAATATTTATTTAATATTTATTATTTATTGTTTCTCATTAATTAAACAGTCATAATAAATTTAAAAATAAAACTTACTACCAAGCTGGAAGTTACGCATCTTTGCACCATATCTATAACGACTACTGCGACCACTTACAAAATGTACCTAATGAAAAAAAATATACTAATAATATACATGGTCATCTTGGCTTTTCTCGCGCAAGCAGGCCCGACGTCCGGCTCGACCATGATCCAGGATTTGGCAAATCTGGTAAACTCGGTAATACAATTTGACAAATGAAAGACTTGACGAATAGAGAATTTGGCTTAAAATGTAAATGTACCAAAAGGGTAACTAGCGAAGCTATAACTAGACGAAAAGTAGATTTGACATATGGATTAACCATGTAAGGCCACGGAAGCTCATACTTAACAAAACATGACATAACATAAACTACACTATAGGCGCACTGTATGACGCAGCGTGGGTAGGCCTCCCCACAAGGTAGACCGACGACCTGGTAAAGATTGCAGGTACCAGCTGCATGCGGAAGACACAGGGCCGGCCTTTGTGGAGATCTCTGGGGGAGGCCTATGGCCAGCAGTACGCGTCTTTCGGATGATATGATGATGATGACACTATAGATAACCCAGTAAAAAATATTCCCAATATTTCATTTGTTTCTAAAACAAGTTCTGTTCCATTACAAAAAGTAACGATTACAGGAAGGACATAATTTTTTAACTATCGCGGTTATTATCACACATCTGAAGGGTATGTGCCGTGTGGTGTCCGGCAGAGTAGAATAGCACCAACCCCTTACACTCGTGGGTGTCGTACAAGGCGACTAATGTTATCAAGGCAAAAGATAAAGAGTCTCCGTAGTCTGGAAAATGGGCAGCAACATTTTCCATTATTCTATTTAAACACTGCGATCTCCAACCCGCCTGCCAAGCGTGGAGATTATAGCAATAACCTCCCCTTTCATGGGAGGGGCCCTTAGTCCTGCAGTGGACTGTTACGGTCTGTGATGATGATGATGATGAAGGGTATGTTCCGGGTTTCCTACCGCGTACCTTTGCAGTAGTAGCAGACAACTTTTGCGAAAGCGGGTAGATCGACTTCGGCCGCTTTATCGCTAACCAACACCGTCCGGCGCTCGCAGCTCTCCAGTCGTCCCGTGACCATGATGCATGCAACTGAATCAAAATATCGGGCTACTCGTCAACAAAGGTACGCGGTAGGAAACTCGGAACATACACTTAAAATGTAAAGAAAGGTCCTTCATCATTATCATATCTGCCGAAAGATGTCCATGCCTCTTGCATAATTCTCCACAAAGGACAGTCCTGTGCCATCCTCATTCAGCTGGTACCTGCAACCTTTACCAAGCCGCGGAAGGCCTACCGACGCTGCGTCTTCGCTACGTGATCACCAGCAATATTATTTATTACTAACCATACTTATTGTATTTTTATACAGTAAGGTTATTAGGAGCGTCTGTGGCCAAATGGTAACGTTATCAGACACGTAAACGAGAGATACGAATCCCACTGCGGCCATGTACCAATGGCTCTTTTCTGAGTTATGTACATTACTTGAACACTCATAGATGCTCTTACGGTGATGGAAAATATCGTGATAATACCTGCACATTCAGGCGATTGAATGTGTGACCATGATCCAATCTGGTCAGGTTCCCCTGTCAATAGGGTTACGGAGGTCAGATGGCGTCGCTCTACTATCTTTACCTGATCTGCCAAATCCTGGATCATGGTCAAAGTAGACCCCAGACTCTTGTGCGCGGGAGCACAACCGGGACATTAACGCCTAGATGATTTTTTTATACAGCAAGGTTATCAATTATTTATTAAATGCAATTTTAAAATCATTCAGAGTCCAAATAAATTTTAACTTACCAAAACACCGATGAGAAAAATGTGAAAAATTGAACGCATCGTAATGACTTCCAAATGTGACTTGTTGGATTCATAATCATTAATACCCACCATGAAATCATACGATTGCTGAAGTGTGGATCAATCTTGTTGTGGCGAAAGTTTTTTCTTCATTCTAATAGCTAATTTAAATTAAATGCATTGCTGTTTACCTATTACACGATACCATATAAACATTGCATGACCGTGTTAAGGATTTTGACGACCTACGGCACTATTGGCTAACTCAGTTGGTAACTAAATTTGACACTAGATAATTCTACACTAACGTCATCTAAGTTGGCCACTAGCAATATCGTCTACTAAATTAGAGTAGTGTAAGATTTTTATGTCAAATTCAGAGATAGCCAAAGCCCCTCAGTTGTACAGTTAGTAAACATGCTGGTCTGCCACGCAGAACTATTTGCAGATGCAGGTAGCACAGGCTAGATGGCGCTGTGTGAATTGTCCAAGCATGTTTATATTTCTTTATCTTTGTCTCTCAGTTTGTCTGATAGTATATAGCTTGAAATTGATCAACTGCTTGTATGATAAAAACTTTAGGGGATTATAAAAAGCAGCTTGGTATGTTCAGCAGTGGATGTCCTGTGGCTGAGATAACTTTGGCATAGGCGAATCTACAATCTAGTTTGGCCTTGGTCGAACTGATTTTTAAGGAAGTAAAAACATGCTGCATGGTTAGCCGTGTGGCAGAGTAGAATAGCACCAACCCCTTACACTCGTGGGTGTCGTACGAGGCGACTAATGTGTTCTAGGCAAAATATATAGAATCTCCTTGGGCTGAAAAACGGGCAGCAACGTTTTCCATTGTTATATTTATTACACTGTGGTCTCCAACCCGCCTGAAAATCGTGGAGATTATGGCAATAACCTCCCCTTTCGTGAGAGAGGCCCTAAGGCCTGCAGCGGACTGTTATGGAGTATGATGATGAAAAACTCAATATAAATAAGAAATACTAGCTGATTTACAAACGCGTAAAGACGGCCTTATCGCTATAAGCGATTTTTGTTATTATTCAAGAAATAAATAACTGTGTCCAGGCCAGAGCACGCCGGGCATTGCATTGCACAGGCATTGCATTGCATACCTCCATCGGATGGGAATGGTATGGGCTTGGGGCTATTCCGATCTGCCCGTGCGTACGAGCTTTATGTAAGTGAAGAGATAAAGTTTAAAAATATTAAAAGGTTGCCATCTCAATATAAGTCAAGTTTTAACCATTTGTTTAGTGATTCAAAATCAATTAGGCTTACGCCAAACCTTTGGTCAAGTATCCAGGATACTATAGACAGAACCTTTGGTCTGAAATCAGGTTTGCGTCTGGGTCTTAATGCAATTCCTTCGGAATTCCTATTTTTTTAAGTAGAGAAGAAAATGCCACATCGTAGAAAAAAAACATTGCAACCTTAAGTAACTAATTAAATTTTTTTATTAAGAAATTGCAAGACCACGTGTATGATTAATTATGTGCAAGTTAATCAAGTTTATTTAATAAGCAATTTATAAAGAATCGTAGAGTTTTCCTTCAGCAATCAAGTGTGAAGGTCAACGTGAACTTTACGGTTCTACATTTCTATTTAGATACTAGCGACCCGCCCCGACTTCGCTTCTTGGCTTTTCTTAACTATAATATGCATGTTTCCATCATCATCATCTTCGTCTTAGCGCATATCCCGGCCTCTGCCAGGGTCCGCTGTCCTACTCATTCTTCTCCACTTCGCCCGGTCGTCGGCATCCTCGCGTCGTAAGCCGTTGGCTCTCGCATTCGACTCAGCGATGTCAATGCATCGCTTCTTGGGTAGGACACGGGGCCTCTTTCCTGATACCGGCAGGTTCAGGCACCTATTACCCACGTATCCCTGAGGCTTACGCAACACGTGACCAAACCAGCGCAGGCGAGCCACCTCGATCTTATCTACGATATCCCTCACGCCAGGACTGCCAAGGATGTACTCGTTACGAGCTCGATCGAGTCGCGTAACTCCGCACATCCACCGCAGCATTTTCATTTCATTGGCGTGGAGTTCGCGAACGTATTTCGTCAGCGCTGGCCATGTCTCGCAGCCATAGAGCATCACCGGTCCAATTATACTCTTGTATTTAAGCCCTATGAGCTTGACAGGGATTTTAGGGTGGCAGGTGACTGCCGTGAGTTCCCGCTGTTTGGCCCAAGCTGCAGAGATTCGGAACTTGACATCGGGGCCAATATCGCTGGACTCGTGCATCACGCAACAATGCATGTATGCATAGGCATGATTTAATCTGTATTTTACAATATACCTTACGGAAGTAATTATCTACCTGATGATGAAAATCCATTGCGTAGTTTAGGAGGAGTTAGTGGAAATACATACAGACAGTCACGGAAAGCGACTTTAGTTTATACTATGTATAAATTATAAGTGATTATTACGTACCACTTACCATAGGCTCATTTCAGAGTACGTCGATATAGGCATTCATGATTCGCGGCTTATGTTGCAGGCAAAAAAAATGCAGAACTTCAGGATTGTTACAGTAAGGAGTCATGCCTGTAACTGCGCTAGGTACCTTATCTTGGCAGTAGGTATTTGGCGGATCTTTTCGATGTTTTCCCTCACCATAAGAGCATCGGTCAGTGTTCAACTAATACATAACTCAGAAAGGAGTCATTGGTACATGACGGCATTAGGATTCAATACTGGGACCTGGGGGGAAATTTTTAATAAAGATATTGAGCTAAAAAAAATGTCGAATTTGAGATGTCCACAGCGCGAGAATTAGGCCCCTGTCCTTTTCGAATCGGACCACCGACGCTCCAAGTATCGCATATATTTTCTTATATTATTCTATGTTCTTTATAGTAAAAAATAGTGACACAGTATATCTTACTGATAAGAATTTATACAACTTACTGTGCAACCCACGAACCAATTATTAATGTAAGTGACCTGAGGTATATACTATGTAGAATTTTAATACCCAATTTTACTACAGTCCCATTTCCATTCTCCCATTGGATGGTATTGGTTCGTTTCTCTCTCCAATTAGTTGCTTTATTTCTGGCGGTTCTGACAGTTTAGACATAGACATGATTTATTTTGACATCACAAAAATCCATAAGCGTTTACATATTAAGAAAATTTTAGAACACTTAATACTAAACAAAAGCAAAGTAGGTACAAACACACAAATACAATAAATCATGGACCAATGCGACGCCAAAAAAAGACCCCAGCTTAGCATTAGCTACAACAAGTGCTGCGGCGCTGATTTTCAGTGGAATCTTGACTGTAAGGAGACCTGCATGAAGTACACAGCATAAATAAAATAAATAAATAAATGAAATATATACGTAATTAAATTAAAGTATATGTGTAAACAAGTGTATATTTAGTGAAATATAATAAATTACTTAAACACTACGTAGGCGTAGGCATCTACCATAAAGAACAAAGACACCTATATATATACATCATTGCCGAGATGTTGCCAAGTAACATGGAATGGCGCGACCACCAAGCGGAATACGTTTCTGATAAACTAGAAGCATTTTCTTAAGGTTGCATTGAAAAGCATTACTAGTTTTGCATAAACGCAATGGTGGTGGTAAGTTATTCCAAAATTTGGTAGCCGCGTAACGAAAGCTGCCACGAAAAGCTGCAGAATGGTGGCGCGGGACGCTCCTCCCTTCAGCCATCTAAGTTTTTCAAAATATATTCTGGCTTTCCAGTATTAATTACACCAAACAAAAGTGTAGCTAAATGTCATTTTCAACACATTCGCATTATTGACATGGCCTCTAGGAGGAATCTAAAAGCAATAACGGGCACAAGCGTTTTGCACTCTTTGTACAGCTCTGTCCGTTCGTGCCAACAGTCTAGGTCCATAGACAACGTCTCCGTATTCCAACTTAGACAGCACTAGAGAGTCGCATATCCTGACACGCAAATCAATTGATTAAAAATCCCGTATGCGATATAGTACTTTCAATCGATAAAAGCAGTTGCGAATTGTGTCAAGAACATGCCCCTCAAAGCGCAAATCTTCATCTTATTTAAGACCTAGGTTGCGGGTTTCCTTTACTCGGTCGATTTGGACACCTTTACTTGAAATTACCGTATTACAGCCTGCCACACTTGCAACTTGTTGCCTAGACCCTAATAACATTTGCTTTGTTTTTATGGGGTTTTAAAGTAGACAATTCCTGTCTCACCAAGCGGCTAATCGCTCTAGGTCAACACGCAACATATCCACTGCTACATTAGTCTCTGCAAGGTTAAAAGAAATATAAACTTGTGTATCATCAGCATAAATGTGATTTCTAAAATGATCGATTACGTTGCTCATATCGGCGGTGTAAAATATAAATAAAATAGAGCCCTGAGGCACGCCTCTATGCAGTGATTTCGGACTGGACAAAAACGTCTGTCCCCTATCGTTATTCACCTTAACAATCTGATAACGGTTAGTAAGGCACTCCGCATATGACGCGACAGCGACGCGACGGACACATGCAGGATGCATGCAGGACGCATGCAGCACGCATTCACTCCGCACACGACGCGACATACACGCGACAGCGACGCGACACTGTCAAGTGACGGTTTACAAAGATCATTTGGCACGTGACCGAAATCAGAATTAACGCTGCCATCTTGTAAAGCGTCATTTTTGACAGGCAGCTGGTGTTGATGTTTGACACTCACGCCCTCATCCAAATGCCAAATGATCCTTGTACCTGTGATGCAATGAGGAAAGAAAAAGCTCCTTTATGAGGAGAGAGCACAATGTCAAATAATGCGTGAAACAGATGTGCACAAACTAGAATAACTATTCATAAAATTCCATTGCATCATAGTTTATCTTATTTTATACATACCTACACTCAGCAGCACAAAAACGTGTTAAAGTGCTTGTCACAAATTTATAAAGAAACTATGGGTTATTTATGAGATGTTTAGTCGTGCGTATAGATTTAAAACAACTTGTTTAGTTTATCTACTTTGTCCATTGACTCACTTTTTCTAACAATCGGTGCCAGAACTGTTTTCAACGTTAATCCAAGAGGTAAGTTTAATTTTTTTTATATGTGAGTCTAAGACAAATGTTTATTTATTTGTTAGAATTAAAACACTTTTTAAACAAGTTCCACTATAATTATTATTTTTTATTTGTCACTTACTGTTACCTAAATTGGTCAGGCGGTCTTCTTAGCCAATTTGGGGCCAATTATCGACATATTATTTGCATTTTAAGAGGTACCCGGCACAATGAACGGTCACAGGTCATCATCACAGCTCGTAACAGTCCACTGCAGGACTTAGGGCCTCTCCCACGAAAGGGGAGGTTATTGCCATAATCTCCACGCTTGGCAGGCGGGTTGGAGAACGGTCACAGGTATTTAACGCTAAAGTTATATCGTAAAATGGCTTACTCTACTCTATTTTTTTCAACTACAATGTACTGAGGCTGAATACAACATGCTCATTGGTTCATTCAAATCAAGTACGCTAAGGCGGCTTTTACGTTGTGGATTTTACCTGCGATTTTCATGTGTTATTAAAATAAATCTTAAATATCATAATTACTCGTTTTTTTAAATTCGATACAATCAACGAGAGCGACATTGAGACTGGTTGAACAGTCTCGGAGCCGATTGGCACCGACAGCAGTTCAGTTCAAATACCATTATATTCTACTGTCATTTATTTAAGATGTATGCAAAAATCAATTCATTTGATTACCGGGAAGTGGGAAGTGGGTGGTTGATGTGAACGCTGACTTGTAACCTGAGTATCATCTTTAAAATCGGAATCGTTTTAAGCGGAACTACAAACATTAGCTAAGTATATAGCTAGTCCAGAAACAACAACAGAGACAATTGCGCCACTATTCATAGGAACTAAATGTTGAAACAGGTTATACAAAGGGAGAATTATAAAAGTATTCTATACAGATAAAACATTTACCCATAGTTCTCAGCTTTTTGTGACCACTCATATAACTTACGCCTATGTCAGACCATGCCACCCTCGCCAGGCACGAGGAGAAGAGGACGGCCCAAGAAGCGATGGGTAGACGTCTTAAGGACGTTGTCGTTAAGTGTGCCAACAAATTCTCCACTAAGGATGCCGAAGATGCAGCGAAGTGGACAAAGAGAAATAGGAAAACTGACCCGGGGCCATCAGAAAGCACAACGGGACTGACGCCAAAATTATGATCATGGTTTCAGAGAGTATACCGCTTTCGACATTTTTATGCTTTTTCACATAATGTGATCGATAGATAGTAAGATTTTTTAACGATTGGCATAACTTGTACGATTTGCAACAAAGTAGTTATTATTTCAATATTGCGAACAGTGGAGTATTGAGCTGGAGGTTAGGTAGGTTCTACTTATTTATTATTGGTATATTTTTTCAACCGGGCGAGTTTAAAAAACAATCTTATTAAAAAAAGAGAGTGTTCTAAGCCTTTTTCCATATTTTGACTTAAAGATAACTTTTAAGCGTAAAAACGAGATTTTAAAATTATACTAGCTTTTGCACGCAATTTGGCCGACCACTTTTTACGTTGTCCCGTTCTTTTCAACAAGAGGTAGCCACACCCAGTAGCTACTTACCCAGTACCCACAGTAATTTGCAAAAATCCATTCTAAGCAGACGCCTTTAAATTTTTTTTACTAGACCTGCCATAATGTTTGCGGGGTTTATGCTTTTTAGGCTAAAACCCGTTTCGCTAGAGCCTCGTCTGACTGCCAGCACGAAGACCACTTGCTGGTGTAGGTAGCTTAGGCCCCTGAGATGGTTTTGAGGTCCGATAACCTCCCATAATGTTGTTAGGTATACTTATCAAATATACGCTGAGCTCTTTAGCTATTGTAAATGTACTGGGAGTTCAACGTTGGTTTGCTAAAAAAAAATTGCTTTATTGGATCTTTGTACCGCACCAGATTTTTGTTGCTGGTTTGCAATTTCTATAGCAATTTTTTAGATGCTTTCAGCCTAAATGCTGTCCCAGGATATAATCTATCACTATACAAAAAAATATCAAAATCGGTTAATAGTGTCCGTATGATGCATGGTCAATAAAAAACCTGCCTGTACATCTATTAATAATAGACAAGAGCAGCGAGACCGTAAATCGAGGTTGGTACCATAATTAAAATCTTTAAGTGCGTCCGGGCTCACAGTACACTCTGTTATCAGTTCACCTGCTTTACATTTATATTCAGTATCTGAGATGTATAATTATGAGAGTGTTGGTGGCCTAATGGTTAAGGGGTAAGACACGTACCCCGAGGTACCGGGTTCGAACAGCAATGCCACCATGTATGCTTTATAAGTTACATTAGTTTAACACTAACCAGTGTCCTTGCGGTGAGGGAAACATCGTGATGAAATCTGCACGTTCAGGCCCCTGAATCATCATCATCATCCGAGCGGTCAATCCCGGCTATTGCCAGGGTCCGCTTTCCTGCTTTGCTTTCTCCACTTTGCCCGATGTTCGGCATCCTCACGTCGTAAGCCGTTGGCTCTCGCTGTTATCTCGGCGATGTCAATCCATCGTTTCTTGGGCCTTCCGCGGGATCTCTTTCCTGATACCGGCAGATTCAGGCACCTATTTTTCACGTATCCCTGGGGCTTACGCAACACGTGACCATACCAGCGCAGCCGTGCCTCTTTATCCGCGATATCATTTACGCCAAGGCTGTCACGGATGTACTCGTTACGCACTTGATCCAGTCGCGTAATGCCACACATCCATCGCAGCATTTTCATTTCGTTGGCGTGGAGTTCGCGGACGTGCTTCGTCAGCGCCGGTTAAGTTTTGCTGCCATAGAGCATCATCACTTGAGCTTGATTGGGATTTTAGGGTCACAGGTGACGGCCGTGAGCTCCCGCCAATTGGCCAAAGCTGCGGAGATTCGAGCCTTGACATCAAAGCCAATATCGCCGGTCCCGTGCTGCACGGATCCGAGGTATTTTAATTTATCTGTTCTATTCACAGCTTCATTTTCTATACGGATGGTTTCAAGAGCCGCGCTGCAGCTAGCCATATACTCTGTTTTGGAGACGTTCAGCTTCAAACCAACGTTTTCTAGCACCGACTTCCACGTGTTTACCTTGGTCTCAAGATCCTGCCTAAGCTTGCTCACTAGTACGATGTCATCAGCTTATTTCATAAGCCAAGGAGGGTTCGCTATTCAGGCCCCTAAATGTCGAACCATAATCCAATCTGGTCAGGTTCCCCTGCTAACAGAGTCACGGTGGTCAGATGGCCGTCGCTCCACTATAATCGCTTGATCTGCCAAATCATGGATCAAGACGAACCCCGGTCCCTTGCGCGCGAGACCACATCCGGGACATTATTGCCAAGATGACCATCCGAGATGTATGGTTCATTTTAAATTGTCATTGAAGGATCGGTATTTTGTTTATGTTTAGAGGCCCACGCGGATGAAGTCGCGGGCAACAGGTAGTATATAATAATAATATGGATAATCGGCTGTCAATCGGCACGCTCATGAAATGCATCGCCACAGAAACCATAACCACAAAGCCGGTCCACTGGTTTTATTCGTCATTGCTGGGGGGCAATTGGCTAACTCAATGGAAAACTGAATTGGTTATTTACAAATCTTACACTACTATAATTTTGTAGACGCTATGGCCAGTGGCTAACGTAGATGACGTAGTGTAGAATTATCTAATGTCAAATTCAGTTTGCAACTGAGTTAGACAATAGTCCCTCCATCATGCTACTATATGAACTAGTGTTGGGACGAACTTTCAGTTTTGGCTCTAAATATAGGCTCTAGAAAATGTATGCATTTGAAGGAATATTTTATATAATAAAAATAATGTGTCTCGATACCCTGTCACGACTATTTTTGACATGGTATACATTACTATGTAAAAATCTAATGTCTTCTTTCGGCGTACCATTATCTCACGAACCGCTCAACTAAGCCCAGTAAACCAGGGGTCCAGTAATGGAGTCACTCGGCGCCCTTCCAACAACAGTAGGTATTGATAATTTTGATATCTAACTTACGTAAGTCGCCTCTGTTCTTTCTCTGCATGAGTGTGTATTTGGGCCGAAAATTTCTAATTTTCCTCGTTAAAGCTTAATATCTTCGGAACTGCAAGTCAGATTGCGAAATTATAAAGTGTGTTGTGATTTTCAGAATTAAATCTCTCTAATAGCACTACCATTGTGAGTACCAGAAAGACTTACAAAATATTATAACATCATTCACTTAGTGTGGTGACTAATAATTTGACGAATAGGCACACACCAGCGCGAAGAAAGACCCTGGGTTCGAACTCGTACCCAGGATATTGAAGGTACGAAATGTCGGCCTGTTGTTGTAGTGTCCGTTATTTTGATTGCAAAAATTTCACAACAGTTTTGTGTTTGTGGCAATGTGCGTGTTTCATATTTTGCTTAATTAATTGTAAAAAGTCGCAAAACGCAATAAAATCCCGAGTTGGTGTTTTGCCCTGGTGATATTGTGCGCCTAATCCGGTTCATCGTTTGAGGCTAAAATCAAAGAAATCGGCCAAAAACTCAGAAAATAACAGTTATTAGAAGATTAAAAAACCCCCAAAGCGACTCAAATCAAGCGTACAGCTAGCTTCAAACTGTTATAACTCGGAAACTATTGGACCTAGAATACTAGTTTCTAAAGAGAAATGATAGTACTCGTCGAGATCTACATTTTGGATGACTGCTGTCAAACTTAAAACTGTAATAACTCGACAACTATTGGTCCTAGAATACTAGTTCCTAAAGAGAAATTATAGTACTCGTCGAGATCTACATTTCGGATGACAGCTGTCAAACTTAAAATAGTTGTAACTCGGAAACTAATGGTCCTAGAATACTAGTTTCTAAAGAGAAATGATAGTACTCGTCGAGATCTAGATTTCCGATGACAGCTGTCAAACTTAAAACAGTTATAACTCGGAAACTAAAGGTCCTAGAACACTAGTTGCTATGGGGAAATGATAGTTTTCGTCGCGATCTACATTTTGGATGTCAGCTGTGTGATAGCTAAAAGTGTAATAACTTGGAAACTATTGATCTCAGAACTCTTGTTCCTGAAGAGTAATGATAGATCTGTGCCATTCTGTCCATGATTCCATGTCAAAAGGAATGTAATAAAAATAACTATATATTTTATTTATATCATCATCATCAGGAGTAACGTGATAAAAGTGCGCAAGGATGATGTGTTGACTAGGATTAAAAGAGATATGCTGAGATGGTTTTGACACGTGGAGAAGATGGCAGAAAAACAGCATACGAATGGTATCTATCGTATGAATGTGAATGGAAGAGTCAAAAGAGCGCCCAATAAGGACATTATACTGATCAACTAAATGACCAGCTCCAATAAGGGCAGGTCAGGAGTACCCTCAACCGGCGTAAATGCATGAAAAGACGTATGAATGTGGAAGAAGCATAAGAGGTGTGTTAGGATCGTAACTTGGGCACTCGATAGTCTCTGCCTACCCCTATGGGACACGGGCGCGAGTGTTGTATGAATGTAATAATAGTACCTATACATAAATATTTAGGTTTACTTAATTAAAATTGAAAAGCATGCGGGACCAATTTTCATATCAGAAGTACCTTATTTCACACTACATAATATTTTATCGATGAGGGTCTTACTTTTGTATGCCGGGTCACAGCTTTCTAGTTTTAGCTTTAATTAAACAAAAACTGGAACATCCCTAGGAGACACGTATGCAGTGAGTGTCATGTCAGTGTCAAGTTGCATGTCTAAATATATTATTTTTTTCTCACACGCGACATGCATGCATGTCCCGTCATGTGTGGAGTGGCTAAGGTAACTAGAGAACCAACGTATTGTCATCGCATCAAATCCATGAAACGCCATTTTAGCTAACAATAACTGTTAATACAGTCAAAAGCCCGCGAAAAATCTAGCAACGTCATGATGGTGCCCTTGCCCTCATCCTGTGCTGCGATGATATTATCAACAACATTCACCAAAGCCACCGCCGTGCCCCTAGTCTTTCTAAACCCCAACTGGTGAATTGGCAATATATTGTTGATTTCAAGGTATGCCTCAGTGCCATGCATACGGCTCTTTCTACTATTTTAGAGAGACACGGCAATATACTTATTGGGCGCAAATCTTTTAGCTCAGTAACTGTACTCGACTTAGGCAGAGGACACACCAAAGCTACCTTCCAAGCCTCTGGGAAAGAACCCGACACGATGGAGAAGTTAACGATGCTTGTTATCGCTAAAAGAGTAAACGGTAGTGTTAACAGCAGCATATCGAGTGATATGCCGTCATTCCCTATCGCCCTTGATTTAAGCGACATGATGATTTTACACGAGAATAACCTGTATTCCTTACCAAACCGCAGCTCAAAATACGCTGTCGCTGCGTAAAGGTGTAGGGCTCATCAGGTCATGCACAACATGCCCTCGACACCGGAGCTTAAAATATCACACTATCACAGTCCATAACAGTCCACTGCAGGACTAAGGGTCTCACCCACGAAAGGGGAGGTTATTGCCACAATGTCCACGCTTGGCAGGCGGGTTGGAGATCGCAGTGTTATAAATATAATAATAGATAACGCTGCTGCCCATTTTCCAGCCGGCGGAGACTAAATCTTTTGCCTCGAAAACATTAGTCGCCTTGTACGACACCAACGTGTGTAAGGGGTTGGAGCTATTATATTCTGCCGCACACCACGCGGCCAAAATACCACACCGATAGACGTAAAAGACGCTTGTGCCTGTGGCTTTGTCTTTTTATCAAAAGTGACGCTTGAGCTTGACGCTTCTGTTTAACCTATTTGTTTGAGTTTTTCTCTCGTGGTTTTCTTTATTTTATTCCTATGTAAGCTTTCGATAGGATAAAAGCGACACCGTACAGAAGTTATGAACGAAAATCCAAAAAGAGACCTGAATTTTTCCAACAGTCACCCTGCAAATAAGTAAATTAATAAGTACATTATAGATTTTATTCAGAAGATTTTATTCATGTAATACATTTTGTCAGCGTTGAATTTCTGTTCTGTCAACATCGTGGTCACCATTTTATAATCTGGAAAAAACACGTTACGATCAAAGATGTGTCCGCAGATGTGTCTCCATGACTCAACTCAAACCCCATGTCGCCATGTCGACCTGTCGCGAACTGTACTTATGAGCCTTGATTTTTGGAGCCCGTCAGATTAATCTTCCACGCTTAGAGAAACGGGTCTGAGAAAGGAGTGCTGAAAATACATAACAGAAAATACAGAAATGTTCTGGTTTATGCGCTTATTACATTTGATTAAAAGTGGACTAAATGATTCAGTTACTGAATTCAGCCTAATGGAATCGCATTTAGCAAGTTTAGAAGAAAGTATGGTTTCCGAATTTAGAAGCCTAATTAGAAACGCATTTGGGAAGGTATAATAGCATTAAGTAACTTAATTCAGATGGACATTCAGAAACTCATTTTTTATCTTGTAATGTAACTGTGTGGAGATTAAATAATCTTATAACATTAGGCACACCATTTTTAATGTTTATTATTAACCCCTGGTGTTTTCTAGCGAATATAGAGGTAACAATAGCTGAGGGCCTCTATCACGGAGACGAAGACTTCCTATTAGCTTCCCACAGCACGCTGCTACTAGAACAGTGCCTCACACACCTGGTACATTACCTCATATTATAGACACGCCCTCAAAGTGCAGGCTGCGTTGCCTTTCAATCCGCTGTCAGGACAGATACAATAGTTGCAGCCATCGGGAGATTTGAAGTAGGACCCGGGCTCACATTCTGTTGGGAGAAATAGCTGATTAGGAAAGTGGCAAGGGCAATAGTTCACAACGTACGCGGCTCTAGAGGCAGTCCTACTAACACAGTCAGCTGTAAACTGAAGAGACTCCCCCAGGTTCCAGCATACATTTAATATATGCTGGGGGAGGAGGGTTCCATTCACTCTGCAATTGACTGTACATATATTATGCACATCATTTAAGTGTGCAGTTTTAAAAACTGCGTCTGTATTTCCGAGTAAATATAACCCTAGGCACTAGCTTGGACTAGGCTTTTTCCATCGTCTAGTATTATTTTATTTATTTTATTTATTTTGTTACCTCTTCAAGAGGCCAACATAATATTTTATGCATATAACCTTTCATACCTATTAAAAAATGTGTAATGGGCCGCCGACCTTAGGGACTTTACATACGTTCCTTCAGTCTAGTGTAAATAGCTTATCATTATCACGGATGGCCGACCAGCACAGCTGGAAGTTGACCCCTTTTATTCTGGAAAATTCCAGGAGCACCCTACGGGTTCAAGTACGAGCACCAACGACCTGATAAGTCTGCACGCAACGGGGTACCCCATCGTGCAACATCTTCTACGCTGTTATTGCCGTCAATTTTGACAGATCAAGAGCAAATCCATTTGTTATTTACATTTTTTTTTTTTTTATAATCATTAAGCAGGCAAGAAGTTGTCAAAACAACTGATAGATGCCTGTATCTACCTTTTCTCTACTCATTATTAATCTGTATTCAAATGTTTGTCGAGTCTGTTTTTGAATTGGTTACTATTTTCCGCTGTCACCACGGATTCAGACAACTTATTCCAGGCATTCACGACTCGGTTGGTTAAAAAATGTTTGGAGGAGGAATGAAGGAGAAACAAGTGTCGAGTTTCAGAGAATGGCCTCGTAGGTGGTGGTTCTTGCTCTGCAGAAATAACTTTACAAGATCGTGGATGTCGTAATGTCCATTGAGAATCTTGAACGTTTCGATCAGGTCACCACGCTCAAAATAGTCATAGGCTACGGTACAACTACTTGCCGTATGTTTGTTTAATAACTTAATAATGAATAACTGTATCCTTCGAGGGCTTGCTGATTGATATTTGTCCATGACATTTATACGAAATTGTTACAGGTTTCGCTACGGAAAATACGTTCGATTGTACAATTTTTTTCGCACAGAGGGAATTAAATACGTTGTCTTATCTCTAGACGTAGATTTCATCATCATCACCATATAAACCGGAAGACACCCGCTGCTAGGCATAGGCCTCCCCCAGGGATCTCCATAAAACCCGGTCCTGTGCCTTCCGCATCCAGCCTACCCACGCTCACGTAGATACGTCTCAAAGCCTGTATAAGGACGGCTAGTCTATCCTCCAACCAGAAACTCACGCACACCCATCCAAATAGCATTCTCAATTACACAATATAAATTACACTTACTATTGTCACAGTCGCCACTTCCGAAGAATGCCTAATGTAAACAAATAAAATCAATAAGTGTTAGTTTATGTACATCATCAAGAAATCCACCGAAAATAATTTACATCAAGTAAGACCTTTCAAAGAGCTACTATTAATTCGTAGAGTTGGAAGGAGCAACATGTGCGGGTTCATATATGAGTATCACAATGTAGAGTCCAATTCGGTAGAGGCTGATGTAGAGGCCACGTACCAATGACTTTTTTTTAGTTTTCGTTGATGCTATTAGGAAAAACAAGCTGTGAAAATTGTCGATGATACCATGCTCACAAGTGGTATCGAGCCGCTGAGTTAGCGGATGGATTTCGCCTCCCTTCGTGTGTTCTACCGCTTGTACAACGGTGTGTTTTCAAAAACTGTTTGACATTATGCCTATAGCTACATTCTAACATCGCACCGCTCGCCACCGACAGGGAGTTCATCCTCGCAGCTTGGAGCCAAATTGGTCGCGAACTGTGCGGTTCCAAAAGAACTTTCTCCCCCGCACACTATGGTTGTGTAATGAACTATCTGAAGAAGTTTTCCCTGGTGAGTAAAACATGGAGCTCTTCAAGAAAGGGGTGAAAAGGTTTTTACGGGGTAGCCAACGCGTCGGTGTTGCCCCTGGTATTGCAAACGTCCATAGGCTGCGGTGACTGCTTACCATCAGGCAGGCCGTAAGCTTGTTAGCCATCTTAGTGGTATAAAAAAAGTGAGGAAACCTGAACATTCAGGCGACTAAACGTGTAAACATGATACTATCTGGTCTTATCAATAACAAAGTCACGGAGATCAGATGGCAGCTGCTGTACTATAATTACCTGATATGCATTTTAAAAAATATGGCGTACTAATTATTTTTTTTTAAATGCAATGGGCATTTAATTCGTTATTTTCATATAATTCGAATTATCATAATAATAACTCACATGTTTTTAAGCTACGCAGTAACAAACGAGCAGACAGCCCACCTGATGGGAAACTGTCACCCATTACACCTACGATTCATGCATTAAGTTGCAGGAAACAAAATGCAGAACTGCAAGTGTTTTTATATATATATATATATATAAAAAACTTACCAATGCCATAAGCAGAAATACAAAAATTGGGAAACGCATTGTCGTTATGAAAACTAAAATTTGTTCAATAAAAGTTCTTAAAACGTGGCGAACAAGCGCTGTAACAAGTTAAAATGGTTATTCTGTTTTTGGCGCAAGTTTTTATATGTTGTCAATTTCTAGGGTTCAAAAGTTTTTTTTTTTATGTAATACGGCAGACAAACAGGCATGCGGGCCACCTGATGGAAAGTGGTTACCGCCGCCGAGTTTAATACTTTCTTACCAATGAAGGGCCGTTGAATATTATTTTTATGTCACTCAGTGTCGCACGAGCAGGTAACCCACCAGGGTCTCGCTAATTTACTTGGCACAATTGAATTGTAATTGGATCGCAATAGCAGCTCAACGGCAGTTTTAATTGTAGCAGAATACCAAAAACGAGTGAAATTGCCAATGCGCTGCGACTATGATCCAATTAAAATTCAAACTTATCTGACCCATTGACGGTGTCGCTGTTGTTCACGTTTATATGACATTTGAAAATGGCGAAACTTAGTTCCAGTTTTGGCTACCGACTCAGTTAAGTTTGTGACACTTTAAATGTTTCTTTTAAATACGGAACCCTTCACGTAGAAGTCGGTTCACATCTGTTTTTTTTTTGTTATTCCAAAAAGAGCGCACCTGAAACAATAAGCATGATGAATCATATATAAAACAATTATTTTTCAGCACTACTTACCGTCCAAGGTCTAAAATCTATTTATTTTAGATTAGCTTTTGCCCGCGACTTTGTCTGCGTGGAAATCGTTTAAAGCAGTTTATCTTTTTCCCGAGCGATCATTTAAAATGATTTTCAATGTATGAAAGCTACGGAGTACTACGGATAGGACAAGCTGTATCTCTGGTTCTACCCAACACAAATAGATAAAACATGACCTAGATTTTAAGTTGGACCCGAAACTACCAAACAGTGAAAACCCCATCAAAATTCCATTCGGCGCCATTTTCATTTTTCTTACAGTTTACCGGGTCTATAATGGTTCTACATCAGGAGTTCCAGTTTCCAAGGCGTAATAGCTACACAACAAAAAAGTTTCATTTAAATACGTCCAGTAGTTCCAGATATTAGCGTGTACAAACAGACAGACAGATTTCTTCATTGGCCTAAACTATTTTTTTACAAATATATTCAATGTACAGACACTCTTTTTTACTGTTTTATTATATGCAAGTCCCTAGTTAAAAACAAAAAATCGATACTCGTCATATTCGGAGGCTTCCATCGCTTTTATAAGTACCTACGAGACTACTGAAAAATACAAAGGAAAATTACAACGTCGCCCTAATGAACCACCATACCTTCTCATTATAAGTATCGATATAAAATATTTTATTTTTTTATCGATAGATAATACCGTCTAATAAAACATGTAAAACAAACATAACCTCAAAGCAATCTTATCTCAGTGGACAACTGAATTTGACATAAAAAAATATTACACTAACATGCTTGGACAATTCACACAGCGCCATCTAGCCTGTGCTACCTGCATCTGCAAATAGTTCTGCGTGGCAGACCAGCATGTTCACTAACTGTACAACTGAGGGGCTTTGGCTAGCTCAGTATACAACTGAATTTGACATACAAATCTTACACTACTCTGATTTGGTAGACGCTATAGCCAGTGGCCAACGTAGATGACGTAGTGTAGAATTATTTAATGTCAAATTCAGTTATCAACTGAGTTATGCCCCGACTATAGCCCCGCTGGCCCCGAGTATAGTTCTAGTTTTGTCAACCAGAGGCCGGTCTAGACTGACAATTTCTTTTTCATCTATGGTAGGTAACAGTCTTAAAATAATAACCTAAGTGACAGGCGGAAAATCGCCGATAAAGTCTACGTATTTTCAAATATTTCCTAAACTACTGAGCCAAGTTCAAGCCAAGAAAAGAGAACTGGCGAGCAGCACCCGACCATTTACACGAACTATTTGGAGCCACTTTTATAAAGTAAAGTAAAACACTTTTATAGAGTAATTCATAGAATATTTATAGAGTAAAAAATATATGTAAAATAGAAACATAAACGAAAATAGAAAAAAAAGATACTCTAATCTCGTTACCTGTGCCATATGGAGAGTACAATGGGGCCACGCTCAGCGTATGGCACGGCAGTCGCCATGACGCTGGTTTTCAGTGGGCCCCCTAATTGATAAAATAAAATAATCATCTTGGCGTTAATGTCCCGGTTGTGCTCTCGAGAACGAGGGCCCGGGGTCCGCCTTGACCATGATCCAGGATTTGGCAGGTCAGGTAATTAGGGCCCTCTAATTGATGCACAGACAAAAGTGCCACAAGGAATAAATGAATAAATAAATAAATGTTATTTGGTTATATACATAAGACTAAATATGAGTGTGCATAGGTGGTGTATCGTGTGACGTGGGGAAAAATACGTTGCCTGTCATAACTCAAAATTATTTAACATAAACACACACGGCTACCCAGGGGCCGGCGAGGTGTTTGCAAGCGAACCTCCATCACGCTGCGGCAGCAAGTGCTGTGGTAAAAAATGGCTTTGCGAAGGTAGGGCTGACCTCGCCTTCATTCAAGAGTCCTGGGTATTCAGCTCGACTATTCTGGGACGCAACGCTGCCGGTAAGATGATATATAAGAAAAGCGGAACTAGACCAAGAGGCTGTATTGTTTATAAGAACAACATTAATCTTTTGACGAAGTTTTAGCAGCCATTTTGATCAGGTGTGGTCAGAGCGCTAGTGTTCTATCCTATCTTCAGGGGGAGAAGAAAGTCCTGCTGAAGATCTGGCACCTGCGGTCAAGTACGCCCGGCGACACAGGTTGCAGGTGTTGGTGGGGTGTGACGCAAACGCCCACCACACCACATGGGGAAGTAATAATGTAAATAGGAAAGGTAACATGTTATATGAGTATTTACTAAGAAATGGGCTGCATGTGGTGAATAAGGGATGTAAACCGACATTTGTAATCCGTGTAAGACAAGAGGTGTTGGACATTACCATTGCAACTCTGGCTAGGCGTATAGATGACTAAAACGTTAGCGAGGAACCATCAATGTCTTACCATAAGCATACATGTTATTCTTTTTTTTATGTCATATGGAAGGCAAACAGGCAAGCTGCCACCTCGTGTTTGTTTTGACGTATTAGGATAATTATCTAGTCAGTATGTTAGCTTTAGGAACCGTAGAGTCACTGATTAGGTTGTCTATAGCGACAAGCTTAAACAGAACCTAGAAGCGGGTTTTGCGCGCGTTACATACCAATATTTTCAGTTTACAATATTGTCGGCCACATACGGAGGAAATCAGTATACTCCAGTCCGTAGTGGTTCAATGACAATTTCGTTCGATGTAATCGTTTTTATTTTTCACCTTGTATAGATGGATGCAACTGAGTAAATATAAAAAATGGTAACAGGATATAGTTGGAGACCACTTTTGACAGCTAAATGACATCGAAATTCAAAACAATGTACAATATCATAAGTTACTTAGTTGTAAATTAAAGAATAAAAATTTACGTCAATTGAATAGAGTACCATAATGTAAAAAAAATGTCAAGGGATGTAGTAGAAAATTATACCTAAAAAACAAAGTTTTTCCCGAACTTTGTAAATAACTAAGATAAAAACTCATGAAATATAATTTGTCGAATTTTGTCCAGTATATCTAGTCCTCGCAATTAGGCATTAGGCATTGTTGTAGGCTAAAATTTAGCTAGGATGCATTATGAGCGTTATGAGTCACTAGTGGACTCAATTGAACGTGTGTTAAATAGTTCTGATGTTCCGAGTCTGCTTATTTTTATATTAGTGGTTCGCCCATACGTCGGAATAATGAGGCACAAATGAAATTTCACCCAGGCGTGCGCAATGAATATCCAAAATGTAAATATTATTGTTGGGTGATTTTCATATTGGGTGACAGGACGCCACGCCGCCGTTGTCGCCACAGCAACCGTTGCTTGGCTATACTGTCCTGCGCGCGCAGTAGCGCAGCAGCCAAGACAAACCGAGACGACGACTGTCATCAACAAAGCGCTGAAACTAAAAATACATATTTTCAGTAACACGAGAAATTATTATGGTGAAACGTTAATGTGAAAATAAAAACGTAATGTGGGTGTATTATGTGCGTGTGTCGTGCCTATACATATAAAAAGAACTGAACTCGGCTTTAAGTTAAACGTTATTTTATATACATTTATTTTTATAGTTAACTATTACTATACAGGACCCTATATACATAGGATCGATGCCAACTCAAAACGATGACGATATTCGAGGAAATATTAGTGACGTAGTCCTAACTTTTCAGTGTCCCCTTTGCTCCCAGGCGCGCTTTTTCAATAGCAAACATGGTCTGAATATTCATATAGGAAAAAAACATAAGAAAAATCCATCCATTTCAATACCATCTTCATGTCCAGTTCAAAATAGCAACACTTCATCTCCTACTGTACAGGACGAGCCCCTGTGGTCTTACCTAGCAGAACTGAAACAATCAGTTCCTGTTGTAAAAAGGGTACCACGGGGCGCTCGTATTTCTGTCGCACAAAATTTAACAAATATCAAATTATTTACATGTCTCTAACAAATAAAATAAAACAAAATTGTAATATCACCAATAAAAGTTTTTTCCGGCCTAACCGCAGACATATTATCAATAAAGAAAGAAAAGTTGAAGAAAAAGTCAGCGAAGGGGACATAAAGGGGGCTGCGCAGCTTCTTTTCTCACAAGACTCCCTTGCCCCTGACTCCAGGGAAACTCTCGACGCGCTGAGAGAAAAGCACCCGTCCGCACCACAGTCCAACCTGACTGCCCCAGACCTTTCCTCCACTCACCTCACCGCTACATGTGACGATGTTTTGTCGGCGGTGATGTCCTTTAAAAATGGCTCAGCCGGTGGCCTCGATGGACTTTCACCACAGCATCTAAAAGATCTGTTGTGCAAGTCCTGCGGGGACGCCGGTCTCAGGCTTTTGGAGGAACTCACCGCCCTCATTATTGTCATGTTAGCGGGAAAGGTCAATGCTCAAATAATCGATTTATTATCATCTGTCTATAGCACCGAAAATTTAGTCAGCAAAATCCTAGGACCACACACACGTTTTATTGACAGTCCTTACTGCACAGATGCTAAAAAAGCCTGGATGAGTATATGTCCTAAGGAGTCTCCCCCAGAGTCTCCGATGCATCAACGGCTATGGGACAAGCCATTATGCAAAAAAAATCTAAAAGATTTATTAGATTTTTCGGCCAGCATTTCGGAACGGGCTCGTCTCCTAGCCGTGACAGAGCGAGGTCGGGTTTTGGCTGCAAGCAGTCCCCTTCTCGAATATCGGCACCGTTCTGGACAACTTGTCGTTGTCCATATGTTTGGGTTTAAGATTGGGGGTCAATCTTGTTCGTCCACACTACTGTCCTTGTGGTGCGTCTGTGGATCCACTAGGGCACCACGGTCTTTCATGTACCCGCAGCGCAGGCCGAATCTCCAAGCACTCGGCAATCAATGACGTCATTCGTAGGGCACTTGTCACCGTCAACGTACCGGCCGTATTAGAGACGAAAGGTACCGTACGTGACGATGGCAAGAGGCCCGACGGCATGACGCTCATTGGGTGGCAGCGTGGGAAGGCGCTGGTGTGGGACGCTACCTTTGTGGACACCCAGGCGCCTTCGCATGTGGCCTCCACTGCCAGCTGCGCTGGGGCTGCGGCCTCAGCTGCGGAAGACCTCAAGCGGAGGAAATACGAAAGTCTAGCGCAAGACTTCGTATTTCAGCCGTTTTGTGTGGAAACGTTGGGACCGAGGGGCCCAGGTGCGAGAAAGTTCTTTACAGAACTTTCAAAAAAATTAAATGACACCACTGGTGACCGGAGAGCTGGCTCGTTCCTCGGACAACGGATTAGCATCGCTATTCAACGAGGCAAAGCAGCCAGCTTTCTGGGCACCATTCCGAGGGGCAGCGGTGTGGACGACTTAAACTTAAATATATACTAAAAATTTAAAATTTTTAGTATATATTTTATTTGTTAATGGATAGGTATATGTAGTGGTAGGTATATGTATATAGATATATTTGTATTGTAACTGTAAATATTTTGTTTAAATAAATTTTACGTTCAGTCGTTTAGATCAACATTGAATAACACTTATTTCTATGTTACTTAATGGAAAAGCCAACGGTCACCTCGCAAATCAAATAAATTATTACATTATACATTTAATTTAGAAGATTTTATTATATCACACTTTTTGTAAGCGTCGGATTTCTGTTCTGTCAACATCGTAGTAATTGTCATTTAATTATCTGGAATAATAAACGGCATTTTAGAATAATGGTAGATCTTACATAATTTCAGTTGATGTTACTATAGCATAAGAGTTCTTCAGGAAAGGGATTACAGGGTCTGCAGCGCTTAGGTGCTCAAATCTTTTTAATTGTAAGTGACATATCAAAATTACTTCTTTATCTGGAAAATAGAGTATGTTTAGATGCTGACAAGTCCCTAAAATTAAATAAAAAATATTTTCTTATGTTTCATGAGGGTTTGAAAATACCCCTTGTCAGTTGTCAGTTTTCTCTCTTTAACTAGGTGTAATTAAATGAAGAGAGTAGTTATCACAATAAAATGGCATGCACTACTTAGCTTAATGTTGTCAGATTACACCTACAAAGTTTCATTGTAATCGGATTCGTCATTTCCAAGAAATTGAAAAGTTTGCTTGTATGAAAATTACAGTTTAGGTAATATTCCCCATATAAATCGCCAATTTCATAGTTAAGGACCTAATACATACAAATAAGACGTGCAACTAATTCATGGGGGGGGGGAGGGGAATTAGGGGATTAGGGGATTATGAGGATACCTGCACATTCAGGCGACTAAAAGTGTAAATATGATCCAATCTGGTCAGGTTCCCCTCTTTATCACGTAGGTCAGATGGCACTCGCTCTACTGTAGTTGCCTGAGCTTCATTTTTTTAAATATTATTTACTTATTTATTTTGTTTTAAATGCCCTTTAACGTTGGAATTTGTACAACAAAAGACGATTTTTTTATAATAATAACGCATGATTTTTTTATGCTACGCAGTGACAAACGAACAGGCAGCCCATCTGATCGTAAGTGGTAACTGTCACCTATTACACTTACGATTCATGCTTAGGTTTTTAAGCAACAAAATGAAGAACTAACAGTGCATTTATAATAGGTTGGGGAGAAAGTTTCTTCGCATTTTATATGAAAATTCAAAACATTTTTTAATATAGTTTATTTACATTTAACTAAAGTATGTAGGTACCATTGTTGCGAGTTAACCCGGGTTTCGCCACAGTCTGTGAAGCCTGACCGGCCTTTGACCATGACCTTTTTCGCACGTTCTTGTGATGCACTTTTCATCAGCAGTTATCAATTTCTTCAAAAATGGTTCGGTTTCATTACGTCGTAATAAAGAATCACAAATGTGTACATTATTTAGTACATTCATTAGGTTTCTTTCAGAGAGCTCGTGAGGTACCCAAATATCGAGCTATTTTGTGTACTCATTTTTTTTCAAATGCGCCAAAACTGTTTTGTGGTCAATTCTCAGTTCTTCAGCTACGTCCGTAACTACTGATATGCCGATCTTGCTCCCATTTTTAAAAATAGCATCCATTTTATCCGTAACAGGGCGACAAGAGCGACGTGCATCTTTGACAGCAAAATTTCCGGATTGAAAACGCTTAAACCAAATTTGTGCTACTCTCACTGACTAACGACACTGCTTTAGGTCCAGGCCTTTGACCATGACCTTTTTCGCACGTTCTTGTGATCTACTTTTTATCAACAGTTATCAATTTCTTCAAAAATGGTTCGGTTTCATTACGTCGTAATAAAGAATCACAAATGTGTACATTATTTAGTACATTCATTAGGTTTCTTTCAGAGAGCTCGTGAGGTACCCAAATATCGAGCTATTTTGTGTACCCATGTTTTTTCAAATGCGCCAAAACTGTTTTGTGGTCAATTCTCAGTTCTTCAGCTACGTCCGTAACTACTGATATGCCGATCTTGCTCCCCTTTTTAAAAATAGCATCCATTTTATCCGTAACAGGGCGACCAGAGCGACGTGCATCTTTGACAGCAAAATTTCCGGATTGAAAACGCTTAAACCAAATTTGTGCTACTCTCACTGACTAACGACACTGTTTTAGGTCCATAAACATTGCAAATTTTTTTCGCAGTTTGCGTTGCATTTTTACCTTTTTGTAGTAAATTTTAAAATGCATCTAATTTCTTCATTAGATTCACTCATCTTGACGGTAAGAAAAACAAATGAAAATCACGCATTTTCATAATTTGAATTTGGAATTATCTTCTTTAAAATTTAAACTTTTTAATGATACCAAAACCAGCCAGGTACAAATAGTATAGCCAAAGAGGTTTTATTACAAGTTCATACATACTATATGCGAAAAGACTTTTTCCCCAACCTAATATAATAAAAAGAAACTCACCAATGCTATAAACAGAAATACATAAATAGGGAAATGCATCGCATCGCAAAGGCATCGTATCGAGCAGGTAGTCCACCTGATGATAAGCGGCAACTGATCTTTAGTAGTATATATAACTATGTGCAAATGATAACAGTCACGCAAAGTCGAGCGTGCGAACCGTCATTCGCATAGTGATAATGCATCATTAACACGAGGATTTACATTGCCACAAACCTAATTGACCCATTGATCGTCGCTGTTGTTTAGATTGACATGACTTTTGATGATGGCGACACTTGGTTCCAGTTTTGGCTACCGTTTCAGATAAGTTTGTAACACTTTAAATGTTTCTTTCATACGGAATCCTTCACGTGAGAGCTGGGCATACATCTGTTTTGTTCATATTATTCCAAAATGACTGCATCTGAAAAACAAGCGAGTCATGATAGCTGCAACCGGGGGATCAAGAGAAACCAGGAATGCAGTTTTATTGAATTTACTGCATAATAACTACAGCTGACTTACAACTAGCCTAACATTGTGAGGTACATCCTAGTCGATGCTAGACTATGGGCTGCGTTCACGACGAGATGAGAATCAACCTGTTACAGTAAATCTTTTACAATCAACCTTTTTTAGTTTATTTGTTATGGTTTTGTAAATATTTTGTTTATACCAATAGACCCCCATTTCAGCCTCATCCTATGTGTCCAAATGCACCTTGCACCTTGGAGCCCAATGATTCGCGAACTGTGCGGTTCCAATGGTACTTTCTCCCACGCACACTAAGGTTGTGGAATGAACTACCTACAAAGGTTTACCCTGGAGAGGACAACATGGAGTTCTTCAAGAAAGGGGGAAGGTTTTTACGAGGTCGGCAACGCATGGATGATGGCATTGCAAGCGTCCATAGGCTGCGGTGGCTGCTTTGAATCAGGCAAGCTGTAAGCTTGTTAGCCACCTTAGTGGTATAAAGAAGTGTCCCAAGTACATAATATATACTAATACTGAATCACGTTGTCTATAATTTCGTGATATTGGTCCGTGCGTGTGCGCAGCTATCGCAATCTCAGCAGCGCCGAATGTGGAGATACTTCTCCACCCTCAGTTCTACAACTATTTTCGAACGTTCAGTGAAAATGTTGCTGGGACTTCGGCTCCACGGGGATAGCGGCTCTCCGGATTTTGTGACATCTTTCTGACCAATAGGTCGGCTGCGGCGTCGAATCAATCAATCAATCTTTCGATAACGTGGATAGCGCCGAATGTGTAATGTTGCCGTTAGTGGTAAGTAAGTTGTCAATAGGCAGGCCACTTAGCCCGCAGAAGCGATGGCCGATGGGGTGTAACATTATCGAGGTGCGACCACGTACCGGCAATTGCACCCCCCAAGAGGTAGGAGCCGATGAAAGCAAAAGCACAGAATTGATAAGTATGGCGTAAGGTTAGGTAGGCTGTGTCCAGCAGAAGCGGGCATCCTGCAGCCGACATGATTTACAAACAAACAAATATTTTCCCTTCATTACACTATGTTACATTACCTATCGCTAATATTCAACGAGCTCTATAACACAGTTTATAGTAACTTTTCTCTAAAAATTGAACTGAAAAATGTCGTATGATTTTGTTTCAGGCGGGAATAAGAATCCGGCTCACACAAGTATTTATAACTATTGTTTTTCTTATCAAAGATTGTACCTACAGGAACCAGGGGCCGCTTGGCTGACCTCATCATCATCGTCCTAGCGCTTATCCCGGCCTCTGCCAGGGTCCGCTTTGCTACCGCTTGGCTGACCTTTCTTTGTAAAAAATCCCATCAGTGACATCGCACACTATTCAGCGTCGAACGCAGCGATGCTTCCTCGGTAGACCAATTTTAAAGAACATGAGCCAACAGGTTGAGCCGTGTTTGCCTCGCCCGAGGCAACTATATTGCTAGGCTAACTATATTGTCTAGGCATAAATTTATGAGTTAAGATGGAAGCTCTTAATCGGTATATGAGCTTAATCAGAGATAAGGCAAGGGGTGCAACCCAAGCTCACCTGCAAGCCCGTGCACCCCGCCAAACAACAAACGAAGGTCTGGCGCAGACTTTCCTTGACAATTACTCTTGTCTGTAGACAATAGCGTGGGGCTAGTGCTGTCTGAGTAGTATCGGGACGTCTTGAATGTAAAGTATGTAAATGACCGCCTAATGGTTGTGGGGGGTGCTCATCGAAGGGTTCGTAACTAATTTTAAACAAGTTTCTGAAGCCGTAAGAGGAAGAAATTCTTCAGATGTGTGTGGCTGCTGATCTGGTTGTCGAGGTAACTAACGTTTTACAAAAAGAAATCCGTACATCAGATAACCTACACGAGCGGGAGTATCAGACAGATTACTTTCTCACTAGGCCTTGGATCTTGTCGGCAAAGTATTTTAGTGGCATAGCATTGCCATCTGTTAAGTCATACCCGGAAAGAGTCTTACTGACCGTCATCGACACCTTGTGATAGACATAGAGCTTTATTCGAGGCGAGCTATTCAGAAATAGGGCCACTGAACGTGAAACCCTGAGACAACAGTACAGGGATGATTAGCTTGCAATCAAATAAGCGGTAGCCAGAGCCAGGCGCAACCACTTACGTCCATTATACGTAAAGTTACTATACGATATAAAACGATAAGTCTGAGGGGCAGAACTTTATTCGAGGGTCGCAATTCAGCGAGTGGAAGAACAGTAAATCTTAAAAAGACAACTATACTTTCGTGATTGACTAAAATACCCGTTTCGTAGGTATTAAGAATAAGCTAACCGACAGTTGTCGGAAAAACTCCGACAAAGTAAACATACTTATACTCAAATATTTTCCAAACTACTGAACTGACCTAATATAACAGAGCTAAAAACCACCTAAATTAAACTTGTTTTTTAAAAAAGAAACCTCATCGAAATAAGTCCATCCATTCGGGAGGTACTATACCACAGACAGACAGACAGATACAAGTCAAACTTATAACACTACTCTTCTTGCGTCGGGTTTAATGAAACATACTTATTTCTTTGTATTTATTACGCTACATTGAATATATTATCACTGGTCACATTATACAGATCCTTAGATTTGACCATTTGGCACTACCAAATTGTAGGCACGTACAGGGAAGGATACCATGGAATCGACGAGACCTCCCATCACATCCGCAGCTCTATGGAATATAGTCCTTTCACTTGGTGCACTGCCACTTGGTGTATTTGCCTGGAAGTAAGAAATACTATTTAAAAAATTATCAATCACAATAAATAATAAAAATGAACAGGCGCTGTCCTAATTGCCTACGGTCGTGCGACCATGGTCGTACCCGACTAATAGGAGAGCTGAAAAACATCCGTCGCACGACCATTGTCAATTAGGAAAGCGCCTTACACTCGTAGGTGTCGTACATGGCAACTAATGTTTTCGGGGGAAAGGTCTTCTCTAGAACCTCATTAGGCTGTAAAATGGACAGCATTTTATATTTACAACACTGCGATCTCCAACCCGCCTGCCAAGCGTGGAGATTATGGCAATAACCTCCTCTTTCGTGGGAGAGGCCCTAAGTCCTGCAGTGGACTGTTATGGGCTGTGATGATGATTACTACTTATGTAGAAGATAATAATCTTTCATTTAGAAACTTAACCCCTAACTTACGCTAGAAAGTATTAAGTAAATACTGCACTGTTCATACAGGCCTTCTCGCCAGCGCTGGCTCAACCAGTTTGCTTGCACGTTGCGGTAAGTAGACCACACTTTCCACGACGCCCCCCATCACGTCAGCTGCTCTGTGGAATACAGTCCTCTCGCTTGCTGCTATGCGCTGGAATTAGAAACACGTATACTAAAATATAGCTAGCACGGGAAGGCGAGGTCGGCCCAAGAAGCGATGGCTTGACGTCGTCAAAAATGACGTGCGTGCTTGTTGGCACACCACCAAGGATGCTGGACACCGAGCGAAGCGGGACAGGAAGAGTAGGAAGGCGGACACCGGGCCCCTAACGTACCGGGACATAACGCCGAGATGATGATGACGATGCTGGAATATAGCTTGACTAGAAGTTCTTTAAGACGCTTTCCTAACGGTCGTGTGACTATTTTCGTACGACGGACATCGCCCGACCAATAGGAGACATCAAAACCGCCCGTCGCGCGACCATGGTCGCACTGTCGTTGCCAATTAGAACAGCGCCTTACTGCCGGTTTAGTCATCCGCGTATCAGGTAATTTACGTTTCTAGCATTATGCATCGAAATAGTTCGTTCTATGTATCTAACTGAATTCTTGATACAACAACTACAACTTGAAAGGAATATCTACAACACGCCTTCTAGAGTGGAGTAGAGAAAGTCCAATAGCGTATCTAGTGTCACAGACTGTTGATGGTGACTCAATGGTGAGTTAAATAGGTAAGGAGCGTCGATGGCTTACGTGGTTATGGTATCAGATTCGTAAGCGGGAGGTACCGGACTCGAATCCCTCTGCGGCCATATACATACCAATGACTCTTTTCTGAGTTATGTATATTCGTTGAATGTTAACCGATCCCCTTACGGTGAGGGAAAATATCGTGATGAAACCTGCACATCCAGTGTAACTAAGATCCAATCTAGTCAGGTTCCCCTGGTAGCAAGGTCACGGAGGTCAAATAGCAGTCGCGCTACAATAATCATCTGATCTGCCAATTCCAGGGTCATTTTCAAGGCGGACCCCGGGCACTCGTGAACGAGAGCACAACCGGAACATTAACGCTAAGATGATAATGATGATTATGATGATGATCCCAGACTAAATAAACTAGATTAAATAAACGAATAACTCCACCGCCTTGGATTTACCAAATTTTGTCCAGATTCTGCTGCCTTCTGTGTCGCTTCCTCTGTTAAGGCTGACAGCGCCGACGACGACTGAAACAGAGAGAATCTAGGTTTAGATTTATTGACTGCTTTTTTAGCACTTGGACTCTGACTTAGTTATAGGTAGCCGAAAAACGCTTACTGCAAGGTAGAGATCTCCACAAAGGCATCCAGCTGGTGCTTGCGATCTTTACTAGGTCGCCGGTCCACCTTGTGGGAGGCCTATCCACGCTGCATCTTCCGGTACGTGATTGCCACTCGAGAACTTTCCTGCCCCATCGGCCATCTGTTCTTCGAGCTATGTGCCTTGCCCACTGCCACTTTTGGACCACTGCCACTTCTACGGGCGATGTCCCGTACGTAAGTAAGGTGTGCTAATTTAGCCAGCGCACTTCCCTCCAGAAGTTATTCATAGTCTTATTGGACGTTCGCAAGGCTCTCGGAAGGATCCTGTTCCTAATTAGACCTTAGCCCTGTGGTCCTTTAGTCCCTTATACATTAGCACTAATGAGTTTCTATTTCGTCAGCAAACTACTGTTGTGAACAGTAGTTTGTTTAGGGGGTGGTGTCCTGTAATTGTTCCAACTGCTGTCCTGAGTTGCTTCCGTTTATGATCTTGCCCAGGCAGGCAGTGAATTCATAAGTACCAAAGTATTAAAGTATAGTGTAACGATAGGTGTATTACCCACACACCTATTAGAGTTATATCCACTAGTGTACCTGCTATTACTGGCTATTGATGTTTAACACTAAAGTTATTAGGTATTGATGTTGAATATTAAATAAATAAATAAATAACTAATAACACCAATATGATAGTAACCCTGTCTGTTTGATACCTTTTTGCGCCTTACCTACTGAACCGATTATGACCAAACTTTGGAGGCACGTTTTTGGGAACCCTTAGAAGGACAAAGGTCGACTGATATAAGTTCTATACGGTGGCGACCGCGACATGAAGTCCACGTGGATAACGTCGCGGACGAGCAGCTAGCAAGATATATTATAATATACCAATTATTTAAAAAATCAGCAATAGTTTATAGTTTTAATAACTAAATAATTTCACCCCTTTGGGATTACCAAATTTTGTTCAGGTTCTGCCGCCTTCAGCGTCGGTTCCTCTGCAACGGCTGACAATGTCGATGCCTGAAACAGCGAGAATCTCAGAATTTCTTTTATAAAACGGGCGTTAGGTAAGAGAAGATATTTAAGTACAAAGTGTGCATGGAAAAAATAAACACACAGTAAATTTAATATTCTTCCGGAGACGCAACTTAATTTCAAATTATTTGGGCTCCGTAATCAGATTTCTAGGAATCCATATCATATAAATAATTCCTATATAATTATATCGCTGTTATATTATAATTTTTGTAGGTAACTATTTGTATATCTATGACTAGGCGGACCCCGGGCACTCGTTGTCGAGAGCACAACCGGGACATTAACGCCAAGATGATTATTATTTATTTTAATTGAATATATATGACTCATACACGTAAGTCATCATTATCTAGTGTAGCAAAATACAGGTGTTGTCTTATGATTGTTATTACATCAAATATCTGGGTACAAATAGATTTATCAAGTGTAGGAATTTAATTGAAAAAGTCAAATCAATTGAGCTCGATAGTCTATGAATGTAATGTCAAAGCGTAGGTTATACTCAGATATTGGGCATAGAGAATAGATGGAGCCTCGACCTATAGAAGAATGTCCACTGTCAATCTGTCACAACTCCATACAAATGACTCAATGTCATACAAAAAGCTACTTACATTAAGATGACCAAGGCCACCAAATGTGACAATAGCAGTGGTTATGGAGGGGTATTTCACAACTTACAGCCGTACCCCTTTTGGAGACGTTATGTGCACAATTAAATAAAGAAACAAATTATATATTGTGACTTCAGCTGTGAGTAGGCTCCTTCTATGCCTCTATGTTCACATTCTTTGGGTATACTCAACCTGCGCGTCAAAGGGACAACCAAAAGTATCAACGACGCTAATGGTAGGTATATCACCCGCGGTGAGGTAGTCGGGAGAGGGACTGTTCGGTATTGTTGTGGGCTGAACGCGGGGGCGCGGGGCAGAGAGCTCAAGTGTTTTTCCCAAAAAGACTGGACAGTTACCTTCTTGGCTGGCAAATTTTTATTTGTGCTCTGTGGTTTTTTTCCGAAAAATTACATCAAGTGATGTTTCGTGCTGCACCCCGGGTTCAGCCATAGAGAAAAAATTTTCTATACAGAAGCAGAGAGTACATTTAGAGTTTTAATATGAGACAAAATGTCACACATCTCTATAACACACACACTAATGCAAATGCAGGGACGGAACAAGGCAGCCCATCATGAGTTATATTTTGCTACGACTTTCTACTCGTAACGAACACAAACAAATCTGACTTGTTGTTCGCTCCAGATGACTATGCAATTTTTTTAAGCTTGTCCTTATATATTTTAATATTGACATTATAATAAAAGGTAAGGTGTCTAGTGAATCAAAGCCATGGCCTGATACCTACCACCGTCTTTTCGATCTCTCGATCCTACATACCGTGAATCGGCAGTGCTTGCTTTAGCAAAAAGGAGGGTTATGATTTTGACCGGTATTAATGTTTATTTGTTGCCTCATAACTTCTAAACTAAGTAGGTACCTACCTACTTACTTATAGTTAAAAGCGTCTTCATTGTTCACAGGTTGGCCTATGTGACTTCACAAATTTAATATGATGCCCTCTAGAGGACATAGGCATGAAAAAAATTATGATAATGAAAAGGATAGATACATTAATATAATAAACAAGCAGCATATTCTTTATTTTCAGTAAAAATTCATATTATGCTGGTGCAGCAGGACAGAAGGGACTTGCATCTAATTATTATCTTGTTCTTCAAAATGTTTACAACGCAGCACTTCCATCATAACAGACATAACCAGACATAACCATGTCTGGTCTTCAGGAAACCTAGAAAAACAAATATTTATGTAAATAAACGTAAATACGCGATTAATCCGTTGTTTCATATAATGTCTGAACATTTAAAATGTCATCTAGGTACATTTTTGGTATGGAACCCTGATACATATAAAGTTGCGGACCGCTATTCACAAGATTTGAGTAATAAAATACTATACAATAAATACTAAGTCCGACCCTGTTAGCATCAAAATATTTTTGTACCTATTTAGACAGCGAAATATTGCTCAATTTGCCAATAATTTTAAATCTATCTCTAATGGCATGTTGTTTTAAGGTAAAGCATTTCAATTAATGCAAATTCACACTATTTCGATGCATATTTTTGTCACAATTTCTAAAATTTATTTCGGATCGCCTCGACCACGAATGTTTACTTACCGGTGAAAGGATAATCCAGGTGTATTTCCATACTTTGCGCTTTCACATAGATGTGCACTAAATTACACACAAAATTACAATCTTTTAAATGGTTTAATTTAAATTTTATTTGAAATTATAAAATTTGATTTTATAATTTCAAATAAAATTTGTTTCAAAAAAAACGTCAGGTCGATAGGCCCTCGAGCAATATGTCGAACGTTCAAAACATTGCGCACGTCATTTTCCGTGAACTTATTCCAAGGGATGAAAAAACGGGATAGCAAGATTCATAATCATTGTAGAGCGAGCGAACAGGGAATATTTGTGATTTGTGTTTAGTCTGTTATGTCTGTGGGTTCAGCCCTGAAAACTTCACCCTCCCACCAGGAGATGTATTAGTTGTGTCATAGAGAAAAAAAATACTGATTGTGTACTCGAGCTATAACGCCGCTTTAGCGTCTTTCTTATTACAATGTATCATATCAACTATCAATAGACGATTATCCAGCGATTATTTTATGACATTTATGTTCAAAGGTTGACTGAAAAGAAATATGTTTCAATCAACAGAGATGATGTCTGAACGTTTTTAATACGTCAGTTAGATTATAAAAAATATTGGACACGTTATACAAACGTGTTACATAAACAAAAATAACGCTAAGGTAAAATTTTGCTGAGAAGTGACGTCACGAACTTTGAATTTATTAAATAAAAAATTCATGTCTATGTCGATGGACCAAATACATTCAAACAAGAAAATACATTCACAAACACAAATTACAACAATTAAAAAAAATATTCTGTTTAGCGAGAAAAAAATTCCAAATGCACACAATCAATCAGAGCGTTGATACAGGTCATCAAAGAAAAATATAAATACCACTCACTCTGGAAGAGAACTGGCAATAGTTGCGACCGCGAAACATTTTCATTATTACGATCACGGCACAAAAAGTTACAGCGTCAGTGCTGGAATAAATATGCACAACAATGCAGCAAATCTATTGCCAAAAATCCAAAAACGTTCTGGAATTATACGAAGAGCCTGCGGCGTGATCGTGGCCTTCCGGCTGTAATTAACTATGGCAATCGCACTGGTGCTGACGGTCCCGAGATATGTGACGTTTTTCTGGAATATTTTTTGTCCGTTTACACAGTCACTCCCACAAATTCTACTTCTTCATCCGGAAACACACACGTTAATTCGTTAGGTTATATGAGCTCACTGACGGTTACGGTGGACTTGGTTGAAAGGTATCTTCTCAAACTAAATATTAATAAGGGTGCGGGTAGTGATGGTTTTCCGCCTATTTTCATCCGCAACTGCGCTCGTTGTTTGGCGTCACCTTTGGCTATTTTGTTTCAAAGATCGCTGGCAGAGGGCTTTTTTCCAACTGTATGGAAACAGGCGTTTATAGTACCGATACATAAAAGTGGATCTAAGGTGCTCGCCGAACAATACCGCCCAGTTTCTATACTAAATATCTTTAGTAAAACTTTTGAGAAGATGGTGTATGACCAGGTCTATCCGATAGTCGCGCGTAGTATTCCACCCACTCAACACGGCTTTATGCGTAAGCGTTCAACTGTAACTAACCTGACGGAATTCGTGGACTCTATTGCCGGCTTTATGGATGAGGGCCATCAGGTTGACGTCGTGTACACCGACTATTCTAAATGTTTCGACCGATTAAACCATAACACCATTTTATATAAACTGGAGCAAGTCGGTGTGCACGGTGATCTTCTTCGTTGGTTCGAGTCATACCTTCGGAACAGGAGCCAGGCTGTTCGGGTGGGATGTTCTCAATCACGTTTTGCACTCATCCCTTCTGGGGTACCACAGGGCTCCCATCTGGGTCCTCTTCTTTTTAATATTTGTTTATTCGATTATGTATCTTGTTTCCGTTATGCGTATTTCCTCATGTATGCTGACGACACTAAGATCTATATGCTGATAAAATGTACGACAGACTGCTTCAGATTGCAAGAGGATCTGGACAGGGTGTCGGCATATTGCGAGCGAAACAGCCTGGATCTAAACGTAAATAAATGTTTGACAATCACTTTTACAAGAAAGAGAAGCGTTATACCCACTTCGTATAGGCTCAACAATACCAAAATTGAACGCACTGAGCAGGTTAAAGATCTCGGCATAATTATAGATTCAAAGTTAACTTTCTGTGCCCACTATGAATCGATTGTCGCGAAAGCGATAAGAATGTTGGGCTTCATTTTCAGGACAGTTAAGCCTCTGAGCTCGGCGCCTGCTTTTAAAATACTTTATTTTGCATACGTCAGGAGTGTTCTGGAGTATGCATCCCCTGTATGGTCACCGATCTACGCTATCCACCGTGCTGGACTGGAGTCCATACAGAAATCCTTCGTTAACAAACTTAACATCATATCGCACACGATAACCACAGATTATACAGCTGGTCTAAGTTCACACAAAATCTGTTCATTGAAGGACAGGCGCCTAGTGGCAGACTTGAAACTCCTATATGACATAGTTCATTGCGGAGTTGATAGTCCACAACTATTGTCACGGGTTTTGCTGTGCGCTGGAGAACCGCGCGCGCGCCGCGGGGGCCGGTGGCCGCGGCTACTCGACCACCGTCGTGCGCGCAGCGGCTATGCCTTAGGTTCCCCAATCAATAGGGCCATAGACCTGTACGAGAAGCACGTCTCCGGTTCTCTCGATATTTTCCATCTCAGTCGTGTGCAATTTTCAAATGGGGTTCTCAAGTTTTTCCAGTCACAGTGAAGGATCCTACACATATACACACACACACACCACACACTCTCTCTCTCACACATACACAAACACACACACATATACATATACATACAGAGTCAGTGGGAGAAGGACAAATATATGGGCGCATGAATCTATCTATGTATATGTAAGCTTTTTTTTTGTCATTAGGTTATAATACTGTTAGACGGTTTGATACTCAAAATTTTCAACCGCGGTTTTGTTATTGGCATTGCAACTTTGAATTGTACAAGTTATAATTAAATTTCATTGCTGTAAAACTGTATGGAAATAAATAAATAAATAAATAAATAAATCACAACCACAGACTTGAACTGATCACAAATATAAACAGGAAAATTTGAATTTTCAATTTGTGAAGACATTTTGGTATTCAGCCGTTCATACAAATAGCCGTGTCCCGGCGGCGCCCGACAAAAATTTAAAAAAGAAAAGTTTTGCATAATAATTAAAAAGTTATTTTTCGATACAGCTATAATGAAACTAGTATGGGAAATGCTGTATCGAAAAGTAATTTAAAAAAAAATTATAGACTTGCGTGAAAAAAATGTATCCTCAAACAACTGTTTTCGAACATGTAATTGGAACATTACGCTATGAGTGTATATAAAAATGAATTAAAATATTGTGCTCTGTTTATTGATAGGTTTATTAAAAAACAGAAATCATCGCAATCGTAATCGCTAAATAATAATCGTCTCATCACTATTTGCGATCCGCCCAATTGAAAAACTCATTACTAGTCATTACTGCCTTAGTTAGTCTATCAATGAAATGACCTTCTATTAATAAAAATATATGTACTTACGAGTATATATACAAAGATTACAATTTCACGTAACATATTCGAGCTATGTACAATACTATTTTCAATTATAAATTATTTCTCTACATCAGCCTCCTAACCTCATCTTCCTGCGAATTCGATCGCAATATATCTAATACATAATGTAATAGTATTATAAAGTAAACGTCAACAAGCAGGGCAGTCGGCAGGAAAATAGGGTAATTTCTTAAAACTTAACTGCGACTCAGTTACGGTTGAGACAAATTGGGTAGGTTCTGCAAAAACTCCTAGAGCCGATTATAATAAAAAAATAGTTCTAATAATTGTAATCATCATCATCATATCAGCCGAATGACGCCTACTACTGGGCATAGACCTCCCCCAGAGATCTCCACAAAGGCCCACCTTTTGGGAGGCCTACCCACGCTGCGTTTTCCGGTACGTGGTCGGCACTCGAGAAGTTTACTGCCCCATCTGTTCTTCGAGCTATGTGCCCTGCCCACTGCCACTTTAGCCTGGCAGTCCTAGGGCTATGCCGGTGACCTTGGTTCGCTTGCGGATATCTCAATAATTGTAATAGATGGCGTTAATTAGACACGATTCTCATAAATAAATGAAAATGAGACCGTTAGATGTTTAAATGGAACACATTTTTCGTTTTCTTCTCAGAAAAGGTACTAAAACTAAGTATCTTTTCACGAAGCGCCTTTACGAGTAACTTCGGTTACCAAATTCAATACTTGAGAATCCTGTCTAAGCAGTACCATCTAGTGAGACACGGCCGAACTAAACTCTTTACTTTTATAAGTAGCTCTCTCAAAATTCCCCAATTAAGTCGTAATGGAATGGTTATTGGTGTTGACTTCTAAAACTTTTAGTTCACAATCGAGTTGCGGTCAGACTAGTAAATAGTCCAACGGAATGTCAATGAAAAACCATTGGTATCTAATGTCAATTAGCAACAGAAGTGTTTTCCGTCCGGTTGATATCCGGCCGCTACGCGGTGACTATGCGTACACGACGCGTAGGCGATTTTTAAGCGGCGAAGTATAAACAGGCTCTAATTAAGCGGTTAAGACCGCACATGAGAATTTTTTTTCATACTTTCCTTGTTAGGGCACTGCGCAAGAGACGATTTATACCGATGCCCGTAATTGACGTATAGCCACCGTGGAATTAAACATGTCGTTATTAGTTTTTACGACTTCTAATCGTGGCAATAGTACGTTTACGCATGTTTGAGGTTATATAATAGCACTATTCATATTCAATGCTATTGTGGTATTGCGTAGCCCGTAGTAGGATATTTTTGTCTAAATATTTTTATATTTTCATTGACACCTTGAGTTTTTGGCGCTGTCCTTATTGACAACGGTCGTGCGACGGGCTCGCGCGACCAATAGGAGACCTCAAAACCGCCCGTCGCACGAACGTTGCCAATTAGTACAGCCCCCTAAGCTGCGCCTCCACGGCTTAGCATTGGATCGTGTCCTTCCCGTCACGTAACCGTAACGCTTGTCTAAGCTGAAATGACGCGCCCCACTACTTAATTAGTTGATTTCGATGTGTGAGTGTAAATATTAATAACGACATTTCATCTGTGTGGGAGCGTCGACTGTTCAATCGAACGACGCGTGCTCCTACGTTTGAGTCTCACCGGCAACTGAGTGACCAATGAGCAACCGGGAAATAAACGCTAAGATGATTATTTTTAAAGGGTACTCAAGCTCGAAGACAAATGTATTTAAAATCGTAGTTTTTTTTATGTTATCCGCCAGACAAACAGGCATGCGGGCCACCTGATGGAAAGTGGTCACCGCTATCTATGGACATCAGCAACACCAGGGGTGCTACCAATGCGTTGCCCTCCTCTAAGGAAACCTCTAATATACCTTTTGAACGATCCCATGTCATTGTCCAAAGGAAACACTGTGGCTGGGAACTCATTCCACATCCGAATCGTACGAGCGAGAAAGGTTATTTCGAATCTTCGCGTGGACACCACTGGGGATGAGTACCCAGCCCAGTAGTGGAGTGAAACAATCGGCTTTTCATCTCGGAATTTTATTTATAATTACGTCTCCTGTCCATTTGACCTGATGGCATAACTATCTCCATAATCCGTTCAGGCAAACCCATCGCCTTCGTGAGAAGATCTCCTAGCACATCCGCCGCTTTATTCACTACGGGTATGTCACTTTCTGGAATCGTCTAGAACAAAGAATAATAAAAGATAGTAATAATCTTGGCGTTGGCTTGGTGCTCTCGCACGCGAGGGCGCGGGGTCCGCCTCGACCTCCAGGATTTTTCTTTTTGATTTTTTTTATGTCATACGGTAGGCAAACTGTCAAGCGGACCACCTGATAGAAAGTTGTCACCACTGCCTATTGCAACACCACACCATACATTAGCAATTATTTTATATTAAAAGATATATTTCGTAAAAATATGTATTTTGATTATCGTAACCCTAAATATCAATTTTGATAGGTAGATTTATATGAAAATCTAATTAGTGAATTACCAACGTAATGGATGCGATCTGTGATTTTTTAAAATCTATTGCCGACCCACGAAAACTATATCTAACATTTATATATTTTTGTAACTTAATCTAATAATGACCTTCAAATACTTATTAAGTATTACTTAGTAAGTAAGTAAGTATTTTACACAAAATATATTACACAAAATAAATTTTATTTAGATTCAAAATTATAAAAGTTTCATACACACATACAAGTCATAAAATATATTTTTTTAATTTAAAATATTTTGTCACCCAGTAAACAATAACACATCATTAGGTCTGTTCATCTGTTCGTAAGTTTATAATCGAAATATAGAGAGTTTTCGCCAAAATCAGACATTTAACACCCAGGCATCAGGCATTGGTAGCACCCCTGGTGTTGCTGATGTCCATAGGCGGCGGTGACCACTTTCCATCAGGTGGCCCGCATGCCTGTTTGTCTGCCGGACAACATAAAAAAATAATTTAAAGTGCGGTATTTCATTTCTTAAACTGTCACCAAAGTAAACCAAAATAAAACATCACTAGAATTGTGCCAAGAACACAGAAAAGTAATATATATTCACCATAAACTGTGAATTAGTATAAAATTATTTTCGAATGTGCAATTCGGTCCGCGATGGAATGACATAGTCATCCTGATCGTAGGAGGTTTCCTGTAGCATATTATTTCCAATGCTGTGATCTCCAACCCGTTGATGGGTATGGAAACCCTCCACTGATGAGGAGGAGGCTCAAGTACAGCAATAGAATATTTTATGCAGTTGATACCAGTACATTGTATCAACTTTGATTGACGCACGTAAAATTTGACCTTAGGCACTTGATTTAGATTTAGATTTTATTTGTTACTCTTACACAAGATAATACATTTAAGATGCATTTAAATACATTTATGTGAAAAGAGATCGTCAAATATAATGGAATATAGAAATTATCAAAAAGAATAAGAAATGCGTGTATGAGTGACTATTGTATGAGACTCAAAGTCTAAAGTGGACTGTTAATATGATGATAATGATAATGATGGAGGCCACTCCAAATTGAGTAGTACGATAACGAATAATCACTTCTCAATTCATTATTAAAAACTCCATGTGCCTTTATAATCCATGCTCATCGCTATTTATCTACTCCAGTATTAACAATATTTTTATTGTAACTTGTGGCCACCGCGTTCGCTCCCCTTAGGTTGCAGATGTGGACGACGGTGGCCCGCTTTCCATCAGATGGACCGTCCGTCCATGTGTCACCCAAGGCAATAAAAAAAATTTAGGAACAAATTCACCCCAGGTCCCATGGATCTTTTCTGGGAAGACAACGTTTGGTTTACGTGAGTTGTAGCGTTCAATGCTGTATCTTCTGCTAAGGCAAGTAATATCGAAGTCTGTAACAAATTAGAAACAGATTATTTTATGCTACGCAGTGACAAACGAACAGGCAGCCCACCTTTTGGTAAGTGGTAACTGTCGCCCATAACATTTAGGATTCAAGATATACGATGGAAGCAACGAAAATGCAGAACCGCAGGTGAGTTGTAACTGTGAGGACTAAGATGAAATGCCTCATGCCTGTGATTGCGTTGGCTACCTTATCCTTTAAACCGGAACACATCAATGCAGCCATTGTTGCTTGGCGGCAGAAATAGATAAGGCGGTGGTACTCACCCAGGGAAACTCCTCAGGCTTGATAGAGTCATACCACCTGAAAAACGATTGACACTGTGATAGGAAGAAACAAGCAGACAGTTCACCAGAATACTGTATGTATGTATGTATGTAATCTCTTTATTGCATCAATTTATAACATTACAGGAAATAAAAATACAGTTTATAATGCAAAGGCGAGCTTATCCCTCAACGGGATTTCTTCCAGCTAACATCTTTACTGTCGTCTTTAAACCGAATGGTTATGTTAGTATTGTAACAAAGCCCAGGGGCCCTATTTTTTAATGGCCCGCCTCGATTTGAACGGTTATCAATTTTTATTTTTGGCATTAAAAATTCGATGCTTCATGCATGATGCTGATTTTCCTTATTTTTGAATTTTACGCTTTCGGCTATATCACTATACTATATATTGTATATACTATACTATTTACTATATGTATATTGTGTGCAATAAATTGTTAAATAAATAAATAAATAAATTGAAAGTCGTTCGAATCGAGGCGAACGATCCATAGAGCCCCAGCAAAGGCGGGGCTTCCCTACTAAGTATAACTCGAGGCAGTATCCCTATCCTAATTTTATATATATTATAAGACCACGCTAAGTCCGAATCACTTATTAAAAAAAACTTATGACAAGTTTTTAAAAAGCAATTAAACGTCATTCATAAAACATCATCACAAACAAACAATCAATTCATAACAAACAATTTTTATTTCTGTAGGATTATTTATTTTCGTGAGTTGTGAAAAATATTATTAAATAATTAGTAAAACAATTAATTGGAAATGAGAGTAATAATTTTCAGCATGATTAATAATTTAGTCAAACTAAAAGTACAAGTTCAAGCCAAATATCTGAATGTTTACAAGAAGGACTAACAACGACTGACAAGGACAGATTGTCCTATGTATAACAAGTATGTATTTAAAAGTATTTAAGTAGTATATCAGTTATCTAGCACCCATAGTACAAGCTTTGCTTAGTTTGGGGCTAGATGGCGCTGTGTGAATTTGTCCACGAATATTTATTATTATTATCCCCAGATTATTGCCATATTCACATATTATAATTCTTACTACTGACAGTCATTTCGAACTTATCGTAGTCCTATTATATCCAAAATGGTATTGGTACCATACGTGACCAAAATAGTAGGTACCAAGTCCATTGAAGAAACATTGAAAAATTATTTCAACCATTTCAATAAAATAAAATTTCTATATTAAGTTCGACATTGTATGAAAACCTAAGATATCAAATATTTCCGGTAAAACACTATGTTTCTATGCCATAAAATGGTTGAATGCTTAATATTCATCATCATCATCCTGGCGTCATATCCCGGTTGCGCCCCCGCGCAGCACGCGAGGGCCCAGGGTCTGCCTTCCTAACCTAACCTAACCTGGCCCACCTCGCTCGGTCTTCGGCATCTCTCGTGGTGAGGTTATTGGCACGCATATCGTTTATGACTACGTCAAGCCATCGCTTCTTGGGCCGGCCTCTCCTTCCCGTGCCCGGCGGGGGCGGCATAGCCAGACACTTGTTCCCCACATAACTTGCCAGCCTGCGCAAGACGTGGCCATACCATCGAAGGCGCAACTCTTGCAGTTTATCTGCGATGTCACGGACGCCAAGGCTACCCCGAATGTGGGCGTTTCGAACCCGACCCTTCCGTGAAACTCTACACATCCACCGCAGCATCTTCATTTCCGTGACGCGCAGCTCCTGCTTGTGTCGCTCTAACAGGGGCCAAGTCTCGCTACCGTAAAGGAGAGCAGGTCTAACGATGGTCCTATAGACCTGTCCCTTCAACTTTATCGTCATTTTGGGGTCACAAATGACACCTGTTACCTCCCGCCATTTGGCCCAAGCAGCGGATATTCGGGCCTTGACGTCGCCATCGATGTCCCCGGTTGAGCTAACCACAGATCCCAGGTATCTCACCTGATCCGTGCACTTGACTTCCTCATCGCCTATGCGCACGGGTAGGGGATCTGCACTGTTGCAAGCCATGCACTCTGTCTTCGCCACATTTATCTTCAGGCCGCCGTTCTCAACTGCCTCCTTCCACTTTTTTATACGTTGGATTAGTCGCCCTTTGTCAGAGTCTGTTAGCGCGATATCGTCAGCATACATGAGCAGCCATGGAGGTACCTCATGATAATCTCGGATGCTGTCTGACAATACGTCTAATATCACGTTGAACAGAAGTGGGCTGAGCACAGAGCCCTGGTGTACCCCAACGGTAATCGGGAACGGTTTGGTGTCACCAACGGCAGTCCTTACTATGGAATCGGAATCGTGGTACATGTCTCGGATAATGTCAATATAGGCCTCAGGTATCGACTTGGACCGCTACGCTCATCATATCATCTCCCGAGGGATACAGTCAAAGCCCTTCTGCATATCCAGAAACAGGAAATGCAGGGGTGTGTTCTTTGATCTGTATCCCTCCATGAGAGTTCTCAGGGCAAATACGGGGTCCATGGTCCCACAACTCGGCCGAAACCCATACTGACACTCCGAGATTGTACACTACCGTCGGATCCGAGAGTCCATAATGCGTTCGAAGAGGTTCATGGTGTGAGACATCACCTTTATACCGCGGTAGTTGGTGCACTCCCGCACCGAGCCCTTGCCGTTATAGACTGGAGTAATAATACTTAGCCTCCATTGGTCTGGTATCTTCCCGGTGCGGAGAATGCGGTTATAAAGGTCGGTTAGGATGCTCACACCACGAGAGCCCATCGATTTCCACGCCTCGATAGGGACTCCATCGGACCCGACAGCTTTCCGATTCTTTATGCGGCGAAGAGCCGTCTCGACTTCCTCAGGCGTTATCGGTGGCACAAGTCCTTGGTTCCGAGCAAGGACCGCGGGCTGCACCTCTTTATGCTGCTTGTTGAGCAGCTCGTGGAGTGAGAAAGTAATCGATCTGGATGGCGCTCCTCCCACTCTTGTAGGTGATCAGATGTTCGGATTTCTTTTGAAAAAGCGTGTTTACGGTGGCCAAATCGGAAGCCACACACGTCCGAAGAATTTCTTCCCCTTCAGCGTTACGGCTCCCAAAACCAAAACCGCCATGTACACGGCCAAACTCCTCACACTTCTCACCCACATGACCGTTTAGATCGCCACCCACAACAATACCCTGTGACAACGGAATGTTTCGTAGCACTTCCCCGACTTGCTCCCAGAACAGCGCCTTATCCGCATCGCCGCAACCGACCTGTGGAGCGTAGGCGCTTATCAAGTTGGTCACGACCCCTTCGACAAGCACTTCTACAACCATCAGGCGGTCGCTTATACGCTTCACATCCAAGACGCTGTCCCGAAACTCCTCAGAGAGCACTGCCCCCACGCCGTTGTCCCCACTCAGAGAGCCCGTGTATATAAACTTGTAGCCGTTCCCGATGTTGCGAGACCTGTTGCCTCTCCAACGAGTCTCCTACCACCCTCCGCCTGGCGAGCACATCGGCCAGCTCACGCGCCCGTCCGGTCAGCGTGCCAAGGTTCCACGACGCGAAGCGGACCTTTCTGTGGGCTAGCGTCTTTAACCGGGCCCGCCCTGGACCCGGTAGCCCTAACCGACTTGACACAGGAGTAGGGCGATCCCCCTGTGCGTCGTTTTTGAACGTCCTTGAACTTTCCATTAATTTTTGCGGGGTTTTGGCTTTTTACGTGCGTCGACTCCCATCCGACCCGCACAACCTGTTAGGGAAAAGCCGATTCGCCAGAGCCTCGTCCGTCTGCCAGCAGGGGGACCACGTGCAGGTGAGGTTGGCTTGGGCCCCTGAGATGGTGGTGGGGCCCCAAACCCCCAAAAGGTTGTATGCTCAATGTTAAAAAGAGATAATTTCCATATACCTATCCGAACAAATGTATCCAAAAATAATTAAGCATGTACATTTTTTACCTACTTAATATGCATTTAATTTTCGTAAGTAAGTACCAAAATACAAATTGGTTACGGCGCTCATTACGGCGCTTATTGGGAATATTTTTATCTAGTTTTTAGCTAGTTTTTTTTGTTACTGAGAATACAATACCCATCGGGCCTTCTTGCCTGTGGATATTTCAACTTGGAACACAACTATGCCGTATAAACTTCTCTTTGGCGACGAAAATAACTCATAGATTGATTCAATATTTATAGAGGATACTTAATTTCGGCAGCAGACAAAATTAAAAACAAAATACATAAGGTCACGCCCTTTTCCTGTTGAGATAGGCAGACACCACATTGTTCCACTTGATCGTCTCCTGACAAATCTCTCGCTTCATTCATCAACCATTTCGTACATGCTCATCGGTGTAGGGTAGGTACTCATGACCTGACTTTTCTTTCAAATATATCCGATTTTATCGTAATAATTACGTCTCGGTTTCCCCTTCCAAAGGTTCCATGTATATGTATCTTTTTCGTTAATCTCTTCTCATTCATCCTCTTTACATGATCAAACCAGCTCAGTATTCCTTACTCTATCCTGGTCACTACATATTCTTTCAATCCAGCACACTCCCTTATTCCTATTCCGCATTTATCTTTCATTGATACTCCTTCCAAGAATACTTACGATTATATATACAACGACTAGCATTTCGCGTAACATGTTCAAGCGTAGATACAGCAAAACATCTGTTTATAACGGCTTTATTCAACCTAATCTCACAATTACTTCCACTAGGTAGTTAAACTTTATGATCCTACGCATCTACAAAGTCTTAATCATTAGGCAGTGCAGGCTGCAGGGCAATAAGGTCGTCCGAAGACGAGGAAAGAGTTAGTTTGCTTTTAAGGAGTAAGTCTAATTGTCTCCCGACAGACAAACATAGACCGAAAGCTCGTATGCCCCAAAAGGTGTACACTAGGCCAGTTTCCAGAATTTGTTTCTTAGGTTTTCCAACTTATGTGCTCAACTCTGTTCGAATTCTGTTCGATTTATCTTCTCTTCGGTCCCTCATCTTGCCAAGAGAACAGACCGTATACAATTAACTCACCTCTGGCCGTACCTCGTTTGAACAATAATAAGGCAACAACAAGCAAGACAATATCGTCAGAATACAACTGTGTAATACTCAATGTTAACAGTTTTATTATATACATACAGGCTCTGTCTGCTGCCAGTTGTAGAAAATATGCTTATACCAGCAGCAGCATTAAGGATCAGATAAGGATGAGGTCTTAAATATCAGCAGGTATATCTTGAGGCAAATGTCTTTACCATTTTGGAAAAAGTGGGTGGGTGGTGGGTTTGAAATTACATTTTTATATGTAAAGTCCTTAGGTAAAGTCACTAGCGTGTAGTCACAGGACTTGTACTACAGGATTGGCGCTACCTCATCTGTAGTAACATTGACATTATTAGTATCACTTAAAACTTTACTCTATTGAAGGCAGATTTTTAGATTAATTAGGTATGTTAGTTTACATACCTACTTTGTACCCTTACTAAGTCTCTGCGCAAAAAGCGGTATCTAATTCATCTCATGATTGATTAATAGGCACCGTGTGATTAAACGGAGACGGTAATTATAGTTACGACTTTTAATCGTGGATAGTACATGGCGGGTATAGGCATTTAACATTGCACTACTTACATTAACTTATTGAAGCGAAAAATGTGTGACATAGCCCACAGCAGATGGCAACATTGGCTAATTATAATTATGATTTAACATATTTTTTTATTCGTCTTACAATAATAAGATATGTACAATAGCATAACTTCTATCAGCCTTTACGAGACACCACAGATAAATTTGATTTTGTTGTATCCAATCCCTTCATATTTCGGGTGTCGTAAATGGCAACTAATGTCTGAAAAGGCTAACCAGGTTGGACATCCGTAAATCAGAAAATGTGGTTATCTCCAACCCATCTGCCAGCTGTGGAGATTATGGCAAAACCCTCAAATTGATGTGGAGGATGATCGCTCAAGCCTGTTATGGACTGCTGATGATGATATGAGAATCGGATTTTGATGGAAAGGAGTTGCGTATAGATAGTGCGTGTGTTACTATAGTGTGAATGTAGATGGCTTATAGTCGATAGGTATATCAAACCCCTTATTTCCTTCAAAGTTATACATAAAACAAAACAGAACATAACATAAATAAAACTTAATATTTTAGTATTCCCAAGAGCTAGTTGAAGCTAAAATGTTGCATATATTTTGTGTTCGTCTTTATTCTTTTCGAAACTTAATAAAATAGCTATAGAATAAATGATCGAAAAAGTATGGAACAATTTCAATTTATTTATTAGTGTTAGACAAGACAGGTGTTACAATGATGTTACAATTACAGAGAGTTCACCATGTTGCACATACCTACCATACACATCCAATTGACATTATCATGATAAACAAAATTTATTATGATAAACCGCAACTATCGGATTCTGAATTACAAATCGGAAGTCTTTTTGGGTGTTCCACAGGGATCGGTATTGAGTCCTGTCACGATTTGAAAGATTCACATTTTCATGTTGTCACCAGACGTAAAAGAATAATTAATGATCTAGCATTAATACGGATGGAACCAACTACTGGAATCTGGATTAGAAAATCGGAAGTCTTTTCGGGTGTTCCACAGGGATCGGTATTGAGTCCTTTCATTATTCATATCATGTTTATGACAGGGTACCCCGTTCGAATTGGAACCGCCTGATTGGGGAAGTACCTCTACCTTACAAATAGTATTGTGTTACTCTCAGTGAGTAAGGTTTCCAGTGCTCCATGGGGTGGGGATTTGGGGAACCGTGGCTTTGGCAGTGGAGGAGCATTTGCTTTGTACTGCCAGAGCAACGTGTTATAGAGGTGGGAATTACAGCGGTGACCACTTTCCATCAGGTGGCCTGCATGTCTGTTTGCCAACCGTATGACACAAAAAAAATTTTACTGCCGAACGTGAAACTATACACTCTTGAAAGTTGTTTATTTACTGTAAAGTTTTTCTAAACGTTATAGATAATTTGAACGCTGCAGATTCCACTGCATTTATAGCTCTAGCTCTCATACTTTTTACTTTAAATATTATCGTTATTTTAAACTTATTCGCAATGTGGGTCAAATTCAAACACAAACTCAAAAAATATTTATTGTATCAGTAGCCCGTCCAGCGCACGCGAAATGAACACTATCCCATACTGGATCACTATACCAGATTGGATCATGTTTACAAATTCAGTTGCCTAAATTTGCAGGTTTCATCACGATATTTTTCCTTTGCCCATTGTAACGTTATTATTTGGATGTCTGTTTTAATTAAGATGGTTCTTGGCTTTGTGTCATTAATATCGATTGAGTACTTTAGGAAATACCAGGTTGTCTATTGGCCGCACTATACTTTTCACTGCATGTTCATGTTGTGCCTACTCCGTGGCAGTGGGAAGTACTCCACTTGTAGTTGTAGGACAAATAGTCTAGCTAGGTAAATCCAATTTCGAGAAAGAGGTCAATCGACGAATCCAACTCGGTTGGACAGCGTTAGGGAAACTACGCCATATATTTTCTTCCAAATTGCCGCAGTGTCTCAAGACGAGGATCTGGATGTGTGTTGCCAGTGATTACCTACGGAACAGAGACGTGGTCGCTCACTATGGGCCTTATAAAAAAGCTCACTGTCACCCAAAGGGCACTGTGCGCACCCCGTCCCTACTGGGTGTCGCATCCGATGAAACCTGGAAAGCCTTCCCGGCTACAGGTGCTCCCAGGGGGTGTTTAGCACATATGCGCCTAGGTCCTTTATTTGGCGAGTTGTGTATAACCAGTTCGTCCGGCCGGCTGGTACTCATGAGAGTTCACCTCCTCCCTCCCAACCGCTACCGGAGGGTGCCCATTTCCTTTGCGTTGAGCGCAACAAAAAAAACCCCCAAAGGGCAATGAAAAGGGCTATGCTCGGAGTCTCGTTGCGCGATAGAATCAGAAATGAGGAGATCCGCAAGCGAACCCAGGTCACCGACATAGCCCTAAGGATTGCCAAGCTAAAGTGGCAGTGGGCAGAGCACATAGCTCGAAGAATAGATGGCCGATGGGGTAGTAAACTTCTCTAGTGGCGACCACGTACCGGAAGATGCAGCGTGCGTAGGCCCCCTACAAGGCGAACCGTCTACCTGGTAAAGATCGCAGGTACAAGCTGGATGCAGAAGGCACAGGAACGGCATTTGGGGAGGGGCATAGGCCGCCTAGCCGTAATCGTCTTTCGGCTAATATGATGATGATGATGACGATGATGATGCTTTTCACTCGTGATCAAAGCATATTATGAATAAATGTTACTTAGAACCAAGGATTTCTATATACTAGCGTACATAGAACATTATATTTTATGATCAGAATTACCTAGGTACTTTGATTCTTTCAATAAAATTTAAAGTCAGACAACTGCATTCTCAATTAAAATAACGTGTCAAATGCAAATTGTTATTACTATCCAAATCTGTCATCTGTATAAAACGCAAAATTCACATATTAGACAAAAATACCACAATTAACCGTACATGCGCCGGCAAGCCCTGTTTCCACGATCGAGTCGTAAAAATAATTAACGTACCTGTTTAATCACACGCTGCCTTACTAATCAATTACGAGATGAATTAGATAACATCGTCTCATACGCAGAGCCTAAGTGAGGGTATGTGTGAATAAATTACCGTTACGACAATGAAACCTTAAAGCAACGAACCTATACACATATTTCATAGGTCGGCAACGCGTTCGCGACTCGCCGGGTGTTATGGATGACTCCTCAGGTGTTGAGGTTGACTCCTTGGGTATTATGGGCGACTCCCCGGTTGTTGCGGGTGGCTATGGGCGGCTGTGACCACTTTCCATCAGGTGACCTTGCTCGTTTCTCCCTCTTTCATATAACAAATACATGTTCGGGTCTATTCTGACGTCCTGAGCCTAAAGTACAGTAATAGGCATCTTAGCAATTGTGAGTTAAATACATTTCGTGAATCTACATTTCATATGCTATCTGACAAACCAATTCGTATTTTTCTAGGACCCTGATAACCATGTTAAATTTAATGTTTTTGATAATGACCGCACCAACATTTTTTCGTATTTAACAAAAAGTACTATAATTGTCAGTTAAACTGCAGTAAAACACATACTGCACGACATTTTTATTGATATCCTAGATAAACTACAGTAACTGATGACTGTTAATAAACACTTTAAATGGTAGTTGTTTCTTAAATTTTGTAAAGCGTACTGTTTAAAATGCAGTATAATAATTGTGCTCAATAGTCCACAGTCCATGCAGGCTTACTTGTCAAGTCTAAACCTAACAGTGGACACAAACTACTGGCTCTGGAAAGAGACCAAGAAACTAAAGCGCCCCAGAAAGCACAGAAATCCTAGCAGAAAATCCTCTGGAGGCTGAAATCGATCAGACGAAGACAAAGCATCGGCTTTCGCAGAATATCTGAGTTCTACGAAAGCCAACCGTTTCCCAAGTGCAGCAGTGAACATATAGTTGAAGTAACATACACAGATGTGTCTACCCCTCCAAAGTACTCGTCCAAGTGAGGTCCGAAGAGAAATTATGAATCTTCAGGAAAGCAAATTCCCAGAATATGATCAAATAGACGCAACTCTGCTGAAATACATACCGCACAAAGGAATAATGATTCTGACCAAGATTTTTAACGCCTGTATAAGGCTAGAGCATTTCCTTGGCCAATGGAAGATAGCTCAAGTGGCAATGGTCCCTAAACCTGACAAACCACCTCAAGAAACGACGTCGTATAGGTCAATAAGCTTGGTACCGATTACTGGTAAGCTATTCAAAAAAATATTACTTAACAGGATAAATGGACATCTAGGCAATATCCTTTCAAACCCCTAACTTGATTTCAGGGAGAAGCATGGGACTGTTGAACAAGTTTATCGTATTATCGACGTCATAGGCAGATGCCTGGACAGTCAGAAGTACTGTTCTGAGCCATTTTTAGATATAAGCCAGACATTTGACTTTACAAGCTAAAGAAGCAACTACCACATTAATTTATCTACGTCTTAAAGTCTTATCTTGACAAAATAAGCTTCCAAGTCAAACAAAACAATGAGTGTTCAATTCATCGAGAGATAAAATCAGATGTCTCTCAGGGCAGCCTACTGGGTCCGACATTGTATTATATACATCGCCGACCTGCCTACATCTGGGAGCACAACTGTAGCAACCGTTACTGATGACACAGCAGTGCTATTCTCTGACACCATTCCGGAAGCTGCTTCAAAGAATTTGCAGACACATCTAGTCAAGGTCTTCACTTGGCTGAAATTGTGAAGAATAAAGGCATGATCATAAAAAATATGTGATATAAGCGTGCTATGGCCGACACTCGGCTAGGACCCGGCTCGGTACAGCGGTGTCATACTTTATTGGACCTACCTACTCCTGCATACCGTTCTGCAGAAAGTCGTCAATTTATTGATAAATAAAATAACTGTTTTTACAAATTCGCCTGACGACTGCACTGCCCAATGACGTCGAATTTCGCGGATAAGTATGACTAACACTCGTGCGCGCGGAAAGTATTATATTAGAACCTATTGGCAGATTTGGTCGAATGAACCCGAAATAACATTACAAAATAACCGTTGAATTCAAAAAACATGAACATGTTCCGTAAAATGCTGATCCTATTCTTCGTAATCGTGAGTATTGTTTGTTTACTAAAAATTTTGTACTATATTATGATGTGAATTATTTTTAAATATCGAAAAATAAATAAATATTATACACTGTTTGCAAAAGTTATGGCAAATTAATGCAAGCACTGCATTAACTGGAGAGGTTTTTCCTGGAGAGTACATCATGGAGTTCTTCAAGAAAGGGGTGAAATGATTTTTACGCTTACCATCAGGCTGGCCGTGAGCTGAGTGAGTTTTGTTCTCCACAAAATGCTCAAGAGACGACGTGTGGCGCGAGTTCGTTTACCTATTTCCAGTAAAAATAATATTCTTGTTGTACTTAACGATGCTAAGGAATCAGCTCCTTGAACAGGCGAAAATACCATTCATCAAGTGTCAGCAACGCATAAGTCACACCCCGGATGTACCAAGTGAGGTCCAGATGACTATTTAGTGTGGTATCCGATAAATATATCCTTCAACTTGGGTGCCGTAAAGTTAAGGCTTCTAATGTCCACCAACCCACCAACCAAAATCAACCAACTATGACCTCCGTAGTAACTTTTGTTTTCTGTTGTATCCAGGCTGACTTCAAATTCATAATACTAAGGAGTAGAATTACATTTCAAAATGGCGACACTTAGATCCAGTTTTGCCCACCGAACCGATTAAGTTAGTGGAACTGTAATGTCATATAAGTAGAATATCGATTGAAAAGTTATCTTATGTACTTTCAACACACGCCTGTCAAGCTTGGAGATTACGGCAATGCCCTCTAGCCTGTGAACGAGGCTCAAACCCATCAGTGGACTATTATAACCTCTGTGTGCGTGTTTCACTGTTACAGGCGTCCACATTATCAGTGTTCGCTCAAGAGACGTCGCCACCGACACCTCCTGAACTGGCGAACTCTCATGGGCCATCCTCGGGATCACCACCACCATCGGAGGTAACGTTTTTTTATTAAGTTTCTAAAATTTTTAGGTTTTGTGGTTTTGCCTACAAAAAGAGGTCGGGGGCAAAGAAAAAGGGGCACAAACTGCACCTGATAGCAGTCTAGAAAGTTTTATTAATTTTTAGGAGTAACTGGCAAATAAACCTAATTGTCTTACTAAAGTTGTATAATGGGCTATGATGTGTGATTCTACGGTGTTTTCACAAACAAACCAAAAATGCTGTTGGCGTTAATGTCCCGGTTATGCTCTCGTGCACGAGAGCCCAGGGTCCGCCTTGACAAAGATCCAGGATTTGGTAGATCAGGTAAGTACAGTGGAGCGACTGCCATCTGACCTCTGTGACCTTGCAACCAGGAGAACCTGACCAGATTGGATCATGGTTACACATGGTTTCAGTGGCTTGAAACGACGTTTTCACGATCAAGTTCATAAGTATTTCCACGTGACCAATTCGCCCTTGGCCCGTGGAATCTACAAGAATCCAGTGTTCATCTTTCCTAAAGCCAATTTCTCAATACTCGGGTTTTATAAGTGTCCACGGGCGGCGATAATAACTTACCATCAGGCGTCTTGCTTCTTTTACCTGATGGTAAGTGGTCACCGTCGTCCAGAACATCTGTAATTTCTAGTTCATCGCCAGTCTATTTGCACTGGCAAATAGACTGGCGATTAACCTATTATATTATTGTAGGTATTTCAGGGTTGGTGCCGTAGTAAAAAATGTTAGTTTTCACAAGCACATGCATACGGTACCCCTTTATATCATGAATTTAAAGTCAACCAGTACATTTATTTGCCCGTTCATTTACTTCCCTGTATTATAAAAATAACCCATTCATATTGACTGTGGTGGTGACAGTGACAAGTATTGGTCTGAATGTCAATCAGCCATTAAACGACCAGAGACAGTTTCCAAACCACATGGGACCCTATGTCGACCTGAGTGGTTCAGTGGTCTGCCACGCAAGAGGTCCCGGGTTCGATTCCCGGCCGGGCAGAAATTGAAATGATGAATTTTAATTTCTGTTACGGGTCTGGGTGTTCTATGTATAATAAGTATGTATTTAAAAAAGTATTTAAGTAGTTTATGTGTTATCTAGCACCCATAGCACAAGCTTTGCTTAGTTTGGGGCTAGATGGCGCTGTGTGAATTTGTCCACGAATATTTATTTATTATTTATGTCCATGGGTGTTCTAAATAGGTCTATGTGTCAAGTTTAGATTTTTTTATTGTCATCTGCCAGGAGTTCAATATTATAGATACATGGCGCGATTAAGGGGTTTGAATACAATACTAATGTGGGCTTTATATGGGCTCGACTGCCATTTCAGGTTTTCCTCAAACAATGTGACACGTTGAAACCTTTATAAATCAGTAGAGTGTCCACTCAGATGATCACAAAATATCATAATTAGTTTATTTTGTGTTCAAGGTCGCAAGAGATAATTCGCTTCCAATGTGACTTCCACGTGCAAATTTTTTTTTAAAATGGGTCTAAGGCGATTTAAAAGGATTCCAGGTGCCACTTTTTTGGCCAAAAAATAAATCTTCGAACTCCTTTGCATTACTACTGGACAGTTAGCACAAGCACCATGCGCTCCGTCCTTCTGAGGACAGTTAAGCCATTTGTCGCGGTTGGCCGGTTGCTATTGATTGTTCTATTACGGGTCTGGGTGTATTATGTATTAAAAAAAAGTATATAAGCAGTTTATCAGTTATCTAACACCCATAAGCTAAGCATAACCAGTAAGCTTTGCTTACTTTGGGGCTAGATGGCGCTGTGTGAATTTGTCAAAGAATATTTAAAAATAGCAGTAGTCATAAGCCAAGTCAGCATTACAATACTGAAATCATCGCCCTAGGAGTCGATACTCAACCGTCTAAATACAATGGATCACCAGATGATATTACATCTACTTTCGTAAACGTTCTATCAACAATATCGTCTTAAAATATCCCATCATAAGTATATAAATTTCGTCATAATTTGACATTTAACTACTGTAGCTTTTAATAGTTTCCAATTTCATATTTACTTCACTGGTTTCCAGCACCATAGCAAATTTCATATAAATTCCACTGGAAGTGTGGTTAATGAATTAATCTTCGGACAAATTATTTTATGCCTTGATATTGGCAATCACAGTTATTTATTCAGCCACGTGTTGTGAATGCAACATTATTTCTTAATTATGTAAATAAATTACCCTATTAGAATACTTGCGTTTCCTCGGCTGATTAGGAATCTTAATTAAAAAATTGTACATCGATATTTGGCCATGTAGTGACTACTTAATAAATTATATATTTGCTCGCGACTGAGAATGGAATTTGACAAACAGCCAAGGCCATCAAGAATACCTCACCCCGTGACTATTCCCATCCCATTGACTCTCTCATAAAAAGTTCCATTGCCATTTAGCAACATGGCCAATTATATATGGCCATGGCCAACATACACAATTATAAACGTTATTAGAGTGATTGGGTCTCCTGTCTGGCTCTAAGGACAAACTTGACATAAAAGTTTAGTACAGCGCCATATATTCACAAGGAGATAAAACTTATTTTTATTTCTTCAACTATCAAATTGAAAACCTCTCACTGGCGTAAACTATAAAAATACAGCAGTATTTTCTGTGGAATAGTTTCAACACAGATCTTCAACCCGCTGCCAAGTGTTGATAAAGATAAAAATAACCGCGAGGGGGGCTCAGTTGTCTTTACTTGATTAGTGTCTCTATGGATGGCACGTTAGTTCCTTTTTTCGCCACATTCAGTATTATCGTTGTTTCGACTTTCTCCATTTCAAAGTTATAATGCTTTGCACTAATGTCCGTGCCAAATGGATTAGCAATAGCGGACATTGATCTCTCGGTCAGATAGCTGTAATGCTTTAAATAGTCATATTCGTTACAATTTAATGAAATAGTAAAGTTCAAAACCTTATTATTACATTAGACGGGACCAACACGCGACGTACATTTTCGATTTGTTTTCCCTACGTTTCGGTAGGGTTACTCATCTGATTTAATAATATGTGTAAAGAACGCAAGTTTAGTTTGAAACAAATTTCAAAACCTTTTTCATGTATTTTTCATGAATAATTCAGTATATGACCGTGAGATCGGTGCGGGAGGTGCCACTGCGGCAATGTACTATAACTCTTTGATTTTTTGTGATGATGATGATTTTTGCCAAGATGTTTATTTTTATTTGAGCATGAGATCAAGGCACGCTACTGCCAATCCATTTGGCGCGAACTATAACGTCATAATTTCTTGTTACAGCCTCCTACAACTGGCAAATCCGTGTTGGATAAAGCTAGAGATGTCATAGAAGGCGTCGTGAAGAGAGTGACTAATTTGCCGGACCGTGTGAAGGAAATCGTTCACGATTTAAAAGCAAATAGAACGCAGTAATGGACATATGTTCAGAGAAACATGGTAAATAAAATGTATAAGAAGTAATACGAAGTGATTATTTACTCAGAGAAGATTTTACAGACATGTGTACAGTGCATTTAGACAAAAACAAAAAAAAAAACAAATTAATGAGAAACGAGTAGACATACCTGATGGTAAGTGGTAACTGGCGCCCATAACATCTACAATTCCTACATTTTATTTGCATATAACAAACATACAGAACCGTAGGTGCGTTGTCACTGTGAGGACTAAGATGAAATGTCTCATGCCTGTAATTTCGCTGTCTACCTTATCCTTCAAACCGGAACACAAAACGCAAGCATTGTTGCTTGGCGGTAGAAACACATAAGGCAATGATACTCACCCAGGTGGACTCCTCAGGCTTAATAGAGTCCTACCACCTGATAAACGATTGAGTTATGATAGGGAGAAACAAGCAGACAGTTCACCTACTATCGACTATAAACCTAATGGTTATGTTAGTGTTGTAACAAAGCCCAGACAAGCTTAGCAAAGGCTGCTCAGGAAAGCAAGGGGCTTCTCTACTAAAAGTCGAGCCGGAATCCGCATCATAATTCCCAGGTGGACTCCTCAGGTTTGACAGAGTCCTATCACCTGATAAGGAATACTCCAATTACACAGATGGTTTAGAGCAGGCGAACAAGCAGGCGTAGCATCATCGCTGATGGTAAGAAGGATGGTAAGAAGGTCACACAGTCAATCTGGTATCAGTAAAGGAGAGTCAAAATTCTTATTATAATAAAAATTTAAGATCATCATCATCTTCTTAACATTAATCAACAAAATTAAGGGCACGGGGGATTTGAAAGATCAGGTGATTACAGTGGAGCGACTGCCATCTGACCTCCGGGACCCTGTTTACACGGAATATGACCAGATAGTATCATCGTTACACATTTAGTCGCCTGAATGTGCAGGTTTCATCACGATGTTTTTCTTGACCGTTTTGAGTACCAGTTAGTGTCCAATTAAAAGTCATTGGTACATGGCAGCACTGGCGATCGAACTTTTACCCCTCAGTTAGGAGTCGGGCCCGTTCACCATTAGACCGCCGACTCTGTTCCATTGAATTTAATATCGTCGCTCATTCAGCCGCTCAAGAAGCCTCCGACGTGGCTTATAACGTATGCAATCAATGAAGGAAATTTGATATTTAGGTAGAGTTTTTCTTATTTCTTGATCGAGAGCTCAATTACAATTTAATGAAATAGTATAAACTCTTCTATTTCACATCATACAATTTTCATGAGATAACGCCGTTTCTTTACTGAGAGCTATTGTCAATCAATTTGGCATTTTGATCAGCCTCTAAGAGCTTAATGGCATTTTACGACCCAATAGTCCAGCAGGGCTATTGGCTAACTCAGAGTAGTGTAATATTTTTATGTCAAATTCAGTTACTGTTGTCCACTGAGGAAGTTAATAGCAGCTCAGGACGTTGGTGCAATCACGACACCACAGGTTATATGCTACAAATTACATAGTAAAAAAAGCATATACATTACGTATTTATTGCCTACGTTTGAGTAATGCACATTTTGATCAAAAGAACGGAGAAGAATTTTTAGAGACCACACAAGTTTTTCTAATCACATAAAAAGAATTGTCTTCTTTGTGCAGGTAGTCCACCCGTGCGTTATTAGTTGCAATTACTTCAACAGTGTGTAATAACTGTATGAAGCTCTCAAAATCTGTAACAGACAATATCAATAAATCTTAGGGAAATTTTTTCATAAGGGCGTTGATTTAAAAGTATTACTCAGATGATATGAGGCCACTCCGTCCAGTCTGTGGCATTTTCCAGAAATTATATGTTTGAAATCCAGAGGATATCGGTGTATCGGAACGTTGCCTCAAAAACCAGAGTAAAGAACTTAATTCTCTTTAAGTATGAACCGCATACAAAAGAAATGTGAATTCTATGGTAGAACTTTCCCAACTCGGTGGAGTGCCCTACATATCCTAAGAGTTTTTCGTAAATTGTTGGTAAACAAACGCTTTACATGGATGTTCCATAGTAGGTGTGGTAGGTATGGAGGCCTTGACACCCTTCAATTCCCGAAAGATTCGACCACATCGGCAAAGGTGTTCTCACACCTTTATTTACAAAATTTTCTTACAGAAATATATGAAATTTCTACTTTTGACATAATATTTACCGAATTATCCCTGGGATGGAGTGCCGATTTCCTAGCATCTGCAGATGGATGCTGGAATACTGGATGTGCCAAGCCTCAAGCCAAATTCCTCAGCGAAATACAGGCTGTTGATGACGATGAGAACCACAGCCAGAAAATCTTAATATACCTATACCGCCACAAGGAGCCAATCGGCAAAACATTCATCACAGCCTATTACAATCTACTGCAATACCTAGGTCGTCTCCCACGAAAGAGGAGGTTATTGCCATAATCTCCACGCTTGGCAGGCGAGTTGGAGATTGCAGTGTTATTTAATATAACAATGGAAAACGCTGTTGCTCATTTTCTAGCCTACGGAGACTCTAGAAGTTTTGTCTCGGAAACATTAGTCGCCTTGTACGACACCCACGAGTGTAAGGGGTTGGTGCTATTCTACTCTGCCGGACACCACACGGCCTACTTACGGCAAAACCTTACCTGCACGAAAGTATCCAGGTTTAATTGTGTGAAGGGGCCAGCGGTAAAGACAATTGGTTTTACATTTAAATGGCTCAGGAGTAACAGTGTGCATTTTTTAACGCCTGCACTGCGATTGTACCATTGGCTAGAAAAGGCACCGTAGTGGATTGTTTCGCTCTGGAAAATAAAGCGAAAATACTATCTCACAGAACTGCCAACAAATCTGAAACATGGCGATGTTCGTTTTAATATAGAAAGAGCAATTTAGGGGACAACGATAACGCCAACTGTGGCAGAAAAAGGAACTAACGTATAATCCTTAAAGGAAACTAAAAAAAAATCAATAAACAATCTTCGCGCCAATTTTCTGGTTGTACTCTCGCATACGAGGACCTTTTTTCTTATGCTTCTCAGTGATAATCGAGCAGACAGCCCACCATCTCACCCCAGACATCCACAAGTGGCATGACGTCCTTCCCATATTTCCCCGCAAACTGACAGTTTTGCATGATCAAGCCTATTGGATCAAGACTCTATTCTTGCTCTTGCTTTTGAGGCTTCGGAGTCGGCCTTAACCATTGTTCAGGATTGGCATATCAGGTAATTACAGTGGCGTGAATGCCATCTGACCTCTGTGACCCTTTAATAGGGCAATCTGACTAGATTGGGTCATGTTTGTACAATCAGTAGCCTGAACGTGCAGGTTTCCTCACTATGTTTTCCCTCACTGTAAGAGCATAATGTGTTGAACTAATGTACGGAGGATATATGTAGAATTATCATGATCAGATATCAAATCAGTAAGAAGACGCCGACTTCTAGGCACAGGCCACCCCCAGAGATCTTCACAAAGGCCGGTCATGTGCTTTCCGCATCCAGCTGGTACTTACGATCTTTACCAGGTCGTCGGTCCACCTTGCGGGAGGCCTACCCATGCTGCGTCATATGTTAGATACTCCACTAATTTCGGCCGGGCCTGATTGAGGCCCGCAGGTTAAAACGCCTGATGCATTAAAATGAATGCCCAAACGCCAGGAAAAAAAAAACAATTTCAATTATTCAGGCGTTTCCAAAAAAGAACAACGGCGTCGAGACGCCTGAAGACTCGTACATAAAGTCATTGGTATATGGTGGCACTGGGGTTCGAACTCTGTATTTTTGGTTATAAGTACTCGTATTATAGTCGTCCAATCAATCTTTAGTAGGTTTATCGGCCTTTCTTGCTCACTCACCATATAATGTATTTTAGTAGCGTGCCAAGAGTAGAGAAATAGTTGGAAAATAAGCGCAACCAGATATTCCACAATAAATATCAGCTCCAGGTATCCCACGTTTTCATCCTTTAAAGATAGATACTTTTAATACAAACTGCAATCAACAATATTTAAATTTGTCGTACGTTTTGCTCGTGAAAGGGTGTTAAGTATTCTTAGTGTTTTTCTCCAATATTATTCACCATCATCACAGGACTAGAGCCTGCTTCACATTAGTGGAGGGCATTGCCTTCATTTCTGCCATCTCCATACCGCTGGAGATGGCAGTGTTGAAAATACTCAACAGGAAATTCTGTTGCCTAATTTCAGAGAAGACCTCTATAACATAATATGGCGATGGATAGGAGCGGTTGGAGGCATTTCGTGCGCTCGAAGATGTGCTCATCAGACCACGATCCTCAGTCATGAGGTTATGACTACAGAGAGAGATAATATCGGTCGCCGTTTACGACACCTGTCAATTAATGGAATGGTGCATTAATTTGATGGAGTTGTCTAAATAAATGTCTTTTTGAATAATATAAATTACTTAAAAACCTAAACACCTCGACTGCTATTAAAAATTGAAAAATAAAATCGAACCTATTTAAGGACACTTTGGTTTTTGAGACGAATATAACGATACCCATACCGACGTTTGGAAGATACAAAGTAATAGAGAAAATATACATACTCGTACATGTTACGCTCGAAAAACATAATCTTTCCTTGGCAGTCGGGTAAAAAGGGCGACAAAAGAGCTCTTAACGGGCAAAAAGGTACAAAAGAAAAAAATGTGGCACTCGATTTTCTAGTCTTTGTCTAATTACAATGTCATAAGCCCTAAAATCAACGCCTTTTTTCACTATATAGGCATAAGAACGGAAGGTCCTTTTTTAAAATACGGACTGCTCATTTCGCTAACATATTTTCAAACGTCTAAATGTTTAGTAGTGATAAGCTTGAACAGATTATTGTACCCATGAATATCAAATTGGTGATGTTTCGCCAGTGACGGTAAATAACAATGTGTAAAATGCGCTATTCCTCTATTTATCCATTTATATTTTTAAACCGTTGTGTAAAATTTCATAAAAACAAAAATGCATTATTACCTTCGTTATTCTGAATGCAGATGCACATATCATCAGGGAGCAAACAATTACATAAAAAAACATAACTGGAGATAAATGAGAATTCATAATAGTTGTGTGTCTGAAACAGTAAAAACAAATGTTACTGGTAGTCATTAATACTTTCTATATTTATTTGTTTTGTTAGACGTTGTTGTTGTGTTACAAAAGACAAAAAAAAAAATTTGTTCCACTAAGATGGCAAACAAGCTCACGGCCTGCCTAATGGTAAACAGTCACCGCAGCCTATGGACGTTTGCAATACCAGAGGCATCACCCACGCGTAGCCGACCCCTTTTCACCCCTTTCTTGAAGAATTCCCTGTTGTACTCTCCAGGGAAAACCTCTCCAGATAGTTCATTTTTTATTAAACAAAGAGTAGTAGCTATTATTCAGTTAAATATTTTCTACCCACAAAAAATCACTTACCTGACTAGTTTAATATAAGAGAAATGACAAGCTTTCAGTCTTTCTAGAGCCTCGTCATCACCCACAACAACGGTGTCATCACCAAATATTCTCTCACAGTTTAATTTTAAAATTCTCAATTGCCCTTCTATGAAGGACATTAATGTGAATGACAAAGTATCGTATCCCCACACAACGCCGCCACCCCAGATGTAGGCAGAGGTCTGCAGTATAAAGTGAATCCAGAGCCCAAAGCCTTGGGTTTTATCCAGCGGGGACCACGAGCTCATTACTTCAAGAACAAACTCAGGATTGTCAGTGAACAAGTGAATCGAGAGCGGCATTAAAACCGCATTAACAACAGTACTACCAGCAAGGAATGCATAGAATTTATTCAAATCCTTCGCATATTTTGTATATTCGTCAATAATAGCGTTTACTTCATCATCTTGCTCGGATCTTTGCTTCGCTTCCAGATCCGTTACGTACAATATAATTTTACGCCACCCATCTTGCCAAAGGATAAAAGTCAGTGCCTTGGCGAAGCATATTGACCCAAGTATGCTGAATGATAAATTACGCAATGCCAAACTGGGGTTGCTTCTCACTGTCCACAACTCCACGTACATTGTGAGTATAAAACAAGCGATTGCTAACTGAATTATGTTGTCGTACATCCTTTTATAGCCTTGCCTTGTTTGCCACATTGACCATTTCTCGAGTACCCATATATTTGGTCCCAGCAATGGCCATTTTGTATTTTCAATTCTGGACATTAATGCACTCAACATAGTTGATAGTAATTTTGTCGTCGTTCTACGAAAGACTTGCTGTAGTGTAGTGCTAAAAAATCCAATAGGCGGAGAATAGTGTCAGGATGATTGACATATTGTGTCGCAATCGAGCTGAAAAATAAACTAAACCTGTAATTTAATCGGACTGTTTGATAACCCTAAACATATCATTATTCAAAGTCAATAATTTAGTGGTTTATGTTTTGATGGCCCGATTATTTTCTTTTCTATTATTCTTGTTCTAAAACTTCTTTTAAAATGATGAAATAAAATGCGTTCCAAGCTAAAACAAATAATGTAAAAACATAATAATAATGTAATGAAACCCATTGACTTAGGTTAGTGCCCTAGAGATTTTGGTAACTCAATGTCGAAATCGATTGCTGCGCTCAATGTATTTATAGTACCTATATAAGCTAGAAAAGTTCGTCATTGGTTCGTTTTACATCTTATCCTGAAAGATTCAGCTTTTTAAATTTATCCAGTTTGAAGATATTGGAATCTGAAAACTCGACGAAACTCTTCCTATCTAGTTAGCGCCCCTTTTTTGCTCTATTTGACAAGAGGAACTTCCTTGTCCCTAACATGTTCAAAACAAACAAAATTATGTTGTTCAATCAAACGTGATCGGGCACTATAACCACAATTGCTAAACAAGTGTTACACAAGCAAGTCCCAATATCTCACGGGTCATAACAATACATAAGGTGTAATCGCCGATTCGTGATGGAAGCGTGAAGGCAACTGATTTTCTACATTGTAATTCAATTCAATCATTTTTATTCAATTTAAATATTTTTAAAACAAGTATTGAAATTCAACATAAATACAATCTAAACTTTCAATTTAAAAGCACACTAATGCTAACTTCAGCTTCAATGCAAGGTCAATGCTACCATGTCATCATCACCTGGCTCGGGCTCCGCCTCCTCGGCCTTCTTCCCGGCTACTCCTCTTGGTCCACTTTGCTCGGTCTTTATCATTTTTTGTGGTAAGTTTGTTGGCACGCATGTTATTCTTCTACGTCATCTAGCCATCGCTTCTTCCGGCCGACATGCTACAACGTGGGTGTTTCGGACGCGGTCTTTGCGAGAAACTCTACACATCCAGCGCAGCATCTTTATTAACGTGACGCGCAACTCCTGCTTTTGCTGCTCTAATAGATGCCAATGAATACTCGTACTAGCCCTGGCTTCGCACGGGTATTCTCGGGTTCTTTTTATTATATAGTATGCATGTACTGTACATATAAATCTTTCAGGAAAAATTATCTAATTAAAAGTGAAAACGATATCAAAATACGTTGCGTGGTTTCGGAGGACACGCGGATATACAGACAGACAGACAAACACGGAAACTACTTTATTTTATACTATTACTAGCGACACGCCCCGGATTTGCACGGGTACTTGCACCAAAACCGCATAAATATCCGTTCAGTAGTTTTTGAGTTTATCGCGAATAGACAGACGCGGCGTGGGACATTGTTTTATAATAGATAATAATATAATATTTAAGATGTAAGGTTAAGGATGATTTCTCCTTTCCATTTTATTTACATTTTATTAATTGAATAGCTTATTTTTTAATTTTGCTACCCTCGTACCAGCAGCGACATCTTCACAATTTCATTACGACCTAAAAGTGTCTGCCTGTGACTTCTTCCGCTATTTTTATAGCATGCTGCAGATGAATGAAATAAACGATGTCCATTGTTTGTAAATCATTTATTGATTTCTTCTTTGTCCCAAACGTTTTCTTACACGGGATGGGATAATCAACCTTATTGCACGTATTGGGAACTCCACTACGGATTTTATGAGACGCTCTCTCAAATTGGCCGCTTGAGTAGTGCTCGCGCTTGGTGCAGTCGGCTGTAACAGAAAATGTTTATATTTTTATCAGTCTCACTACCGTATTGACAAACAAACCCGTTTTCCCAAACAATGTCTTGTTTTAGTGAAGTATCTTTACTATGCGTTTTCGCAGTTCTCGAATCCCTTCTGCTGCCGTTTTCTACATAGATTTTTACCCTACCTGTACAAAGCCACTACCCCTTCTCCTACCCTGCCTCTACTCAACTCCTTCTCCTGCCCTTTCTATATCGATTTATATAGGAACCTACCCAAGCTTAACTGTTCCTTTTCTGTTGATCCTATCAATAATGGAAGATTTAGTTTTCGAAAAATCGCCGCGTTTTATCTTACTTACTTAATACGCTGGTTCAGCGACTCAAAGAGGATCTTGGCCTCCAACTCCAAAAGACACCTCTATAATAACAGACAAAAATTCGAGGGATCATATATCTAAAATCGCTCGAATTTCTGTGGTGTTCCCCAGGTGAACCGTCACCTGTTATGTGTGACGATTTTAAACTACGATAGTCTTAAATGAAATAGTTTACCGTAATGATATTCCCTATATTCTCCATAGTTGGTACCAATGATCCGATTTGGTAATCGTTTTGCGCGGGACCCGTTGCGTTGATCATCACCTCCTCTGCAAGAGCTGACAATGTCGACGCCTGTAACAAGTCACGGGATTGTAAGAAATCGGAGCGACAATCCATTCCATCGATGGATAAAGGTCCTTTGGAAGGTTGGACTACCTCCTTGCTTCTACCTACGTTGAATAAAATAATCCCATCTCTACTTAATTCGTGTCAAATGGATTGGCAATAGCGGACATTGATCTTTCGGTCAGAACTTATTTGTATGGGTCAAAGCTATCCCTAGCTTTATCATTGTTGTACCCAATATTTTATCTGTGAAATATGGTCGTCCCGTTTGTGCTCTCACACACGAGCGCCCGGGGTCCGACATGACCATGATCCAGATTTTGGCAAAACAGATGTTAACAGAGGATCCTGACCAAATTGAATCATGGTTACACATTCAATCGCCTGAATATACAGATTTCCTCATAATGTTTTCCCTCGCCGTAGCATCGGGTAGTGTTAGTTCCACTAATGGTCATAGCGGCTCTGGAGTTCGAACTATTTACCTCACGGTTACAAGTCTCTTGAACTGAATCTCCCTAAGTAGCTTAAGTACACATTATAGTTAAGTTATCAATGATTTACTATTATCTTGTTTAACATTTTCTATGATTATGGTTATATCTAAAAAATAAATAAAAGAAAAATAAGTTCACCGCATGTATTTCCTCCGACGTCGTCGGCTCTGCAAGTGCTGACCATGTCGTCACCTACAACAACGGGATTGTAAAAACTCTTAGCGATAATAGTAGTACCTCAGGTTATCAGGTGGTAGGACTCTGTCAAGCCTGAGGAGTCCGCCTGGGTGAGTACCACCGCCTTATCTTTTTCTGCGGCCAAGCAACAATGCTTGCATTGTTGTGTTTAGGTTTGAAGGATAAGGTAGCCAGCGCAATAACAGGCATGAGGCATGTTATCTTAATCCTTACAGTGACAACGCACCTGCGGTCCTGCATTTTTTTAGCCAGCAATCTTATTTGCCGTTAGTAAATTATATTATATTATATTACATTGAATTATATCGTTAGTGATTTAAAACAAAATAAACCAACTTAATTTAAATAATTTTGACATGTAGATGGGTCCACCATTTGTACAATGGGAAGTGCCACATATCCACAAACACCTTCAGGTTGGTGTTGGCGCCACCGCGGAGCCGGGCCAGTAGGGATACGCTGCACTGTCGCATCATCATCATCTTGGCTTTATGTCCGGATTGCGTCCCCGCGCAGCATGCGAGGGCCCAGGGTCCGTCTTAGGCGCTGCGCTGCTGCATGATAGCCATAAAACCCGTACCGGCCTCCGAAAACATTCCTGACGCACAACGCCACGGCAGCCCCATAATCATCCTAATTGCGTTATTATACTGCACTCACAGATCGCTGTATGCCCGCTGAGTGATCAAGTTTCGGTAGAAAGAGAATACTTACTTACCATTATGTATAATATAGAGATCAGCATCTTACGTAACATTTTCAAAATACTGCAAGCCTGTTTTGTCAATATCAGGTTTTTTCGAGCTAGTTTTCCGATGCCTCGTTTTGTAACATAGTCGGTTCTACCGCTTACCCGTAATACGTAATACTTCTACTATATTTCCATTATGATCTTACATATCTGAATGGTCGGCAAGGCAATTCACTTACGTCTCATACAATATGATTTAAAAAAAATCGTCATCATAATAGGCCGTTCTGCCGAACACTTATTGGACATTCCCAGATAAGTGCCAGGTATGTATTTGTATTTTGCACACAGAACTGAAAGAAATGGAGAGATCTTTAAAATATTATATAATTAGTTACCATGTTTTCAGGGATTATAGATTAAATTTGTAGATTTCAAAGGTAAATGTAGTTGTAGGTGGTAAGCTGCAAATTCACGGCGTTTGTTAAAAAAATGTTATAATAAGCTGAATTAATAATTCGTTCATTAAATAAATAAATAAATTAGTACAGATTCCTATAATAAATACTGTACAATGTAAATTTACAATTAATGAAAATAAATCATCATAATGTCAGTACGAAGCCTAAAACTGCATAAGCATTATGTGACGTGGTCTGCAAGTTCATAGCTTCAATTAATAAGGAATTGTTATTCGGAAAATTACGCACAGGTTTCTCGCTCGGAGGATTCGGATGTGGAATGAGCTCGGATGTGGAATGAGCTCCTAGCCGCAGTGTTTCCTTTGGACTATGACAAGACGTTCAAGAGGTATATTAGAGGTCGCTTCAGAGGCGGGCAACGCATTGGTAACTCCCCAGGTGTCTATAGGCGGCGGTGACCACTTTTCATCAGGTTAGCTTGCCTGTTTGTCTGCCTTATAATATAAAAAAAAACATGTACTCGTTCCCTTACTAAGTCTCTGCGAAAGAGTCGATGTAATCTAATTCATCTATAATTGACTAGTAGGCACCATGCGATTAAACACAATCGTAATTTATTTATACGACAGTAGAGCTTATGAATAAATGTATTCTACTATTTACATTTAATGAGAATAATTGTTGCATTTGCAATTGTTGCATCGTTGCGAACAAAACTTATACTAAAAATGATTATTATGATAATAATTATTATGATAATTTACAATTATCATAATAATTATTATCAAAATGATTGCAAATTATGATGCAAATACCAGAGTTAGCAATCTTTAGCGTTTCGGAAAGAAATGTAGCCTCCAATGTTGGCGGAACCAAAGCTGCGTCTACTTATTGATTCGCATAATACAGCAGCACGGTTCTGATAAATAAAAATAGTTTATTTTCAGACCATTGATTGTTAGTAACAAAGCTCCGGTAAGTAGGTACTAATAGGTAGTGGAAAGAACATATAAAAACTCGATACGTTTAAAAGCTCTCCTGTACTTCATCTTCCTATGGTTACGATTTCTTCATTTAGTACGTTCTTACATATCATATGGCAGGGATGGCGAACCTTTACAGGCATAGGGGCCATATGTTTAAAAATCAAATAATAATGAGGCCATGACGTATCGTCAACGGATCTTTACCAAAAGGTTTCGATGCTAATTTTTTATATTTTATACCTATTCATTTCTGAAAACTATGACTTGCAACAAGTGTAGATAGCTACCAACCTATAGTACGATGAAAGTATTGTTATGACTGCACTAGGCAGCCTTTTCAGACAAATAAATAAGTCACTTTCTGGGATAGAATTCCACATTTCCGTGACTGAAATCATTTTAGTCTATATATTGGTCTTATAAGTTGAGAATAATGAGCAAGATAGCGGACCCTGGCAGAAGCCGAGATTGACCGGAATTGTCATTTTTAGTTCCAAACACTACATTTTTGATACCATATTGATTTGAACCGGAAGTCAATGAGCTGCATTTCAATTTGTTAAATATTTAATCGTAAAGTTAATCGTAAACATATGTCGTTGGAAGGTTTTTACCAATTCAACTCTCAAATCGTTATGGGAAAGAAGTTATTATTATGTATTAAATAAAAAATCCATTCCAATGACATATCGCTCAACGTTATTGGTAATATTGGCTGAATTTTCCAATACAAAATGTAGATGTTTTAAATGACCATAACTTTACTAATTTTTTTTTTTCGAGTGGTATCGTCATAATAAAATTTGTAAAAAATGAAATACCCTTTCCAATGTCATATCTCTCAACGTTGTTGGTCATATTAGCTAAGCATATTGGAGTACAAAATAAAGTTTATTTTAACTGACTATAACTTTTTTCCTAGTTGTTTACTCCAAACTGGTGGAGTGACGATTTGCTAAGGCTGCTGGCTGAAGCTGAATACGGCAAGCCGAAGACTTTGTCCATCAATGGACTTATATAGTTAGATGACGAGGGTAATTATTCTATTGAGAACGAAAGTGTTGGCCCTAAAATACGACCCTATGGCACACCGTATGTAAGTACGCAATTTACTGACCAAATAGAAAGCGAACCTTGATGCAAGTGAGTCGCAATCAACTTCTTTGTAAAGAATGCTTTAATAACTAGGTAATACTGCAATTAAATACACGATTTCCTCTGGTTTTCTTGTAAAGCCTCTTGTGGTAAAATTCTTATCGCTGTTATCTGTTGAAATTTTATATTTAATTATGATTTTATAAATTTCTTCATACATTTTTCCTCAGTTTTCTTGTATAATAATTTCAAAGCCTGTTTTAATATTAAAGGAAGTTACAATATTACATAACTGATCAGAAAATGGTTTTGGGTTTCATTTAAGACCAAAAAAAATATTCCTAACTTTACCAACTACATTCCACAACGTTGAGCTCAAAATCGCTGTACGAATTTGCTGCTGGCATGAATTTAACACAGCAATTACTGCATGTAAGGCGCACGAGGCGCGCAATTCGTCAGGCCTCATATGCCATTTGGTCAGACCAGCTGTTCGCAGTTCGTTAAAACTGTAACGAGGTTGTAAGCTGTAATGGAATATTAGACGAGTCACCGCTCTGTACATGGTTCAGTGGTGCATTTTGTTCTAAATAAACATACTCGATGAGTAAGAAGGATTATAAGTTATGTCATCGTCATCATCATCATCAAGCCTACATTAATTTGCTGCTTGAAATACTATATACCGGTAATACTAGGTTAACAAACCTGAAAAAAATACGGATAGATACTCTCTAAAATCATGAGTGAAGCATAAATATGGTCGCCCATTAATGAGTGTGTGTGCTTTGACAGTGTTACTGCGTGATAGCGCCGTACAAAATCAAACACAATGGCGGCAGCTTGCTAGACCTGCTGTATCTGTGTATTAACACATAGTAGTCAAAACAAAATAAATTATCGAGAAATTCCCATACCTAGGATGCTTCACTCCTCTCTAGTGTTGAATGATGTCTGTATTTTTTTCAGGTCCGTGCTAGGTACTAGGTACTGTCTTTGACGGCGACTACGACTTGTCGTACAAAGTGACCTATTTAATATCTAGTCGTTTAGTTGTTTAGGATTCCGATCCATGGATATACCGGTAGCATATAAATGTTCCCAACCCCTAGAGGTGAGAACGGAACACGGAGCAACTTGTTGTCCGTCTGTTTGTCTGTCGGAAAAGGCGCTTATTCTCAAGAACGAGTAAAGATATTAATTTGAATACCAAGGTCTGTGAACTCATTACACTGCGAAAAATCGAACTGATCTGATGATGGAGACGGAAGGTGTATGGAACCCTAGAATAGGTAAGTTTGTACGAGGTACTGTCCTAAATCCTCAGTTCAGCGATTTCTAAAATTCTTTAACTAATACGAAGTTGCATCAGCAGGTGTCTGTACAGTGGCCGAAGTTTTCGGACTGTACCCGGATGAAAACGGAGGGGGGTTGCTAGTAAGCAGGTCATAATGAGAATTCTACATAATTTCGAAACCTTCTTTATTATATAATAATAGTAATAGTTTCGTCCATGGTATAAGGCGCTGTCCAAATTGGCAACGGTCGTACGACAGACTTCGCCCGACCAATAGGAGGCCTAAAAACCGCCCGTCGCTTGACCACGGTCATACAACCTTTGCCATTTATGACAGCGCCTAATACGTCGATTAAGCAATCTGCCGAACGTCGATCAATAGCAATAACCTAAACAAGAAAAGAAACCCTGGCAAAGTAAAACGAACGGTCCTTTGTTACACAATTTAATATTTTATTTCTTACTCATTTATTGGGTTGCACTTAGCCCGGCAAGCACCAAACTCTTAAACACGTTTAAGAATGACGTTTACTATTTTTATGGATGAAGTTTTTTGTTTAAGTATCAACTTGGGTTAAGAATTTGGTGCCAGTCGTCCTTAGGTTTGCATAAGGAGATCACCACGTATTACGGGGACGAGGAATTGGTATAAGTTCACCGACACGTCCTCTCAGATCAGACACTCTTTGTCTCAACGAGGCTGAATTGATCGGCTTTTCGGTTTCCAAATCAGGCTGTAATAAGAAATTGTTATATCGTTAGTTAAATTGTGACTAAAGGAGGATTGTGAGAAAATATGTACATTCAGGCGCCTGAATGTAGACATAGACGTAAACGGTCAGGTTCCCATATTATCGGGGTTACGACAATCAGATGGCAGTCACCTACTGTAATTATCTGATCTGCCAATTCAGAATGGAATATCTTGAATGGATTTCGACCAAATGATCATAATAGTCAAGGCTTCTCCCGGGTTCTCGCTCCCGAGAGCAGAACCTGGATTTTGACGCAGGGATATTGATACCGCCGAAAGTGCTTCAATAGAAAAATACACTACAATTGTCATAGCCAGTAGTATTTTCTTTAGAATAGTTTCTATAGAAACTTTGTAGAGTGTCAGTGGCCTAATGATTAAGGGGTCCGACTCGTAAGCGAGAGTTACCGGAACCTTAGTGCCGCCATGTACCAATGACTGTTTCCTGAGTTACTTACTTTAGCTAAACTCTAACCGATGCTCATACGGTAAAACATCGTTGCTAAACCTGCCCAATCAGGCGACTGGATGTGTAACCATAATCCAATCTGCTCAGGTTCTCCATTTAACAGGGTCACAGAGATCAGGTGGTAGCCGCTTTACTGTAATTATCTGATCTGCCAAATTCTGGTACATGGTCAAGGCGGACCCCGAGCCCTCGTGTGATTGAGCATACGTACTCTTGGAAACCCTGATATGATAGTTTTAAAAATCTTAGTATTAAATAAACGAATTTCACCTCATCGTTTCGGGATATTCTCATGGGAACCGTTGACCCCGGTCTGAGTGGTGGGGTCCACAGCCACTCCTGAGCTAGTGCTGGTAACACCAAGGCCTGTTGCAGCGAAATATACATGGATTAGTATCTAGATAGATAGATGTATCCGGGCTATTTCCGCAGTCCGACTAACTCGTACCTATTCTGCGTGGATGTGATGTACTCCTAGATATCCTACTACCCTTGTTCTTGCCATCCTAACTCTCCCAGGAAACGTAGCAATCCTTTCAGTTTTACTAACGTCTCCGGAAGGGTTTGTGGTTGTCCAAGAGATGCTCAAGCCTGTCTGATGCCATTCATACATATGATGGCATCCTGCAAGATCCTGGAAAGAGACATCTCTTCTTCTTTCAGGCAGGCTATGCACAGAGGGCTTTCGGTGAGACCTATGATGAAGAGGTGTTTATTAAAAGGGCCATGTCCCGTTAATACTCCGGTTACCATACGGAGTTGTTTTTTAGGTAATTTTAAGAAACTTTCAGACACCCAGATTAGATTCATAGCGTCTGTCTATCTCTCTGGCTGAACGGATTTTCATGCAGTTGTTACCAATAGACATAGGTTGATTCATGAGGAAGGTTTAGGTGTACAATTTATTAAGGTTTCTACTCATGCGAAACCGGGGTGGGTTGCAAGTTATATATAAACACAAGAGAAAGTACCTAAGGCATTGATTCGAGAGATAAATGGAAAGGATAGGAAAATAAGCTTATGAAGCTCCCGTAGGCTAATTACGTAACTCTGTTGCCAACAACCCTCTGATTTCAATTATGGAAATTGTTACTTTTGCGTTTACGTGTGATCGATTTAATAGTATCAGTTTATTGCACTGGAACTTTGTTAGCAACTGAACCCATGCAATCGATGATACCAACAGTAACAATATCAATAAAATTAGTGAATTGTTAGCAACAAAGATACGTAATACTGAGCATAATTTGCGAAGTACCACCGGTACAAGACAGGCAATCAACTCTGCGGCGCCGTTTCCCCTTTAACTTACCCATCACGCTGGAAAACATTGTTCGAAGGACAACATAACTGCTGGAAGCATAACTGCCGCTGCAGCTGCTGATGTTTCAGGAGGATACCTTAAATTGCTTGTAAAATAAAATACTTACGAATAAGAAAACGAATATCAGCGTTTTATTTGTCATGTTGAATAATATTTGCAGAATTATTTCTTTGTTGCAGCACCTTCATTCGACCTAGTCTTCCTTCAGATACAGTACAATACTTTGAGTTCGTTTTGGCCTAGGTCTTTCATATTTATAAAATTCTACGTCATACCCAGTGCAGTCTGCAGGAGAATCGCAAAAGCTAAAATTGTAGTTTCTTTGTGCCTACCTACTGAACAAATCGGGTCAGTAATTTCTTGTCTAGTGCCCGGATTTTTTGCAAACATGACAAAAACAACTGCTGTTATAGCTGGCCGCGGAAGAGTATATTCAATTTCCTTAAAAACTACCTACACTGAGATACAAGGAATTTGATGCAATTTGTTTGCATAAATCTCGTAATGAAAGGGCGTGGTCGCCGGTAATATCTACCTGATAGGATTTAGCAGAGGATGGGCCATTTCCTATTTAGTGCCAGAGCATACTACATACTACATGTGCTTGCCATCAGGCAGGCCGTAAGCTTGTTTATCATCTTAGTAGTATAAAGATTGAAAGGTGGGTGATGCCCCTGATGTCCATAGCTTGCTGTTGGACTACCTACCATACTATCAGTGTAAAACAGTAAAGTAAAGTAAAACACGTTTATTCCACTGAGACACACGGCACAACATTAAAAAATATTCATAGAAAAAGAACTAAAACAGAACCATAAATCGACGGAAAAAATATCTCTAATCCATTGGCAGGCAATGGGGCCACACTCAGCATATGCCACGACGTCGCCGTGACGCTGGTTTTCAATTGATTATATTGGTAGATTGTTAAATCATCACAACACAACTTTAAGCGCACCAAACACTCCCACGGCTGCAATTCCTGTTCAGACAGATCGAAAGTAATATTGTATCCAGACATTCCCTTACTAAGACCCTGCATTTAAGACATTGTTTACTATTCATCTTAATTTGCTTAGTTGGCACCGTATGATTAAACAAATACGTTATTTGTTATTGAATTCAATAATAATCTTGCAAATAATGCCAGCCACTACTATGTTACAGTAAATTGAGCTATTTATGTTGAATATGAAAATTGTATTGGACAATCGATTGTAGTCGATGGTAATATTTAGTAATAAATAGAATTCTATGAAATTCATAGTGTAGTCATTTGACTAACTATAATATTCTAAATGCGAAAGTTTGTAAGGATGTATGTTTCGATATTTGTTACTCCTTCACGCAACAACTACTGAACGGATTTTGATGAATTTAGCAATAATATAGCTTCTGGTATTAAATATACAATGCGGCCGTACAATGGGGAGTGTTCTGAGGAACTGTTTGATCTGGTGCCCACAGCACAATTCCGCCATCGCACTACCCGCCGTGGGCTGAATACTCATCTCCACTACGTAGACCCTCTGTTGGTGTCCACGCGAAGGTTCGATAGAACTTTTCTCGCTCGTATGATTCGGATATGGAATGAGCTCCCAGCCACAGTGTTTCCTTTAGACTATAACATGAGATCGTTGAAGACGTATATTAGGGGTCTCCTTAGAGGCGGGCTATGCATTGGTAGCGCCCCTGTTGTTGCTGATGTTCATAGGCGGCGGCGATCACTTCCCATCAGCTGGCCCGCTCGCCTGTTTGTCTGTTTGTTCACACAGGCTATTATAATTGATTTCAAAATTCTATGTGGTTCCCGCGGGAACGGTTACGGAACGTTATACGGTTTTAACCGAATTTTACGCGGACGAAGTCGCGGACAAAGGCTAGTAATATCTAACTATCAACAAAATAATTGTTTTAGAATTAAAAATGGCAATGGTTTAGAATTAGAAATGGCAATGGTTTAGAATTAGAAAAAAATGCGGCTGAGAAAAGAGGAGAAACTCTGATATCACACGGCCGACCTTCGAGGCTCTAACTAAATTAACTACGGCTGTAATTATCTCAGCAACATTGTTGGTTTAACATTGTATACCCTTTCTTTGGCAAAAAAATATTTTCCTCATACCTTTATACATGTGCACGGAATATCCGGCTACAAGCGTCGCAAGGATTGTCTGCAGGAAAAATTGTATTATGCGCATTTCCTTTCATAAAAAATGATTATAATTCTGAAAATGACCGTATTCACAAGTTGAATACTTTGATGTATAATTTGACTTGCAGTCAGAAAGACGCATTCACCTTTTTCGACTGTAATAAATTTACAGATAAATTATTTTTAACAGAAGATACTGTGTATCTTCGACGTAGGTACAAAGTCAAACTGGCTACAATGTTAGCGTACCATATTAATTTATTTATTTCTCCTACCATAGGTAGATGTGACCAGAGTCCCGATTTGTTAATAAACAAAAAGGGTCACTGTTTAAACTAGTATGTAAGACAAAGGAGCCGTCCTGTATCATATCAGCAGCATATAACAGTCCACTGTTAGACTTGAATATTAAATCTTTTGATATTGGTCAGAATATACAGGACTGCTTTGGCATAAAGTCATCAGTAAATAGTGTTATTAAGCCTTTGGATGTACGTAAAGTAAAATGTTATAATAATAAACAAAATTGTATAATCAACTTAGTACATCAAAATATCCAAGGCATGTTGAATAAAGAATTGGAAGTTGAGCTATTCATGAACGGTGAGAATGTTGATATTTTTTTTAATATAGTTGTAATTTGGCTTTAACAACCATAAACTTGCAAGTTCTTTCACTAGAGGGCAAGCAAATCATGGGGGTTCCCTAATACTTGCTCGTAATTGCCTAAAATGCAAGGAACGTACTGATATTGTCAAGCTGTCTGTTGAACGAACTGCTGAAATTGCCTGTGTAGAACTTGAGCAACTTATTGTAATACAGACCACCAGCTTCATCATTTGATCTGTTCGAAAAAATTATGGATGAAGCCCTTATTAAAGTTAGCAATTGTAATAAGAATATTGTTGTTTGTGGAGATTTTAATATAGATGTATCCTGTAAATATACTAGTAGGCTAATAACATTATTTAAGTGTCATAATTTAATCAACTTATTTTTAGAGCCTACCAGAGTATCAAGTACTACATCAACTTGTCTAGACAACATTTTTTGTGATATTCAGGCATGTCGCCAGTCTGTAATAAAGAAACTACAATCCGATCATTGTGGTCAATTAGCTGTCTTTAATGTTAATGTGAGGAAAGGGACAAAGAGTACTATTAAATTTGTACCAATAAACAACAACCGTCTGAATAGTTTTAGAAATAACATTATAGAGAAATCATCTAATTTAAAGTATTGTGATGATACAAATGAATATTATAATTCAGTTTTACACATGACAAAAACTGAAAGTAATCGTATATTCAAACCAAAGGTAAAGGCAATAAACAGCTAACTTATGTTTAGCGATTGGGCGACAGCAGGAATACATAAAAGTAGAAACAAATTATATGAGCTCTATGCGGAACGGGCGTATAATAATAGTGTAGAATTTGCTGACTATGTTAAGCATTACTCGAAGTTATTTAAACGCGTTTGTGCTACAGCAAAATCGAATTTCTTTAAACACAAACTAAAAAATAGCAAGGATGTAGTAAAATCCACATGGCAGATAATAAATAGTGAAACTGGAAAAGTCAAAACTCGCGATATCAAAATACAATTTAAAAATAAATGATAATGTTGTTACCAAAAACTTGGAAGTTGCGGAGGCTTTCAATGAATTTTTTACAGACATTCCAGTGTCGACTACAAAATCATTAAATGCGTCTCCTGCTCTCGCTGAATCTTTGCTAAAACAGAACGTACCCAAGAGTGTCATCGATTTTAAGTTCGAACATGTAACACCTCAAGATATAGTTAAGGATTTTAAAAGCATAAAAATAAAAGCGACTGCCGACATTGACGATTTGTCAGTTAAAATAATTAGCTCTGAATTGATGTTATTGCTGTCCACTTAGCGAATATATTTAATAAATGTGTTGATAATGGCGAATTTCCTGACCTGATGAAGCATAGCAAAATTATTCCATTGTTTAAAACAGGTAGCACAACAGATCCCACAAATTTTAGACCAGTTTCGGTGTTACCGGCGTTAACTAAAATATTTGAGAAAATCATATTAAACCAACTAAAAGTCCACTTTTATGGAAATAATCTATTGCATCATAAACAATTCAGTTTTACTCGGGGTCGTTCAACAACCGATGCAGGTGTTGAACTAATTAAACATGTCTTTGGGGCCTGGGAGGAATCACGTGATGCCTTAGGGGTGTTCTGTGATTTATCCAAGGCCTTCGATTGTGTTAATTATGAAACTTTGGTCAGGAAATTGCAACATTATGGAATAAAGGGCTTAGCTCTAAACTTATTAAGTTCATATTTAAATCAGAGAATTCAGAAGGTGGATGTGAACGGAGAAAGATCTGCAGGGTCTGTTGTCTCTATGGGGGTCCCACAGGGGTCAATTTACCAATTGGGACCTAGAACTTCACTAGATCACAATACATTTATGAGAACTTGACCTATGTTCATAAAAATATACACTTGTTTATGAAGAACAGTGATGTGCATAGTAGGAATACTAGAAATAAAGATAAACTTGTTACTAGTTCTTGTCGTCTGGCCAAAGTCCACAAATCATTTATGGGTCAATGTGTACGCTTTTATAAAAAGGTCCCAACAGATATACAGAATTTACCATTGAATAAATTTAAAGCTACTATAAAAAATAAATTATGTGAAAAAAGTGATTATAGTATACCTGAATATGTGAATGACAAAAGTCCATGGAACTGAACTGCAGTTTTAAACAGGTATTAATTTAGTTAAAATTAGTATGTAAATATAATGTATTAGTATATAAGACATTAAAAAAAAAAAATGAATTAACTTAGGCCTTGTGGGTTTGTTGCCGTTTCTTTACCACGTAGGACCACCTAGGAAACCCTCACACACACTGACTTTTGGTCGTAGCGGGGCTGGGGGGCGTCTGCTCTGCGCGGACTGCGGTAGGGATGGCGTAGGATAAGATAGGGGAAAAGTAGGGGTAGGGTTAGGTCAGGTTAAGGGGTAGGCCGGGGAAGGGGTGGGTAGGGTAGGATAGGGGTAGGCTACGGGCAGGGTGGGAGCAGCTACCTATCACTGGTATTGTCGGACATGGTCCGGCCGTTGTCGGCGGGGGGTGGGTGTGCTGCGGCCATGGGGCGGCCAACATGTCACTGTGTGTTTCCTTCCTAATTTCCTACCCCCTCCTCTTTGACGATTGAAAGAGATATGTAATATCCTACTCAATAAAGTAATTTTTGAATTTTGAATACATTTAAACAAACGTGCGCGTGAAGAAACAAGGAAAATAGTTATCAATGTCTGATACTTAACAGTTTAAAAATGACGTAATAACTAGTTACTTATTTTCATAATTGTTGCTTACATTTTATACACTGCTTAACAAACTAGGTACATACATGCCTGTGTTACGAGAAACAGTTGCATCTTCCCTTAAATTGCTATTATAATCAGAAAAAAAAAATTACAAATATTATAAATGTATTATATTAAGCATCTGCAATAATATAAACCAAACACTTGCCTTAATATTTGTGCATTTAGTTGGATGAGTGCATGAATGTGCGTGTGAGTGTGTGTTTACTATACTTACATAACATGAAACAGTGTCCCGTACAGTAAAAAGTAATGCAACAATGCATCATTCTAGGTATAGAGTATTTAGAGGAAATAAAACAACCAGTCATTGATGAACTATGTAATTATTCCATTTAACCCGAATTAACCCGACATGGTCCTCAGTTCGTTGAAGCCGTTACTGAAAGTGTCGAAGAACTGCTTCTGCATTTTGTTGGGTATTTCAAAGGAGAAGCGCATGAGGGGTTGAATGGGTAACTGAGGGAGAGGCCGGTTGAGGTACTGGTCGAGGCTGGAGAGGAACCCTTGCGATTGACCAGGCATTATCCTCGAGGCGTCCTCATCCTCCGATTGGGCTGATGCCTGGAACAAAAAGAAGTTATGACTTAACTGACAAGAAAAGGTCGGAAACCCAACCAAGTACACAAATATTATATATACACAAATATTTTACTACTGATAAATTTTAATGAAGCAAAGCTGACAACCATCTCGATTTAACTGCCTTTCAAATAAAGACCTGCATCGAAATCGGTCCATCGGTTCTAAGATTCCAATGACAAACACACCCGATACACAGATACAAGGGTTGCTTTTTATATTTCGGGATTGGACAACCCTAGTGGTGCAATCTGGCAACTGACAGCTGTATCGTAAAGTTTGACATTTTTGAGGTTATACGTACTCAGAACGTTTTGACATACGGGCGCTATTTGTGTTGTTTACAGTAACTTAAAAGATTCATCTCAGCCAAAAAATGGAATTAAATCGTGAACATTTTCGTGCGATTATTTTTTCGACTTTCGACGTGGATTAACTCAACAACAGTGCATCGATGAACTTAATTCAATTTTTGGCGATGAAGCTCCATCAAGGACCAGTGTTTATCGATGGTATGGTGAATTCAACCGAGGTCGTAGTTCAATCCAAGACGAATTTTGTGAAGGTCGTCCAAAATCAGTTGTTGTTCCGGAAACCATTGATGCTGTGCGCGAAATGATATTGCAAGATCGTCATGTGACCTATCGTGAGATTGAGGCAACCTTAGGCATTAGTGGGACCAGCATACATTCAATATTGCATGAACATTTGACTGTCAAAAAAATTAGTTCGCGTTGGATCCCACACAATTTGTCAATCGCTGAATTAAAGGCTCGTGTCGATTGGTCGAAAGAAATGCTCAAAAAATACGATCGCGTTGCTTTGAAACACGTCTATGACATCGTGACAGGTGATGAATCGTGGATTTACGCGTATGAGCCCGAGAGTAAACAGCAGTCGACTGTATGGGTGTTTCAAAATGAGCCAAATCCAACAAAAGTTGTTCGCGCGCGAAGCACTTCCAAGCAAATGGTCGCCTGTTTTTTCAGAAAAACTGGACATGTCGCAACCGTACCACTAGAACAACGCAGAACAATCAATTCTGAGTGGTACACAACCATTTGTTTACCAGTTGTCTTCCAAGAAATCAGGAAAACCAACCGCCGCAGACGGATCACTTTTCACCACGACAATGCGAGCACTCACAGATCGGCTCAAACAACTGCATTTTTGAGCACTCAAAACATCGATTTGATGAGTCATCCGCCGTATAGTCCTGACTTGGCACCGAATGACTTCTTTTTATTCCCGTACGTAAAAAATAAAATGAGAGGTCAACGTTGAGAGCTGCCCATTATCCAGCCTATACATAAATCACTGCAGGACTTAGGGCCTCTCCCACGAAGAAGGGGAGGTTATTGCCATAATCTCCACGCTTGGCAGGCGGGTTGGAGATCGTATACATAAATAATTAAATAATATTAGGCTAGTTCGGCTTGCTGTAGGTACAAACGAAGCCAAAACTAGCTGATGAGCATGGGACGCAGTCGGCTTGACTGGCTTCGCTCTATGCGCTAGATAAATGTCATCTAAGTTAAACAAGTACATACAAGTGAAGTCAAATAAAAGCTTTTAAAAACAGCCTGGACACAGTTTTAAAACGTGCGTCTAATAATAATCTAATAAAGAATTTCACTTAGAAGCATGCGCGGGGTAAATGACGAAGAATAAAAAGTACAATAACATTGACATTACATTTAATCGTGTCAATATTGTAGTTTGAAAGATATACATTCAAACTAATGAAAACTAAACTTTACAAAAGTAAATATGGAATGCAAGAATACCGGGGCGTAAGTTGCTAACGTAACACTGGCGCGGTCGCACGAAGCGTCGTCTGCGTCATCATTATTGTGCAACAGCAAAATTTATTTAAGAAAAGTTCGCTACAGGTCATGGCGAGTAACACCAAGAAGTGCGTCACCAACGTGATGCTGTCGCCCTGTGGGTTGACCCCGTCACCTCGGGTCGACGGATTTACGAGGCTCTGACGTTATGCGCTGCGTGCAATGGCTGCAACGCGGGGGCCGTTGAGCGAATATATCCCGCGGCCCCCACTTACGTAAGAAACCCCCGGAAGCCACAGAACCATCACAGTTCTTCGAGGCTTCGGCGACGCCCCAGCCACACCAGTGGCAGCTCCATCCAAATTAAATATTAGAACACTACCTAGCTTGGAAACCCGCCCATACGTAGGTCGCTCGCTGGGCCTCACCCATAGGTGACCAACCCGGTGCGCTTGACCGCGGGGGTGGTGAAAAAAGTGACAACTGCAATAACCATCTCGTTGCAATGGGCTGCAAAACAATACCACCAGAGAGCACAGCCCTGAAACGGTCTACGCGCGATGCGCGCATGCGATACGAAGAAAAGTAAATGTGATTCGTTATCGCATAATTTGAGTTCGCCGAATTAAGGTAAATTTTGATCATACGAGGTTTAATTTCGAATATTTTAAAAATATGTAAAACATTATTTTCGTAAACACGGAGGCGTTGAAATGAAGTGAGTCATCAGAATTATATATTGGAAAAAATGGAAGTGGTAGGTACACCCAGTAAGCAAGGTCTGGTGCCACCCAGATCCGTATTTACTTTTGTTTCTCCAGTTTTACTGCAAAATGTAATGGACTTGGATATTTTTCAAAAGAAGAAGAAAATTTGTAATAACTTACATCTTTTGTTAAAGAGCTGTTACACACTTTAGAAGCTAAGTGGCACGGGAGGTGGAGACAGCAGCAATCGAGTCCCGGAGTTGGAGCTGGAGACGCACTTGTCCAGGTCCTTGTACTCTGCCAAAATAGGCGGCTCGTTGGTCTAGACAGGCACTTGCCATTACACTGTGCCCAGATCTATCCAGCTTGGTAAGCGGCGAGATGTAACGTTAACCTTAACCTTGAACTTCTTTATAGTGCCTCAAGAAGGAAGTAGTGTGAGGAAGTAAAGTGGCAAATGTATACTGCGATGTACCGTTTTCCTACGTTATTTCCAGAAGTCCATCTGGACGACGAACTTTTAAACGGTACGGAGTACATCTACTGACAATGGGAGACTTATCGATGGCTCAGCTTATTCGATGGTCAAGACTATGTATACCACGAGAAAAAAATAGCTATGGTGACACACCCAGTGAAACAGTAGAAGAAGCGAAAAGCCCGGGCCAATTAAAACCCTCAGGTCCTTCAGTCCTTTCGTCTGGAACTCTTTGCAAATAAAATTGCCAACACTAGCACGTCTGTGTCACTACTACGAATGACAGTCCTATGGACTCCATTGCATAATATATTAATTGTGTCCTTTGTCTTGTTTTCAACATCTTTTACGTAATCTTTCTCTTACAAAAACTTTAGACTAGCATATGACGGCTATCACGCGTGATTGTTGACGTGGCTGAGGGTGGAATGCTTGTCTAGAATAGAAAGAGTCTATTCACTATAGCCTGGAGGGAGTCCATATTGTACTGTTCGGGCATGTTCGGGGAACACATTGGCAGGCAAAGTCTTTCATTCCTTAGCCGTGCGCTTTAGAAATATCGAGCCAAAGGGAAACACGAATATCTGGTATACCTACGACATGTGAAACATCTGCCCGCTTCTTGGGGTCCTAAAGCGGCAAAGTGCTGGCGGAACCAGATCTTACAATCTTTACACACCTCCCGAAAAGCGACTTGTAAAATTATGATAGACGCGCAACCTTACGCCGATGTTCAAGACATTACAGTATAGCGTCGGTCAGCTTGGGTACCCAATAAATCGTAAGTCTTTCTTAACCGAATTTAAAGTAGCCAGTTGATATTTGGATTATCCATTCCAGAGGTGACAGAAGTAATCCAGCAAAGAAGATAGCAAATGAAATATCGCCTAACCTTTGAGAGGATGCGGAGTTTATTCCTGCAGTTTTTGCTTTGGATTAGGTGTGCTGGCCTAAGTTTAGATTAGATGTTAGGTCAACACCGAGAAGCTGAAAATCATCTGTCCATAGGACAGGTGCTAGGAAAGTCAGAGCTAGATTCGTATGACTAACCAAAGCCGCAGTTTTACTGTAAATAAATTATACATTGTAACCAAATGTTAAAGCAATACAGGTGCATCGCCCGCTTACCAAGCTACCAAGAAGCTGGACTGGTCTGGGCACTACATAAGGGCAAGCGGCGGTCGATCGACAAGCCGACTATTTGGTTACAGTGCAGGGCCCTGGACAAGTGCGGATGCAACTCCAACTCCGGGACTCACATGTAAATAATGCCGCTGTCTCCACCTCCTGTGCACCCTAGCTTGCAAAAGGTGCAAAATGCAAACAGAGGTACAATGTTATAAGAGAGAGTAGACAAAAGTTTGTATGCAAAGTTTTCAAAATCAAGTATGACTCGACAACACTGAATCATATTTTTATTCTAAAATATTTTAGTTCCATTTTATTTTATTTCTACTCTTTTTTATAGCACCGTAAGTTACTACAATTTTCTTCTTTTTCTTTTGAAAAAGAAATCCCAACATATATACATTAGAAGTAAATATGGAACTCGGTGGCACCAGATCTGTTTTTAAAACCTAAATTTTCATTTTCATTTGCATTTTTTTAGCGTTTACAGATAATAATATGAAAAATAACTATTATGAAGGTGTATACCTACCTACCCAATACTTTTTTTCAAAATGTAATTCTAATGACTTACCTACTTCGATTCAACGCTATGTTGTTTTCAGAAATTTTCATAATTTTTTAAATTTCGGGGAAAACAGTCTTACACTTATAAATATCCAGAATTAAACCTCGATGATCAAAGTTACTCCTAAAGGTGAATGCACACCTATCCGAGCCGAACGCGTCGAACGAATTGAAGTCGACCTCCTAGCACACCTATCCGCATCGAAAAATTCAACCCCGTCGAAAGAATCGGTCGAAAGAAACATTCCCATTTCCTTTACGCCTGTCGCACTGTACTTACATGTCAAAGAAAAGGAAAGGAGAAGCAGTACCTACTCTAGTGCGCAACTGTCAGTGTAAAAATGCGAGCACAGCGGTCGATTCGATCGTGTTGCCCGCGTCGAATCTGATGATGTCATGCGAATTCGTTTAGGATTTTTGGGGTTCCTCCAGTTTCGGGGACGATTAAGTGTGGACAGGTGTGCGAGGTTTCATAGAATTTCATAGTGCCGAAACCTGACGGTATCAGGAAAGATGTCCCAAGGGTGGCCCAAGAAGCGATGGATTGACATCGAAGAGTTGGACGCTAGGCTTGCGGCACGAAGATGCTGATTACCGGGTGAAGTTAAGAAGAAAATGTAAGTACTTGCACAAGCTGGGACTGACCGCTGTGATGATGATGATTAACTGTAGACTAATTACGTAACTCTGTTGCTAATAATTATCTAATTTGAAATTGTTACTTTTGCGCTTACGTATCGTCTATTTCATGTGTTCAGTTGCTAACATACTTCCATTGCAATAAACTGAAACTATGAAATCGATTTAAAGTATTCGCAAAAGTACAATTACAATCATTGACATCAAAGAAATGTTAGCAACAGGGTTACGTAATTAGCTTACTGGTGACATAATATCTAATAATATGTTCACTTACCCTTGATATTAAAAGAATGATGCACACAATAATCCTGTACTGCATTTTATGGAAGATTTTAAAAGGTCCAAGATAACCCACGGGAGTTATAAGAGGTCCAAAGATAACCCACGGGAGTTTACGACGATTGTTCTCTGCCTCAGCTGACTGTGACGAACAAACTGTAACACACAGATTTACGACTGATGGAAATAACCAAGCTATTGAAAGAGAAAATCTAGGTATTGTTAAACAGTGCTATCGTCTGTCTGTGTGAACTTGGATAGAATCTCAAAGTACATTTCAGTGGATAATATTTAATGCTCGATGCTCTTACGGTGAGGGAAAACAACGTCATGAAACCCGAACATTCAGGCGACTGAATGTGTAACTATGATCCAATCTGGTCAGGTTCCCCTGGTAGCAAGGTCACGGAGGTCAGATGGCAGTCGCTTCACTGTAATGACCTGATCTCCCAAATCCTGGATCATGTTCAAGGCGGACCCTGTGCCCTCGTTCTCAAGAGCACAACCGGGACATTAACGCCAAGATGATTTCTAGAAATCTAAAAAGTATAGGTACTTTTTTGGCGATACAGGCTATTTTTTTCTGCTCATGATGATGATGATGATAATGATTGCTTAGCCACTAGATCACTTTATCAAGATTATGCTTAATAATAACTTTTCAATTGAAATACCGTGCGGCTCGCGTAATTACTAACTTCGCTGTAAGTTTAATTTTTTTTATTTTAAACTTTCCAGACATGGCGGTCAAATGTCACCTGGTGGTAAGTGACGATGCGGCCGAAGATGGAACATGCCTGTCTAGGAACAGCCTCTAGCCTTAATGTCATCCAGATTATAGTGATCAGGGAACACACTCACAGGCAACGTGTTCCATTCTTTAGCCGTATAAATACAAATGTAAGTTTTAGACGAACAGAGTCAGGCCAATTCAATAGTTATAAAATAACACATTTTATTTATTTAGATCCACCGTGAATCGATTTCGTTGCAATGAATCAATGGTTTTACGGTTATCAGCTACATTACATTTTAAATCAAATCTAGCTCATTTGTTGCGGATAAGTCAGCACGGCGTTAACAATATTAAATTATTAATTCACAACTTACTTACAGTGTATTTACTACGTAGTTACTATAAAATGCAGGTAAACTTAATACGTGCATGGTTCCGCAGTCCAGGGTTGACTGAAACGCTTAAAATACTCTTCAAATATTATCAGTTGAAAAACTGGTGCGAAAAGTATACATTACAGCAGCATTCTGAGAAACGTTAACATGGAAAAATGTGTATACAATAATATTTTTAAATGACTCTCCAATAGCCCGTTGCGTGAAACAAAAACAGCACAAACGGTAATATCCATAACTTAGCAATATTTCAGGGAGGTAGCGTTAAATAAACATTTGATAACATTGTTGTGTCATATTTGGCGGTGTGGTATAATGTCATGGTAATAGTAGGTACAATATCTAATCTAAGTTTTTAGATTTACTCTTTAACACCCGTAGGTGGTTTAACACACAATGTGTAAGTATAGTGTTCGTCTGATACCTAACTGCCCACCATACACTACGTTTAGTACGGCTCTCATCATCATCATAATATCAGCCAGAAGACGCCCACTGCTGGGCATAGGCCTCCCCCAGAGATCTCCACAAAGGCCGGTCCTGTGCTTTTCGCATCCAGCTGGTACCCGCGATCCTTACCAGGTCGTCAGTCCACCTTGTCGTCCGGTGAATCTTCGCACCCCCTGCACCGCCGTTACCGTGACCGCTACCATGGTCCGGAATAGCGGCTCTATGATTGCTCAATTTCGTTCATTATGACGATAGTTCAGTTGGGACTGCGTGCGTTCGCGCGCACTGTGAGATCTCATAATAACGTTTCTGAATATGGGCGATGGAACCGTATTAAACGCAGTACATTCACTTAGCAGATAGCCACTGTGAGAACGCATTGTAACGCTACTTAAACAAGTATTGTTTGTGAATACTGGTGTATGGCCGTTTCGACAGACACCAGCGTCAGTTGCAGATGAGCTACGGAGAGCACTCTACTCACGACACTACGGTACGGCCGTACATCGTTTTATGCATTTACGATAGTTGGAGATCGAAGTGTTTGAAATAGGAGCGCTAAAGAAATTACTGTTGCCAATGTATTGGTCTACAGGGGTCCTATAGGCGGGCTACACCTATTTTTGTGCGTTAGAGGAATAAGTTACCACTTACCTCCTCATCTTTGTTGGATCTGAAATTGTCTGCCCGTGAACCCGGACAAAAAGTTGAGAGCAAGTCTCAAGTCCAACATTACTATTCTTAAGTCACAAAAGTTGGCCACAGAACTCTTATCTCGATCTAAAATAAAGTGTCAAACTTACAAGCTGTTTAAAGGGTAGACAGTTTAAAGCCATGAAAATCTTGGAACAGTTTCAACAGTCTGGCATAATGAATTACAAGCCTGAATCGCTTTGAAAGGAAAGCGTAAGATTATTTGAAAAGTAGGAGAACTGTTCCAAATTCTGTGATTTCACCAACCTCATGCTAGACGATAGTAAATAGGTTAAGTTGTTAGATAAAGTCAATCTGAAATCCATCGTCATCAGATTATGCGTCAGCGCCTACTACACTATTAGTCCAGGCCAGTCCTCTTAGTCATGTGACATGTGGAAATGTTTCCACTGTGACCACAAGAACAAGCAAATAATAATTACAAATATGACTAAGTACCTATAGATTCGTCTCAGCACGGCTAGCATAAGTGTGCCCGCGACACAATTCGCGCCGCAAGCGTTGGTCTCCTTCCCTCAATCCTAAGATGAAAGAGATAGCAGTATCTATGACGCGCCTTTACTCTCTTATCCTAGTCGTGCAGTTACCACCTAAGCACACTTAAGCATAAGCTATAAGATCTCGCTATATTCAATTACATTTAGATTAATTCATATTGCTTAAAATAATAGATTATATCACCAGCTAATAAAATATTACATCTTTCCATATTAATTTAAGTATAACAAGTATACAGCTACATCGAGACACTATTATCCATACATGATCAGTCAGCTCAGCTGATAGAAATCGCAAACTATGCGCTGCCTCAGTCCTTATTTGTCCTATTCACCATTGAACAGGGTTTAAATTTAAGCCTTAACAGTACAGTCTACAATTCATGCAGGGCGGACTATACTCGTACATGCATCTTGCAAACCTTCATACCATTACACCCTCATTGAGAATCGTTACCATGAGGTCTCACAGAGCGCGCGAAAGCACACGGTTCTAACTGACAATACTTAAGTGGCAATCGGCAGTATGCGATCGTCAAAATGAACGAAATTGACCTGACATAGAACTGTATTGACCAATGCGTTCACTTAGCAATCGAGTACTGAGAAAACGCATTGTTTTACTTTGACAAGTATTGTTTGTAAATATAGGTGTAAATCACATTATTACTTTGTCCTGATATTCTTTAAACACACACAAACATATCCTTACCACAAACATGACATGTAAGTAATATGCTTGTATTAGGTATAAAGCAATAGGTTTGGGCTCTCTGTTTGGGCTCTCTGTTTTCTCTGTCCAACGGTTCTGTAGCGCGTCGAGTATGTTCGCTGATACAAGAAGAAACGGCTTTTGCACCATGATGAGAAAAACGTCGGCATCCATTATTTACAGAATAATAGGGAGCTCCAAGGCTCCAACAGTGTTCTGAAGACGGTAGATGGGAAGTTGGACTCGCCACTTACAAAGCGACACGTCCTGCATGCGAGGTTGTAGGTTCGGCACAGTGGCAAACTTGGCTTGCTTTAAAGAAACCTTGTTACTACTTAGAGAATAGGTGAGTAAGAAAACGATTGTTGTTAACGACCTGAGTGGTTCAGTTGGTTTGCCACGCAGAGTTCTCGGGTTCGATTCCCAGCTGGGCAGAAATTGAAATGATTAACTTTAATTTCTGTTACGGGTCTGGGTGTTACATGTATAATAACTATGTATTTAAAAATATATAAGTTGTTTATCAGTTTTCTGGCACCCACAACACAAGCATTGCTTAGTTTGAGACTAGATGGCGCTGTGTGAATTGTCCAAGCATAAGTATTTATTGTTTGTTACTAACAATCTATGGACTAAAAATTGACAGAAAATAAAGTCATTTTGAGTTTATTTTATAATAGGTACCGAAAACAGTAAAATATCTTTCATTGGAGCCACATGCGTCATCAAATAACCCGAAACGTAAATATTAAATTCTCAAAACTTTCTCTCAACGGTCATATTTGTACGCTTAAATTGTCTAGACCCAAACTATGACGTCGCTAATGTAGCGTACATTGTTTACACACGTGTGTTCACAGTTTTATTTGTAAGAAAATACAATAGGTTTTAATTTACTCGCCTCATGTTTTCTCTGCAAATAGATTTATTCATGATGATAATGGTGTTAAACTGAAAATTGTTTTGCTAAAATCTCGATGGTTGATTGAAACATTATTTTATTCAAAAATATCTATACAATATCATCATCATCACAGCCCATAACAGTCCACTGCAGGACTTAGGGCCTCTCAAAAGCGGAAGTTATTGCCATAATCTCCACGGTTGGCAGGCGAGTTGGAGATCGCAGCTGCTGCCCATTTTCCAGCTTACGGAGACTCTATATCTTTTGCCTCTAAAACATTATTCGCCTTGTACGACACCCACTACACCCAACACCCAAGGAGTTGGTGCTGTTCTACTCTGCCGAACACCACACGGCCAATCTATACTTACTTACTGCGCTGGCTCAGCGACCCAAAGTGGTTCAGGTCTTTTAGGACTTCATCCCTCCAGCGATATCTGGGTCGCCTGATCGGTCTACGTCCGCTCGGCCGACCCACATATGCTCTCCTTACGGCGCGATCCTCCCCCATCGTCTCCATGTGGCAAAGCCAACGCAGTCTTGCGGCCTTGATCTCTCCCAGAATATTGGGTTCGGAAATAAGCCAATCTATACATTGTATAAAACAAAGTCGCATCCCGCCGTCTGTACCTATGTATTATAGATACTACTAGATATGTAAATGTATTTAGATGCGGTTTTCAACAATAGATAGAGTGATTTAAGAGGAAGGTTTATAAGCAAGAAAAAAGGGTAACTAGGGGTGAAGTAGGTGTACGCGAACGAAGTCACGGGTCCACTAGTATGACAATAAACGCTATTCCTGTTTTTATCTCTTGCACACTAAAAAGCGATTAGTGGTACAATTTTCAGCTGTGCACTAAACTATCATAAGTTAGGTTCTGTAAACTACGTTAGGTAGGTTACGGTACACCGAGTTTGATTCCCGGTTAGGTACAAAATTAGGTGCATTAGGTACGAAAATTGTAAGTTTAAACTTTTTAATGTTATTGTAGCTTTTATTTAGTTTCACATGTTATATCTGTTCGTAATAAAATCTTGCAAGTTATATTTGACCCATGTCCCGGTTTCCGGCTGAGCTGAAATCTTTAACACTCGTAAGTTCGGGGACAATGCAATGTTATGGTACCATCGAGCTGATCTGATGATGGAAACGGAAGGTGACCATAGGAACACCGCATGGTAAACCTATCGAGTTTTGACTCATTTGACTGATCAAAGATAACGCGCAATAAAGGTTTCCATGAAAATTTTTTTTTCATTTGTACTTTCTTTGAAAATAACGTCATGTATCCTGCAGAGTACCTAAATAATCTCATAGAGAAAAAAATTTATATACAGAAGCAGAGAGTACATTTCGAGTTTAAATACGAGACAAAATGTCACACATCTCTATAACACACACACTAATGCAAATGCAGAGACGGAACAAGGCAGCTCATCTGCAGATAAGTTATATTTTGACTTTCTACTAGACTTTCTACTCATAACGATCACAAACAAATCTGACTTGTATTTCGCTCCAGATTAAGCAATTTTTAAATTTGTCCTTATAACTTAATATTGTCATTATAATAAACACGCCCTGATACCTACCACCGTCTTTTCGATCTCTCGATCCTACATACCGTGAATCGGCAGTGCTTGCTTTTGCAAAAGGAAGGGTTATGATTTTGACCGGTATTAATGTTAATTTGTTGCCTCATAACTTCTAAATTAAGTACCAATTAGGGTACCTGCCTACTTATCGTTAGAGGCGTCTTCATTGTCCACAGGTGTGACTACACAATAAATTGAATATGAGGACATAGTCATGAAAAAATGAATAATAATGAAAAGGATAGGTACATTAATATATTAAACAGGCAGCACAGTCTTTGTTTTCAGTAAAAATACATATAATGCTGGTGCACCAGGACAGAAGGGACTTGCATCAAATTATTATCTAGTTCTTCAAAATGTTACAACGCAGCACTTCCAATTTGCAACCATCACCCAGAAGAGACATCACCATGTATGGTCTTTAGGAAACCTAGAAAAACAAATATTTATGTAAATAAACGTTGATACGCGATTAATCTGTTGTTTCATAAAACTGTCTCAAAAAGTCTGAACATTTAAAATGTCATCTAGGTATATTTTTGGTATGAAACCCTAATACATATAAAATTGTGGACCGCTATTTACAAAATTTGAGTATTAAAATTCTATACCATAAATACTAAGTCCGACCCTATTAGCATCAAAATATTTTCGTACATATTTAGACACCGAAATATTGCTCAATTTGCCAATAATCTTAAATTTATCTCTAATGGCATGTTGTTTTAAGGTGAAGCATTTCAATTATTGCAAATTCACACTATTACGATGCATATTTTTGTCACAATTTCTAAAATTGTTTACCGATCGCCGCGACCACGAATGTTTACTTACCGATGCAAGGTTAATCCAGGTGTATTTCCATACTTTGCGCTTTCATATAAATGTGCACTAAATTACACACAAAATTACAATCTTTTAAATGGTTTGATTTAAATTTTATTAGAAATTATACAATTTACACCGATGTTTCAAAAGAAACGTCAGGTCGTTAAGCCCTCGAGCAATATGTCGAACGTTCAAAACATTGCGCGCGTCATTTTCCGTGAACTTATTCCAATGGACGAAAAAACGGGATAGCAAGATTTATAATCATTGTAGAGCGAGCGAACAGGGAATATTTGTGATTTGTGTTTAGTCTGTTATGTCTGTGAATAATCTAACCGTCAGAAAAACGGCAGAAAACCTCAACTACTCAACCGTTTTTAATTAATCAAATCTCATAAACATCTCTATTAAACTGTCAATCAAATAAAGAGAACCGCATCGAAAAAGGTCCATCCATTCGAGACAAGCACGCACCTCCACACATACACAGAGTCACAGATACACACACGTCAAACTTATAACACCCTTCTTATTTCGTCGGGGGTTAAAAACTAAATTTCCCATAATGTTTTAAACTATCGCAGTTATTATCACACATTTTAAAGGTATGTTCCGGCTTTGTCGACGAGTAGCCCGATATTTCGACGCAGTTGCATGCATAATGGTCACGGGACGTCGGGCGGTGGGAAAAGCGAACCAACCCTTTAAAATTTGTAAATTGCCCTTATATTTTATAGGTTTGTTGTTTCAGATTTCTCCTCAATGCCCTGTTTGCATTGCTCAGCCTTTGCATAAAAACGTCTTATATATTTATTTTCGTACCTTTGACTATTGATACTTCGTTTTTGACTAAGTAGGCCCTTCTAGTATTCCTTACATCACTGTCAAAGGAAGCAGCGGCAGTTGATAAATTATTTATGGCTGGCTCGAGCTTATCTGTCTCCACAGGGTGATTCTTTCTCGAGTGAAGGGCAAATATTTATTCAGCCAGCAATTTCGTCGCGCTCACACAAGCCAGGTAACTGACACCATTATCGGAAAGGGCACGCTTATCCCTAACAGAGAATCCGAAATATGTGGCGAAGGAAAGCTCAGTGGTTGATTGTCTTCCGGTTCCAAATATTTAAAATGGTTAAAAACATATAAAATTACAATTCATACTTTTAAAATTCGTAGAGGGTCGGGACGGGAACCAGGGTAACCCTCTCTTGGACGATGTTACGCCATTTGGCGTTGTGGAACTCACTTACCTACCATTACCTAATATTAATTCGCCTAACAATTAGAATTAGTCCCGAAGTCTTTCCTTTGCACTGTAACATGGGGTTCATCAAAAAACATTTCTACAGGTACCTCGAAGGCCGGCACCGCATCCGCTAATCCGGTTGCAGATGTCCTGGACGAGGGTAGCCACTTTCCATCAGGTGGACCGTCCGTCCGTGTGACTCCCTAGGCAATAAAAAAACAATAATAAAAATCCATAACTCATGCCCGCATCTCACAGCGGTAGGCAGGGACTATCTTGCTTAACTATATAGTATGTCGTTTATCTTAGACGCATTACAATAGTTCAACATTTGAATGGAATTATGTAACAGTTTTTAAAAACGAGATTATGGAAACTTTAAGTATCAAACCATTATGCATCTAATGGTGGCCGCTCACCGGCGCTGTCCTAATTGGCAACAGTGGGACCATAGTTACACATTTCATCACAATGTTTTCCCTCACCGTAAGAGCATCTGTTAGTATTCAACTGTTAGTACATAACTCAGAAATGAGTCATTGGTCGCAGCGGGATTCGAAACCCGTACCTCTCGCTTACGAGTCGTATATCCTAACCACTCGGTCACCGACAATCAATTCCTTTGACAAACACTAGGTATTTGATCAAGCCACATTAATCGTTTAGCAATTCAATGATTTTGATTGTCACTCTAGAACTAGAGTCTAGCCTCGAAGTCCACAAATTAGTATTCTAACTGCAAACCGCTACTAAGTTGTATATGACACGAGTGGACCCAGTAAATCCACATACCGACGAGAAGACTTCTCTAAATTCCTTTTAAATAGGCACCTACATACATTGTTCCAACTACTCTGCTACTAAATAAGGTAGTAAAACTTGCCTTTTCTTAATCCACCTCTTACTTACCGAAAAGCTGGGAACTTTCATCATCAAAGTAGCGTCTCGTCGTACCTTTAGTTTCTTTGTTTCAAGACCCCGTTTGCAATCACAAAGAAGATCCCACAGGAAAGACAGGATTATCTTCGACTTTAGCCGCGCGGGAGCGTCGGGCGCGCGCCAGTTTTAGCGGGTACTTCAAGAGAACATTTTATCAGGAAAGCTTTTTTGTATACCTATAATAGTTAAAGGGAGTACATCCGTGTTGCGTAAGAGTCAGGGATACACATGTAAAAGGAGCCCGAATCTGCCGGTATCAGAAAAGAGGCCCCGTGGGCGACCCAAGAAGCGATGGATTGACATCGCTGAGTTATATGCGAGAGCCAACGGCCTATGACGCGAGGATGCCGAAGACCGGGCGAAATGGAGAAGAATGAGTAGGAAATCTGATCCTGGCAGAGGCCGGGATAAGCGCTAGGTAGATGATGAATAGATAAAGGGAGTATATCCATGGCAGCCTTGGCGTGAGCAATATCGCAGAAAAGATCGAGGCGCTCTGTCCAAATTGGCAACGGTCGTACGACCATGGTCGCCAATGCCCGGACCAATAGGAAACCTCAAAACCGCCCGTCGCACAACCATGGTCGCACGACCATTGCAAATTAGTACAACGCCTCAGGGATACGTCGGAAATAGGTGCCTGAATCTGCCGGTGTCAGGAAAGAGGCCACGTGGACGATCCAAGAAGCGATGGATTGACATCGCTGAGTCGGATGCGAGAGCCAACGGCTTATGACGAGAGGATGCCGAAGACCGGGCGAAGTGGAGAAGAATGAGTAGGAAAGCGGAGCTTGGCACAGGCCGAGGTAGCGCTAGGACGATGATGATGAATAGTTAAAGGAAGGCAATCGAGAAAGCGAACCACCTAACGGAAAGTGATCACCGCGACCCATAAGGTGTCTGTCTACACCCGAGGAGTTACGAATGTGACTTGGCGGCCTTTACTTGCGTTTTCTTTCATTTCTTGTAGATTTCAAAGGCGTGCATAACGGTTTGGAAGCATTGTTATATTGTAGAGCTGTTTTGAACGCAGTGCGTTCACTTAGCAAAGTGCCTGTTAGAAGTCTTACTACTTTAATTGCTGTTTGTGTATACGGGTGTCAGTAACATCTGTCGTTAATGAATGTGAAGAGGTTTGTAACATCAACAGTTCTTTGTAACTATAGAATGCCTGCTTGATAAGCCATAAACGCAGCCTACTGTTAACATTGGTATTGGTATCCACGCGATGTTTGCTCTCACCGAAAGAGCATCGGTTGATATAAAACTTATGTTATATCGTAATGTTATTTATCACTTTTATAGTTACTTAGTCGACGGGCTTAAACAACTTACGGATCAAAAAAGTCATTGGTATATGGCGACACTGGCGATCGAACTCGTTACCTGTCGCTTAACAGCCATTGCGCGACCGTCAATCTTTACGCGTTTATTACATTTGGCTAAATCTAGTCGCCTAAATTCGGAAGCAAAAAGCGTGAGAGCAAATTATAGTGGAATGTATTGTACATAAAATAAGGAAAATTTTTGTAACGCGCCTTTTGAAAAATTTAACGACGCGCAACATAATATAAATATATAAAAATGTACACTTTAATTTGCTCTCACACTTTTTGGTACTGAATTTAGAAGACTGAATTAAGTCAAATATAATAAGCGCATTAGCCAGTAATTTCTTTTGCCCTCCCAAAATCACGCCCCACCCTTTCTTCAGATTTGACTTTGTAAGACTGCAGTAATACTTGCGCAGTATGCTGTCGCTTCATAAATATACAGGGTCTGAAGCCACTGTGAAATTGTTTTACTAAACTACGGCTTCCTGCTAGGGATTATATTTATTTCTGAACACATTTATGTAGGTAGATTCTATTCTTAGTTATTCTTATTTATGTGATTCAAAATGTTGCCTACAAGCGTTTGCTGAAGGAGGGATGTTTGTATGTTTGTCATCGTTTCACATTTTTATGAATAATCAAACCATACACCCCGCCACAAACTAATGTTCTATCCGTTCCACCTAGATAGAAGTGACGGTCAACCAAAAAAATAATAATCATCTTGGCTTTAATATCCCACGCGAGGGCCTAGGGTTCGCCTTTTGCAGTGGAGCGACTGCCATCTGACTTCCGTGACTCTGTTGACAGGGGAACGTGACCACTTTGTATCATGGATACACATTCAGTCGCCTGAATGTGCAGGTTTTTATCACGATGTTTTCCCTCACCGTAAGAGCATCGGTTAGCGACCGACATTGGTACATGGCGACAGTGGGATTCCAACCCAGGACGTTAAGAGTCGGACCCCTTAATCACTAGGCCGCCACGCCCCGAGCCAGTCACCGACCGTACGCTTTTCAAGAATGTATGATCATGTGGAAAGTTCTTACTGCAGCGGCATTCTCGAGCTGGTACGACGTTGAAATTCATTCGCGACTCCTCGGTAGAAGCCGGTGGCCCATAGACACCCCATGGGCGGTGGTAATCACTTTCCATCAGGTGTTTGAACTTGTTCGTTTGTATACCTGTATTATAAAAAAAAACGTAAGTATCTGTATATATACATCATTCGCTAGTCTCACTTAAACTCAAAAATGGCTAGACTGATTTGAATATATCTTTTTTCTGTTTGCAATAATACGTGGGTGGTTTGTATGCAAGAAGAAAAAGGGTAAGTCGGTGTAGGGTAGGTGTAGGGGTAGGACAACACGCGAACGAAGTCGCGCTGGGTCAACTAGTTACTTATAATATGTAGTTCGTTTGGTTAATTTTTTTCAGCTTTATCTATTGTTTAACTATAATCTACAGTTTTAAATTTGGGTACAGGTATTTCGATTCACTGATAGCGTAGATACTTTTAGCACCACAAGTTAATCAACTTATCATTTCAAATGTTAAGAAAATAGTTGAGTAGATGTGGTACAATTAAAAGCTGAGTAGCAACTACAAGTACAGTCTAAGTGGGGGAATGAATGGCGTTTTATCGAGTTTCCGAGAGATTACAACAGACTTTACGTGAGGGAAACTTTGTTACGTTCCGTTGTGCATTTTTCATTGCTATCGTGAACAAAATTTGTCTAATATTTCACATGTCTTGTTTAAAATTTTGTGAGCGATGAAACCATTTTGTAGGGGCGTACGGTTTATTCACAAACAATCCTTAGAGCGGCTTGCACCAAATTCTTAAACGCATTGAAGTAGATACTTAACAAAAAAGTTCATACAGAAAAGATTAAACATGAACTTAAACATGTTTAAGAATTTGTTGCAAGCGGCGCTTACTTTAAGTCTACTCGGCTCTTTGCTAAGTGAACGCACTACTGCGTTCAATGCGGCCCTCATCATCATTATTAAATCAGCGAAGGACGCCTACTGCATAGCATAGGCCTTCCCCAGAGATCTACACAAAGGCCGGTCCTGTGCCTTCCGCAGCCAGCTGGTACCTGCGATCTTTACCAGGTCGTCAGTCCACCTTGTGGGAGGCCTACCCACGCTGCGTCTCCGGTCGCCACTCAAGAACTTTACTGCCCCATCGGCCATCTGTTCTTTGAGCTATGTGCCCTGCCCACTGCCACTTTAGCGTTGGTCTAGCTGCCGGATAGCGTCGGCAAAACTATCACGTATCGTCGGCGTACCTGACAAAAGGTAAAGGGACGGGACATCCCGCTATACCCTCTTTAAAGAGAGATTCCTTTTATACCCGAGTTAGTACTAGTCTAGCAATTCAGCACGAACCTTTAAACTGACAGAAACTAGCCATAAACGATTTAAGTACTCAGTTGTAAACCACAGCTCGCTCTTTGAGACGACCTCAAGTGTTACACCGCGTAAACTTTAAATCACAGTCATTGTATGACGCTATTATAGATAGAAAGCGACAAGAACGTGTAGTATTGACGACCTGAATGGTTCAGTTGGTTAACGTCTGCCACTCAGAGGTGGGTTCAATCACCGGGCACAAATTTTAATTATGAAATTTTAATTTCTGTGACGGGTGTAGGTGTTAGTAGAATAAGTAAAACACAATTATCATCTTGGCATTAATGTCCCGGTTGTGCTCTCGCGCACGAGGGCCCGGGGTCCGCCTTGACCATGATCCAGGATTTGGCAGATCTGGTAATTGCAGTGGAGCGACTGCCATCTTACCTCCATGACCCTGCTACCAGAGGAGCCTGACCAGATTGGATCATGCAAATTAAGTTTTCATCACGATGTTCTCCCTCAACTAATGTACATAACTCAGAAAAGAGTCATTGGTACATGGCCGCAGCGAGATTCGAACCCGGTACCTCTCGCTTACGAGTGGGATACCCCAATCGCTCGGCCACCGACGCTCACAGTATATGTATAATAAGTATGTATTTAAAAATATATAGGTAGTTTATCAGTTCTTTGGCACCCATAAGCTTTGCTTACTTTGGAGCATACTTATTTATAGTATTCTCGTTCATAACGGAAAGGGAAAAAGGGGAAAATATATGTATATTTATTTATTTTGGATAGTTGATATATTATAATGAAATTCGGAAATGGTTTTCTATTACTTCAATGTAAGGGTGCCTCTAGTTCTGGGGATTGCGCCGCTCGCAAGCCAGATCTGGGCCACTACCATATTTTCGTAGCGACCCAAAAGCAGAGCAGTTGACTTTAAGAATCGAGCATCGGCGTAGGGTTGCGCATCTGTCGATCTTCTACAGGTTGCATTTCTTAGAGCGTGCGAAGCAGTGGCTAGACCTCATTTCGCCGGCCGCTTTCCGCATTCGGGAAACGCGATCCGGGAGAACTCTTCCTCCTTATGTTATGGATCTTCCAACTATCTAGTATAGATCTTTCAGCTAGTATGACTAAAGAATCGAACACGTTGTCTGCGAATGTGTTCCCTGATTATTATAGTCAGGACGTCTTCAAGGCTAGAGTGAATAGGCGGTTCCTAGACAGGCATGCTCAATCTTCGGTCAGGGGCCCGACCGCCTAAGGCTGTCTGTCCACTGGGGCGTAGAGGAGCGAAGCGGAGCGAAGATGTACCAATATTAACCAATCACTGAAGCGGTTCCATTCCATTGGTTAATATTGGCACAGCTCTGCTCCTCTGGTGGGCGAACGCAGTATTATGTATAACAATGGAAAACGCTGCTGCCCGTTTTCCAGCCTACGGAGACTTCGATCTTTTGCCTGGAAAACATTAGTCGCTTTGTACGCACCCACGAGTGTAAGTGGTTGGTGCTATTCTACTCTGCCGGACACCCCACGGCGTATACGGCTCAAGGACTGATCAACTTCGTTTATGTTGACGGACGCATAGTGCGGATCGCCTCTCAAGTATTGTCAGTTGGAACCCTGTGCGTGCGCGCGCATTGTAAGACCTTGTAGTAATGTTTCTGAATACGGGTTCAGTGTATGCATCGAAACTAGGTTTAATGGCGATTGGCGACAGATAGTACTTTCCATCCTATTTTTGTAGATTTTCTGCTCGTTTGACGCTGGAAGCAGAAAATTCATTATTGGCAGATGATATCATCCGATGTTATTCAACTTTATAATAAAAAGTACTTTGTATTGTAACAATGTTTCTAATGTGTTTTGTGCAATAAAGAGTATAATATAATAACGGTAGACATGTACATAAAACTCTCCCAGTCTTATGGAAATATACAGAGATTTATAACGCTATACTTTTAAATGAAACTGATAATGATGTATTGATGATATTTCTGATGTTTAAACTTCGGTTAGGTATTGTACTAAATTATAGCGTCACCAGTAGGTATGTGAAATATTGCTTGACTATAAAGTTATGGGGTGTGCACACTGGCTTTGTACACCCCGTGACGTAAAATTATCCTGTGTTGAATGCGGGCACAGAAGTCCTTATAAAAGAGTAGTTTGTCTTTATCTTCTGTCACGAATTTAAAAATCGTAATTAAAACATTAGATCGTATTGTAGAGTCCACTACTGCTATGCTAGCTCAGCAACTTTAAGAGGATCTTGGCCTCCGACGGCTCCGACACTAAAAGACACCACTCCTGAACGGCTTCCTTCCATTCCTCAGAAGATCCATCAGAGTAGACATAGACAGTAATTTATTCGGATCCCCATTACATCCTTAACAGAAGGTGAGTACTGTAAATTATAATGATTGAAAATTACATAAGACCAGCCAGTGATGTAACAGAAACCTAAATGGACCAGTCTCAGCATAATTATGTGCGGGCTCATGGCTGTCACAGCGCTTGTTTTTAGAATAGCTCCTGCATTCCAGGCGTGTTACACGAACTAAAGGTTAGGTTTAAAATATTATACTCTAGACTCTATATTCTACTTAGGTGAAAGTATATAAAGTCCCCTTATAACACCTTGACTGAAATTGACTTTTCGTATGACGTCGGTACAAAAAAACAACATAATTACGCATTGTACTTCACAGCTTACGTTAATGCTCTTAACTAAATAAACAAAAGACAAAACGGTTCAATTAATCTCTTTGTTCCGAACTAGTGACTTAACAAAGTTATAAATTCATTCAAACGCCATTTGCTGTTACATATTGATCCTTGTATAGTTAAAGTTAGGGTTCAAGTTGCCTTTTAAACTATGTTTTCGAAAATAAATTGTATAGTTGAGGTTCTAATATTTAGACAGTTGTCAGAAATTTGTTGCTATTGTTATAATTTGTTATATATAGAGACTCAAAACAGAGGCAGCGTGTATAGTATATACCGAATTGGTCAACTTCAGACCAGCACAATGCTTCCTTTCGTTTTGGTATTGCTCGTAGCTTCGGTAAGTTCTTTTTTTTTCATTATTTTTGCTATGTGACTATGGTCTTTTCTATTTTTAATTAATGTCTTTAATTAGGTATTTACAACAAACGATCGCTCTATGAGCATGACTTCGCTTGGTGTGAACCAAATTAGAACACTCACTCGTTGTTCTGTAATTTATTTCTGTAATATCTCGTACATGTGGTACAATATCGAGCAAAATAGCTCTATCTGGCTCTGTATTCGTCAGCTGTATACCCACTGTAACATTTAGATAATTTTCATTATATTTTCAACTCGACCGGTACGTTCTGTCTTACTTCTTATTTTACTAGGACTGAGATCATTAACATCCTCACCGCAGAATGTCTAAATCTAGCTTCTCTATTATTATCATCATCATCAACATAGCCCATAGTGTGTCCGTCTTCGAACGTATAGGCCTACTCTCCAAGCTTCCACGCCTGTCTCTTTCCGGCTACCGGCAGCCCATGTATTCCGGCTTGTTGGCGGATATCATCGGTCCATCTTAAGGGTGGTCTGCCACTGCCGTGCCCCGTAGCGAGGGGTCTCCAGTCCAAGGCCCTTCTCTCCCAACAGCTGTAATCCATTCTGACTATATGCCCTGCCCATCTCCTCTTCCGGCGCTATATTTCTTTCACAACTTCCCTACGTTCGCTCTTGGCGTCAATGTCACGGTTGTGCTCTCGCGCACGAGGGCTCGGGGTCCGCCTTGCTTGACCCAAGCGTTGGCAGATCAGGTAATTACAAAGGCGCGACTGGCATATGACCTCCGTGACTATGTTAATAGGAAAACCTTACTAGATTTGATCATAGTTACACACTCAGTCACCTGAATGTGTAACTATGTTGTGCTTTCCCTCCGTTCCACTACTGTAACAGAAGTCAGAAAAAGTCATTGGTACAAAGCGACACTTTCGCTGACAAGTGGCGCCTTCTAGTCAGCCACCAACGCTCTCAATTACCGTGCACTAATATTGATTGGTAGCTACGTTATTGAACGTATAACCTTCAAGACCAAGTCTATCCTTTCGATAGCCGATAAGCTACTGTCAAATGCAAAGAACGGGGAAAACATGCTTGCTTGGCCTCAGAATCTTCCTGATATTTAAAATCAGGACGCCTTCAAGGCAAGAGTGAACGGGTCCTAGACAGGCGTGCTCAATCTTTGGCTGCATCGTCACTTGCCACCAGCTGAGATGAATGCCTGGCTAGTCTAAAATATAAACAGAAAAGAATTAGGCTTGATGATGTTACATACCCAGGCTTGATACTGCAGTCCACTTGTACTCTTTTAATAGATAGGGTAGAACACCCTAAGCATATCATTATCAGCCCATACTAGTCCTCAGCCCAATATCGGCTCCCTCTAATGCACCCCGTCCTCGGCTTGCCCCATCCAGCAGAAACCTTGCCCTTGCCAAATAGCGATCTCGTCTCAAAAATTCGTTTTTTATGCTACGCAGTGACAAACGGAAAGACAGCCCACCTGATGGTAAGCGGTAACTGTAGCCCATAACACTTACGATTCATGTATTTAGGTTGCAGGCAACAAAAATGCTAAACCGCAGGTTTGTCACTAAACTGAAATGCCTCATGCCTGTAATTGTTATCCTTCAAACTGGAACACAACAATGTAAGCATTGTTGCTTGGCGGCAGAAATCGATAACGCGGTGGTACTCACTCACGCGGACTCCTGATGAAACCCCTCCAGCGGTTGTCGGTTCATCAAGCCAGCCCACTGCTACATCAGCTAAGCCATATACTAATATGATAATAATAACATGTTTGTTTGTTTTTCCAGAGCGCGTTAGCCGCTCCCTCTGTCGGGGTCACCCAGTACGGCATCAATGAAATCCCCAGACCCTCACTCAACTCTCTGAGGTTAGTTTAATAATATATATCATAGCCATCGAGATTGGCAAATTCATTCTTGTGAAGAGGATAAAATTCAACTATGGACTTCACGCTGCCGAAAATAGGATACACCTGGCGGTATCAAGGGCCCTATTTTTGAATCGCTTGCCTCGATTCGAACGACTATCAAATTCAATTTTCGACATGAAAAATTCGAGATTTTGATGTATGATGCTGATTTTCCCTAGTTTTGAGCTGTACTCTTTTGGTATTGCTAATGTGATATAAAAAAAAAAAAATTTACATGCCAAAAATAAAAATGGAAAACCTTTCGAATAGAGGAGAGAGATAAAAAAATAGAGCCCCAGGAAAAACATCCCTCGGGAGAGTCTAGTGGCTCTATTTTTGAAACCGCTCGCAGTCACGCGAGCGCTCGCCTGCGCTACCCATTTCGCACTCGTGGTAAATTGCTAGAGATAGAAAAGACAAGCTTTCGAAGGCGGGCACTCGTGTGGATGCGAGCGGTTTCAGAAAGCCCTTGAATCGGTAGATCACCATCGCTGAGTCGGAACTTTGAGCTAACGGCTTTTTTGCAACGTGAGTATGCCGAAGATTGCTTTCTTCAGGGTTGATCACTAGGAAAAATGATCATCAGCAATGGCGCATTATAACCTCACTGTTAGACCATATATTTAGAATCATCCTAGTCACATTTTGGGGCCAATATTACAATATATAAGCAAAATAGGACGTATCAATAATTAAATCTAAAGGGCACTTTCCAAGGTGTTAGAGTGCTGAAATTTGGTATGTATACTTTAGCATATATAAGTATTTGGTGAATATTTTGTACATCTGACATTTATTCGGAAAAACAAAAAAAATTAAAAATACGTTTAACCTCTAACCTCATAAAGATTTTTTATTTTATTATTATAAACATAATAGAGCACTTCCCGAAGTGCTAGACCACTGAACCCCTAGTTACGTAACCGCGAGCGATCACCTTCGAATGGTTGTCTTTTCTATCGCTAGCAACTTACCTCGAGTGTAAAAGAGATAGGTAGTACACGCAAGCACTCGCGTGGATGCAAGCGGTTTCATAAATAGGGCCCCAGATCTCATGAAGAGCCAAGCTCCTAATTCTACAAACCCTACATTTTGATCGGAAAGTATAGCTTGATCTATGTAGCACGTTTCCATCACAAAACTTATACGGAATTTATCTTGTCTAAGTAAATAGAACGTGCTTAATAAAATTATGGTTACTCGCTCCCTCTCCATGGACTACTCCGTGGCGAGATCAATTGTTTAACCAAACATTATTATTTATAGCACCATGAAATTTAGCAAGTTAGTTTTACGAATATTCCTATTCATACTGTTTTTAATGAAACAGAATAGAGTGCGCCCGCTGGAAGGTTAGTTTTGGGTCCTTTCCTGTTGGGTTGGGTTGAAATTGGCGTTTTTTTCGCAATTACACATTTATGAAATATTTTTAATTGTACACAACATATTGAAATTAATACTTGATTTCGAAAGCAGAGTACGAGGTACTCGTTAGTTAGGATGCTAGTAAGTCCCCAAAATTTAATAAAAATATTTGTAGTACTTCAGTTGTCGTCAGTTTTGACTTTTTAACCAGACATAATTTTATGTAAAGGGTATATTTCCAGTTTCCGGCTTTTTCGCCATAAAAAACGCAAGTTTCATAGGACCTAATATTTGTAAATTGTACTAACTTTGGCCCATGACGACAAAAAAGTAGCCAACGTACTGCCTAAAGACAGTTACTATAGCATTCGTAAGCGGAAAATTCCTCGGGAAATAACATAAAGGTTAGAACAGGGGTCACCAAATGGCGGACTGCGGTCCGGATCCGGACCGCCGACCTATTTTGTGCGGACCTTAAGTAATCAGAAACAAAATTCCTAGCTTACTGCGATCGTTTAACCAAAATGTTAAAAAATGTTGAACTCGCTCCGCTCGCTCATTTATTGGTTTCAGTTACATTTCTTATAATTCACATTTACAAATCGTTCAAGAGCTAAGACTTCAAAAATTCAGAGCTGATTGCAATCGCTTATGTGTTGATTTCTCTACGTTATTTTTATGAGATTAACTGTTAAGTACCAAAATGTCAGCACTCACATGATCGCTCATTGATTAATTTAAGTTACTTTTATTACAGCCAAAATGACGAAAATTTGGAACTCTCTCCTCTCTCTCATTAATTGATCACCCCCTCTTTAAAGATAACAAATATCTTAAATTTAGAACTTACTCCGCTCGCACATTTATTAACATACTTCATTTGACTTTGTGACGAAGAGACCAACTGTAAAAAAATTCAAGCTCGCTCTGCTCGCTCAATAATTGATTCATGTTACTTTTATTACAATTGGCCCAGCTTATAGACCCAAAATGTCATAAACTTTGAGCTTGCTATGTTCGCTCATACATTCATTATTCATCTCAGCTTTTATGACTCCAAATTTCAAATATTTCAAGCTCATTCTGCACGCTTATTTGATGGTTTAAGGTACTTTTACTACAATTGGACCATCTCATAAGATCCCAAATTAAATTCTGTTCATTTTTTTATTCTGCCATAAAAAGTAGAAACGGACCACGACGCCGCGGTCATATTCTCTTTAAAAACGGACCCCAAATGAAACCAATTGGTAATCCCTGGGTTAGAAACTTAATGGATATGCTGTAGAGAGCATATCTAGCAATACCGATTAACGTGACACAACATTTTCTGAATGTCATTTATGAGACTGTATTATAAATTTAGATAAAAAATATCGATGCATATGCAACGTGTCTTGATTTCAGAGGCGTCATCGAAGCCTCGACGGAGTTGGTCGACAACGCCGATCAGAACATCTACGTCCTCAGTTTACTGGAGTCCGTCAAGGACCTAGCTAACGGCAATGCGGCCAGCCAGGCCCTCGCCGTGTCCCAGACCCTGGCTATCCTTGGAGAACTCTCCACCGGACTCGCCGGGGACGCTTGCGAAGCTGCCTCTGTAAGGTTTTCAATATATATATGATACTCTTCTTTAATTATAGAAGAAAACAAGAAAGAGGCTTAGTCTACGCGCAACACTTGGATTAGTGGCGGTCAACTACCGTAGTACGCTTGTCAAGCAACTTCCTGCCGTGTACTGACCATTCTATGGAATGATCTTAGCGCGGTATACTGCTAAAGGAACACCGAGCTTCCTCAAAGGCTTCCTCAAATTCGTGACCCTCCCGGTGTTGCTTGAGCGTTGACATCGTTGATCAGCTTGCTGGTTTATCTGCGACTATTATAAAAAAACAAATGACCACAGTCGCTAATGGATAGCTGGAAGTCCTTTTAGGTTAGTTAGTGGAATAACGGTGACCCCTTGTAGTCAGGTGTACTTATCGCCTGTCCATGGCTCGATAAAAGTCGGACTACAGACTCGGTCACGATTGATTGGTTACTGTTATTTGTAGTCTGCAGGGTGATGATTTCAAACTGTTTGTCAGCTCCACTACAATGAGTAAAAATAAAAAATAATCATCTTAGCGTTAATGTCCCAGTTGTGCTCTCGAGAACGAGGGCCCGGGGTCCGCCTTGACCATGATCCAGGATTTGGCAGGTCAGGTAATTACAGTGGAGCGACTGCCATCTGACCTCCATGACCCTGCTACCAGGGGAACCTGACCAGATTGGATCATGGTTACACATTCAGTGGCCTGAATGTGCAGGTTTTATCTCGATGTTTTCCCTCACCGTAAGAGCATCGGTTAGTATTCAACTAATGTACATAACTCAGAAAACAGTCATTGATACATGGCCGAAACGGGATTCGAACCCGGGACCTCTGGCTTACGAGTCGGATACTGTAACCGCTCGGCCACCGACGCTCCACTACAATGAGTGTAATACATGAAAAACTCAACACTATCTTTGATTTTAAAAATTTTAATTGATTTTCCAGACAATAAACTCCTACGCCAGTGGTAACACCAACGCTGGGAGCTTCGTGAGACGCCAAGCCGCCAACATCGACAGTATCGCTAGGCTCGTCGCCAACTCCAACAGCCAGCGTTACGCTGTGAGTTGTATCTTCCAATGTACTTTTATCTTTATTCTGTTCTTCTTCTTCGCTTTCATTTTTGTCATTTTCACCAGTGTCTTGTGTATTAGCTGTGCTTGTACAGAATCATTTTGCAACACGTTGCATACGCATATACGAAACATCATGCCTTTTTCCTGTAGGGGTAGCCAGAGATCACATTGTTCCACTTGCTATGATCCTGGAAACCTGTTTCGCTTCTTCCATATTCATCATCCTTTTCATCTCGTCGTAGATGTAGATGATCGATTTGATCGTGATACATACCTTCGTCTCGGTCTGCCCATTCCCGTACTCCATTAAGTTTTGGCATATATATCTTCTTCATTCAATCTCCTTTCATTTCTACATGACCAAAGTAACTACGCATTCCTTTCTCTATCCTACAGACTACATCCTCTTTCACGTCAGCACATTCCTTTATTTCGATACTGCGTATTTTATCTTTCATCGATACTTCTACTATACTTACGAACGCTCTCATTTTTACTGCAAATGCAGTAAAAAGTAAATAAATATTTAACTTCATGCTTTTTCTGCCATATCAACTTTCTCTTTCATACATTAATGATTAATCTAGCTCTCTTTCAAGAACACATATCAAGCATTGTTTTGACTAAGATTGCTCTCATCCTGTCAACGTTTTAAAATAGTGAACAGTTGATATAGTGGACCTCAAGAACCTGAAGGTACGTACGCATCGCTAAAACTGTTGGTAAATTATTTGGTTAAATAACGTTGTCCTGCCAGGTATTGGCAATGTGGTGAAAATATTTTTCATTTAATTAACTATTACCAGTATATAAATACTTATAGCTTATGAACACATTTCAAATAAACGACACACAAATTATTATTTTTACACTCATTGTAAAGTGGTAAGGTGGTAACTGTCACTCTTCAACATCAACGATTCCATAGTCCACATGTTCCATGTCATTTTGTGATACTTCGATTTCATGTTAATTAGAGAGACGCACAAATTCGAGCAAAATAACTAGTTAATCGAAACGTCTACCGGTTCTCCATTCCTTTGTTATCCATTGCATCCTAATGGCATTGCATGCACCATAAATCATAATCGAGTACAGCCAGAGCGGTCATCCATCACGCGTTGCCGCCTAACATTGTCTTAACTCGTAGTATTGTTACGGAAAGCTGATGAATGACCCCATCAATGCTATTAGTTTATGTTCGAAGCCTTAACTCCGTCTTGCGAGAGCTGTCTCAAATGGTTTTTGGGGAGAAATTGTTTGTAAACTGTAAACAAGATGTTAGAGAAAGAGTGTAATTTGGGAGTGGTCGGTGGTTGAGTTTGTTAATTTTTTTTTGTTAGGTACTATTTAGTGCGTTCTTCTTTATCTGCCCAGCCGGGGATCCGTATATAAATAACACAAGCGCGTTTTTTCTTGGATTTATTCAAAATCTTGCAAGAATTTTTGGTTTCGTGATTTCGAGCTAGCGTCTCTGACTCATTATTTTCTCCACATTTTTTCAGTTACAATAATATGACTGTATTAACAAACAGTCAAGCCCTCACATACCAAAATCGTGGAACCGCCACTGAAAACACTAAAATTCACACCTAAATTAATGTATGTTAAGCTAAGGTTGACGTCGATAGGAAAAGTCCTAAGGTCTTTCTTTTTTTACACTATAACCTGGGGTTCATCAAAAAGGCAAGTATACCTACAGATACCACATAAGCCGTCACCGTGTCCTCTACCCTTAGGTTGCTGATGTTCTGGACGATGGTGACTTTTTAATCAGGTGGCCTGTCTGACCATGTACCACCCAAAGCTATAAAAAAAATGTTGTGCGGAATAGTAACGGTTCTCTACAACCTGAAATTTCTGTATTGCAGCGCGGTCCAGTCAGCAACTGCGCTGGAGCCGGCAGGACCTACCAATTTGAGGCTGCTTGGGACGGTATCCTGAACAGCTCTTCCAACCTCCCGTGAGTAGATAGATAGATATACTCACTTTCTGCATGGTCTTCTGGTTGACTGGAAGATAAAACCTTAATGGCTTTAAGTCGGCCAATAATATTAGTGTGCAATCAAGTTTTTAAATAAATAAATATACCCGGGTATTCACCATAACTCGACGAGACTGCACTTTTACGTGAAGGTGGAAATTATAGTTTGGGTAACACTAATGTTCGTGCCAACCCAATTCCTCAAGGAAATTCAAGAGACCCTTCGGTCTCCGTAAAATCTCCGAGAGGGTGGTTGGTTATCCTAAATAACCTTAACCTATAAGAAGCCACGCCACTACATTTTAGCAGGACATGGGCAGCTGTTTCTTCTTAATCTAGGCATGCTCTGCACATGGGGCTGTCCGTAAGACCTATGGTAAAAAGGTATTAATTATACGGGCCGTGTCCTGTTAGTGCCCCGGTTACCATTCGGAGTTGTTTTTTTGGCAGCTTTGTTATCCTTCCGTGAGGAGTACTCACGGAAGGATAACAATATCTATTTCAAATCTAATCAAATAATTTATTTGTAGACATAGGTACAATAAGATCTTACACATAAGTTAAATAATATGAATCACTAAGTCTTGCCTGGTTAGTGGCGTACAAAATTCAATTCAGGTTTTAGGACTTTCGTGGTTATTCACTACACTTTCATTACACATATTATCGGGTTTGTTGAGGTAAGTATTATTTTAAGGTTTTAGCCAGATTATTCCTGAGTGTCAATAAGTATTTCGAGGATTCCGAGATAGTTGAATGTCTACAGTACTCTACAGAGATAGAAGGCTAGAGTTAATAGGCTGTTCCCAGACAGGCATGCTCTACCTCGGCCACATCGTCACTTACCACCAGGTGAGATTGCGGTCAAATGCCTATCTAGCCTAAAAAAAAAATAGATCTGAACTATCTTAGCGAACTATAATTATCGATACAGTTACACATACATAAATATCGCAGTACATGCTAAATTTGCAATATTTCTATGTCGTTATGCATTTCTGTTCGCTGCAAGCGTACGTCACACACAGTAGAGGCGTCTCGAAATGCATGGAGAGATGACACGTACAACTGCTCGTCCATAAAACATTCCACACGTTCGTGCTTCCAACGTACATTATTAAATTCCTACTAACTTAGAGGATGTTAGCTATACAGTGTAGAAATGTCAGCTTAAAAATAATTAAATGTCGTTGGTGTGTAATTTTTTTATTGTAATGTATTTAACAGTGTTATCAATTTTAACCTTTTGATTAATAACAGCATTAAACTGAACGAAATGAAAATGCTGCGTTGTATGTGGGGAGTTACGTGACTCGATCGAGTACATCCGTGGCAGCCTTGGCATGAGGTATATCGCAGATAAGATCGAGGAGGCTGGCCTGCCTGGTCACGTGTTTTGTAACGTAGGCCCCAGGGATATGTGGGAAATAGGTGCCTAAATCTTGCGGTATCAGGAAAGATCCCGTCCCAGCCCCGAGGGCGACCCAAGAAGCGATGGATTAACATCGCTAAGTCGGATGCGAGAGCAAACGGCTTACGATGCGAGGATGCCGAAGACCAGGCGAAATGGAGAAGAATGAGTAGGAATGCGGGCCGGGATCAGCTCTAGAATGACATCTATAAATTTTTTTAGGTAACACCTACGAGTCGTGCGCATGCGTTATGAGCGATAGATACCATATTCCAACAGGTGATCTGTCTCCTCGTTTGTCTTCTTTTTTTAAACTCCGCCATGTCCACAGACTGTCCAACGAGGAGTACTGCGCGGCCAGGAGGCTGTACAACGCCTTCGATGTCCGCAGTAACAACGTCGGCGCCGTCGTCACCGCCGCCTCCATCCCTGCTGTCAGCAACGCCGTGCGCAGGGCCCAGCCGCAGATTGTGAACGTTAGTACTAGTTTCATCATCCTATAACTATAAAATTGTATACAAATGTCTACAATGTAATGTCTATGTCTCCATATATAGTAGACCTGGGGAAGCGATGTTGAGAGAACCCAACTAACACAGTTGAAGTTTAAGATGGTCTGGTGGTGGTGATGACCTCTTGAACAATAGCCTGGAACTATACACAGTGGCATAAAGCAGGCCCAAACGCAGAAATAACATGGCATCGAAGCCAGAAGCAGGCGTGACCTTTTGATGAAAATGTACACGAGATTTCGCATAAATGGTAGCTTGAATACCTCTTTTCACAAGCTTTCCGCGCATAATTTGATTTTCGAGTCTATAGCTTCGAAATGACATTGCCGTTGTCGGAGTGGGATAGGTCACCAACTCTGGGACTGCCAGTTGCCACTGTGCTTTTCCTATCTACTTTCCTAACCTTATCTTGTAATAACGGACACGGTGTGCGCATGATTCGCCTAGGCGGTTATGTGCGTGGCGTGTATCGGTGTCCGGTGTCTCGCCGGGGTGGACACTCGTGCGGTCGGTGCTCGCTTAACTTTCACTTTGCTTTCCGTTAGATTTTCGACGTTTACAAGGGATTAATTAATGTAAGGCTAATTTAAACAAAAAAATATGTTTCAGACCTCCCGATAGTCATTGATATCCAAACATTATTAAAGACTTGTTTTTTCACCCACAGTTCTTGAGGGTTGTTGCAAGTGGAGGCAACGTGAACGCCGCTGCTGCTTCCGCCAGATCCGCCCTCCTGGCCTAGAGGACCACTCTGCATATACTCTGACATATAGTATCCCTATATATCAACATAAACATGAAACATATATCCTAAAAATACTTGAAACAGCCTACCGAACAAACACATCGAGGTTGTTCTGAGTATTATAATTATTTATTTGGTAATTCTTTTTATACACAAGGGACTAAGCTAAATACAGGACACACAGTTGATATTGAAACATATATTATGTAAATATGTCTGCTTTGGCATAGTTTCTGCACATAAGGTCAGTAATAGATGGTAATAAAATTATATAAATATACGTTTATATTAGAAACAAAACGACACGGCTTTTATTTTGGTAAAAACGATTTTTGATGTAAATAAAGATGTATCCAGTTTCATAATCATCATAATGTTTTATTTTAGAATGAGACGATACCACGATCAATTTGATGTTGATGATATTTTAGTGTCAGGTCAGAAGTACCACCGACAAACATGTTTTGGATGTTTATTTGAAAACGTTGATGAAGGCAAAGGTGCGTGGTGTTTACACTTTACAGAATCTGCAGTCCTTCGTGCTGCTGATTTTCAAATCAATCAATTAGAAAGGCTCTATAAGCGTGCTGAATTGTCGATGAATGATGTGACGTCGGTATACTCTCTCCTGCATGATGGAAGCGCTATAGCTCATAGGTGTATGCACCAACTCTACAGCAATATACTATATTGCTAGGCCTATGTTTTTATCACTCGAATGCTAATCAAAATTAAATAGACTCTAACTTTTTATTTTAATTATTGGAACCCTGAACACAACGTTATGATTTTAAAGCTGATTCATATATCTAAAGTGTTTATAATATTAATTAAAAAGATATAGGTAATGGTCGTTAAAGTATTTCGTGTCTTTGTTCCTGAGTTCAAAGGAATTGTTGCATCCAGTTAACTAACTAGTAAGGTATTAAGAAATTTTGAGTAGACAGCGCAAAATTAAAGTACTTAGATGAAGTAGTTTGTTACGAGCACCTAGCAAAGTTTATAACAAAGAAGATTATTTCTTGACGAAGCTTAGGGACCTCTTCAGAATTTATAACAGCTCAAGTAGATAGGTAAACAGAAAAACAAGTTTTTCTTTGGGGTCTTTACTTGACTTGAATATTATGCTCCTTCGCTCGGGCTTTGTTCTTTGCAATCATTTACAATACTATACAATACCAATTATAAACCGAATAAACCCAAGAGAAACCAAAACTGGTATTTGCCTTTAAATACAAAGGTACAACATTTATGTATGTACAATGCTTTCTAGGAATGTAAAACGTGGTAATAAATAAAGAAAATCAACTAAGCAATAACCCAATTCAGAATTTGTATGTGGGCAGCGCAATATATATGTATAGGCGCCAACAAAACGAGAAATATCTATACAAGAACCAACCGAGAACTTATACACTAATCAAATACACTCCCTTCAAAAAGTGCAATCTAATATAAATTGCATCGACTTACAGTGATACTTACGTGGTAATACTTACGTGGTAAATAGATATCTAAACATGCCGATATCAGAAGAAATCCCACAGAATACCTAACAAGCGATAGATTGGTATCGCTGAGAGTGAACCGATTACTACGCTTGTATGCAGAAGACCGAGTGAAGTGCAGACGGAAAAGTAGGAAAGTGAACGCTAACATAAGCTGGGATAAACGCTGAGATGATGATGGTAATGATCTTCTTCCAAAAAACTGCAATAATAGCTAAATTTTTTCTCAGCTTTTCGAGTTCCACAGGGATTTCAGAGTTGTAAATTTAGGCATACACTGCTCTTTGTGGTAACATATTAAAAAGTTCACTGAGAGCACAAGAAAATGTTAAATTGAAAAATTTTGTTTGTAGTCCATAGATAAAACTATTCTAGATTTAGATCTAGGTTTATAAAACCGTGTTTAAAGTCAGTATTTTTCCGGAATAATTAGAATGCAACGCATTGGCATATAGATGGATCGCAGGTCTACTTGAGAGCCGTCCGCATCTCTCAGTTTTGGACTGCTAAAATAAAAATAAACTAACCTATTTCATCATTGACACGATAGGAAGAGGACCACAATGTGTTTTTTAAAGTTTCACCCACTTTCAAAAACTCCTAACCAATCTTTACCAATTCTTATAAATATATACATAAAGTTCACTCCTCTGTCTAATTCAGTCATCATCATCATAAACTTAAGAGCCTGTCTCCTGCCGGTGAAGCAATCGCCATGTCAGCATCAAATAAAAAATCTTTTGAGTACTTTCGACCGAGATTTTTAATGAGTTCCTTAAGGTATCTGATATCTTTCTTGCCCTTAAACTCATCATCTTCGCCGTCCATCGCTTCGGTGGTATGCCGCACTGTCGAGGACCCCGGAAGGTCCAGAATAAAGGAATGCACCTGCAATGATCGAACCTCATGACAACGTGTCATATAAAATGAAATAACATGCATAAACAAAAATAGTTGTCACGAGTTTATACAAAAAAATATAATAAATAAATAAATAAATAAATAAAATAAATTTGTTTTTAATTTTTGTATCGTTTGTCAAGCAAATAACATGAGTGTGTCAATGTTTAAGTCTAGATCGAAAAGTTATTTTTTAAATTATACCTGTAAAGTTAGCCTGTAAAGTGAAATATGAAAAATGAGATTATATTTTCATATATTTTTGGCTTTCTAATAAATAACTAAATAAAAAACCTGATATCAATTTCTTCTACTCTACCCTGGCGGAAAATCCCGGCCCAGCGCCTAGCGGTAAATCTGCCAAGCCAGGGTCCGATTTTTTTATGAACCGACTGCCCCGCACAACCCGTCAGGGTCGCTAGAGCCTCGTCCCTCAGCAGGGGGATCCCCCTTTTGACAGAGGGACGAGGCTCTAGAGGCGACGGGTGGTAGCCCCATACTCCCCCCAAAAACTATCCTGATATCAAAACTACAAGAATATCACTTTAACATAATATGGGATTGTAATCTCCATTTTTACACGCACCTTGTGACTAACAGCTCTGAGGTTCTGGAGCAACTTTAGTGCCGACCGTTTCTCAGTCGGATGTGAAATCTGGTACAGCCGCAAGGCTCGGTGAAACTGGGGAAGAAACGTCTTTAGGTATATTAACTTCACTAATACAATAGGCTAACGATCTGTAGGTTGCTGTAGCTGCTAAAGTATTTTTTCTTAAAGTGGACTCACGCTATCGCAGAGAGTAAAAGAACCTAACCTAACTGACAGAAAAAGTAGGATGAACCCTGACCAAGTTCAATATTTAGATATTTTCTAAACTACCGTACCGGTTTTAATGAAACAAAGCTAAGAACTCTGTATTAAACCTCATTCAAATCGGTCCATCCGTTCGGGAGCTACGACGCCACGTCAGACTTATAACACCCCTCTATTCGTCGGAGTTCAAGGAGCCTAATTCCTCCGACGGGTCACCCTGACAGGCCACCTGATCAACCGCGTAGTTTAAAAGATTTAAGCTTACATACATAAGAAGGACAAGAAGAGCGTCGGTGGCCGAGCGGTTACAGTATCCGACTCGTAAGCCAGAGGTCCCGGGTTCGAATCCCGCTCCGGCCATGTACCAATGACTGTTTTCAGAGTTATGTACATTAGTTGAATACTAACCGATGCTCTTACGGTGAGGGAAAACATCGTGATGAAACTGCACATTCAGGCGACTGGATGTGTAACCATGATCCAATCTGGTCAGGTTCCCCTGGTTGCAGGGTCATGGAGGTCAGATGGCAGTCGCTCCACTGTAATTACCTGACCTGCCAAATCCTGGATCATGGTCAAGGCGGACCCCGGGCCCTCGTTCTCGAGAGCACAACCGGGACATTAACGCCAAGATGATTTTTGATTTTTTACATACATCAGAAGGACAGACGGCGGGAAGCGACTATGTTACTGGTCATACTAGTTAATGTCCCGGTTGTGCGCTATCCGCCTTCACTTTGATTTACTATGTTATACTATTTTCAAAATACAAAGACGATCGACTGATCCCGAATATTATCTTATCTAGCTTGAGTAAGGGTCAAGATCAAACACCTCTAAACAAAGACGACAATATTAGACTGAGCGAGTCTCTGTTCGCCGCAGAGTTGCAGCGGTGAGGCCTAGCTCGTTAAAAAAAAAGAAATTACACTAACCCTCTCCAAAAGGCACCAGGTGTCCTTGTACTGTTGTAGGAAGATGACGGGTGTAAGTACGGTGCCGTAGTAGGCCGCTTCGCGGTCCAGCAGATCTTCGCCTTGGGACATGGCGTACACTGTACCGCGGAACTTGTGCAGGAACGCTGTGTTCGAGTGGTCCTTGTCTAGACTGGATTTTGGGGTTCAGTTAGTTAAGATTCATACACCTATAGCTACAATATGAATTTATAAGATACCTTCGTTTTTTATCGTTATGTGGGTCGGCAAGCACAAGTGTGCCCCCGACACAACTCGCGCCGCGAGAGAGCGTTTGTTTCCTTCTCTCGATATGAACATGAAGGAGATAGCAGTATCTATATCGCGCCTTTTCGCGCGTATCGCACGCGAGCGTACACTTGTGCTAGCCGTGCAGGTAAAAATGCAAAAGTGAGGGGAAAAGGGAACATAAGGAGGAACAGAAAGTCTTCAGCGGATGTACCTACTGAAACCAGATAGACGAAATCTCATGATGTAATTCCAGAGTCAGATAATCCTTTCGAAACCGTGAACCCGCCTTAGATGAAAGCCGTATAGAAATCCCGGATCCTGTACCAATGACTTTTTCTAATGAACTAGGATCGTTATGCCGTCGTGGAGATTGTTTTTATTTTATTTTAAGACATTTAGATACTCGTTACAGAGACATTACACGAAACTGACCCATATATTTCTCAAAGCCTGGTAATGGAAAAATTTACGTTAAGTATTTGGGTAACGCGCTTGCTCGTCTATTAAAGAAAATACTTGTCGTCCTTGTAGAAATGCTACAGCGTTTTATAGAACTTTGCGTTTATAAATTTCTATAAGGCTTACTAACGGGACGGCGATATAGATGACCAAGGTTGAGCAACGTTCGCTGAAGTGGTGGGCCAACCAGTTCCCATCCGGGAACTGTTTCATACTTTGAGACTAGTCGAACTTCAGCACCACATCTTCGTCACTTGTTAGGTGTGCCTCAAATGACGTAGGCGAAGCGAGTTTAACCAATATGCAGGTCTTCAAGAAAGGGGTGAAAAAGTATTTACGGGGTCGGCAACGCGTGGGTGATGCCCCTGGTATTGCAAACGTCCATAGGCTGCGGTGACTGCTTACCATCAGGCAGGCCGTAAGGCTTGCATGCCACCTTAGTGGTATAAAAAAACCAAGGTTGTCCGCTAGAGACCCTGAGACTAGTTGCACAGTCTCGGGAGCATTTTGGCACGTCGGGATGTCATATTATTATTATGCAGAGAATTTAAATTATTTTCTCCCATTGAAATGCAGAGGAGGCCAAACGGCCGAGGGTCTTATTATCTTCTATATCTTCTCTTTGGTCTCTAGATCTCTAGGGTCTTATATATAAGGCTTACTAAGGCACGATGGCGTAGAATCGTTTCACAATGTCCTTTGCGTTGAAGCGTAGGTGGGAACATGGCTCGCCCCTGTAGTCTGGTTTGTTGTAGTTCTGCTGGAGCCACCGATCCTCGCCGTGCAGCTCCGGGTCCAGAGCCGATATGTCTTCCGAGGCTGAAGGCCACTGCATTGTATACGACATCATCATCAACTGTGGTTAGCTTCACAAGTTTACCATGAACACAAGTATCACTTGGCCAAAAGCAAAGAGAAACATAACTGGGGTTAATTTAGGTTTATTTCTTGGATCTTTTGAGCGATCTTGTCAAAATGCCAAACACCCCTAGCCTATCTACCTACCTACCGAGAACCTACTTTGGAATCAGTTGTAACAAGTTATTACAATAGCTTAAGATGAATAAATGTACTATACATACAAACGAGTACATACATACTAAAGTCACGTATTTTCCCGTAAGCGTTTATAGACTTTTGTGTTGTCAAAATAAATCATGTTTATGTCTAGTAAGGGTAGGCAGAGATCACATTTTTCCACTTGCTATGGTCCCGACAAACCTCTCGCTTCTTCTACATTAATCAACCTTTTCATCCATGCTCGTCGGTTTAGGGTTTCACAGGTTTCTAACTTACAAAGACCGTTTCTCTGTTTTAAAGTAGATAAACGACACAGCAAGTGATAACCTCAGTCGTTGATGATAATTACATACATAAAGTCGCCCCGCTCGGAAAAAAAAGGGCAGAAAAAGTAAGAAAAGTATGAGGGAATGTAGACCATAAAAGATCAAATTACAAATATCAAGCTACACTAAACTGGCGAGCATGTAGGAATAGGTGGGTGAATGTGGAAAAAGCGAGGAGGAGGTAGGGGAAGTTCGTCAGGACCGTAGCAAATGGGACAATGTAGTCATTGCTTAGCCCTATGGAAAAAAAGGCGTGACGTTATGCCCTCTCCTACCTTACGGGAAAGTACTGAATTGCTAGAATTTTAGACTTTTCGTATCCACTGGTCTATATCAAATGTTGAAATGCATTCATGGGTCTATCAACTTCTTTCCCTGGTAGAAGATACTCAAGCACACTGCAGAAAACTATGACGATAAACATCATCGATTTTCTACTTACCGCAAGCACTAGCCATAGTAAAATATGACCTGTTCTTAGTCCCATCTTCATAAGCATTTCCTATTCATGTTATTAGCATTTCATCGAAGATGTAAACGAGGGAATTTAATTAAAACAAGTAATGCACTTACATCATTTTAGCGAGACATTTTGATGGACAACAAATTTGAAGGATGATTGATTGATAACACTAACGGAGACAAACTAGAAAATGGTCTATAGTCTAGATTTAATCAATTGAAAAAAGATTGAAACCTCACTTTTCATGATAGAAAGATGATTTTTTCTGATGCTCTCTAGAAGGACCATTGGCCTTTGTTTTAGAACTTTAATTTAGGCTTATTGATAAGTCTCAATACCTATAGTATCGTAAGTTGTTTTTTCTTTTTCTATGTTGTTTGTTATACAAATAGTCAGGGCATGACGCGTGGGTGATGCCCCTGGTATTGCAAACGTCCATAGGCTGCGGTGACTACTTACCATCAGGCAGGCCGTAAGCTTGTTTGCCACCTTAGAGGTATAAAAAAAAACTTGGTTTAGTCAATCTCGTATCTTTCATAGCCTTTTGCGTTTCTGGTTACACGCGTCTAATGTGTTTCTGTTCCTTGGATTTGAGTCATTGGACACGCAGCTCTGTCTTAAATAAAACACCAATGCCTTAAATACCCTAGACCTTAAAATCAAAACAAAATCAACAACACAAAATATGTTTATTAAAAAGCCATGATAACGAGACAACAGCAAGGCAGTAAAAACTTGCGCGATTTAGCTATGTACTCCCCTGCCGATAGAAGGTTTAAGTTGTAGTCGTCATTGATTGCCTGGTTCGAATCCTGGGTCGGTGTCATCACATCCATTTCATGTTCGGTGCCTCTCATCTTATCCAGTATATTCGGGATTGCCTGCTGTCCCTGCAGGATTTAAATTACTTTTTTAATATGGGGTAAACTGGGTTCAGAGTGGCCCCAACAAAATATTTTTTGTATCTGGCAGTTTTACCAAAATAGTTATTTAAGATATTTTAAACTTTGATTAAAGTATATTAAAATAGACAATTTGTTCAAAAATTATCGATGGTTAATTCCGGTCGATGCATTGTAAACTAACGATTGTCAAGCCTGAGGAATCCGTCTGGGTGAGTACCGACGCCTTATCTACTTCTGAGGCTATGCAACAATTTGTGTATTTTTGTGTTCCAGTTTAATGGATAAGATAGCCAGCGCAATTACCTACGTTTCATTTTAGCCATCACCGTCACGGACCGGTAGCTCTGCATTTTTGTCAAAAAAAGTAAACAGACGACGCTTAAGTCGACGCGGTAAGATCTCTCTAAGCATTTACTCACAACATTCAACAAAACTCAGCGAGTTTAGGTGTGTTGGACTGTCGGTGCAATGCGCTGCCCGCCTCTGAAGAGACCTCTGATATACCTCTTGAACAATCCCATGTCATAGTCCAAAGGAAAAACTCCGTCTGGGAGCTCATTCCACATCCGAATCGTACAGGCGAGAAACGTTTTTTGAACCTTCGCGTGGTGACCAACAGAGGGTCTACGTAGTGGGGATAAATACCCAGCCCACGGCGGGTAGTGCGATGGCGGAATTGTGCTGTTTGCACCAGATCGAAAAGTTCCAAGTTTAGTTCAATCGGGCATTAGTATATGAATCGAAGATATTTTGGGCGACAGTTACCGCTTTCCATCAGGTGGGCTGTCCGCACGTTTAATATATTAAAATACAAGTGAAAGGTTAGTTATGTTGATTCTTACTCTTAGCCGTGGTGGTAATTCCCTTCCTGGGGGATGGGGGCGGTCGTGAGTCAGGTCGTGAGTCAGATAGTGGGTCAGGTCGTAGGTCGGTCGTGGGTAGGTCGTGGTTTCCATCTCGACCTGCTTGCGGTTTGGTCTAACTGCGTTCGATCTCGGTTTTGCATATTCCTGTATGGGAAAGAAATTTAAACTAAAATTAGTATGGTCCCCGTACGTAAGAAGATTGCTGAGCGACAGACAGTGGAGGTGGATAGTTTTGTTTGTCCCCTTAATACAACCAATTTGTTATATATTTTGTATTAGGCAGTCCGTTCACATCCGGTTCATCGACCCTCACGTGGGTGAAGGGAGAAGGGAGGAAGGGGAGGGGCAGATCTTGTACAACAAGAAAATGGCAGCAGCGTTTTCAGTTACTTTTACACAATGTTGTGATCTTCGTGATTGTGACCCGCCGCTCAAGCGTAGAGAAGATGCCAAAAATATGACAAAATAACCCCTTAATAGGGAATAAAAACAATCATCTAGGCGTTATTTTCCCGGTTGTGCTCTCGCGTACGAGGACCCGGGGTCCGCCTTGACCATGATCTAGGATTTGGCAGAGCAGGTAATTACAATGGAGCGACTGCCATCTGACCTCCATGACGCTGCTAACAGGAGAACCTGACCAGATTATCGTAACACATTCAGTGGCCTGAATGTGCAGGTTTCATCACGATGTTTTCCCTCACCGTAAGAGCATCAGTTAGTATTCAACTAATGTACATAACTCAGAAAAGAGTCATTGGTACATGGCCGCAGCGGGATTCAAACCTGGTACCTCTCACTTACGAGTCGGATACTCGGCCACCGACGCTTTTTTATCCCTCCCTTAATAGGCAATATGGCCGACGTGTTATGCCTACCCCACATGATAGATGATGATGATGGCCCTCTCCCTTATATCACGATATGATTGTATATCTGTGTGTGATACCATACCATCATATCCCTCCGCCGAGTCGTTATTTTCTGCCTCTCCAGCTCTGTGTCCATCATGTTCATGGGAGTGACTTGCTGGATGAACTCCTCCATGATGAAGCGTGCCCGCGCCAGCACCGGGTCCAGGGCTCGCATCGTCTTCGCAATGTCGCTTCCTCGAGAAATACTCAGGTACTGCGACACCTGATGGAAGATTCTAAGTCAACTATATGTACAAGGCATCCTTAACCTCTGGACAAATACTAGACATATGAGTTGAAAAAAGAAATCTAAGTCTAGCCAATTCCTTTCATTCCTTTTAAAGTGCTAAACTATCTTCAGCCGTGAAAACACAACAGAGTTACTTTCGCAATTATTAGTGGAGAAGCAGGGAAGTAGGGATGTACCTTATTGATAGCACACCATCCAAACTTCCTGGTCGAAGGGTCGGTGACGGTGAACCAGACCATAGCCAGAACCCTCGGGAAGTTCACGTGGGGCTCCGCTATCAGCGCCGCTGGAGTCTCCACCAGAGAATCCAGATCGGGCTCCACATCGAATATAGAAGTCTCCAGAACTAGCAGCTTCGACTTCACCAGCCCTTGGATGAGATACGGGATCAACATTCCCTCGTCACCTTCTAGGTTTCTGGAAATATAATTTCTTGTAGGGCATGTGGACATGAGGGTTCGTATTCTCTAGTTTCACAGACTGAATACGCAAACGTTGGGCAGCCACGGTCTCCACATTTCATGTCATATGGTAGGCAAACAGGCAAGCGGGCCACCTGATAGATAGAGGGTTGTGTATAACGGAAGATACTAGAGGTCACTTGGATTAACTGGATAGAGGGCCAGTTGCATACGGGGGGTGTTGCTTCACCACTATCATATGGACCGAAGCCAACTTAACCTGTTCTGGGTCTGCCTCAGACTGCTTGCTGACTGACGGACGAGACTCTGGCGAATCGGCTCTTCCCTAACGCGTTTTATGGGTCAGATGGTGGGATCGCCGGACATACGCAAGTTGGTGACCGTGATCATGAATGTAACCATTATAATATATATGTTTGGACAAATAATATCTTATTTATTACCTCATCTTTCTCGTTATTAGTATTTGCTATTTAGTTAATTAAGTATACTTGCTCTCTGTTCCGCTTTTGGCACCTACTCACTCACTTTACGCATGGCCTACTGGTTGACTGGTAGATAAAGCCTGATGGCTTTAAGTCCGCCAATTGTAATAATTTTAGTGCAATAAAGTTTTTAAATAAATAAATAAATAAAATTCACACAGCGCCATCTAGCCCCAAAGTTAACAAAGCTTGTGATATGGGTGATAGATAACTGATAAACTACACATATACTTTTTTTAATACCCATTTATTACACATACTTACTACTAAACACCCAGGCCCGTAACAGAAATTAAAATTCATCATTTCACTTTCTGCTCGACCGGGAATCGTACCCGGGACCTCTGCATGGCAGACTAACCAACCGAACCTCTCCAAACGAACTCAGGTCGTCAAACTTTAATTAACCATTGATGACAAACCTGAGCAGCTCCAGCATCAACCTAGCCACCTTGCCGGTGCTGGGCCGCGGGTACGACATGCAGTCAGAGTCCATGATTTTCTGAGGCAGATGCGGGTCCTGCTCGAAGGCAGCCACCAGCTCCCTCTGGCGGGTGTCCTCGGCCGCCAGCCAGTCCAGGGTCAACGCGGAGCGGTACGCCGCGATCCCGGAGAGTGTAACCCGCGACAGGTTGTAGCCCCGGTACCAAATGTCGTCCATCCGTGGCGTGGTCTGTCAAGCAATCATCGTGGACATTACCAAAAATCCATAGAAACTGCCAGACACATAAGGGTCAGTTCACACAGAGACGCGACGCACTAAGATAGTGATACAAAAATCACTTTATTTATTTCGCTTTTTTTTTGTTCCAAAAATATTTCTTTTAGTGAAATCAAATTGAATATAATCCAAACAAATTGAACCCAAAGGTCAATAAATTAAATTTCTTAGAGATGTGGAAAGAAACAGATCCATATTAGTGGTGGCTACCTCTGCCTACAGACTGTATTGTGAGTTGCGAGGCCTTGCTAATGTGCTTATTACATTTGGCTAAATTCAGTCAAAACCAATAAGTTACACATTTGATCGAAATACTCTGTGTGAACTGACTAGTCTCACGCGACGCGACACCACGTGACACTTGTCGAGCAAATATGAAACAATACACTCCTCACATAGGGCTTACACAATATTTCTATACGTAACATAGAAATATTGTGGACAAAAAATGAGCGCTACATTAGGTTCATAGTTCCTTGTTAAGGGCAGGTGGCCCGTTAGTCTGTTGTTTATTTACACTGACAAACCTAACTGAAACGCGCTGCTCATAGAATAAGGGTCATTGTCGTAACACGCATTTTGGAACGCAGAACGATGTGTAAGTGCAAAAAAGTGATAATTATGATACATAAAAAAATGGTAATTATGACACATTTTTGCTCGTTTTAAAAAAACTATCCCCAGATATAATAGGACCACAATAAGTCCGAATTGACTGACAGTAGTAAAAATTAAAAAAGGTGGATATGACAATAATCTGGGGATAACCTGTCCTTGTCAGTCCTTGTTAGTCCTTTTTGTAAACATTTAGATATTTGGCATGAACTTGTACTTTTAGTTTGACTAAATTATTAATCATGCTGAAAATTATCACTCTCATTTCCTATTTAATTGTTTTGCCCATTATTTAATAATATTTTTCATAACTCACGAAAGTAAACAATTGGATTAATCCTACAGAAATCAAATTGTTTGTTATGACTTTTATGAATGATTATCTATTACTTTTAAAAAACTTGTCATAAGTTGCCGTACAGAGTTTTTTTTTTTTAATAATTTATCGGACTTAGCGTGGTCTTATTATAAGAGTCAAAGTATACGAATTTCTCTGTACATGTTTATTGTCTTTAGTTGAGTACAGAAATGAAATGTAAAATGTCAGCACCTACTTTAGTCAAAATCTTGAAAAAACATTACAAAAAGCGGTAGATTTTTTTTTCTATCGAATGAAGTTCATGAAATCTTATAACTAAATACGATATCTTAGATCCTAATCGAACACCTACATCTCTTTTTTTGAGAATTTAAGATGCTATTTTCTGTCTCAAATGGTTTTAAATACTGAAATTCCTGGATATCAGTCCTTAAGTAACACGTGTCGTTGAATGACGTGGGTTGAAAGCCTTCCTTTGCGTGTTTCACCTTTATATATGCGATACCACGGGGTTTGTTCCGAGGAATTATTTGACATATCACGCCCATGGCTACGTAAGCTACGTTCTACACCGCACCGCTCGCCATCGGCCGGATTCATTTTTCTAGAACCAAAATGGCCGCATACTGTACAGTTAAAGAGGAATTTTCTTTCACGCACACTCAGGTTGTAGCATGAACTCGCTGCTGAGAATTCCCAAGCGGTTATAATTTACTGTACTCTTGTACTGTATTTAATTTACGGTAAAGATGTCTGAATAAAGAACTGTATATGTCTACAATATGGAGATTTTCCAGAAGGTTGGGAAAGGGTTTTTGCGGGGGGAAACACTGGTATTGCAGACGTTAGTATGCCCAATACATGCTTATCATGGTCAACCCGGACCCCAGGCCTTCGGGCGCGAAAACACAACCGGGACAATGAACCGCCAAGATGATTATTTTTATTTTTTATTGAATGTTTGTTTTTAAAGTTTGTTTTAAAGCAAAGAGTCGATATTAATAAATCGGCAAACAGACGAGCCATAGGTACGCTTGTTTGCCAATTTAAAGCCAAACAAAGTTCCTTACTAACAACTTCCACGTGATTACTTATCTACGGTGCCTAAGGCAAACAAAATAAGCAACATTAAAGTAAAGAATACACATCAGAAGCCAAGCTTTGTTCCGGAGTCGAATTAAATTTGGGAAACTTTTTCAATTCCGACTTCTTTGTGAAACTCGAATGACGCACAAATGAGGTTATGAATAATCTCCTTTTGTACGTACTGGGGAATCGTCTGTGCTGGTTTGGTCACGTGTTGCGAAAGCCTCAGGGATACGTGGGAAATAGGTCCCTGAACCTGCCGATATCAGGAAAGAGTCATTGTTCCGCGATAAGTATAACCTTGGGGTCTTCAAATCAAGAGTGAATAGGTGTCTTCTAGGCACGCATGCTACATTTTCGACCTCATCGTCGCTTTTCATCAGGTGAGTTGAGATCAAATGCAAGCCTATTGATAGATAGAAAAAAAAAGAAGCTCCGTGGGCGACCAAGGAGCGATGGATTGACATCACTGAGTCAAATCCGAGAGCCAACGGTTTACGTCGAGAGGATGCCGAAGGATAAGCGCTAAGACGATGATGATGATGATGATGTAGGTACTGGGGGCTACTATTTCTCTGGGTATTAGAAGACTACGAAATATTGGTCTTCAGTATCTATACCTACATCGTATAAAACAAAGTCGCTTCCCGCCATCTGTATAAATATAAATATGCTGGGACAAATTCACACAGCGTCATCTAGCCCCAAAGTAAGCAAAACTTGTGTTACTACTTAAATATATTTTTTTAAATGCATACTAATTGTGCATACTATACCCAGACCTGTAACAAAAATTTAAATTCCTCCCGGAAATCGAACCCGGGACCTCTGTGTGGTGACCGGCATGTTAACCAACTGAACCACTCAGGTCGTTTGTATCTATGTACGCTTAGATCTTTTAAACGGATTTTAATGCAGCTTTCAACAATAGATAGAGCAATTCAAGACAAATGTTTATAATCAAGAAAAAAGAGTAGGTAGGCGTAAAGTAGGTGTACGCGAACGAAGTCGCGCCGGTTCCACTAGTTTACTATATTTTAAAGTATCCGTAACACGCTCCCATAACTAACAGCTTAAGTGCTATCGTCGACCTAACTGTTTCATTTAATTACACCATAAAACCCAAAGTACTACACCTACACTGGCTCCTCTTAGCACCACACTTGCATGCTCCTAGCCACCATACATTACAGACGTATGGGAGCCTTTCAGTTTGTGCGTAGATGACTCTCATGGGCAAAATGCGTAACCATTTTTTTTTCTTAATGGCCTACCTCTCTAGTAAGTAGAACATTATAATTACAATCTACCCAAAAGACTAATAAGTAATTTGAATTTGACATAATTTGCTAAGTTAGAATAACTAAGAATGTGTCCATTAACACTTTTCTGATTATCTCTATTAAGGGGAAGACACATTGATCTTGTGTTCTTTGTATAAGGCACTCGTTGCACTACGTGTATTTTATTTAGGTTGGGGAAAAAGTCTTTTCGCATATAGTATGTATGAACTTGTAATAAAACCTCTTTGGCTATACTATTTGTACCTGGCTGGTTTTGGTATCATTTAAAAGATTAAATTTTATAATTCCAAATTCAAATTATGAAAATGCGTGATTTTCATTTGTTTTTCTAACCGTCAAGATTATGAAGAAATTAGATACATTTTAAAATATTACTACAAAAAAGGTAAAAATGCAACGCAAGCCGCGAAAAAAATTTGCGATGTTTATGGACCTAATGCAGTGTCTGTGAGAGTAGCACAAATTTGGTTTAAGCGTTTTCAATCCGGAAATTTTGATGTCAAAGATGCACGTCGCTCTGGTCGCCCTGTTACAGATAAAATGCATGCTATTTTTGAAAAAGTGGAGCAAGATCGGCATATCAGTAGTTACGACGTAGCCGAAGAACTGGGAATTGACCACAAAACAGTTTTGGGGCATTTGAAAAAAAATGGGTACACAAAAAAGCTCGATATTTGGGTACCTCACGAGCTCTCTGCAAGAAACCTAATGAACCGTGTACTTATTTGTGATTCTTTATTACGACGTAATGAAACCGAACCATTTTTGTAGATATTGATAACTGGTGATGAAAAGTGGATCACGTACGACAAGACCGAGCGAAAAAGGTCATGGTCAAAGGCCGGTCAGGCTTCACAGACTGTGGCGAAACCCGGGTTAACTTGTAACAAGGTGATGTGTGTATGGTGGGATTAGAAGGGCATTATTCATTATGAGCTGTTACCACCAGGCAGGACTATCGATTCAGAACTCTACTGCGAACAACTGATAAGATTAAAGCAAGAAGTTGAGATTAAGCGGCCGGAATTAATCAACAGAAGGGATGTGGTTTTCATCATGATAATGCTAGACCTCACACATCTTTAACCACTCAGCAAAAATTAAGAGAGTTCGGCTGGGAGGTGTTAATGCATCCGCCTGTTTCGGTCTCTTTAGAATTCTTTAGGCAGTGTCAGGTTAACATCACGAGAGGACTGCCAAAACTACTTGACGCAGTTTTTTGATCAGAAGCCCCAAAATTTCTATAGCAATGGGATCATGTCCCTACCTATAAGATAGCAAAAAGATATCGAACCAAATGGTACCTACATACTTTAGTTAAATGTTAATAAACTATATTAAAAAATGTTTAGAATTTTCATATAAAATGCGAAGAAACTTTCTCCCCAATCTATTATTTACAATACTAAAAGTTTTGTCCTTTTTAGTCTTCGCACTATGTTCGTGTTTACTTCACCTACACTGGCTCCTATTACAACTACACTTACATCTTTCCAAACAAAAAAAAAATACGCCAATTGTCATTAGCTGTGCCATGGAAAAGTGTTATGGTGGGCACATTTGGCCTAACTTTACTACAATTTTAGCCTTCTGAAATTACGCTCCAGTGCAGCCACCATACATTACAGACGTATGACATCCCTTTCAGTTTGTGCGTAGATGACTCTCATGGGCAAAATGCGCTCCAAATGAGGCACTCTAATTGCGCCAACCAAGGTTAAGGCAAGTTGAGGGTTAGCCCAAACAAATTTGCCTCGTAAAAAAGTTTAATGGCCCATCAGGCCGGTGTGGCGCGATTGTGGAGCGCTGTCGTTATCGTCTCGTTGTGTCGTTAGAAGATTTTTAACCGTCGGAATTATTGCGCCTATGGGCGGCGGTGATCACTTCAGTAGAGTAATTACGTAACGCTGTTGCCAATCATTCTCTAATCTCAATGACTATGATGATGATGATTTTTAATTTATGCAATAAATGAAAAATGACCAATTGAAAATGTTACATTTGCGATTCCATATCATCGATTTCATGGGTTCAGTTGCTAATAAAGTTTCATTGCAATAAACGGACACTATTAAAACGATCGTAAGACGTAATCGCAAAAGTACCAATTTAAATTATTGAAATCAGAGAATTGTTGGCAACAGCGTTATGTAATTAGCCTACAGGTAGCCCGCTTGCTGGTTTTCCTCATCATCATCTTGGAGTCAATCCCGGTTGTGCTCCTGCGCCAGGGCAAGGGGTCCATTTGCCACTTACTTTTAGTTTTACTTGAACAATAATAAACAATCTGTGGAAGTAAAATATTAAAATCGGCGTGAATTTCGTTTTCCATACGACATACGGAGTAGTAAGTAGTACCTGTTGAAAATCAGCTTCGATCAGGTTAATGTGAAATAGGCATCTACTTAATTATTATGCACTTACTTGTGCACTTTTTTACCACGGCGAATCATGTAACTATGTATCACCATAGAGTTATTAGCCTCTTCCTACGGGTTTTTTATGTTATACGGCAGACAAACAGGCAAGCGGGCCTGATGGAAAGTGGTCACCGCCGCCTATGGACATCAGCAACACTAGGGGCGCTACAAATGCGTTTCCCGCCTAAACGTATTACTAGTTTTACTGGTATTACGTAACCAAAGCAAGAGCTTAAATTTTTAGAGACTTTTTATTTAACCAGTATGTATGTATGTATGGGTTCTTCTTTTTACACTACTGCCTTCCCGTATTATTACTCTCGTAACACACGGCAACTCGTATCTCTTCTAGAGATAAGTCCACCTTTGTACAACTATTTATACTGTAACATTACTGTAATTTCTATTGTGTACAATAAATAATATATATAAAAAAGACACAATAAAGAATATATCTACATATACTTTTAAACCACGGCTCGATAAACGATACCAAAACGAACACGAGAGCGGTCCACATCCGCCCCGCTCCCCGCAATAGGGTGTCGGCGATGTCGGTGCGCGACTTTATTACTCGAATAAATTTTAACCCTTAACATCTTACTTTTTCACGAAACACAGTGAACAATTTACTCGGAATTTAATTAAACCGTCAGCTTTTCGGCCGGTGTTGTTGATTGCGTCGCTTAATGGCGAGAGTGGGGTTAATAACGATGTGATTGGCGAGAGATTTTTGGCGGAAAATCGAGCGTGTTGTGCGGGAAAATGATGAATCACGTCCGATTCGCCTACATTCAGGCCTCGTGCAGGAGCCTTCAAGATAAAGCTGCAAGAGTGCTGTTTTCGCTGATATGGCCACTTGCCAAATTACCTACGTACGGTACAAATGTCTAGCCAGGTAAGGGCGTAGCTACCGCCGTATCAATGAGCCCCCAGGCTACAAGGGCCCCCAAAGTCTCATCAACAATTTCAGTTAAATTCTTAGGCCGTATCTCTATCCCGGATAATACAATTCGTTTTCAGTCCCCTTTCGCTTAATAGATAGATAATAACATTTTAAAACATTTAAAAAAATACAACTTGAGCCACTCTTCTTGAAATTGTACAAAAAACGCGCTTATAAGATGGCAAAAATGTCAAAAATGTTAGACTCATATTGAAAATCTCATAAATTTTCAGCACCAAAGCAACCTCCGCTCGCTCATTTATAAGTAATTTTAATAATCATCGCGCAAGATTTTAATATTGCCAAGCACAGGGCCAATGTACCAAAAATACCGAGCTCGGTTCACTGGTCACAAAAATGTAGAACTCGCTACGCTTGCTTATTCAGTGATTACTGATAGCTATTTTTGTTATTATTGAGCGAATTTATGAGAGCTTGCTGCGCTCGACCATTTATTGACTTAAGCTAAGACCAGGATTTAAGTTACTAATTAGCACTCCCCGGTAGTGGGAGGTATCAAACTATCAACTAGGGGGTCCTATAGACATCTATTGATACGGGGTTTCTGTAAGGCAAGCTACGCCACTGTAGCCACGCCACCTCCTTCAGGCACGGGGAAAAGAGACCGGTCCAAAAAACGATGGTTTGACGTCTTTAAGGATTTTATCTTCATTTCTCCTTTGCATAAACACAAAAGGATAACTTACAAAAGCCTAAAAAGTAACCCCTGCATAAATAAATTGTAGTGAGTACCTCCTAAAACCTTCCCTTTATTGTGTTTTTTATCTCCATCCCCAGCAGGCCTGTAAAATATGATAAACAACGCAGAAGGCATCGGAGTTACAAATACGCAGAGTTTGATCTGTAATGAGACGGTGAGATTCCGCAGATACGCGAGTTCGAAAATTAATTTTTCTTGTTACTTTCCTGGTAGTATTTTAAAGGTATGTTCCGGGTTTCCTACCGCGTATCTTTGTGTAAACATAGACATAGGTGTATCGTTATTTGGTCCAATAACTCATTAGGTATGTTTACGAGTAGCCCGATATTTCGACGCAGTTGCATTCATCATGGTCACGGGCCTGCTATTATCGACCTGCCCAAAACCATTAAAGGGAAGTATTAAAGGGAACTAACATTGCTATGCGCGTCTATAGAGACGATAGCTCATGTTATACTGGTTTTGGGTAGGTCGATATGCCGTCGACTGTACCTACCTAGCTACTAGAATTACGAAACAGACATAAACAAACCGATAGAAAAAGTCAGATAACCCCCAACCAAGTTTATTGGAACTAATATTTTATAAACTATAGAACTGATTGCTAAGAATCATCTCGATTAACTGCCGTTTAAATAAAGAAAACCGCATAATATCTTTTTCAAGGTAAATATATAAATTTATCATATCGATACCGAGGTAAAGTTTCACGAACTCAAATAAATACAAAAGAAATTAATTTTAATTTTAAATAAAATAATAATCTTAAATTGTAACCCCCTATATAAAATAAAACAAAAATCATTCTTATAAATAAAATTCTTGAATATTCAGCTAAAAAAATTATAGAACCGATTGCTAAGAATCATCTCGATTAACTGCCGTTTAAATAAAGAAAACCGCAGAGAAATCGGTCCATCCATTCGGAAGCTATCATGCCACAAGACAGACACACACCTCTACACATACACAGAGCAACAGATACACAGATACACACGTCAAACTTACAACATCCACCTTTTTTCGTTGGAAGCTTTAAAAAGGAACTAACATGCCCACATTATGACAACTATACTTGAAGATGAAATCAAAAGTGTAATCCAATTGCCATTATTAAAAACAAACCCAAGAGGTGGATAATTTAATCATTGAAATTTTGATAAAAATCACATTTAAAATGAAATAAAATCTATATAACTATTTTAAAAAACACTATTTAAAATATTCCACTCCTAGGGGAATCTTTCCGAAAATGTTCCACTACTCCCGATACCAGCGGACCCCAAACCCCGATTTCCCATTAAAAGTGTGCGACAGGTGCACAGGCGGAGGCATTAAAAGGGTTATAGCGGCGTAACACAGCCGGGATGACTTTAATGGGCTATCTATCGGTGACTGTGTTTATGATCGTAAAAACCTACCGGACATTTGGGGTTTTTGGACGTAAAAGAGGTTATGCAGCGTCGTTTGGGCAAGTTCGACGCATTTTGTTTAGTGTTGGTACTATGTATAGGTATATAGAGTTTGCGGATATATTGACATGTGCCAGTCGACATGAGAGTTGATTAGTGTAGAAGAAGCGAAAGTATGCCAGCGACAGATCTCGCGCCGCGAGAGAGCGTATGTTTCCTTCTCTCAATACCTTAGATGAAAGAGATAGCAGCATCTATGTCGTGCCTTTTCTCGCTTATCGCGCACGAGAGCACACTTGTGCTAGACGTGCAGGAAAGGACTGAAAGTAGCAAAGTGTAACAATGCAGTTACAACTCGTACCTCTATACTTAATTACACTGTGCTATATGTGTGTATGTAGGCACGTCTGTTACAGAAATATACCATATTGTATCTAAAGTTAAACCGGATTGTAAACAACTACCTAACCACACCGACAAACAACGATTGAACAAGGTAGTTTCATTTATGTTTACCGTTCCATTCACGTGAATGTGACTGGCATATTTCAGTCGTCTGAATGTGCAGGTTTCATCACGATGTTTCCCTCACCGTAAGAGCATCGGTGAGTATTCAACTAATACACATAATTCAGAAAAGAGTCAGTGGGATTCGAACCCGGTACCCCTCGCTTACGAGGCGGATACCTCAACCCTCGACAACAGACGCTCCTATTCATTCATAGATACATATATCTTCACAAAACACACACCAACAAAACCCAACATGACAAAGATTACTTAGAACTTAACCTACGTATCTCCAGAGCAATTAATATATGAAACGATCGCACAGAATTAGAACTATGAATCTCCCATACATTGTACCACTATCGGACCTCGAACTATGTCAGGGATAATTTTTGGGGGATGATATACACGGGTAGTGCGGAAACCTCAGCACGACCGTGGTTTATGACTCGAAAAATTAACTGTCCTCCCCCTCACCCCCCGTACCCCCCGGTAGACGAAGGGGGAAGGGGGGGAAGCTAACGGTTACCCCAGTATCCGGGTAAAGACTACAAAGTATTAGATATTAAGCTGAACGTACGTTAATATTCCGGTCGCTGTGGCCACAAAGAGTTATATTGAAGGACTGAAGATTTTATGCGTTCGCTTTGTTTCGCATTTTTAAGTGTGCGTTGATACTTCACGAGCGAAGTGACCTTTATTTTTGTTACAGTTTCATAGGATTGAAGTTACTTTTCAGCAACCTTAAAGTCTTTTCTATTTTGTGACTATAATGTGGCTGAAAAATGAAACTGCCAAGAAGATGTGAGGTAGACAATTTTTTTTACTTATAGGATCCATACAAGAGAACATGTAAGTACTATCACTACGAAAGATCGAAGTCTAACTTAACCCACATCGTTTTGTGGGTCACATAAACGTCTACTATGGCTACAAAGTAGAAATTTTGCTAGTGGATACTACCTTACTTGTCTCGCAGAGCTGCAACGCGTATACGCAACATCGGGCTTAGCTATACTTGCTATAAGTCAAAATAAGTTAAGATAATATATTTCTAAGAGCTGACTTATAAAACATAGGTACTAATTTTCTTTGTTGGATTCCTACCTCAGCGGTTTTATTCCATCACACAGACGCTGCCAAAGACGGACGAAAACTCCAAATTCTTAAACGCATTTAAGATGATACTTAAACAAAAAATTTCACACACAATGCGTTAAACATAATTCTTAAACGTATTTAAGAATTTGTTGTAAGCAGGGCTATGTCACGCACTATGTAATGTATCAGATACCGATAGATAGATTCTATCTAGAGCTCGTCTAAGCTGAAATGACGCGACCCACTATCGCATTAACGCACACAAGCAAATTTAAAATATAGACGCAATACATATACAAATGCCGTTGTAATTGGTCATTCAGTTGCCGGTGAGACTCAAACGTAGGAGCACGCGTCGTTCGATTGAGCAGGCGACGCTCCCACACAGATGAAGTGTCGTTATTAATATTTGCACTCACACATCGAAATCAACTAATTAAGTAGTGGGGCGCGTCATTTCAGCTTAGACAAGCTCTACCATTGAGTTATACGTTTTAGCTCCTGTCTTATCTGTTGTAATACCGTCCACTGCTTCAATAACTACTTACTTTTGTTATAAGTAATCAACTGTATTTCGCCCAGCCAAGTTATCGTAGGTACCTACAGAAGACGAAGAGTATAGCCGGGTACTATGCTTATCGTTCGTGGACTATGAGGAAACCTTCGATTCGATCGACACCTGTGCCTGCAGTCTCTCCAGAAGAGCCACATTGACTGTCGGTTTTGTGAAGCCACGAGAACGCCACTATGTTGGTCCAAATCCAAGACCTGTGCACGGAACGGGACCCATCTTTGGAGAAGCAATGCTCCAAGACCTCAGAGCAGTAGTCTCCGACTACTCCAACAGAAGGTTCATAAAATAAACATGGATAAGACAGCTCTGTCTGCTGTCGAATGTGCACCTGACAGGAATGGTTGGGAGCTCTATTCTCGAAGTTGTTGACGAATACGTCTACCAAGAATAAACAGTCCAGTTAGGTAGACCAACTTCGAGAAAGGGGTCAATCGACGAATCCAGCTCAGTTGGGAAGCGTTCGGGAAATTACTTAAGATCCGATACCGAAATACCGCAGTGTTTTAAGATGAAAGTCTGATGGTTAGTGTGTGTTTCCAGTGAAAACTTATGGATTGAAGAACGAAGGGCCTTATAAGAAGACTCTGCATCTTATTAGTTTCATATTATTGGAATAAATTAAAACAGACCTCATACAAACGTAGTTTACTCACAGACATAACAGACTAAACACAAATCACAAATATTCCCTGTTCGCTCGCTCTACAATGATTATGAATCTTGCTATCCCGTTTTTTCATCCATTGGAATAAGTTCACGGAAAATGACGCGCGCAATGTTTTGAACGTCCGACATATTGCTAGAGGGCCTAACGACCTGACGTTTCTTTTGAAACATCGGTGTAAATTTTATAATTTCCTAATAAAATTTAAATCAAACCATTTAAAAGACGGTGTAATTTAGTGCACATTTATGATAAAGCGCAAAGTATGGAAATACAAATGGATTATCTTTTCACGGTAAGTAATTTCATTCGTGGTCGGGTTTTTCGAAATTGTGATAAAAATAAGCATCGTAATAGTGGAAATATGCAATAATTGAAATGCTTAACCTTAAAACAATATGCCATTAAAGATAGATTTAAAATTATTGCCAAATTGAGGAATATTTCGGTGTCTAAATAGGTACGAAAATATTTTGATGCTAACAGGGTCGGACTTAATATTTACTGTATAGAATTTTAATACTCAGATGTTGCAAATAGCGGTCCACAATTTTATATGTATTAGGGTTTCATACACAAAATATACCTAAATGACATTTTAAATGTTCAGACATTTTATGAAACAACAGATTAATCGCGTATTTAGGTTTATTTACATTTATTTGTTTTTCTATGTTTCCTAAAGACCAGACATGGTGATGTCTGGGTTGCAAATTTTAAGTGCTGCGTTGTAAACATTTTGAAGAACAAGATAATTATTAGATGCAAGTCCCTTCTGTCCTGGTGACCATCATTATATGAATTTTTACTGAAAATAAAGAATATGCTGCCTGTTTAATATATTGATGTATCTATCGTTTACATTTTTTTTTTTTTCATGACTATTTCCTCTAGAGGACATCATGTTCAATTTATTGTGAAGTCACATAGGCCTACCTTTGGACAATGAAGAGCTTCTAACGATAAGTAAGTAAGTACCTACTTAGTTTAGAAGTTATGAGGCAACAAATAAACATTCATACTGGTCAAAATCATAACCCTCCTTTTTGCAAAAGCAAGCACTGCCGATTCACGGTATGTAGAATCGAGAGATCGAAAAGACGGTGGTAGGTATCAGGGCGTGGGTTTGATTCACTGGACACCTAACCTTTTATTATAATGACAAAATTAAATTATAAGTACAAATTTTAAAAAATGACGAAGTCGTCAGGAGCGAAATACGCCAACAAGTCAGATTTTGTGTGTACGTTACTAGTAGAAAATCGTAGCAAAATATAACATCTGCAGATGGGCTGCCTTGTTCCGTCCCTGCATTTGCATTAGTGTGTGTGATATAGAGATGTGTGACATTTTGTCTCGTATTTCAACTCGAAATGTACTCTCTGCTTCTGTATATAAAATTTTTTCTCTATGAGTTTACTAAATATTTTACGCAACTCATCGATGTTGCAATGAGTTCGTAAATCACCAAAATCCCGCGAATTAGGCAACACAGATTAAATAATGTAGTCTACTGACTCAAACTTATTTATTTATTTTATTTAACAGTTTATTGTGCACAATAACAGGTATACCATATTGACATTCAGTAACGTCTAAGGATTCTGCTATTTGACATATTAGCAATTCATAAGTGGACAACATACATGTATGTACAACATACATACATAAAACTCACGCCTGTGTCCCACAGGTGGGGTAGACAGAGACTATGGACTGCCACTTTGCTCTGTCCTGACACAACTCCCTAGCCTCGCATATATCCACAACTCTTTTCATACATCTCCTTTTATTCTTACCACTTCGGACCCCAGCTTTTTTGAGAACATTACTGATCTGATCAGTGAATGTTTTCCAGGGTCGTCCTCTTAAGGGCTGGTTTTTCAGATTCGCGCTATATACCTCTTTCGTCAATCGTCTACCATCCATTCGCTCTACATGCCCGAACCATCTTAACATCCCTCTTTCTATTTTTGATACTACATCATCTTTCATGTCACACCTTTCACGGATCACTATATTTTTCACTCTACCACTCAATTTCACTCCACATACTTTCCTTAGGGACCTCATTTCAACCGCATTTATTCTACTTTCATTCCTCTTCTGCCATACCCAACATTCACTACCGTATGTTAGTGTGGGAAGCAAAACTGCGTTATGCAAAGCAAGGCGTGCTTTTTGTGGCAAACTTTTACTACCCATCACACGATTAATGGCGCCATTCACTGCGTTACCCTTGTATACTCTTCTTTCAATATCCTTCTCATACTTTCCATCACTTGTGAACGTACTTCCCAGATACACGAACTCTTTCACTTGCTCAACACTCTTCCCTTTTATTTCAATCGACGTGACGTTTCAAACACCATTACTTTCGACTTCTCCACATTTACTTTCATGCCTTTTCTTTCCAAGGATTCACTAACAATATCCAACATCCTCTGCAGTTCGCTTTCCGACGATGCAAGTAATACTTGATCATCGGCGTACAAAAGGCATTTAATGTTGGACAATTCCATTCGCAGTCCACACTCACTCTCTCGCAGTTCACCAAGACAACTATCTATAAACAAATTGAAGAGCCATGGTGATGCCACACATCCCTGTCTGACACCTTTAGAGATGCCAAACTAGTCTGAGCAACTACCATTGACCCTAACACATGCACTAGAACCCTCATATAGTGATTGTAGTGCACGTATAAGGCGGCCCTCCAATCCTCCAATCCAATCATAAGTGGACCATTTACGAATTTACGTACAAAACTGAATGAATTTCAATATGAATCATAATATTAATCATTTGGCATTTCACTAGCAAAGTGGCTATTTTCGATTGGCGAAATGAAACATTTTATGAGCATAATATGATACACCCAATGTGGTCTTTTAGACCCCAAGATAAGAATGGGATATAGCAGTTCGTCCTATTGACGATGACGTATAAGTACTTGGCGCAAATGTCGACTGCCGTCCGGAACCAAAACAGGCCAAGCCTACCACATTAAGAAGTTCTTAATGAGAACTCTACTCATTTTGCACCACCCAGGTGTCACTTGTGGGGTAACAAGGCACGGAATCGAGTAAGCAGAATTGTCCGCCAAAAAGCAGTTATTCAGGTGTGTATTATTAACTGGCGTAAAGTGAATATTTGGGCTAATGGACATCTAATATTAAGCTTAGATAGGCCTGCGTAATTTGGCCTGTGATGTATGTGTGTTCTATGGCTGCGAGAGTTGACCGGCGCTGACGAAGCACGTCCGCGAACTTCACGTAAACGAAATGAAAATGCTGCAGTGGATGTGCGGCGTTACATAACTCGTCCGTGACAGCCTTTGATTTAGATTCAGGTAAATAGGTGTCTAAACCTGTCGGTACGGTAACCGGTGATCCCGCGGAAGGCCCACGAAGCGACGGATTGACATCGCCAAATTTGGCGATGTGCTAGCGACGGGAAGATTCTGAAGACCGGGCACAGGGCGAAGTGGAGGAAGAAAAGTAGGAAAGCGCACTCTGGCATAAGCCGGGATAGACGCTAGGATGATAAGATAAGTTTCGTACACTTACTGGATTCTCTCTCCGTGGATAGCCGAATCCCATTACTGGTACTGAAAATGGAAACTGAAAAAAGAGAGACAATGTTGAAAGGAAGCATATCTTCTAAAATTAAAACAAAAATGTAATGTATGTACGTACTCGAGGTAGGTCTATAGTACGTACTAATGCCTATAAAATGAATTTTGTAGTTATTTAATATGTATTTAATACATACTAATACCAAAGAATTTCGATTTAGGAAATACTACAATAATTAAGTAATTAAACGGAGTACGACCCTCCAAAGTAAACTTACCAATAAAACTAGGACCGCTGCAATCATTTTCAAAGCAATAAATTTATAATATTAACATGGTTTCAGAAAATATTACATCTAGAAATAAAAACATTATTCATGTTGCATTTTATGTTGATTTGACATCATGAGACACAGACAAATACTGCAGCATAGAGAAAAAGCATATGGCCCAGTCAACGCACAGAATAAATATTTTTGTCTATAAGTAGGTAAAATACTTAGTTCGCCCCACGGCCCTACAAACAAAGTAAAGGCCCTATAAGCAAATTACTTTGTCGCCAATCCCCCAGAATGTGGATAGGTGCCCCAGAAGCTGTTCGCGTTGTCTCGATAGATGGCGGGGCTAAAGCTGACCCAAGCAAAGGCCTGGCGTTCGGGTCATAAACCATCCTTCAGTACGGCATCGTTCATAACCATAATGAGCAATCGTTCAGCTGGTAATCTTGTGTAAAAACCCTGGAGGCAGAGGCTGAGCAAGAGGGAGGCTCTGGCTGTTAGTCTTGAGATAGTTAATACATACCTATGATCCGGTCTGGCACAGGGCTCTGCCTTTAAAATTCCGGTTGTAGAGGTTATGCTCTTGTACGGGTTTGTAATCTGCAATTAAACCGGTCAAACTGTGTTGGAGAACGTTTATTGCACAAACACAACACAATTACACATCAAAACCATGAAATTACAATAATAAAAGGTAAAAACTAAACAATTACGGAGCGTAGTCCGCTAGGTAGTTTGGACGGCGCGAAGACCGTTTTTCTCGCCCGTCAATAGTTATGGCCTCCGTGCGCATAGGTGGCGCTAGTGGTAGGCTCATATGGGGTTGCCGCGTTACACCCTCCCCCTCCAAGATACAACGTCGCTGGGGTTGTGTCTTGGCACATCTCTCAACATCAGGCAACACTAGATTAACATTTTTAGATTTCATAGGCCGACCCCGAGGACGTCGAGGATGAATTGGAGCTGAAATCTTATCCGAATTACTATGAAATTGAGTTAAATCCGAACTGTGAAATTTACCTACACTTGTACCGGTGCTAACATCTGCTAGTTCAAAAGTCGTAGGAGTAACTATTCTTGTAATTTTATACGGTCCGTCACGTTTCGGCATGAACTTTTTTGTCAAACCTTTAGAGGCGTTACTAAGTGCTGTTGTTTTAACTAACACTAAGTCTTCGATTTTATAATTAGGTGCAGGCTTGTATAATGCATCTGCAACCTCTTTACTTCTATCCTGTTGTGCTTCAACTCGTTCTTTTACTTCCGTCAAACTGTCAATAAAATTACGCATAAATGGAGTAAATTGAGGCAAGAAATTCTCTTTATCGAGAATGGACCGTAAATCTCTTTGAGCTTCGAAAGGAGACCTCATCTCACGAGCAAACATCAAATGTGCAGGGCTACACCCTGTAGAGGAACAAAAAGCGCTATTTAATGCGAACCTTATTTGAGGTAAGAATTTGGACCAAGATGAATGATTGTCTTTTACAAGAATTGCTAACATAGTCTTCAGGTCACGATTTTTACGTTCTACCGGGTTGGCCTGCGGATGATACAAGGGAATCAATTGTTGCTCTATGCCCAGAACAAATAAACATTGTTGTATTGCGGCAGCGACAAATTGTACACCATTGTCAGTGGTGACACGACGAGGGAAACCAAACCTTAGGAAGTATTCATTAAGTAAAATAGGAGCGCATGACTCAGCTGTTGCTTCTTTCAAAGGGTATAATTCGATCCAACGCGTTGCTACGTCTTCGACAATCAAGATCCACATTTCACCGTTGTCACCTTTCGGCAAAGGACCGAACAGATCTATGGATAAGACTTCACCACGTTGTTGCATAACTGGAGTCTGCAAAAGTCCCGCTGGTTTTTGATTGGATATTTTATATCGTTGACACTCTATACAGTTTTTCAAATATTCAGTTACAAATCTGCGCATGCCAGTAAAATAAAATTTATTTCTAATACGACACAGAGTACGCTCAACACCCTGGTGTCCTGCTGTGGGCGCGTCGTGAAATTCTTTCAGGATATCTGGAATCATAGAAGATGGGACAACTAATTGCGGATCATCAGCTTCAGAGTCAGGGCTAAGCCGGTAAAGCACACCCTGTGACATAACATATCCACGTTCGAGCCAACGATTCGATGCCAGCAGGTCGGTACTTTCTATGTCACTAATGATTTTCTTTATTTCAGGATCCTGACATTGAGCATCGCGAATGTCTACTGAGTTCAACCGAGGAAGATCTACAGTCATGGAGCAGACATCGCAGTCAGCGATAGAATATGCGTCACAATTAGGACGACTGAGCATATCTGCTAGCGCATTTAGCTTACCTGGTGTATACTCGTATCTGATGTCAAACGATTGGAGCTTCAAGGCCCATCTAATTAAACGACCATTAGGCGACTTGACGGTTAAGAGCCATCGAAGCGGCTGATGATCACTTTTTACGATAATAGTATGACCATCGATATAAGGCCTAAACTTCTCAACTGCCCATATGACAGCGAGCGCTTCTCGCTCCGTTGTCGAATAGTTACGTTCGGCAGGTAATAACAAACGACTAGCATAACCAATAGGAAGTTCGTCTTGACCTTCACCTTGCAGTAAGGCGGCGCCTAGTGCGAAGTTACTAGCGTCCGAACGAATAATAAAAGGCTTACTATAGTCGGCTTGAACTAACACCGGAGCGGAAGTCAATTTATTTTTCAGAGCGTTAAAAGCCTCTTGTTGTTCATAGGACCAAACCCACGGCTCATTCTTACGTGTGAGCTTGGTTAAAGGTTGAGCAATTTGAGCAAAATTCGGGATGAATTTCCTGAACCACGAGCAAGTTTGTATAAAAGACTTAAGATGTTTCAGGTTATTCGGTTCCTTTAATCCAAGGACTGCGTCAATCTTCGAAGGATCCGGTTTAATACCATCAGCTGCAACGATATGGCCAAGGTACGTAATATCCTCACGAGCAAACGCACATTTTTCCCGATTTGCCCGCAAACCAAAATGTCGAAGACGATCAAATACCTTAGCGAGATCTTTCATATGCTGGTCAAAGGTATCTGAAATGACACACAAATCATCGAGATAACCTAGAAGGACGACATCCTGTAAACTAGCGCCAGAACGGAAACGATCCATCAATCGTTGAAACGTACTGGGCGCGTTTTTAAGGCCAAATGGCATTCGCGTGAACCTGAAGGTTCCAAACGGAGTGACGAAACCAGTTTTGTCACGATCCTTTGGTGCAACGCTAACCTGCCAGTAACCAGATTTTAAATCAATTGTTGACATTACACAATTTTGTTTGGTACTCTGTAACAAATCGTCAATAACAGGTATGGGATAATTGTCAGTTTTGGTAATGGCGTTAAGCTTACGATAATCTACGCAAAAGCGAACACCATTACCCTTTTTAGGAACCAGAATTGCAGGAGAAGTCCATGCAGATTCTCATGCAGTCATGCACTCTTCTATAACCCCGTCGAGCAGCATGTTATCCAGTTCCGTTTTCATAATTTCCTTCTTAGCTGGCGTAAGACGATAAGGAGGGGATGAAATAGGAGGGTGCTCACCTGTATCAATGTGATGTTCTGCATAAGGTGTCGGTTCTCCCCCTGGCTTAAATATGTCAGTATTAGCAGCTAATAAACGCGCCAATTCCTGTCGTTGATTGGGTTCCAAGGTAACACCTTCATCGTCACGAAGCATGTTTGCAGCTGAACACGAGATATGTTGTGTTGGCAACTCGAACTCAAGAGGAAAAATTTCTTTCTCCTGTGAAAAATGCCACGTGGATGCTGCGAAATCAACCGATATACCAGATTGAACAATAAAATCAATACCTAATAATGTTTCATTATTTAAGGCGTCTGGCAAAACAACAAATTCCATGGACACTGTTTTATGTTTAATAGAGACATCTAATTTAGTCGTCAGCACCTTGCGACATTGTGCAGACCCGTCAGCCAATTTGATGGTCATCGAAGTTTCAGAAAACGCGTGATTATTGTCTTTCAACAAATTAAATAAAGACGATCCTACGACAGAGCGTTTGGCCGCTGTATCCATTAAAGCTATACCTCTAACTCCTAATATGGATATACCAAGAATCGGTCTTTGTTGAACATTGCAATTTATTTTGGACTTGCAATTATCCGCGGATAATACGGACGCATCATGTGATAGAGGTACATTATCAGATTTGAAAAAGGGGATACTATTTTTATTCATGGTAACCCTATTTTCGGAATCGAATGTATTTACTTTAGCTTCAGAAATGGTCACTCTAGAGTCAGTTGGACATGTTTTCATGTTTGGTATGGTCACCCTATCCGAAGTCCAAAATTTTCCATTTGGTTTGGTCGCCCTACTTTGCTGTAATGACAAACATGGCGACTGTAAATTCGGACTAATAAAATCACGGCAGCAACCGGTACAATTTTGCGTCGCATATTCGAGTCGTTCGGGTTCGTAATTCTTTGAAAAAACTAAATCGGAGAAATCGGTTTCGTTACAATTCAGCCTTGAGTTGCTACTCATATTATTATGACAAAAGTAATGTTTAGTACAACACACACTATTCAGTTCAAATGGGGTTACATTTACATTATTCGGCACATTATGACACAACCTTGTATGGCATGGTGTAAGCAAAACATTGTCATGCGATTTTCGAAATAGTAAGCTAGCACAAGTTTCCGATTCCGAACTGTTGTTCACCTGCCTCATATTACAATTACAAGAAACCGCCGATCGACTTAAAATATTATTTTGTTGCAGGTTGTACGGCAAAAACCTATCCTTTTCACACATGTTAAACCCAATACACGCAAACTGTGAATTACATTTTGAGCAGTTTGAACGAATGATACCTCTAGTTCCGCAACCATAGCAATATAAATCTGTATTGTTTTCATTGTTTACAACCGTAGCGTTGTTACCACTCTTATTTCTAAGTTTGTTGCAATTTTCTTTTAAATGATTATACTTTTTGCAGTATGTACAAAATAACTTTTTCGATACCTGTAGATCGGTGCGATTACCATCCGAATCTGTAGAAGGCACGATGCGGGCATTGGCGTCAAAGGGTCGGTTGGCGGGCTCGGCGGACGCGGCGGCGCGGACGGCGCGTTCGGCGCCGTCGGCAGGCAAAAACATGTTTGAACCTGTCTGTGCGGCTAGAGCGTCGCTATTTGCTTGAGCTGACGTCTTCGATTCCCTCAGCGACTCCTCGATGCTCCGCGCCTTGTGCAGCAGCATATCGAAAGTGTCAAAGGCTTCGCGGTCGAGTCGTTTTCTGATCCGACGATCGAGTATGCTGTAGGTCATATCCAGCTCCACGCGTTCCGAAAGGTCTCCGCTGGGTAGATGGGCCAACAAAGCCCTAACTCTTGACACAAATAAATCAGTGGTACTTTCACCCTGCTGCAGCGTAAACAATTCTTTGTACACACGAAAAGATGGCTTTCTAGCTCCGAAAGCACATTGTAGTTTTTTTACAGCGTCACTCCAGGTGGTGGTGGTTCGTTTAATACCCTGCCACCATACTGCAGCCATCTCCGTGAGGAGCATGGACAACCCTTTTACACTGTTGTCATCCGTAATTTGAAGACACGCTCTGTAGGCTTCGACAGCATCCAAAAAAGCATCTACCGATTCACTAGGTGCACCGCTGAAGCGGGCCGTGCACTGGGAAAAGTTCGCGGGTGCGGCGGGGACCGTGATGGTGGTGGTGGTCAACTCCGCAGGCGTCGAAGCACGAACTTCTTGAATTAGGCGTTGGAACATCTCAGCATTTGACTGCTGGATAGTCGAGAGCAGGGCGTTAAAGTTTTCTGTAGTCATAGTTATAGAATTATCGCCGGCCTCGGCGGGGTCGTTGACCGAGCCGGACGGATTTTGTCGTGTATTCGGCATCTTTATAAGTTCTCACTTATTACCACTGTTTTGTATTTGGAGATACAGTCACGAGGCATAAGAACACAGTCCAATAGGTACACAGTTACGAAAATCGCACAAAACCACGTAAATGGGCGCCAGTGTAGAGGTTATGCTCTTGTACGGGTTTGTAATCTGCAATAAAACCGGTCAAACTGTGTTGGAGAACGTTTATTGCACAAACACAACACAATTACACATCAAAACCATGAAATTACAATAATAAAAGGTAAAAACTAAACAATTACGGAGCGTAGTCCGCTAGGTAGTTTGGACGGCGCGAAGACCGTTTTTCTCGCCCGTCAATAGTTATGGCCTCCGTGCGCATAGGTGGCGCTAGTGGTAGGCTCATATGGGGTTGCCGCGTTACACGGTCTTTTGGGTACGCAATTGGGTAACGAGCTTTCGGTGTGGATGTTCGGACGGACGCATATGATCGCGTCGTGGTCCTGGGCTGAATATTGACAAGACTAACCTAATAGAGTTTTCGTTAAAGTGAGGTAAGGAAGCAACTGTCGGTGCGGGTGGATGATGTCCTCGTTCCCAATGTTGATTGCGCCCGTTTTGTCGGTTTCGAGTTTGATCGTTACCTCCAGTAGCAGGATCACATCGTCAAAATATGTATGAAACTGAACTCAGGTTTTTTTTGCTATTGTACGACTATCACGAACACTGACAAAATATATCTGCTATCGGCCTATTATGCTTACTTCCACTCCCACCTGGCCTATGGTATAGACCTGTGGAGGCAGGCAGCAGATTGAAATCGGCCAGTTTTATTACAGAAGAAGGTGGTGCGTGTTTGTCTGGTGTGGCGCTCGATACGCCCGCGAGACAATTGTTTATTAATTTAAACACCCTTCCCTACCTTCTCTGTACATTTACCAGGTAGCCAAACATGTGAGACGGAATCTAAAGGAGTTTCAAACGATCGCACTACGAAGCTCCTCTAGGAGGCAACACGATCTGCCCATACCGACTCACCGCCTAGATAAAACCACTCGATCGTTAGAAATAATGGGTCCGCGAGTCTTTAATAAACTACCGATAGTTATACGCGGGAGCAATACAGTACGGCTTCCTCAAACGTTTAAAAACTATGTTAATTAAAAAACCATATTATTCTGTAAAAGAGTTCATTTGATGAGTGATGCCCTTCATTCCCCTCCGCTTTGTGGTTGTGTTGACAATTGACATAGATTGTTTTTAATGATTTTTTTATTTTAAATACTTTTTGACATTTTATTGTAATTTATTACATTGATTTCATAATTTATAACAATTTTAATTCGACTTTATTGTGTATCATTTTGACATTGCTATTATTATAACTCGAATCTTTTAATTGGACATGCCAATTATTGTTATTTGTAATTTAATTAAATCAATTATATTTTGATTGTTGAAATTAACTATTGTTAATTTTATACCATTTATTATTATGACGATGTATGTATAATACTATAAATAAATATGAATATGAATTAATATGATGGGGCATCAACAGATGGATGCTGCTCTGATACTAAGAAAATTAATGCTTGAGTAGGTAGGTACTGCAAAGTACAGTGCTATTTTAAGTTTCTGCATATAAATTATATACTTGATGGGGGAATTATGAGGCACGAAATAAATAAAGGCCTTCCCCAAGCTATAACTGAGTGGATTCTACCTTCCATATCCCTTCCACCCGCAGCGACACAATGCATTTCACTTGTTACTCACTTACGCCCATAGAGGACGTTGCTTGCGCCACTACGTCGGCCTGCGCTGACCCTTACGACTCACCTGGGGGCTTACTATGAGATCTTATAACGAGACAAGCTTATGTGGCACGTATAGCGCTGTCTCGTTCTAAGCAGAGCAGTTCTGTTTAGGTCCTGCTATAACAGCTCATGGTAAGCCCTTAGTATTTTTCTATCGGACACCGGACACCTCACACAAACGGGTTTAATAAAATAAACAAAATCGTTAAATATTTAAAATATAATTTCTTTTTTTGTATAAAATTATAACACTTACGAGCTAAATTGGATCTCATTTACACTCTCATTCAGTTAAATAATTTCACTGCTATAATATGAACGTTACTAAGGTTCTAAATTATCAAAAATATTGGTTTAAGCCGCCTTCATCTGATTTACAAATTCGCTATAAAATATATTCGAAAATATTAAAACAATGTGAAAATCACCTGCACATTTAATATTACTTCAAAAACACAAAAACTGTGCAAAAATCTGGCATACTTAATAGAATTTTATCCGATGTACATAATTTTTGTTATTGTTCATTTACAACACATTCTTTTAAAATCTCACTTTACTTTATGCTGAATACAATAAACAGTCTATGTTTGTATCAATAATCATTGTAAACTGGACCAATAGATAACAGCAGAGCATTTTCAGTTTTTACGTTAGTATAGTTTTCTGTGGTAGTATTTACATACCATGGCCAAAATAATAAGTCCATAGTAAATTGATCTCTTGATTGATTGATTGAGACAACAGAGTTCAAAACTGTGACAGCTACAGTTACAATAAATATTTAGATCAAAATTGAGCGCAACCATTATCGATCGATCAAACGCTAGTGATAGATAATTGCAACTTGGTTTCGGATTCTGTGCAATATTAGAGACCCGGTGCAAATGTAATGTCCAAATGTGTCTTTTTTGCAACTAGGGCTTATATACATTTTGCAACTTAGACATTCTACAAGGACAGTCGCTACCGCGCTTCAGGTACGGAACGGTATTTCGTGAACAAGTACTGTAGGTACAGCAACGAATTCTCTGGTCGGGTATTTTTTCTCGGCTGTCATGTGTTTCCGTTGTGGTTTTGGTCAAGGAAATAAAACAGTTGAAGCGCAACCGTTACGCCGGTTTCTATTTATTGCCGGTCGTACCCACTGAGTACGACTGGGAATAACATGTACTGCAAATAAAATTCCCAATCGTACCCAGTTGTAGGGTAGGTGTAGGGGAGATGTTTTAACGTCTGCAATCGCAGTAAAGACCCCTCCGGTCCGTAAATTGGACCTCGCAAATCTTTACACAAACTATCTAGGGTTCCTAAAATATTAGATGTCAGTATTGTAGTCTCCCTCGTTACATCCCGTTGTAGGCGGGCCCGCCGCCGCCCTCCGGCACCACCCAGTTGATGTTTTGAGAAGGGTCCTTGATGTCGCATGTCTTGCCTGCAATGCAAATAATAAAGTCAAATCATCATCACATTACAGTCCACTGCAGGACTAAGGGCCTCTCCCAAGAAAGGGGAGGTTATTGCCATAATCTCCACGCTTGGCAGGCGGGTTGGAGATCGCAGTGTTATAAATATAACAATGGAAAACGCTGCTGCCCATTTCCCAGCCTACGGAGACTCTTAGATATTTTGCCTCGAAAAGATTAGTCGCCTTGTACGACACCCACGAGTGTAAGGGGTTGGTGCTATTCTACGCTGCCGGACACCACACGGCCATAGTAAATCGTCAAATATTTAGTTTAAGTAACTGTAAACAGGAGAAAAATATCACATAAGTAATAATAACAGCTTGTGTTTTCTCCTCCAACAAACTGCTATGCAGTAAGCGGAAGCAGAACTGTACTATTCTCTGTTTTTGGCGAAATAAAACATTTATTATTTATTTAGTACAATAAGACCGTCGGTGGAATAAGGCTAGAGGAAAACCCGGAAACATACCCTTAAAAAGGCTAGAGGGTTCAACGCGTGAGCAAGAGGTACCGAGTTCGAAGTGCCGTTATGTACCATGTATCATTAGTTGAACAGATGCTCTTACGGTGAGGGAAAACATCGTGATGAAACCGGCACATTCAGGCGACTGGATGTGTAACATTCCACATTCCGGATATAGACGCCAAGACTAAGCACCTACTTATCAAGTTACTCAGTATCTATCTAAATAGAAATAGAAACATTTATTTACACACAATAACACCACAAACACATAACATAATGGCTCAAAAGGGATGAATCACTGACCTCCAAAAAGGTATTTTTGAGGTCAGCGGCTCGACTCCAGAGCCGTAAAATAAACAATAAAAAAAAAAAGGATTAAGAAAAAGAAAGTGATATAACAATGCACAAACAATACCATTAATTACAAACAACATGAAATGAGTAAACGATAACTAGACAAACATACATGAATAGAAGAAAAATGAAGAATAGAACACGATACTAACTTACTATCAAATTGTGTAGGAAAACCAGTCAACCACCAGTCAAGCGACCATGACGCATGCAACTGCGTCGAAATATCGAGGTAAAAACAACACTAACCGTGGTAACAAACCCGATAATATGTGTAGTGAAAGTGTAGTAAATAACTACGAAAATCTTAAAACCTGTAGGAAAACCTGTTATTACCTAGAATCCTATGTACACTTTCAAATTGTAGCGCTGTGGGACCTCTGCGTGGCAGACCGGTTAACTAACTGATGCGCTTATTACATTTGACTAAATTCAGAAGCAAAAAGCGTGAGAGCAAATGAAAGTGGAATGTATTGCTCATAGAATAAGGTACATTTTTGTATCACTTGTATTATGTCACGCGTCGCTCCGATTTTCAAAACACGTAAATAAAAAATTGACCTTATTTTATACGCAATACATTCCATTTTGATTTGCTCTCGCGCTTTTTGCTTCTGAATTTAGTCAAATGTAATCAGCGCATGAACCAAAACTCAGGTATATTAAAAAAAAAAACTATTTTTTTTACTTACAATGTATACAATTCTGCGCATTGATCTGCAACCGTTGCCCATCGCCTGTCTCCATCGGTACGAACTCGTAGACGCCGGCCGGGCAAAACCTTGCCTCGGGGCCGTCGAATTCGGCTAAGTTCCTCTTCACGGGGATGCTGTCGTCTTTGAGGGTTAGGTGCGGGGGCTGGTCTGCTTCGTGGTTCGTGCCTGGGGATGGGTGGGTTTGGTAACATATTTTGGAGGAGTAGCGTAACTTAAGGGGTAACTGAGGTAAAGGAGCGGTATTTAGCGCCGTAGGCAGGGCGTCGGTGGCCTAGTGGTAAAGGTATCCGACTCGGAGGCGAGAAGGGTACCCGGGTACGAATCCTACTGCCATGTAGCAATGACTCTTTTCTGAGTTATGTACATTAGTTGAACACTAATCGACGTTCTTACAAGGGAAGTTACTTAGGGAAAAAGTGACGAAACCTGCACATACAGGCGACTGAGAACACAACCGGGACGTTAACGCCATATTGATAATTTTTTTTTATTATTCAGTGTCGTAAGCAGGAACCTAATGCAAGGAGGATGCTGTCGATTTCAATTTTTTCCTCATGACGCGCCATGCCAGATTCTTCAGAGCTTTAGTGTAGTTGAAATAGCTACCTCCGTGATTGCACGAAATAAAAAAAATACAATTATATCTCACTGTTTTAGTGTACAAACGAAGATAAATTTCTGGCCTAAGCCGAAGATTCAAAAGCTCTAAGGAATTTTGCTCAAGATTGTCCACAAGCTACAATCACTACATATTATAAAATTCCCACGCCTCGTCTATCTGTCTGCTCACGATAAACTCAAAAACTATCTAACATGCTTTCATGCAGTTTTCACCAATAAACAGAGTAACTCATGAGGAAGGTATAGGTGTATACTTTGCTAAGGTATTTGAACTATAACTTAGAACTTTAGTCATTTATTATACCTGTGAGTGCGACTGAGGACAGCAAATCAAATGTGATGACTCCGTCGGGCCGGGGGTACTCGATGGGCTGGCATTGCTTCGCGGGCTTCAGCTTTGAATGGTCCGCGCCTGGAATGGGATACAATCATGAATCGTGGGTGATATAGCATTCACTGTGGTGGTGTTGTACCTCAAGTCTAAACTGTTTGCATAATAACGTAACCGAGAGGCAAAGTGGGATAACCCCGGACCATGTTTATGTATTTCATTATGTAAAATAAATATTTTTTTTACATAATTAAATAGTTCGTTTTTTAAGATGCACGCCGTCTGCCTTTCTGATTTTGCTCTGTCTCTTCCGTAGGTCTGCTGTAACATATTTCTTATGAAATAAGCTGTACCTGTTGTGTTGTTTCTTTTATGTCAATATTGTTTACTTGTTTTTGTGCACAATAAACTGTTAAAATAAATAAATAAATATTTTCTAGACTACAGAACAAGCTAAGAACCATCTCGAGAAAACCGCATCCATATCGGTCCATCCGTTCGGGACCTACGCTGCCATAGACAGATACATGAAGCCACACACACGCCAAACATATAACACTCCGGGGGGTAAAAATTCGAAAACTCTTCGATCACGTTAATCGAGCTAACTATCTTCGATCCGTTTTTTCTCTAACTTGATACGAATACAGTCATGTGGTGCGACAGAGAGGTTTTAAAAATTTATCATTTTATAGCTTACGATGTGCTTTTTCCAGATTTCAACAAAGCTAGTAGTTGGCCGTGTGGTGTCCCGCAGAGTAGAATAGCACCAACCACTTACACTCGTGGGTGTCGTACAAGGCGACTAACGTTTTCGAGGCTAAAGATCTAGTCTCCGTAGGCTGGAAAATGGGCAGCAGCGTTTTCCGTTGTTATATTTATAATACTGCAATCTCCAACCCGCTTGCAAAGCGAAGAGATTATGGCAATAACCCTTTCGTAGGAGAGACTCGAAGTCCTGCAGTGCACTGTTATGGGCTGTGATGATGATGTTTTTATCGTAAACTGAGTCGGATAGGAGATATTGTCACAATTTTTCCAATATGGCGGCGCGAGCGGCAAATATACGAGTTAGCAAAGTTATAAATTCGGAAAGAGCACATCGAAATCTATAAAACTATCAATTTTCTAAACTCCCGGTAAACTTTCCAGGTAAAAGCACCAAATGAAAGTGTTGAAAAATCACGCATTCTAGTACAGACCCTGTGAATTTTTATTTGTTCGACCTTACGTTTAGGATGTATTTTATCACAGTCACGTAGAATCTTGTGAATGCTACGGTGTGCGAAGTGTCAATTGTTCTACCGGATACCAACCTCCATGGCTGAGGGTCCAAGGTTCTTTCCCGCGCACGAGCGTAGTAAAGGCGGAGTAGGCCAATCCGCCGTACAATCCCAGTCCGGAGTGGAATGATGGCCGACAGTTGCGTACTTGCTGGAACAACACGGTTGCTTATTAAGATATACATATTGTTTATTTTATTTATTTATTTATTGGAGTACCAACAGATATATAAAACATAATTATTATCTTAGAACCAATAAGCCAATTACAGTCCTCGCTAGTAACAACAAAATAAAATAAAAAAAGGGAAGTAAAACTGCACTGCAAAAATATGATGACAAGACTACAAAATGAAATTGTTGTAGTAAAATTAAGGTGCCAAACAAATTTACGGCCAGCCTGATGGGAAGCAGTTACCGCAGCCTATGGACGTTTGCAAGACCAGCAGCCGTATAGCCGAATGCATCAAAATGGCGGCATACAACCAGAGATAGGCGGTGCCACTAGGGGTATCACTGACGACCCAGTAAAAACCTTTTCTGCCCTTTAAAAATTTCACCTTGTACCCTGGATGGATCTATGTACGCTTAGATCTTTTAAACTACGCCACGGATTTTAATGCGGTTTTCGACAATAGATAGAGTGATTCAAGAGGAAGGTTTATATGCAACAACAAAAAGTGTAGGTAGGGGTAACGTTTGTGTAAGCGAACGAAGTCGCGCCGGGTCTACTAATTAGTATTTATAATTATAATAAACAACTAAATACCTTCAATTCCTTATAAACGAACGACTGTTCCAGTTTCTCCTGGTACTGCGTGGGCACCACTCCGTTCTCGTACGTCGCCTCGCCCGACAACACTAGGTCCATGGCCGCTTCGGCTGCCAACATGCCTGGAAATAAATTGGATTTAAAATTAAGATAATCAATTTGACATTAATGTTACGTGGGAAATAGGTGCCTGAACCTGCCGGTATCAGGAAAGAGGCCCCGCGGGCAACCCAAGAAGCGATGGATTGACATCGCTGAGTCGGATGTGAGAGCCAACGGCTTACGACGAGAGGATGCTAGAGACCGGCCAAGTGGAGGAGAATTTGTAGGAAAGCGGACCCTGGCAGAGGCCGGGATAAGCGCTAGGATGATGATGATCTTGGCGTTAATGTCAAGGTTGTGCTTTGGCGCATGAGGCCCCAGAGTCCGCCTTGATCATGCTCAGGATTTGGCAGAACAGATAATTACTGTGGAGCGATTGCATCTGACCTCCGTGACCCTGCTACTAGGGGTACCTGACCAGATTGGCTCATGGTTACACATTCAATCGCTGAATGTGCAGGTTTTATCACGATATTCTCCGTCACCGTAAGAGCATCAGTTAGTAATAAAGTAATGTACATGATGAAATTGACGAGCAGCTACATAGAAATACAAATAAATTGACTTATTGATTGATTTACATTGAGGTTGACAAAGGACCCGCTAGAGACCCTGACCTGAGACTGTTAGAGTATTCCGGAGCCAATTGGCACCCCGTGACGGTATATTTTTATTATTATTTAGATTTCTGTGAGTAGCTACTTTATAATTATACTCGGAGATGAAATTCAATATCAAAAGTAGTAATAAATTGCCTCTATAAAAAAGAAACTCAAGGGGAGAATTATTTAAAATCATTAAAAAATTGATAAAAATTATAACATTTCAAATGAAATAAAATCATATGAATATTTTAAAATACACTTTGTTAAATATTCCACCCTTTGATTTATTTTTTATACGGGCAATTTGGTTACACTTTTGATCTTGAATTTCATTCCCGAGTTTAGCTAGACATATATAGCAGGGCGTGGGGTGTGGGGTGTGACGCTACGCAGTGAGATGGCTGGCTATGTGTTTTGGTGGCTTGTGTGCTGTTTATTTGTGTTTCTTGTTTTTTCCTTCTTCAACTTCGTGTGTGTGTAAGTAGATATGTATTTTGAAGGCAGTGGCAGAATAGCAGGGGGTGGGACTTGTGTCACGCTCCCCTGAGCCATAAGCTCATTTATCATCGGGTACATTTTGAATTCTTTTCTTTTTGTTATGTATTTATATTTTTGTTTATTTTTTACTTCTGTAATGTTTATTTTATAACTATTTTATAAGATGGTAAATATACGATTATTTATTTATTTATACACTCACCACTTTTCATAGCATTATGCGTCCCCTTGATCCGTGGCATGTTAAGGAAGCCCGCGCTATCCCCGGCCAAGCAGCCGCCCGGGAACGCCGGGCTGGGCAGGCACTGCCAGCCGCCCTCCACTAGGGCCCGGGCGCCGTAGGCTATGCGGGTGCCGCCTGGGGAATGGAGAGTTCGTGTGAGGATCAGCCGAAATTAAGAGATTTATTTATTTATTTTAAATAAGTTCACATACACAGCTTATGCCTAATTAATGTAAACAAAATAAACAGTAAAACTAGATATGAAAGAGGAAAATATAAAAAACAAAAGGAAGTAATGAATTAAATCACTTTTTGTACACTAGTTCCACTTTATTATAATTTTTTTATTAAATTGCAGAAGGTTTCGAATTACTCATCTTCAGGCAATGATTTTGTATTTTGTTTACAATCTATATGTAGGCACTGATAAATAATAATTTAAATTGATGTGGGTACCAACAGTATACAATAATGTTAGGATGTCCCAGTGCAGAGAACAGTACTTTAAAAGTGATTTAATTCATAATAATGGAGTTCCATCATGAAGTGACAACACAAAATGTTAAATATTTAAAATTAAGCAAATTAACTAAACATGATAGTTACATTAACTAAACAACATTATTTTGGTGGGGTGGCACTTCTGCGAAATGTAGGGTTTTCCGCATAATGTCACTCCGCGTATCGGCAAAAACATGAAAACTTGGCGTTGCTGCCAGTAGGGCCTCGAGCCTCGACAGAGCGAGCGGAATCGGGGAGTGGCGGTGCGCCGGAGCCATATGACGATGGCTTGAAGTAGTCAATGTACAGTTGTGATTGTGAACGCAGCTGACAAATGTTTATATACTCTATGGCATTGATGATGGTCTATGGGCGTCCGGGAGGAATTTGTTATTGGGTTATGTTGAAGACTCGAAAAGTTGATTATAAAAGTAATAAAGTGGTAAGTTCAGCATTTATTAAGTGTTTGATTTACATAAGAAACCTACAGTCAAGAATTTGATAATGATGATGATGATGATGATGATGATGATGACATGAGGATCATTGGCCGTGTGATGTCCGGCAGAGTAGAATAGCACCAATCCCTTACACTCGTGGGTGGAGGCTACAAATTTTGGAGGCTACATAGGGTGGAAAATGGGCAGTATTTTCTATTTCTAAATTTACAACACTGTGATCTCGAACCCGCCCGCCAAGTGTGGAGGTAATGGCAATAACCTGCCCTTTCGTAGGATAGACCCAAGTCCTGCAGTGGACTGTTATGGGCTGTAATAATGATGAGGATCAGTACCGATTTTAGATAAGGCAACTAATAAGGTCCTTGTTAATACACAATTAACTGTGCAAATAAATAGTTTTTTACGGACTTAGCCCCACCACTCAATCCCATATGCAATTCCTGTGTAGCCAGGATCTACAGCGGCGACCAGGAGCCGTGAGTTTTGATACTCAGGCACACCCGAGGACAAGTGTCTTGGATTGAGGATCAGTCACAATTTTTGTTTAGGGCTTTTCTATTAGCTTATTTATACCACATGAACGATTGTGAAGAAATTTTCACGGATATATGCGTTAGAACACTGTGATTTTGGCATGCCTGATGACGTTATTCGGCACCCGGGTAAACCACATACAAAAGCACATATTTCATTGCACTTGACATTTCCTTCAAACCCATATAACTTAGGCATTTCAAAATTGACTTCAAAAATTATTTCACTGGGTTTCATTACTATGAAAATGAGTTCAGATTTTATAGACAGTGTAATCTACTATATAATTGATACCCATTAAGGATAAGGAAATATAGCAGTTCCGAGTTCCAAGCCTCAAAAAAGTGAAGACAGCCCAAAACCAAAATGCCAGACACAGGTAAATACCAGATCAGATCAGTTGAAAAGACGGGCATACACTCACTAGATAAAAGTTATCTAGCCTTACGTTACCAATAATTATTAATAATTAAATAGTAAAAATAACGGAATTATAAAGTGTTCAAAGTTTTTACGAGTCACAATACAATACAAAATCAACCACTCATACCTTCAAACATAGGCCTGATGTACGGATGTAGTTTGAACCGCTGGAACTCTCTGAACGGACTGAGATAGGGGTTCGAATAATCCAACCCCAACACGTAGCCCACAGCCACTAGGGGTTGCTCGCCTTCAGGTACAGCTAGATGGTATATGAAGGAGCCCCCGTACGTGTTCTTGTCTAGAGGCCAGCCTATTGTGTGTTCTACTAGGCCTGGTTTGTGTTGCTGTGAAGAAAGAATATTTAGTTATATAATACAAGAGCATAGGTGGCCGAGTGGATACGGTATCCGACTCGTAAGCGAGAGGTACAGGGTCCGAATCCCACTGCGGCGATGTACCAATAACTCTTTTCTGAGTTATGTACATTAGTTGAATACTAACCGATGCTCTTACGGTGAGGGAAGACATCGTGATGATACCTGCACATTAAGCGACTGGATGTGTAGCATTGATCCAATCTGGTCAGGTTCCCCTGGTAGCAGAGTCACGGAGGTCAGATGGTAGTCGCTCCACTGTAATTACCTTATCTGCCAAATCATGGGTCATGGTCAGGGCAGCCCGGGGCATTCGTGAGTGAGAGCATAACCGGGACATTAACGTCGATGATTTACAGTACAAGAGCATGGTGTTCCACCACTTCTAAGAAAAATTCCTTTGTAGCTACAGTAACTCCTTTGTAAATACAGGCAATTTGGTGCATCTTTAGCCAAAATTAGTTTGCTAAAAGAAGGGCATTAGCTGTCTCTTAGCCCCAAAGAATTCATCTTTGATCTGAGAATATGATTATTCTAATAAATAAGAATATAATTCGTGAACGCTATGAATATGATTCTTAAGGTCATGCACTTTTACTCTTGTGTTGCACAGTCGGGGAAACATGTCTGAAATAAGCTACTCTTTTTTCTTCTTATCTTTTTTTTCTTCACCTCTATAGATTTCCCTATTTGAAAGATCGAGATAGTTCTTAAGTTGTATAAAACTGGTTCAGTAGTTTGGAAAATATTTGAGTTGAAGTAACCTTGGTCGGAGGTTATCCGGATTTTTCTGTCGGTAAGGTTATAATGTTACTAAGCCTCGAAACATGTCTACTTCAAAGTGCTTTACCTCTGGTGTGACTTCCCAAAGCTCCTTGAGCCCAATGCCGTAGGACTGTGGCTCACTGTTCTCTTTCAAATTATACTTCTGAGCAGCCATCTTTGTTAAATGGCCGTGACAACCTGCAACAGAAACGTTACGTCGAACATAAAGACTAATATTTTAATTTGAGGTGAAAAAATGGACTTGAGTTACTATAAAATCAAGTTCAACGACATTAACAAAAATATATTCAGTTCCCAAAATTTTTGTAATACAAATGTGTCTCAAAAGAAAGTTTATATTTATTTAGTTTACTGCGTGAACGCAACGAATCCGATGGGCGCGGGGGTTATGTCAGTCGCTATAGAGTGTTTTTCAGGAGCATACTGCGCGTTGTGCGTGCGAGAGTTTTACTAAAACGGTGATTCGGCGACTGTAGCGCGTAGGAGATTCTGCAGTATTCAAGGTTTTCGTCACTCAAACTCCAAGCATTCCTCTTATTCGAAAATGGATCAGAAAGTTTGAAGAGACCGGTACAACGCTGCAAAAACCAAAATCCGGGCGACCAAGGTCATCAAGAACGGTAGAAAACGAGTGTTAATCAGTCTGTTCTTGATGACCCGAACCTTTCAATTCGGAAGTGCTTTAAATGTGCATAGATCATCATTACACCGCATTTTGCACAAAGACCTAAAGCTGCACCCCTACAAAATTCAATTGGTGCAAGAATTAAAGCCCCAAGATGCCAGGCAGAGGCTTGACTTCGTAAATCAGGCAATTGAGCGCTTTTCAACGTTTACCAACATTTTGTTTCAGATGGAGCTCATTTTCATCTTAATGGACAAGTATATAAGCAGAATTACCGCTACTGGAGTGCAACGAATCCGAAACGCAAGCATCAGAAACCCCTTCATTCGCCTAAAGTGATCGTATGGGCAGTGATGTCGGCGCGAGGAATTATCGGCCCTTACTTTTTTGAAGACGAAAGGCGTGCAATTACAGTGAATTCAGAGCGTTCTGTGGAGATGTTAGACGACTTCTTGGTGCCTGAACTGCAAAACTTTCCTGGCTATAACCAAAGAACATGGTTCCAGCAGGACGGAGCAACGTCACACACGTCCAATACATCTCTGCCACGAGTTCGTGAAATTTTCTTCGGGCAAATTGATCTCCAGGAGAGGTGACATAAATTGGCCTCCACGCAGTCCTGACTTAACCCCTATGGACTTTTTTCCTATGAGGTTATCATAAATCTAAAATTTACGCCAATAAACCGACTTCCCTGGCGCGTTTGAAAGAAAATATCTGTCACGAAATGGCAGCCATCACTGAGTCCACCTGCCGAGCCGTCATAAGTAATTTTATCTACACTCATAGCGTAATGTTCCAATTACATATTCGAAAACAGTTGTTTAAGGATACACTTTTTTCACGCCAGTCTATAAAATTTTAAAAGATTACTTTTCGATACAGCATTTTCCATACTATTTTCATTACAGCTGTATCGAAATAGTAGTTTATGCAACTGTCATATAAATGGGGTTATTAAAACATGAGTGTCTGTTTATCATACGAGGCGTAGCCGAGTATGATAATAGTTTGACACGAGTGTTTTAATACCTAATTATATGCAGTTGCATACACTACTTTATCTACACTCATATTTTCATGTTAAAATTTCGTACCTTAAATTTTTTCAACTTTGCTGGAAGTAACTGCGAGTCAGTTCTGTTGTATCTACGCGTCAAGTATATCAAGCGGCGGGAATTTCACTTCACTACTTTCACATTTATCTATTTATTTGCTTCAAACAAGAAAAAACATTCACAAACACAAATTACAACAATTAGAAAAAAATATTCTGTTTAGCGCGAAAATAATTCCAAATGTACACAATCACAACCACAGACTATGAACTGATCACAAATATAAACAGGAATTTTGAATTTGTTGAAGACATTTAGGTATTCAGCCTACATTTAGCCGTGTCCCGGCGCCCGACAAAAATTTAAAAAAGAAAAGTGTTGCATAATGATTAAAAAGTTATTTTTCGATACAGCTGTAATGAAAATAGTATGGGAAATGCTGTATAAAAAGTAATTTTTTAAAATTTTATAGTCTGGCGTGAAAAAAGTGTATCCTTAAACAACTGTTTTCGAATATGTAATTGGAACATTACGCTATGAGTGTAGATAAAATAACTTTTAAATCATTATGCAACTCTTTTCTTTTTTAAATTTTTGTCTGGCGCCAGGACACGGCGAAATGTAGGCTGAATACCTAAATGTCTTTAACATATTCAAAATTTCCTGTTTATATTTGTGATCAGTTCATAGTCTGTGGTTGTGATTGTGTACATTTGGAATTATTTTCCCGCTGAACAGAATATTTTTTCTAACTGTTGTAATTTGTGATTGTGAATGTTTTTTCTTGTTTGAAGCAAATAAATAGATAAATGTGAAAGTAGTGAAGTGAAATTCCCGCGGCTTGATATCCTTTACGCGTAGATACAACAGAACTGACTCGCAGCTTACTTCCAGCAAAGTTGAAAAAATTATAGGTACGAAATTTTTATTATGAAAATATGAGTGTAGATAAAGTAGTGTATGCAACTGCATATAATTAGGTATTAAAACACTTGTGTCATACTATTATCATACTCGGCTACGCCTCGTATGATAAACAGACACTCATGTTTTAATACCCCCTTTTATATGACAGTTGCATAAACTACTATTACTGTTCGATTAAATGAGTGCCGCGAGCGCGAGGGTCTACATTTGGTCGATATTATTTTTAAGAAATAAATTCCCAAAGTTGTGTATTTTAATAATCAATAAACATTTTTTCGATACACAAGCCGTGTAAAACAAACTTTTTTTTTTAATCGATCCACTAAATATAAACTTTCTTTTGAGACACCTTGTACTTTATGGAAGAAATTACAAACAATATTCCACACCAAACCACTTAATTTTTTTAATTTATTGTGCATCAATTTGCAGTCCGCAGTTGCCCACTAAACTCTAAAATCCTATCATATATTTTTTACTTTTACGTTTTTATTGAACTATCCCGGCGCGACTTCGTTCGCGTGGCGTCCTACCCCTACGCCTACCTTACACCTACTCTCTTTACCCCTACCTACTTCTTGAATCACTCTATCTATTGATCAAAACTGCATTAAAATCCGTTGAGTAGTTTAAAAAATTTAAACGTACATAGACGGCGGGAAGCGACTTTCTTTTATACTATGTATAGATTTAGATTCACAGGAAAATGTCGTAATATTATTGTATTTACATCATTGATACCCACCTTCAGTAAGGATGGTGACTTTAGCATGGAACTCCATGCCACGTTCGAACGTGTCCTTAGGGCTCCCGTCCTTAGCCACGCCCACATCGCCGGTGGCCACGCCCTTTAGCGACCCGTCTTCACGGTATAGAAGCTCTGCGCCCGCGCATCCCGGCCATACCTGGAAATTTGACTCTTATGTGGAATGGTAAAGGGGTGGGTTATGGTTGCACTTCGTTCTTTTATCTATAGTACAGACCTAAGAGGTTTGTTCTCTATGTGGAAGGCCATAGGGGTGGTTTTGACTGCACTGCATTATATTATCTGTATTCAATAAAAACCTTACATTTCGCGCATACACACTCTTGTCATGAAGCTTTAGGAATGTAGCTGTAGTTATTTTATTATAATAGTGGCAGCAACTATTATTTCTTTAATCTTGTTGCCACTGTACTATGTTTTACGTTCTTATAGTTTCATTACAATCAATGACAACAGCACTATAATTAAAATTTAGAACAGTATAAAAAGCCCCATCTGTATGTCAGAATGATACGTTATTCGAGAATCTTGGAAAAAAAATTCATAGCTAGCGGTAGCAATATTTTGACGACAAATACGGAAAACTCTTTTATCACAACCAGCTACGTACAAAGAATATTTAGACCTTTATCACAACTGATTGTGAAACTTGGTTGTGATGGCGCCAGTAGGTCATTTTAACACGACAAAACTTCGGCCAACAATTTGGATGTTACCTAAACAAGACCGGAATTCTGCCAGTTTCAACACAAAATCCCTGAAATTACTCCCTGGACAGTACAACATGGGAGTTCTTCAAGAGTGAAAAGGCGTTTGCGGGGTCGGCAACGCGTTGGTGATGCCCCTAATATTGCAAACGTCCACAGGCTGTGGTGACTGCTTACCATCAGGTAAGGCCGGAAGCTTGTTTGCCACCTTAGTGGTATAAAAAACCTAAAAAAAGGGCCTTACCTCGGCACCGGCGGCCTCCGCTTGCTCTCCCAGCCACCGCACCAGGTGCCCCAGCCGCACTACGTAGTTGCCATGGTTGTAGATGGGGAGACCTGGAAATATAAATATTTGTATAGGTACTGTGAAGATACTTCCGGGGTGTGTAGGGATGTAGCTCTCTTCAATATCTTCCAATATAGAGAAAAGTGATTTAAGAAAAATCACTTAAATGTGTTTTCAGCAGAATCTGTTCAAGGAAAGTAAAACCTAAAGAAGATACATCGAAAATGGACTTTGACTTTCTTTTTAACGGAGGATGTGTGTGTGTTCATTCATACATGTAAAACTTCATATTATAACATAATTCTTATGATTCGCCGACTTAGGAAATAGCCTACAAAGTAACTCAAACACTACACTATACAGTGTATAATTTAGGTTTCTCACCTTTGAACACAGGCAATGGTATTCTTCCAGATTTTGTAAGTAAACCAAACTTGTCAGCAGTGACAGGAGTGTTCATTGGGGCACCCTTCTCTTTCCAGTCTGGTATCAGCTCGTTCAGAGCTATCGGGTCAACACAAGCTCCGGATAGGATGTGACCTCCAGTCTCTGCAGCTTTTTCTAATAAGGTGACACGGACTTCCTGGAATATATACAAATATGTATCAATATCAAGTTTCGTAGAATCAAAGCTTAATAGCAAAAAGCCAAAGGCCATATCATCATCATCCATAAAAGTCCACTGCAGGACTTAGGGCCTCTCCCACGAAAGGGGAGGTTATTGCCATAATCTTCATGCTTGACAGGCCAGTTGGAGATCGCAGTTTTATAAATATAAGAATGGAAAATGCTGCTGCCCATTTTCCAGCCTATGGAGGCTACATATTTTGTCTCGAAAAAATTAATCGCTTTATACGACACCCACAAGTGCAAAGGGTTGGTGCTATTCAACTCTGCCGGACACCGACCAAAGTCCATATAATTGTAGTATATTATCAGTGAGCTGGCGAACATATGACCTGACATGATATGACATGATTGTGTGGAGAATGGTACTTTAGTGAATGACTAACAATAATCATCTTGACGTCTCAAGAGCCTCGGTTAGGGTATCCGACTCGGTTAGGGTATCCGACTCGTAAGTGAGAGGCACCGAGCTCGAATCCCGCTGCGGCCATGTACCAATGACTCTTTTCTGAGTTATGTACATTAGTTGAACACTAACTATTATTTATTATTTACATTAATGACATTATAGAATCGATTATTAATCAAATTATCTTATTTGCTGATGACTGCACGGTGCTTTTTAATAATGAAATTGACATAAATACTACATTGATTAATATAATTGAACGGTTAAAAAATAATAACTTACAACTAAATCTAGATAAAACGAAAATTATCAAATTTAAACAACGAGACAAAAACACTGTTCAAGCAAACGTTACACATAATGAACAAATAATTGAAAATACTAAGGTTACAAATATTTAGATAGCAATATGAGCTGGAGTACACATATCGAATATGTTGGGAACCGAATCAGCCAATCCTCATATGCACTGCACAAATTAAACAAAATAGTAAATCGTGAAACCGTACTAATGGCTTATCAGAGTCTTGTAGTCTCGATACTGAGATACGGGATTATTTTCTGGGGCAATGCAACGGGGAAAGAGACTGTATTTAAGGCACAGAAGCGTTGTTTTAGAGCTATCTGCAATTTAAAACGCACAGACAGCTGCAGACCATTTTTAAAGACCTAAAACTATTAACTTTGCCATCTCTTTACCTGTATGAAATTGCCGTATTTGTACGCACAAATCTGCATATCTTCCCCAGCGTTGGAAGCGCACGACGCCGAGATCAACTGCACGTCCACCCATGCAAGACAGCCATATTTCATAAGAGCGTTTTTGCGATGGCCCCAAAATTATATAATGCTATCCCAAAAACGATTCGCGAAGCAGAGACTCTTGGTAGTTTTAAGAGACAGCTTTACCGTTTTCTTGTCGAAAGAGCGTTATATACGGTTGAAGAGTTCTTTTTGGCGTATGAGCAACGTAAATATTTTTTTCTCTCAATAAATTTACCTGATTAAATGACAATTTGTAATGCTATTGAATTAATTTTGACATATTTTGTAATTGGATTTTCATTATTTTGACTTGTTGATTAATTGTGGATATTGTTTATAAGTTATGGTTAAATTTAATTATTTATTTTAGTATTTTTTATTGACATTTGAATGATTATTGACACTATCTACTGTTGACATTTTAAATTATTAATAACATTGAATAGGTCAAAGTCAAATTTTATAGTGATGTTTTTATAATGCTTAAAATGAATAATTTAAAATATTTGTAAATGAGTATCTATTTTGATTAATGACATTATTTAAATTCGTAAATTTGTTAATATTTCTAAAATTTGTATGCCAATGGCAGGTCGCAGAGGCTCCATTCTACTTAAACTGTACCTAACAACTGTATAACCTGTGTACCACAAATGATTAAATGATTGATTGACTAAGCGATGCTCTTACGGTGAGGGAGACCATTGTGATGAAACCTGCACATTCAGGCGACTGAATGTGTAACCATGATCCAATCTGGTCAGGCTCCCCTGGTAGCAGGGTCATGGAGGTCAGATGACAGTCGCTCCACTGTAATTAGCTGATCTGCCGAATCCTGGACCATGGTCAAGGCGGACCCCGGGCCCTCGTCCGCGAGAGCACAACCGGGACATTAACGCCAAGATGATTATAATCATCTTGACGTCAATACCCGGTTGTGCTTACGCGCGCGAGGGACTAGGGTCCGCCTTGACCATGATAGAGGATTTAGCAGATCGGGTAATTACAGTTATGTGTGTTGAGTTATAGTGAATGACTGTTTATTAATGACTCACGCAGTAGCTACGCAAAAATGTTAATCATAAGTTGCTAATGAACTAGCCTAATCATACAAGACCATCATCGTCACCATCGTCAAAAGGCGTGACCTATGTATGTAACTATTATCACCATTTATAGTGGGAGACTTCCACTATTGAATAAACAAGCCTATTTTTTATCTTTATTTTTATTAACAACATTTTGCCTTATAGTAAGTGACAGGAACCTCCTTTTAAGCATTTAATGCCTGTATTAGGAGTTACCACTACATTCACATATATAATTAGCCGGTCTTCCAATACGCCATCTTCAAAATGCATGATGTTACGTATGTGTGAATGTATCATAATCTATAATGGGAAACTTCCACTATTTGACAAAAACTCCTATGATGGTTACCACAACCTTTACCATTATTATTCATATTCATATTCATATTTATTAGCTTCCATAAAGATAATACAATAACATTGTTATGTACATACAATACAGACCCGGTTGGGCGCAGCATTTTGGGAGAGAGGAGGCTTTAAACTTACAATGCTAATGGAATAATTTATACCTATTGACTATTTAAGTATTTACATATCCATTATATATATTATTTATCAGTGAGTTTTACTAGTATTGTAAATCAATACTCTATAGTAATTATCTAATACTTTGTACTTTTATTTTTATTACTTAAACTACTTATACTTAAATAATGCACCCTTACATTGACGCCTATTATTGCACTTTCGTAGTAGTTTCGTAGCACTTTCAGATTACCATTGTTTATTTATTACAGTATGGTTTAAGAGATTTTTTAATATTATTAGAGGTAAATTATGTGTTTAACTAGATAGATATGAGTTATATGTATTTAGAACTTAACAGAAGGGACGGAATACGATCTAATTATTTTGCTATCGTATCGCTGGACTTAGGACTTATTATTCGATGGACTTAGGATACTAGACATTTTATATAATAAGCAACAGTAGTTTTATTGATTTCATCCAGCTAGTGCTATAAATACTTACTGATCCTTTTTCTTCGGCAATCTGCCTTGCTCTGATCGCCGCAGCCATACCCGCAGGCCCTCCACCAATGATAAGGATATCCGTCTCCTCCGCTATACGTTCCATGTTGACTTCTATAAGAAATCAACAACAAAACAACATTATTCGATTTGTATTTGGTGTCCTTACCTAAAAATCTAAATAATGAGCAAAATGCATCCATTCAACAGTCAACTATGGAACACACTTTAAAAAGTTAACCTCTGCACTCTACTCTCTGTTATTGGACTTCGAAAATTTTACCTGTGGATCCAGAGGACCCACAACTGTAGTTAAGGGTGAAGATAGGTTGCACAACAACTTTAATATGTAGGTATTTTCCATTATAGATGGGTCAATGTTGTGTAATAAATTTAAATTAATATTTTGAAAGAAATTACCAAAGTAAGCACCTATGAAAACAAAAGGTTTGAAACATAAACATCAGATAGCAAGTTTGGATCGCAACTATTTTCGTATTTACTTATATGATGATAACGCAACGAGATTGAAATAAACACAAATCTGTAATCAGTAAATGTTCCTTATATGACATACCTTTCCATCTTGGGTCCTTATCTCTGGGATGGATTGTATAATGTGTAGTTATTTTTGGATAATCGGAATATAACCTTCTGGCAGCATATGTTAGCCTCCCCACTGAAAATAATTGAAAAGATTATGTACAACTTTCGACGTCTAACAAAATCAAAACAAATGACTAATAAGTTGAACTTTGTACTTTTAGTATTTTAATAAACATTGCGTAATTATGGAGTATTATGCAGTAAAACCAATCTTTTAATTAATTCTACATCATTATAATAGCTAGTAAAGCCTGAAAACAATTACTATTATTCAGAAATACTTATTTATTAAAAGTTTGTAAACAGCTGATATGCTACGTCATTAAAACAACCTCAATTGGTTTTATGGTAACAAAACTATACTAGCATATATTTATACACAGTCTTTACCATTATTTACAAACAAAATTATTCACTGAAATGGCCATTTTAAATTAATAAAATATTTATTTACCCTGACGAGCCGAACTAACAAGTGCCACCGCCATTTTTCACGACATAATGTGTTCCATTTCACATCCTGGTGAGATCGATCAAAGTACAAGGTTGTATAATGTTGTGTTGTTTTGATAAGCGGACTTTGATCACCCTTTCAGAAGTTTTATACCGAGTTCTTTATCGAAATGATCTCTTAATGTTATAATATTAATCTCGAAGATAGCGATAAATTGATAATAAGAAATTTTAGTAAAATGAAACGTTACAGTTGCCTGCAGGCGCGAATATTCAAAAAATAATCGGAGAGCAGCGTCTATCCTCGCCCATCGCCCATGTTGTGTGATGTGGGCCATGTGGGGCCGTAATGTATCTTGGGAAAAGTCACCATACTCGTTATCATTATCCCAGCGGTCAATCCCGACTTCTGAAAGAATCCGCTTTTCTACTCTTTCTTCCCCACTTCGCCCGGGCTTTATCATCCTCGCGTGGTTATCGTATGCCTTTGGGCCACGCAACCGGCTCAATGATGTCTATCCATCTCTTCTTGGGCTTTTCTTGGGATGACTCTCCTGAATTTTGGATTTGGTTTTAGAACCAATTGCCTCGTTTTCCTGAAACGAGTTCGAGCGAGTGAATTCTGTTTATCTGCAGAGAATGTTCTCCGAACTCGTGCAGCACGGATCCGAGGTAGATAGATAGGTACTTGAATTTTTCTGTTCTATTAACAGCTTCGTTCGCTACATAAGTATGTAGAATGTAATAATGTTGAAGAACAAAGGCAAATACGGACAGATGTAGTGTGAATATCTAATACAATGTGGCCTGTAATGAAAAAATGCGAAAGAAATCAAATATTTTTAATGCTTTTCGTATTGGTTGCATCAATGACTGAATGTGTAACCATGATCTAATCTGAATGAATCTGACTCTGGTCAGGTTCCCCTGTTAATAGGATCGCGGGGCTCAGGTGGCAGTTGCTACACTGTAGTTACCTGTTCTCCAAAATCCTTGATCATATTGAGACGGACCCCGGTCCTCGCGCGCGAGGACACAACCGATATATTGACGCCAAGATTATGATTATTATTCCCATTGGTTGTATCCTTAAAAGGAGGAAAACCATGTACGTTTAAATTTAATACTTAGAAGTACGTTTTCTGGAGCTATTAAACGCTGTGTGTGTTTGTATGTTTATAACATCGTTACGCCTACACGGATGAAAGGATTTGGATGAAATTTGATTGGTACCTAGATATAAAAGTAGCCTATATCTGGAATAAGATATGCCTATATCTTTTTCTACATCCAATTCCCCTCCCTCAATCGCGATATAAAGTCTATTGCACGCGGGCGGAGCGTTATGTTAGGATTAGCACCAAAGATTTTGACATATAGGACTTTTTACGGTAAACAACAACAAACGTTCAGAATGACAAATCAGTTTATTAAAATAACTTAAACATAGTTATAGTTAAAATACATGGGATAGTAAAATTAATAATTAAGTAAGTTATTTCACTGGTTTCATCTGCCACAGGCCGTCGTTGAGATAGTGGCAATTTTCTATGCCCACGCCTTTGTTTACTTTGCCTCTGAAAATAAAAATAACGTAAGTACACTAAATAAACACTACACACTTATTTACTAAATACATCTACAGCCCATAATAGTCCACAGTTGTGCTTGAGCCTCCTTAACATTAGTGGACGACACGCCACAATCTCCACGCTTAGAGATCGCAGTCAAAACACACTACAGAAAACGTTGTTCATTTTCTGTTCTGTGGAGAATCTCTCTTGTAGATCAAACCTAGTCTGGCCTTGTAAGACATTGGCCTTATTCGACACCCTAAAAGGAAGGGGTTTTTTACTATATTCTACTCGGCAGGACACGTCAGGCTCTTAGAATAAATAAACACCTTTAATTTTCTATCAATACTAGGGAGCCAGCAGACAGACTACCTATAGATATATATAGCCCATACCATACTATATATATATACAGTGGTGGACATGTAATTAGAAACACTTCATTTGAACTGTTGAAGTTTAAATTCAACTGGAAATATTCATGAAAAAATGTAGATTAAATAACTAATTATCATGCAACAATATAGCCACCAAATTTAAATACTAGTAAAATATAAAAAAAAAAACCTGTGAAAGCTTTAACCAGAAAACAGTTTAAACCAATGTATGACTATTATCGGTTACTAGCCGCTTGGACGCCTAATTAGAAACACTTTAAAGTATACACGGCTCCCTATATTTTTTAAATTGAAAAAGAAAACTTTCTTTTTCGCCTTTTCTATCGTTTTGGCGGCAATTGAACATCAATTTGGAATTTTGAGGTTAATCAGTTTTGTCGAAAATGGGCAAAAATAAAAGTTGTGACGCGTCGACTCGGCAAATAATTGTTAATTTGCATTTCGATCAAAAGTAGACATATAAGTATGAAAATAGCTGACCATTTGAAATGTTCTGTAAAAAAAGTTTTTAATGCTATGGACCATTATAAAAGACACGGAACTATTGAAAATTTTCTTAGAAAGGCTCGACCGAGGAAAACATCGCCTAGAGAAGATATGCTAATCGTGCGTGTTGCCAAACAAGACCCATTTAAAGGCTCCAACCAGATTAAAAATGAAATTTTTTCGCCTGATGACCCTAGAACTGCTCCTCAAAATTGGTACGCCGAAGATTACTGGAAGCTAAATTGTGTGGGAGGGTTTCTCGTAAGGTACCGCTTCTTACTAAGCAACACCGAGAGAAGCGATTATTATTCGTGAAAAAATATGCTAACTGGACGGTACGAGAATGGAAAAATGTTTTATTTTCAGATGAAACAAAAATAAACATGGTAAATTCAGACGGAAAGCGCTACGTTAGGCGTCCAATAAACCATGCTTTCAATTATAAATATACAAAGAGCACAATCAAACACGGTGGTAGAAATATTAAAGTATGGGGATGTTTTTCCGGATGTGGAGTTGGACCCGTTCGAAAGATTGAAGGTACAATGGATCAATTTCAGTACAAACACCTTTTAGAGGAGACAATGATTCCCTACTCTGACGACCATTTGCCTGTAACGTGGATCTTTCAACATGACAATGACCCTAAACATACTGCTAACAGTGTCAAATATTTTCTTAGGGAACAGCGTATTTTCATCTTAGACTAGCCTGCAAATAGTCCAGATTTAAACCCTATAGAAAATCTGTGGCGTGACGTTGAAAATAAAGTCTCCAACAAACGCAACTCTAATCAAAACAACCTTTACGAAGCTTTTGTCGAGGCATGGAACTCAATTCCACTCGAAAAATGTCTGAAATTGCTTGAATCAATGCCACGCCGTTGAAAAGCTGTCATTGATAACAAAGGCTACGCAACTAAGAATACTTACTAAATTTAGTTAAGTATAATTAGTAAATTATAACTAAATTTAGTAATCTGAGAACAGTATAGCGTAAATAATATAATAGTTATTACTTAACAAATAAATTATATAATTATTCCCTGTATCTTTCTGTTGTTTCTAATTAGTTGTCCTTTGTTGTTGATACCTTTAAAGTCATTAAGATGTCTGTCCGTTATTTTATATATCAACAACGGTCGTTAAGTAAGATCTTTATTGCATTTTTAATCAATTATAAGTAATTTTACATATTTTATACTATTTGTTGTTTCATTTCCAAATAAATAGTGTTACGGCAAAGTATCTTGTGTAATGTTCAAGATTTGTTGGAAGTGTTTCTAATTACGTGTCCACCACTGTATATTTCATTTATTTCAGGCAACTAAGGCCCATATTTATAAATACACAAACGACATAAATACAAAATAAACTGATACAAAATACAGACAAAGAGAAACCCCTATGTATTAACCTCTATTTATGCTCCCGGCGGACCCTGGGCCCTCGCTTGTCACGCAGCAGCGCAACCGGGACATAGCGTCAAAATTATGATGATGACTTCTCAATGTGCTCTATAACCGCAAGTGCGTTGTCACTACGAGGACTAACCTGACCACCTCCTGGTTGTAATTACACTGGCTACCTCATCCGGAACACGACCATGCAAGGATCATTGCTTGGCAGCCTGTCAATCCTTGGCAGTCCCGACGAATTCCTCTGCTGGTCATTCTAGCTAAGATGCATTCTATTTACGTGATCGACAATAGAACAGAAATGATTTGACATATATGATTGAATGATTGATGATGTAATAAATGATTTTTATTTTTATTTATTTACTTACATAATAAAAAAAGTGATATATGCGATTGGTTGCTACCAGTTGCATTAGAATCACTACGATGCGGGCTTTAAGCGATAAGGCCGCCGGTTGCTTATTCTTTTTGTCCTTTGTTTTTGTTATTATTTGTGTATAAGCAATAGAGTGCTTTCATTCATTTATTCATTTTTCTTTAAAAATTTTTTTTCATAAAATAGATAGGTATTTGACTGCCATCACACCTGGTGTTAAGTGCAGATGCAGTCCACGATGGCGCATACCTGTCTATTAGGTAGCTATTCACTCTTGTCTTAAAGAGGCCCAAGTTGTAGCGCTCATTCCTGCAGGCTCGACAAACTTACATATCATCAGTGGACAGCGACATGAGCCCCACGGCCAGCGCGTGCTCCTTCCCCTCCGCCATGACGACCACCACCTGTCCCTTGTCGACGGGCGACATGCCCGCGCCAGGGGACGTCATCGTTCATTCATTCATTCATTCCTGCAAGCCTGTCAAACTCACATATCATCAGTGGACAGCGAGGTGAGCCCCACGGCCAGCGCGTGCCCCTTCCCCTCCGCCATGACGGCCACCACCTGCCCCTTGCCGACGGGCGACATGCGCGCCCCCGGCGATGTAAGTCCCGGACACATTATGTTGGCGCCGCTCAGGACGAAGCGGATTGCGCCCTTGTCCACCTGCTGCATTGGCAGGAAGAACGGGTCTGTCGAGAGAGAAAAAAGATTTTTTTTAATAATATAGTTTTCGTTTCGTTCATATGAAGTTCGCGGACATGACCATAGAACATCATCATCATTGTCTTAGCATTTATCCCGGCCTCTGCCAGGGTCCGCTTTCCTACTCATTCTCCTTACTTCGCCCGGTCTTCGGCATTCTCGGGACATAGGTCGTTGACTCTCGCATCCGACTCAGCGATATCAATCCATCCATAGGGGTAGCAAGAGCCTATAAATTTAAATACACAAACAGGCAAGCGGGCCGCCTGATGAAAAGTGGTCGCCGCCGCCTATGGACATCAGCAACACCAGGGGCGCTACTAACGCGTTACCCGCCTCTGAGGAGACTTCTTATATACCTCTTGAACGATCCCATGCCATACTTAATAGTCCAAAGGAAACACTGTGGCCCCAAAAGGGACCCACAAAACGAGACAAATCTATCTACTTGTGAAGGGAGGTTCGTGGCTACTACGTAAGCCGGTGCTGGCGAGGAGATGGTCTAATTTCTCGCTATCAGATATGTTGAAGCGTAATAAGCAATCATATATGGAAATAAAAAAGGTGCGTCGGTGGCCGAGCGGTTTAGTATCCGACTCGTAAACGAGAGGTATCGGGTTCGAATCCCGCTGCGGCCATGTACCAATGACTCTTTTCTGAGTTAAGTGCATTAGTTGAATTCTAACCGATGCTCTTACGGTGAGAGAAAACATCGTGATGGAACCTGCAAATTCTGGCAACTGAATTTGTAACCATGATCCAATCTGGTCAGGTTCCCCTGGTAACAGGGTCACGGAGGTCAGACGGTAGTCGCTCCACTGTAATTACCTGATCGCCAAATCATGTATCATGGTCAAAGCGGACCCCGGGTGCTCGTGCTCGAGAGCATAACTGATGATTTTTATTTTTTATTTATTATTATATGGTAATAACAAAAATTACGAATGAGTAGGTAAATAAATAAACCACGTACACTTGTGCAGCAGCCGCAACGTCGGCATCCAGGACCCCTCGCGGTGCCGGAAGAACAGCAGCTCACCGGCGCTGTTCACCATTATCTCGATGTGGTCATGGCTGTGGATGGTAACATGGACTATTTTATAGGCAACTCGTTATTATCAAAGGAAAGCCTGTTGAACGCTGCTCTGAGACTTTTTAAATATAAATGGAGGGAGGCATAGAGCAAGCGGGTCACCTATGAAACAATAACCAGTGGAGAGCGGAACCATGTTGCTTTTTAGGGGTAGAGGTAAGCGTCGCTGAATGCCATTGGCTGATGCCGCGCGGTTGATGAACTAACTAAGTTGACTCCGATTGGCGAAAAAGTATTTCTCGTATACCAAAAACAAACAATAAAAGCAAGGTATGTACACTTCTAGGTCCTTGATCGTTCCCTCTGTGCCTGGACTGGTTAAGTAATGGCTAAGCAATGGGATTTTCCCCTTCGTATAATCTGATCTGTTCAGCTTGCCCTATCTTTGGTCGCATCGACACCATCATCATCATCTTGGCGTTAATGTCCCGGTTGTGCTCTCGAGAACGAGGGCCCGGGGTCCGCCTTGAACATGATCCAGGATTTGGCAGGTCAGGTAATTACAGTGGAGCGACTGCCATCTGACCTCCATGGCCTTGCTATCAGGGGACATCGCATCGACACCACCTACCACCAATTGAGATGGTGACCAGAGGACCAGCTAGCATGTAATAAAAAGGTTAAGGCGAGATGATGGTCAGATGCCTAGTAATGTACAAAAAATAAGATATGTTAACAGAAATGCCATGTAGGGCGTCAGATTATCGATCACGTTTGTCGCCATCTCGACCACTACTGCGCATACCTGTATTCTTCTTTTTCTACTTATCGTGTCAATATTGTAATAGGTTAGTTTATTACTATTTATATTTTTCCAGTCTAAAACTGACAGACGCGGATGGCACTGTCTGAGGCTTGACATAGATCTTCAAGCGAACAGGAGCGATCTGCGCTATAACTGCCGTGTCAGATACTATGGGCAAAATATGTCTATCGGGTCATCAGAATCTGCATGCCGACAGAGTCACGCAATTATGCACATAAGGCGCTGTCCTAATTGGCAGCGGTCGTGCGACGGGCGGTTTTGAGGTCTCCTATTGGTCAGGCGACGTCCATCGTACAACCATGGTCGCAAGACCGTTGCCAATTAGGACAGTGCCTAAGACTTCTATTTACTTATACTGTGATGACACATCACACTCACCACTTAACAATCCTGAAGGTGTCCTTCTTGGGGAGCACCTGGTCCACGTAGGACTCCAGGTGGGGGTACAGCTCCAGCAGCCGCGCCCGGATGCCCTTCTGCACCGAGGACTTGAGCTGCTGCACGCCAGAGATGCTCTCCTTCTCGTCGAACCTGGAAATAGATCGCAGGCAATTCTTTAATAGGTATATCTCTACAGGCAATCGGCTCCCGAGACTGTTCAAGTCTCATGTCCCCAGCAGTAGACCTTGGTCCCCCTGGCTTCGCCATCGGCATTAGCAGGCCCTAAAGAGTGGAGAGCTTCGGTAAAGATACAGGGCCTAAGAAGTCTGCACTGAGAACGGCTAGACTGTCTAAAAAGTCAAACGAATTGGGAAATTATAAGATTGAACAAAATCAACAAGTAAGCAAAACTGATTGCATAATGAAGACGTACGTCTGTATACAATATACAAGCTTCTAACTTCGCGAGGTCGCAATTGCTGGATAAGTTCAAGTTCGCGGTCAAATGCCAAGGGGAAACAAGTTGCACTCGAAACTCATTTCCTTTGTAAATGTCCTTTCGCGTGGGAGCCATTTCAAAAGGTCGCACAGTTCATACAACCCTCATTTGCAACGCATTGGCGATACTCTTGGTGTTGCTAATGTCTATAGGCAGTGGTGACCACTTTCCATCAGATGGCCCGCTTGCCTGTTTTCCTACCGTATGACATAAAAAAAAATCCACAACAAGAGACTAATACAAGGACACAACTATCTAGTACGCTTGTTAGTTGTTATGCATTTTGTTACGTAGCCACGAGATTTCTCTGCGAAATGCGGTTGAAGTGGTTACGTTGCCATTGACGACCTGAATATCGCAGTGCAGGGGTCACCACGGAATATTATGACTGTTAAAATCCTATCCGTAAGCCTTCGAGGTACATTTAAAAACAAAACCTGACCTCGTACAGCGTGGATGAAATGACAGAACTGAACCGAGGTCATCGGTCTTCTTTCCTTGTTCGCGACCCAGAAGGTATTAGTGTTATGCTGAGACATGTGTCAAGATAGACACAAAGATGCGCAAAGACTATATGTTGGAGGCTATTTGTAAATATGTGTACAAATATTTCAGTGGGAAGTCGCTTGTGCAAATATCTTTGTACAAACATTTGTACACATCTTGACACATGTCTGTGTCCGGCTTTGCCGATGTCCATGGGCAGCATGATCTCCCTGAAGTCTTTGAATGAAGCGCAACACTTGACTTGAGTTTAAAGAGAAGTTTGCACATATTTGTTAACGTTGCTCGACCATATTGACAGATAAATTTTACTTTTTTTTATATCACTAAGGTGGCAAACAAGCTTACGGACTCACTGTAGTAGTTACTCGCCACTGCACTTGTACTTGCCACTCGCCACTGTCCTTGACAGTAGTATTTATAAAAAACTAGTGGAGCCGGCGCGACTTCGTTCGCGTACACCTACTTTACCTCTAACTTAACTTTTTCTTGCTCTTGAACCACTCTTAACTATTGTTGAAAACCGCATTAAAATCCGATGGGTAGTTTAAAAGATTTTAGCATACACAGATATATAGGGACAAGAAGCCTGGAAGCGACTTTGTTTTACACTATGTGTATAGAAAACGCGTAGGTAATATTTTAGTAGCAACATTTCCACGTACGAAAACATTATTAAATCGTCTAGATATAGTAGACATATCATTTATTTTCCGTCCAACCAACTGTAGTTCCGTGAAACGCGTATTTGTTTTTAAGCCGATTTGTATCCACGTGTCCCCGCTAACTGAAAGGGCTTCGCTATCCTATAAATAACCTCGAACCGCACGTGACGGCGGCGCATCGTACGCAGGGTAAAATTAGTGTATACGCTATGCCGCATTATGCGCTTATTACATTTGACAAATTCAGTTACTAAATTTAGAAGCAAAATGCGTGAGAGCAAATCAAAGTGGAATGTTTTCCTCACAGAATAAGGTCCATTTTTGTATAACTTATATTATGTTACATGTCGCTCCGCTTTTCGAAAGCTGTGATACAAAAATGGACTTATACACTTTGAAACGCTCACACGCCGTTTGCTTCTGAATTTAGTCGACTAAATTTAGCCAGGTGTAATAAGCGCCTTAGCCGTGTGGTGTCCGGCAGAATAGAATAGCACCAACCCCTTACACTCGTAGGTGTCGTACAAGGCGACTAATGTTTTCGAGGCAAAAGATCTAGACTCTATAGACTGGAAAATGGGCAGCAGCGTTTTCCATTGTTATACTTACATATAACACTGCGATTTTCAACCCGCCTGCCGAGCGTTAAGATTATAGCAATCCTCCCCTTTCGTGGGAGAGGCCCTAAGATCTGCAGTGGACTGATATGGGCTGTGATGATGATCCGCTATGCGTCTAACGAAGGATGTTACGAAAAACGTGCGAGGTACGTACCGACGCACAGTGGGCTGAAAATCGAGCTTCATAGACATAGGCAACTCAACTTTTAATGTGTCGTTTTTTTGGCGGGAATTGCTTCCATGAGCTATAACTATACATAAAAATGTTATCCGAGTTAACTCTGCGCAAAAACAAATGAATTATATTTTTTTTACGAAAAAAATGTATGGAGCCAATATGAAAAATCCAGTTATCTCTGAAACCGCTAGGAAAACCGTAATATCCTTACAGATGGTTATAAAACTAATTATTCATGATTTTTTGACATACTCCATATAACGGTTACTGCTGCAGATTTTTTTTTAAAAATCGTCGAAATATTTTATTTATTTATTTATACACGGTTCCTTTCGGTGAGAATTTAGCAACACGTTAAATCATATAGTATTAGGCTTGGTTCCTAGAAATAGTAGGTAGATGTAGGTAGGGTAAATTCTCACCGAAAGGAACCGTTTATAAATAAATAAATAAAATATTTAGAAGATTTTAAAAAAAAAATCTGCAGCAGTAACCGTTATATGGAGTATGTCAAAAAATCATGAATAATTAGTTTTATAACCATCTATAAGAATATTACGAAAAAAATGTATGGAGCCAATATGAAAAATCAAATTATCTCTGAAATATTTTGCTTGGTTATAAAACTAATTATTCATGATTTTTTGACATACTCCATATAACGGTTACAGCTGCAGATTTTTTTTTTAAATTATTGAAAAAAAGTATTTTCAAATTTTAAATGGTAGGCAAATATATTTGCTCAAATGTTTAGTAGGTATATATATAATAGGTATATGTATATAAAAACCGTTTAATCAAATTGATAATTGTTTATATTGATAATTTACATTTATATAAAATGGTGGGTTACAAAAATGTGGTTTTTATTAATATAATATGTATTGATAATAAAAAGATAGTAATTTATAATATCTTACAAACTATTGATAAGAAGAAACTTAACTTCTTCACTTTTTATTATTATGTACAAGTAATAAGAAATAAGGAATAACAATAGCATGCAATAATATTATTGAAATAAAAAAAATAACAAAAAATAATTAAATATGACTTAATCTAAAACACATTATTCAGTTTATTCATTTTCCTTATCACTCTCGTCGTCTTGGGTATCCATTTCTGAGTCATAATGCACATTGGAAACATCTAGAAACTCAAAGTCAGTTTCTCGAAACTGAATTATCTCGAGAGTTTCAGAAAAATACTGCTGCCTTTTCTTGGTATCTAACTTGGGCCTTTGTGCACTTATTATAGGATCTGAAGAAATAATAAGCATATTAAGGATATCTTGATTACTATCTTGCCTGTTCTTTTTCCGCGAATGATGTTCTCGAAACCTTCTAAAATCTTTATTTCGAGCTTCTGATGCTTCTTCTGAGAGACTTCCAATCGGTACAATATCATTATTTTGGATTATATCTGCCCCGTGTATAAGTATTTTATGGACGGTTGAAGACATATAATACCAGTCATATAACTCCACGTACTTTTCTGCGGTTTGGCGAGCATAATCTTTGAACTTACTGACATCGATGTTCTCACCCGAAGTGATTGTTTGCAAAATTACAGCAAATCTTCTTACAAGTTCTTCATCCAACCCGGTAATGGCTGCAGTTTTATTTGGGAATTCAAAGAACCTTCTTGCTGTATTTCCGTCATTGGTAGTTCCCGAGCCTTGTTTTACGATGTCAATCAAAAGATTGAGTTCATTTTTGAACTTATCCTGGATAATCTTTTTTCTTCTTTTTAACATTTCTTTGTGCTCATTTCCTCTCGCTGCCCACTCTTTGAAATCAAGTCTGTACGAAATATGTAACAAACATTCCATACAATTAATACGGGCGTGTAGAGATGACAACCCAAATTCGTAAACGGCAGCGGACACGGTCTTTGACGTCACAGCATCCAAACGGTTCATTTCAGTTGGTTTTGCTAAACACAGATAGCATGATGAATTTGATCTGGCATCAGATAGGTACGTGCAGACTTTAGCATCGATCATTGTCATCATCAGTTGATGGTTCACCTTATTTCCATTATTGCACTCTGTGGGAATAAGAGCCTTGATTTCATCATCCATGTGTCTTTTATTATCAATGACGACTGCTTCGCTCTCCTTCACAAAAGTAAACTGAACTGGGCGACAATACGCCGCTGAGCACGGTTTCGGGTTCGTCCATAAAGTGTTGTCTCCATCAGTCAGTTTAAGTGGCACTAAGGACGTCATAAAAATGCTGGAATCATCTTGCTCACCCTCCATTTTCTGCTTGTATCGGCTTTGGTTTGAAGCACCATCAAATCCCCACTTTGATATCAGTTTCAAATGTTTATTTTGCACATTGTTAGAAAGAGTGTGGAGGATTCTCTTCACTGTGATGTCAAGTAAACTTTGAAGTGTAATCCTGGCTGATGAATCCGTCACCGACACTGCTTGCTTTGGCGGATAGCATTCAAGCTTCGCTTGTTGCACTTTATAGTACGATGGATAAATGTCCTTAGCACCTTCTCTAATGGCCGTCTCTCGCAATGTGATATATTGCCACTTCGATAGTTTTAAAGAGAGCAATAATCCAAGCGCTTTTTCTGGGGTAAATATATCAGTTTTCACAGTTTTTTTTATTGATTCCTTAATTTGACCAGCTGCTTCAGGATTTTTTAATATATATTCGATGACAGATGCGATATCCTCGTGGCCTTTCTCTTTTAAACGTAGTGCAGCTGTATATGCCAATTCACTTGGGTCTTCGTCTTTATGATCATCAGATCTTCTCTTTTTCTGTTTGCTTCCTAGATCTTCAAAAGGTTTTCGAAGTATCTTGGTCATTGTTCCAACAGAGGATGATGTCGATGGCTCTGGTGAGACTGGTCGTTCATCAACAGTTGCTTCTTGAGTGTTTAACATTGTTTGTACGCAACTTGGCCAATCGATATTTGCTTGTAGCCAATTATCGTACTGTTTTCTGAATGTATCTTTAATTCGGTGAGATCTCTGCCATCTCTGTGATGCAGCTCGTGTGAATTTCCGACAAAATTCTTTTAAAGTCACACAATCTTCGGCACCAATGCAATCGCCTAAGCGAGACATAACTGCACCAAACAATACTTTATAGTCAAATGAAGTACTTTCACTTTTTAGAAGAACAAACAAGTCTAAATTAGTTATTAAACTTTCCATTCTAACACTTTTCAGTCGCAGGACAAATGTAATGTTAACGGTTACAAAGTTTTGTAAATACTAAATTATAACACAAAATTTTAGTCCTTTTATTGTAGTGGTCGCTCATTAGTTAATTACTACCCTCATTAAGGGTAGTTACCTAATGATCATTAGTTAACTACCCTTAATGATGATCATTAGTTAACTACCCTTAATGAGCGACCACTACAATAAAAGGACTAAAATTTTGTGTTATAATTTAGTATTTACAAAACTTTGTAACCGTTAACATTACATTTGTCCTGCGACTGAAAAGTGTTAGAATGGAAAGTTTAATAACTAATTTAGACTTGTTTGTTCTTCTAAAAAGTGAAAGTACTTCATTTGACTATAAAGTATTGTTTGGTGCAGTTATGTCTCGCTTAGGTTACGGGTATACGGTTTTCCTTGCTGTTTCAGAGATAATTTGATTTTTCATATTGGCTCCATACATTTTTTTCGTAATATTCTTACAGATGGTTATAAAACTAATTATTCATGATTTTTTGACATACTCCATATAACGGTTACTGCTGCAGATTTTTTTTTAAAAATCTTCGAAATATTTTATTTATTTATTTATAAACGGTTCCTTTCGGTGAGAATTTACCCTACCTACATCTACCTACTATTTCTAGGAACCAAGTCTAATACTATATGATTTAACGTGTTGCTAAATTCTCACCGAAAGGAACCGTGTATAAATAAATAAATAAAATATTTCGACGATTTTTAAAAAAAATTCTGCAGCAGTAACCGTTATATGGAGTATGTCAAAAAATCATGAATAATTAGTTTTATAACCATCTGTAAGGATATTACGGTTTTCCTAGCGGTTTCAGAGATAATTGGATTTTTCATATTGGCTCCATACATTTTTTTCGTAAAAAAAATATAATTCATTTGTTTTTGCGCAGAGTTAACTCGGATAACATTTTTATGTATAGTTATAGCTCATGGAAGCAATTCCCGCCAAAAAAACGACACATTAAAAGTTGAGTTGCCTATGTCTATGAAGCTCGATTTTCAGCCCACTGTGCGACGATACGATATCGTTAATACGCGATAAGGTTTCGTCATGGCTGGTGTTACGCTATGACACAGAATATTAAACTGAACGGAGGGATATGTTGTCACGGAATATGTGTAGTACTACTTATAGGTATTCTATGACTGTAGATAGGTTAAACTAGTAACAGTAACTTTTTTATGGAAAGTGGTTACCGTTGCCTATAGATGTTAGCAACACCAGGAGTGCAAACGCTTTTATTAATTAAAAAAACGGCAGCAGCACAAAGGCAAATGCCTCTATACTACCAAAGCCACGGTTCCCCAAATCCCCACCCCATCGAGCACTGGTAGGCATGCCATAAATTTTCAAGAAAATTTAGGAAATTTCCACTTAGGGTGTCAAAAAAATAATATTCATTTAAAAAAGATAGTATCATCAAAGTATGTATATGTTTTTATTTTATTTATTGTACTTCTATGGTTTTTTCAACTTGTATGACACCCTTAAGTCGAAGGGGTTGGTGCTTTGGTACATATGGTACCGGAGACTACATGACAAAATAGTGAAATTTTTTTTTACTTATGTAGATGGGGACGTACTTTTTATTAGTAAAATGTGTATTTTTGACCAAATCGCTCTTATTATACCCGACGAATGTGTTTTCACTCCATTTTATACAATATGCGTTTGCATACTTTTCGCACGCGTACCTACTTATTTTTACGCGAATTTCCTAATTTTGACAAAATTGCAAACTTTTAAATTTCAAGTACGCTGCACAGGGATGCAATTCCTAATTTTGATATAGCTTACTAATCTCGTTCTCTCAAATCAAAATACCTACTGTAAAAAAATGTGACACCTCCAGCTGTCGCGTCCGCTAACTCTATATAATACCTAATTGAAATCACATTCAGTGGACAACTGAATTTGAGACATAATAATCCACTGCCTATAAACATTTGCAATACCAGGGGCATCACCCACGCCTTGCCGACCCCAAAAACCTTTTCACTCCTTTCTTGAAGAACTCCATGTTGTACTCTCCAGGGAAAACCTCTCCTAGTAGTTCATTCCACAACCGACTATTCCACAAAGCATGTTATAGCCTGTGGCCAACATAGATGACGTAGTACAATTATCTAGTGCCATATGCAATGGCCAACTGAGCTAGACAATAGCCTCTAGATGTTTGAATAAGCTCACCTCTATTTGTACATCAGTTTACTCACAGCTCACATTGTTAACGGGTTCTTAAGGTCAGGAATTACGTAAAGCGTTGGTTGTGAAGGACCTTTACGGCGGATAACGAGTGTGTTCGCGATTTCTGATAGGTGAGCGTTCGATAAAGAGATAAGTAGATAGGTAGAGCTCGTCTAAGCTGAAATGACGCGCCCCACTATCGCATTAACGCACACAATCAAATTTAAAATATGGACGCAATACATATACAAATGCCGTTGTAATTGGTCATTCAGTTGCCGGTGAGACTCAAACGTAGGAGCACGCGTCGTTCGATTGACTCGATCGTCGTCGCACTCACACATCGAAATCAACTAATTAAGTAGTGGGGCGCGTCATTTCAGCTTAGACAAGCTCTACATAAGTATCTGTACCTAGTTATAGCACACTAGCGAACCCGGCGCGACTTCGTTCGCGTACACCTACTTTACCCCTACCTACCCTTTTTTCTTGCTTATAAGCGTCCTCTTGAATCACTCTATCTATTGCTGAAAACAGCATTAAAATTAGTTACGTAGTTTAAAATATCTTAATGTACATCCACAGGCTGCGGTGACTGTTTACCATCAGGCAAGCCGTAAGCTTGTTTGCCACATTAGTAGAATAAAAAAAACATAGATACATAGGGACAGACGGCGGAAAGCAACTGTTTTATACTAGGTATGTATAAATCATAGATTAACTTAAAAATTTTAATATAACATAGGTGCCTACTCTGTTTCCGTGTGATGGGTTAACCCATCGGAAAATTCGGAATTTATTGATTTGAGTTTATAAGATAATTTAATTAGTATGTGACGTCGTGTGATTGTGAATGGAAAATTTTAAGCAAATAAGTTTAAGCCAATTCAAATTGGCAACAATGCATCAAATACCATGTAATCGTATATTCTGTAGGTGCAAAATATTTTTTTTATGTAATAGACTTATGTATTGGCCTGACTGTAGGTACTGTAGCATGTGTGCTCGGGCAGGCCCTAGGTTATGACGGATCCCAAGACAGGAAGGCGTTTGGAGGCCTCATGTCTGGAGGGGCTTTAGGTTAAGTAGGCTTTCAGGTGCGGTTGCTGCTCCCATAGGGCAAGGCAGGAAGGCGTTCGGAGGCTTCATGCCTGGAGGGGCTTTAGGTTAAGTAGGCTTCCGGGTAAGGTTGCTGCTCCCATAGGGCAGCCGGGGCTTTAATTAGTTAAGCAGGTTAGGTTAGGTTAGAACATGTAGGAAGGAGGTCGGTTAGCTTGGACGGTTCGGAGCAAGCAGAACTTGGGTCTTTGGCCTGTCTCTATGAGCACACATCGTACTGGCTAGGCAGGAATTCAAATGGGTTCCATTTGAATTAGACGTAAGATGTCTTATGTATTTTTATATCATTCTTCATTATTGATTCTTGAGTTGACTTTCATAAATATAACTATAATAACTTCTATCTCGAGCTACGAGTATTTATTTAAAAGCCCCCACGATCCCGAGTGTTACAGTACTGTACGGGGGATGGATCAAGTTTTCCTCCTTTTTCTCTCATCATGGCCCTTGTGGTTTGATGAATGAGTCCGTATCTCCATTTGTGCGATCCTAGTTTCTGTTAGAGTCGGCTTCCTTACTCTCCATCTTATCATATCAGCCGAAAGACGCCCGCTGCTGAGCATAGGCCACCCCCTGAGATCTCCACAAAAGCTGTGCCTTCCGCATCTAGCTGGTGCTTGCGATCTTTACTAAGTCGCCGGTCCACCTTGTGTAAGGCCCACCCACGCTGCGTCTTCCGGTACGTGTTCGCCACTCGAGAACTTTACTGCCCTATCGGCCACCTGTTCTTCGAGCTATGTACTTTAGCCTTTAGCCTGGCAATCCTTAGGGCTATGCCGGTGACCTTGGTTCGCTTGCGGAGCTCCTCATTTCTGATTCTATCGCGCAACGAGACTCCGAGCATAGCCCTTTTCATTGCACTATTATATACATATACCTAAGCGGTACATAAATAGGAACAGGACGTGCAATAGGATGCAATTTGCACCTACACGCGTGCAACAAATGCGCGCTCACATCCACCTATTGTCCCAGAAAAGGCGAGTGCTTGGCCCATATTAGATTAGTTGGTATTTTATGGACATGTGGGTAGAGAAGCTCTACATGAAGTGAAAACTGCTATCTTCGGTTGTTAGATGGTTTATGGCACAAGCATAACCATATCAATGTTACCTTTAATCCATTTTCCATGGAGAAAACAGTTTATTGAACAACACCTTAAAGTTACAATACAACAAATTTAAAAAAATACAATCTAAACTAACAAAACAAAATTCCCTATAATACCCTTAATCTAACTAAACAACAGATAAAAAATGTTGGACCCAGGGCCCCTGAATTTGGAAAGGTGCTCAGAAGGCTGGCAGCGTTTCCCCGCTGGATAGCGAGGCTTATACGCTGACTGACCCTTGAAGGGGCCAAGCCTTAAACTTCAATGACGGTCGACACGGGATACATCGAATGTGGGTTCTGCCAAGATAGCATTCGGCCAGATTCGGGTGTTCGGCCGAATTCGAAATTCGGTAAAACCTACCAAACTTCGGTTAAACCGAATGTGAAAAACAACCCGATGTCTAAAAACATCAACATCAATCTAAACCTCCATCCTTACAAGATTTCCCATTAATAAGAAACCCACCTAAATATTACTAGCATTGTATTTACAGTTAGCACCGTCCATCGTGGTGTAAAACTATCAATACGAACCATTCGCAATACACAGCACACACTTTCGTGTACTAATTTCGACACCTGCAAGTACGTAATACGTTGCTGACGTTACCAGGTGTAGTGTATGTATGTATGGTCAGCCGTTACCGCGTAGTGTGTACGCAATCCGTACAGTTAACTCCAGACAAGCACGACATAAGTCGATCATTACGGTCAACCTACATTTCAACTTGTTAAAGGACAGACGTTTTCACTGTCAGGTCATGAACCATTCGTTTGAAGGTTATAAAATTATATAACCTCGCAAAGTCGCAAGTATGTAGTAAGTAGTGACCCGCCCCGGCATCGCACGGGTTTCGAACTTAACAAATTATACACCTTGATCTTACTCGTGTATCACTCTCTCTATTGGTGAAAACTGCATGAAAATCCGTTCAGTAGTTTTTGAGTTTATCGCGAACAGACAGACAGACGTGGCGTGGGACTCGTTATATAATGTGTAGTGATGATCTTTTACTAGCGACTTGACCCGGTTTCGCAAAGAGATAGGTAGTCTAAAGAAATCGGTGTATTAGGTTCTTGGGGTATTTATTACCGCAATACAATACAATACAACTCGGTGATCAATCAATCCATTGCCTCTTGGACCTTCCTCTCTTGGGATTACTATCCCGCTATTTTATTTACGCAATCGTTTTTTTACACAAGAATTTTTGTCTGTTTGTCTATATGTTTGTGCGCGCTAATCTCAGAAACGGCTTAACTCAAGTTAAGCCGATGATATGATAAAAAATATGTCACGATTAAAAAGATAAGTGTGTCAATTTAAAGGATCCCGTTCTTACGAAATGGCTTACCAAACAGATTAAAAGTCGGAGCAGACCAGGGGCCCTATTTTTGAACCGATCGCCTCGCGTGGAACGGTTTAGCAATTTCGATTTTCGACATGAGTATTTAAATATTTTTAATTGGCTACACCGAAAGCGAACGGTTCAATAATCAGGGTCATGCTTTTTACATACGGAAAATAAAAATAAAAAACCGTTCCACTCGAGGCGAGCGGTTCATAAATAGAGCCCGCCTGACCCGGCCTTGGCGAAACAATAACTTACACGTTTTATAGGGAGGTAAAGAGACACATAAGTATCGTACAAAATTTCTTTGGAATCTATACAGTAGCGACTCTTGATACCGTGAAAACCTAACATTAGACACGCTTTCATCAAACACCTGAATAAAACAAAAGTGCGTCAATGTGTCTACCTGGCTCTAGCCGTTTCTCCATATGAATAAACATAGAACGGTGATAGTGCAGCATTCATAAATTTTTGCGTTGCTACCCAGCCTTAAACAAAATAGGACGACGGACTCGGTCTGTCCAGGGTATCCTGATCTTTTGCAGCGTCAGCACCACCTCTCGATGTTACCCAATAAATACACTTACAAAATCTTTAGTTCTTTTGCCACGCGCCAACTTGTGGATTGTAAAACTGGTATAGGAGCCGACCACCGTCAGTTGCAGTTGATACTAATCCTTACGCAGTATAAAATAAAGTCACTTTTGGGTGCGGGGGACGCAGTCGGATTTCCGACTAAGGTCGGCTCGCCCGCCAAAAGCGACTTTATGTTGTACACTATAAGGATTAGTATCGACTGCAACTGACGGTTGGTCGGGTCCAGTCATATCGGAGCCTCTGTTACTAGAATAAGTAAGCGTACTACATCGTTCGTAAACATGACTATAGTACGCATGAGTTATCACGATAAGATAACACTAGGACTATAGCATGACATGGGGACATCCGGCATTTTGGATTTGGGGGTGTTGCGTTACATTTTATGGAAGTGAGTTTCGAGTTTTGTATGGCGCGGCGTGGGTAGGCCTCCCACAAGGTGGATCGACGACCTAGTAAAGATCGCAGGTACCAGCTGGATGCGGAAGGCACAGGACCGGCCTTTGTGGAGATCTCTGGGGGAGGGCCTATGCCACGCAGAGGGCGTCTTTCGGCTGATATGATGATGATGAAGCGGTGTTTTCCTCGAAGTTTAGAGGGACACTCAAATGCAAATAGAAATCTTTATTTGCCTATAAATTAACGGATTTTTGTAACAATGTGTGTTTAATACAAAAGTTTGTTGTAGACAAAATGGGCCATGACATGACCCATGTATGGGTAAAGGCGAAACCCACACCTGGTGGTATTGTCATGGCCAGACTTAAGACTAAAAATGCCCAAGTAGGTAGTTACAATGAAGTAATGTATATGGATACAACAAAAGAATATATACATACAAAGTATAAAACAAAGTTGCTTACCGCCGTCTGTCAATATATCTTTGTACGCTTAGGTCTTTTAAACTATCCAACAGGTTTTAATGCGGTTTCCAACAATATATAAAGTAATTCAAGAGGAAAGTTTAAAAGAAAGAAAAAAAGGCAGGTAGCGGTTAAGGTGGTGTACGCGAACGAAGTCACGCCAAGTCCACTAGTGGATTATAATATATGGATACTATACCTATTACATTATTTTATTTAATACTATAAATAGAACACAATATAACTTTATCATGACTCACGAATCTATCATTTCCACGTTGATATTGATGGTACGTACCGACCAAATACAATGGTACCTATTGCGATAACGAAAGGAAAGTTTTACCTACAATGTTACCTATTTATTTCGAGCATGTAGGTACATACTAGGGTTGCCAACCCTACTATATGTATAATATAGTATCCTACTGTTTTAGGTGTCTTAAAATTTTAATATAGTTGGCAAAACTACTATATTTTATCAGCAAAGTCGCTTATCAGTATCACTTGACGTAAAACGGAATGCGTACTGAATTTTAATGTTAAGAATTCAGAAATAACTCAATTAAACACCATCCTGGACCGATTTTATCAAAGAACTATTTATTATTTAATGAATTCCCTATCTACTATATTTTTATGGCTACTGAATCCGAAATTACTATATGGTATTTAAAAAGTTGGCAACCCTAGTACATACTTACATGTTTTGTGAGAGTGTAAGTACTTTAGGTGTACTACTTTCTTACAACGAACAAAATTGTCGCACGCGATTGGTCGCATACATCTTAATGGCTTAAGAGCATAACAGCCCGCACGCAACTGGCTGTGTTTTAATCTAGAATTCTAGATCTGTGGGGCTATTGTCTAACTCAGTTAGAAACTGAATTTGACATTAAAAAATTCTACACTACGCTATCTACGTTGGCCACTGGCTGTAGCATCTGTCAAATTAGAGAAGTGTAAGATATTATATGTCAAATTCAGTTGTCCACTGAGATAGCCCATTGAATTATACAATCCAGATGCACAGTTTTGTATGAAGCCTCTGTAAGATCGAATTAATTTATGCTCAAAATAATATATGATTATAGGTAATTGATATTGTATCCAGCTTAATCTAGTAAATTGCAATGGTTTGCTAACCTTTTTAATTACTCAAGAGATGGCTGTATGAAAATAATACCTTTGGTAGCGTTTGTCATTTGAATCATTTTGAAAAGTGAGGAGAGGACATTCTATTTTCGGCGTCGATGTATGGAAAATTATTGTTAAACCCAAAAAATATATTATTACGAAATAAATCATCGTATAGTATTGATAAAACAGAGTCTAAACTCGCTCTTTCGGTACTTCTTCATATATTACTCGAAGACGTAGACGAAAATCGACCTCGAAAATATAGCAAAAGTTGCTAGGCATAGGAAAATTTATAGCCCTAGTGCAGTAAAACTCCAGTGTTATCAGCTATCTAGCTTGCAGGTCAGCGGTCAAAGCGGTCTTCGGTCATCGGCCTTAGCGATAAAGCGATAAACCTTATAATGGCCCAACATCACGAAATCGAATAGCGGGTGCACCGTGAAAAGTCTAAAGATTGTGGGTAAGAACGTGGGTCAAATACTGAACATATGGCACAGCCGACAGTACATCGACCTACGAAAAACCAAATAGATATTGCTATGCTCGTCCATAGGGACGCTTGTTCATCTTATACTGGTTTTGGGTAGGTCGATATGCTGTTGACTGTACATCGTATAAAACATAGTCGCTTTCTCGCCATCTGTCCCTACGTACCTAGCTATGTACGCTTAGATCTTTTGAACTACGCAACGGATTTTAATGAGGTTCTCAACAATAGATAGAGTGGTTTAAGAGAAAGATTTATAAGAAACAAAGAATGCAAGAAAAAAGGGGTAGGTAGGAGTAAAGTAGGTGTAGGTACTAGTTATTTCTATGGATGACTCCAGTAAGAAGTTAGAAAGTAGCATTTAGAGCTGGCTTATATGTTTGTCTTATAGATATTATGTAAAATGTTAGGTGAGAAATATCATATGAATGTAGGTACACAACACATTGAGAGATTGCATTCGAATAGGCTCGGAACAGATGGAGAATTGTACGAAAATTCCGATTCAATAAAAATCATATAGGTAGTTGGACGCAGTTCTACAGGAGTCCATAAAAGAAAAGCAAGATTGCCTCCCCAACATTACCCTTTTTCTACAGTGAATTTAAATGTATACATTGATAAATTCTGTGTATCAGTTGGAACCTTATTATAAAAGCGTACACATTGACCCATAAATCATTTGTGGACTTTGGTTAGACGACACGCACTGGCAACAAGCTTATCTTTAGTCCTAGTATTAATATTAAAAACATCACTGTTCTTCATAAACAAGTGTATATTTTTATGAACATAGATTAGAAACATGAACCGTGTCAGAAAATAATTGTTTTTGTTAGCCTCTAACTGTATCTACATAATATCATCAACACAGCCCATTACAGTCCACTGCAGGACTAAGGGCCTCCCCCACGAAAGGGGAGGTTATTGTCATAATCTCGACTATGCTGTTGCTAACGTCTATAGGCATCAATGATCACTTCCCATTAAAAAAAGTAACTGTTGCTAGCTTAATCCAGCTACAGTCACAGAATACAGAATGCAAAGAAGATGATTGGTGACCCACAGTTGATTGAAGCTAGGCTGCAGAGCCTCGAGCATCGGCGTAGGGTTGCGCGTCTGTCGGTCTTCTACAGGTTACATTTCGGTGAGTGTGCGAAGCAGCTGCACGACCTCATTCCGCCGTCCCCTTTCCGCCATCGGGAGACACGATCCGGGCGAGCGCTTCATCCTTATGTCGTGGACTTTCCAACTATCCGCACGAGCCGCTTTGGCTTGACTTTTATAAGTCGTACGGCTAAGGAGTGGAACGCGTTGCCGGCGAGTGTGTTCCCTGATCAATATAATCTGGATGCCTTCAAGGCTAGAGTGAATAGGCTGTTCCAAGACGGGCATGCTCCATCTTCGGCCGCATCGTCACTTACCAACAGGTGAGATGGCGGTCAAATGCCTGTCTTGTTTAATATAAAAAAAAAAACCTATACGTACTACTATAAATATTTTGTGGTATCATATACCTCCGCTGAGTTTAATATTCTGTGTCATAGCGTAACACCAGCCATGACGAAACCTTATCGCGTGTTACCGATATCGTATCGTCGGTACGTACCTCGCACGTTTTTCGTAACATCCTACGCTACACCCATAGCGGATCACCATCACAGCCCATATCAGTCCACTGCCGAACTTAGGGCCTCTCTCACGAAAGGGGGTGTTATCGCCATAATCTCCACGCTCGGCAGGCGGGTTGGAGATCGCAGTGTTATAAATATAACAATGGAAAACACTGCTGCCTACAAGTACGACACCCACAAGTGTAAGGGGTTGGTGCTATTCTACTCTGCCGGACACCACACGGCCAACGGTATCTACATCTACCTACTTAATTTTATGTTATATTGTCGTCCTGGTAAGTTGTTAGTAGCTCATTAATAGGGGAATATGAGATTTCCCAATTACACTTAGGTATGTGGTTAGATTAAAATCTGCAGAAACCTTCCGGCTAAGTATGAGCGCTTTCACATCAAGTGGGTTATAAGGCTGGCCAAATGTCCTGAATTTTACAAGACGTCTCGTATTACAGCTATAATTTTGGCCATGTCCAGTATTTTTAACCCCCGACGAAATAAGAGGGGTGTTAGAAGTTGGATTTGTGTATCTGTGGCTTTGTGTGTTGTCTGAGGTATCGTAGCTCCCGAACGAATGAACCTATTTGGATGCGGTTGTCTCTGTTTGAAAGCCACTTAAATCGAGATGATTCTTAGCTTTGTTTCATTAAAATCTGCTCAGTAGTAAAGAAAATATTTGAGTTTACGTAAACTTGGTCGGGGTTATCCGAATTTTTCTGTCTGTTAGGTTATACTAAGAAAACTACAAGACCATACCTATGGTACCGTATATTTGATTGAATTGACCATTCGCATGCACTATCCTATTTGCACTATCCTATTCCTCATTGCAGGCACGGTATAAATAACGGCAATTTTGTTGACGAAGTTTAATTTTTTTTTAATAGGAGATTTTATACTACGCAGTGACAAACGAGCAGGCAGCCCACCTGATGGTTAGCGGTAACTGTCGCCCATAACATCTACGATTCATGCATTTAGGTTGCAGGCAAAAAAAAATTCAGAACCGCAGGTGCGTTGTCACCGTGAGGAAAGATGAAATGCCTCATGCCTGTAATTACATTGTTCTTAATTCCTGTATTGTATTTCTAAGTATTATTTAAGTATCTATTGTTTCCTTAAATCCTGTAATTTTAGATCACAATACGTCCTGGAAAATGAGCATACAGGATTGGTCATCCTAGAAAAGTAGAAATGAAATTTGAAACCGTATGAATTGCCGTAGGCATGCGCAGACACACGAGACCTTTTGCATACAAAAGAAAGGGGATTAGTTCATTGTTAGTATAAGCTGCGCTGTCGGAATTAGACTTGCAGTACGAGTACCTAATCTGGCATAGGTATACATTCACACACACATTCATACACATTAGTTTTCAAGTCAGAATTGGAGTTGCATTACACCTACTAAGTGGAAGGAGGGTTTCGCCATATTTATAATCCATGCACACTAAGGTTGTGGACTGAACTACCTGGAGAGGTTTTCCCTGGAGAGTACAACATGGAGTTCTTCAAGAAAGGGGTTACGTATGTTTTACGTGGTTGGCAACGCGTGGGTGATGCAAACGTCCATAGGCTGCGGTGACTGTTTACCATCAGGCAGGCCGTAAGCTTGTTTGCCACATTAGTGGTATATAAAAAACTCCATAGATGTGTTGCAGATCGCAGTGTTTATAAGGGTCATTTTGACGTTAATGTAGCGGTACTCCTTGATCATGATCCAGGATTTGGCAGATTAGGTCATTGCAGTGGAGCGACTGCCATCTGACCTCTGTGACCCTGTTAACAGGGGGACCCGACCAGATTTGATCATCAATGTGCAGTTTTCATCACGACCCCTTAACCATTAGGCTACCGACGCGAGTATTTACCTATAATAGATATTCTGGGCTAAGGATATCCTACGCTGATTCGCCTCTAAACTTTACAGTATCAGTCTTAACAGTATATCAACTCTATAACGTAGGAAAACCTACGGTGCCCCTCACAGTCTACAAGCCGTGCACGCGGTTTGTACCTGACATTGGGTAATAACTATAAATAACGACTATTTTATTTAGCTACTTACTTCTTTTTTAATTTGAAGCTATTTAGTTACGTTTCGGAACCCATATTAGCACAAATGCTACAGTATCCATCGTAGATACCTCTTTTGGGGTACCTATTGTAAGGTTAATTGTTGCATACCGGGCATATATAGTGCCCCCAGCTGCGTATAGGTACTTATTAGACTGAGGCGACCATTCATGACGTCTATTGTTTCTCCGTACTCATAGAATTCGGCTATGTTTATATAAAAGCAATAAGACTGTACTAATGTAAGAATCATTGTTGCATACCGGGCCTCTGTAGTGGCCCAGCTACGTAAAGTTACTTATTAGACTAAGGCGAGCATTCATGGCGTCTATCGTTCCTCCGAATTCATCGAATTCGGCTAAGTTTATATTAAAGCAATAACACCGTCCTGTGTTAGAGACCGCAGTGCTTTGTTCTGTAGTCAGTATAACAATATTTGAACCCCGGAACTTAATCAGTTGATTTTAACTAGTGGACCTGAACGCAAGTGTTTTCACAAGTGATTGTTTTTAATGCTAATAAATAGTTTGTGAACGATCAGTTGAGGTTAAATGGTGTTTGGACCCAGTTTGATTACTAAAATCTACTTTTACTGTGATAAAGATTCATATCCCTTTACTACCTACCCATACAATAAATGCCTACATCAGTTATGCATAAAAGTTCCTGTGACCTATTAAGTTAGTAGATGCGAAGTGAATAACCTTCATAGAACACCCAAAGGAGCCCACCCCATGAAAATAATGGGATGACGTCACAGCCATCCGCAGGGAATGTCATTACCCTGCTGGAGGATTCCACAATAATGTAGGTACAGTGGGTCTCGCCAATACTTCGACGTGACGTCACAAGTTTCGGAAATATTGGAATACTAGTGGACCCGGCGCGACTTCGTTCGCGTACACCCACTTTATCCCTACCTACCCTTTTTTTCATGCTTTTAAACCTTCCTGTTGAATCACTGTATATTGTTGAAAAGTAAAAGATCTAAGCGAACATACATAGATACATACATAGGGGCAGATGGCAGGAAGGGGCTGTTTTATACTAGGTATAGATAAAACAAAGTCGCTTCCCACCGTATTGTATTGAAATATTTGATCGTGAACGGCTATACTGTCGCCATTTAATTATATTAATTCAAATTTTAAAGTAAATTTTACATATGTATAATATAACTATGAACATAATAATTTAATTAGGAAGTACCTGTCAATAACAAAACCGGCCAACGTGTCGTGATACGTGCAGTGTGGGGTTCCGTAGTTGCCTGTCATAATATGCGTACAAAAGAGGGCGGGGAGAGACACGCGTAACAATTATTAAAACCAATACTGATAAAGAGTTTCGTCGAAAATATTTATATTGAAAATAGAGAAAATATGTTCGTCACTAATACTTATAGGTTTATCAGAGGTTTATAGAAGAGATCAGCCTTCTATAAGTTATGAAGCCGTTATTGAGCGTTTTGGCACTAATATGCTTTTATGAATAAAGTTTTTTAAGAACCACATTTTAAACCTTCTATAAACCTCCTATAAGTTTATATTAATAAGACCGTTAGTTTATACTAAGCATAACTATTCATCGTATGTAAGGCTGGGATAGGTAAGTTTTCATTTGTACCACATTAAATTATTTCAAAAGGACCAATCCAACGACACCCCCACACAATGGACATATCTCGCTTTACGTGTAGGGTTGGTCCCAAATAAGGGTACTTTTAAAAGATTTTATTTTACAACTTTGTCTGCGTGATTAATATAAAGTATAACCATACAAAAATTCAGCTTTTTAGTCAAATTCTAGTTCAATAGTTTTTGAGATAAGCCGCGGACAGACTGACATGGACATTGACGTGGCGAAACTAAAAGGTTTCCTTGGTTTACTACGGAACCCTAACAGTATTGTAATTGTTTTCTTAGAAACAGTTTCCAATACCAAGGATTATAAGTTTTAGCAGTAATATTTTTTACCCTTAATAGTATAGGAGACGTATTATTTTAGACGTATAGAGCGTCGGTGGCCGAGCGGTAAGGGTATCCGACTCGTAAGCGCGAGGTACCGGGTTTGTACCGGTACCGGATATGTACCAAATCTGACTCTTTTCTGAGTTATTGAATACTAAACGACGTTCTTACGGTGAGGGAAAACATCGTGATGAAACCAGCACATTCAGGCAACTGAATGTGTAACTATGATCCAAGCTGGTAGCTGTTCCCCTGGTAGCTGGGTCACGGAACTCACGGAGGTCGGATGGCAGTCGTTCCACTGTAATTGCCTGATCTGCCAAACCCTGGATAATGATCAAGGCGGACCCCTGGCACACATTCTATAATCCCCTGTGCTCCGGGCCCTCGTGCGCGTGAGCACAACCGGGATTTAGTCCAAGTTACAGATAGACAGACGCGAAAAGCGAATTTATTTTGTATCGAAACGCAATTTGATGGATTCGCAGTTTAGATACTCCACTGTAAAGTACATCGACGCTGTGGTTTCGAAGCAACAACGTTTCGCAGTAACATGCCTCGCGGTGTGTTTTCGCTGTTTAACGATGACGCTGTAAACTACGACGACACTTAGTTGAGTCGAACCAGCGATTTTTCGCAACGTGCGTCGCAGTCTTGTAAAGTCGAACATTGGTTAAGTAGTTGTAAAATGACATCGCAGTTTTGTTAAATCGCGTTGGTGATAATCGAAGCTTGTTCGTCGCGGAAATGAGATATACCTACTCATAATTTTTTACTAGTGGACCCGGCGCGACTTCGTTCGCGTACACCTACTTTATCCCTACCTACCCCAGTTTTTTTCTTGCTTATAAACCTTCCTCGTGAATCACTCTATCTATTGTTAAAATCCGCATTAAAATCCGTTGCGTAGTTTAAAAGATCTAAGCGTACATAGGGACAGGCGGCCGGAAGCGACTTTGTTATATACTATGTATAGATTATAATATAAGAGACTTCAGAAAACCCAACTTGATTGCACGTACAACCCTGCCTAACTCACCATGCCAGAGAAGCGGCTACCTACATATCTAAGTACTAACCACTATAGCCACAAAATATCTAGAAATAAGGTAAGACATAATTACATAGATATGTAGGTAAATGGCTGGGGAATTGTGACACAATTAAGCAGGCTGAAGTGCGTAATAAAGTAAAAAGTATGCCATTAGCTGTAACTGCGTTAGTTTATTTGTAATTATGTCGCGTTATGTCGGGCATAGCTGAAACACCACTTAGATATATGACACAAACACAATAGACCAATATTAATAAAAATACCTTACAGTAGATTTAAAACGTTCATTAGCTAAAACATTCATTAGGCCTATAAAACGTATTATAAAATTCCTTATTCATAAACGTTCCATAAACCTCTAATAGCTAAAGGTATGGTAAAATACATATTGGCATCATCATGTTACACGCGATTTAAGATTTCCATACAAATTTTAAATCCTGTGCATCTTTGAAACGACATATTTTAACGAAAATCTGACAAACTACAAGCATAGATATTGGTTTCTGGGTCACGTCTACAAAATTTCATTGGCTTTGATAGCGTAATAATGAAAATATGATCAAATTACGTTTGTATGAAGCGCGCTGGCGCGTTCGGAAGACACTAGCCTTAAAACCTTCTATAAACCTGCCATAACTTTTTATGAATAACACCGTAAGGCATTAGCACAATAAACTATTTATTTGTTATTTAATAAAAAGTTACTAATAAGTATTTATTAGTAACCTTTTATTTATTTATTTAACCATTTATTGTACACAAGATTTTTACAAAACTATTGACAGAATATATCAGGACACAACAGGCCAACTTATTTCTATAAAGAAATTTCTTCCAGCAGGTCTACAGCAGAGAGATCGTGACAATTAAATGCAGTTAAGAGTTTTTATTGTAATGGTAACTTTTTATAATTTACTTCTATAGTGTAAAAATCTGTTATTGGCTTTCTGTTATTTACCATTATCTGACGTAAAGGTTTTTAGAGCTGTTGATTCAAGAGTTCTATTTCTTTGAGGATGTAGGTTCAACTCAGGAGAGTTTGGGTTGTCGTTGATCGTTATGGCGTCGTAGGCGTAAAAATTGTGATAAAAAACAAGAATCCCCACCCGTTGGAAAGTGGTAGGTACCCGAGTAAAACTAATCAATATTCTGTGGTAAAACTTAAGCGATACTAAAGTGATAAGGCCGTCCTTGCGGTACTCTCAATCGATGTAAATGTATGTGAAGATGTATGAATGGGGAAGAGCCTATGAAGATTATAGCTTGTATCACTCGATAGTCTCTGGCCTACCTGTATGGGTAACGGGCATAAGTGTTTAGGTATTTATGTAAAGTAGGTATGTAACAATACAGTTTCAAGCTTCATAATATTACGTGAGATGAAAAATACTTCATTGTTGATACTTTGATAGCGTTTATCGACATATTTTATGAGCATATTATGATATGCCGCTATGAACTAGCCGTTCTCAGTGGCTTTCACCCGCGCGCATTTCGGATCTCTGTAAACGATCACCTTGACAATCTTTTGATTTCCCGGGATAAAAAGTAGCCTGTGCTACTCAGTGATAACGTAGCATTCTATTATCTATTTATTTATATCAGCCTGAATCATCCCACGGTTGGGAAAGGTATACGCCCTATTCTTCCATACTTCGCGATCGTTGGCTATGGTTTGTCCCTGTCGAATGCCAACAACTCATCTCATTATAATTTTTTGTGTATGCCGCGACTTTGTTTCCGGTTACGGGTATTGGGTGCTCAATCTGTAGCGGTTTTGGTCCATAACTCCTCAGACATGCGACAGACAGGACCGGCCTAGTCCCACTTCAGTTTTCCAGCTTTGGCGGATACATCAGCGATCTGTGTTTTTGAGCGCAGCGTAGAGTGTCAGATACGATCGATCAATTTAACTCTTAACATGCTGCGCTCATGGATAATAATAATAATAATAATAATAATCGTGGACAAATTCACACAGCGCCATCTAGCCCCAAACTAAGCAAAGCTTGTACTATGGGTGCTAGGTAACTGATGTACTACTTATATACTTTTAAATACATACTTATTATACATAGAACACCCAGACCCGTAACAGAAATTAAAATTCATCATTTCAATTTCTGCCCGGCCGGGAATCGAACCCGGGACCTTATGCGTGGCAGACCGGCATGTTCACCACTGAACCACTCAGGTCGTCAATAGCATGACCGTGTGGTGTCAGGCAGAGTAGGATAGCACCAACCCATTACACTCGTAGGTATCGTACAAAGCGACTAATGTTTTCGAGGCAAAAGATCCCCGTAGGCTGGAAAATGGGCAGCAGCGTTTTCGATATATAATTTTATATTTATAACACTAAGATCTTCAACCCACCTGCCAAGCGTGGAGATCATGGCAACAACCTCCCCTTTCATGGATGCCCTAACTCCTGCAGTGGACTGTTATGGGCTGTGATGATGATGATGATGATGCTACGTTCCATGGCGTGCTGCAAAACCCCGAGTTTGGTATTAGCATTCTATTAGTGAAGGAATTTTGAAAATCGGTCCAGTAGGTAGATTTTGAGTTTATTCATTAAGTACAAACAAAAATACAAGTCTTTTCTCCTAATAATAATAGTAAAAGTAGATAAACGAATAACGTACAGGAAAACGATCATAAATATTACGTTGCCCTTCTACGTGTTATCATAACACTGGTGAAACAGACATACCTATTATGTGTTAGCAAGTATGAGTAAGTAAGTACTTTTACACTTCTGATGAATACTGGAGTACTTAAGTACATGAATCAATAGCGGAACTGAAATGTTCATAATTTATTATCAGCTCTGATTGATAAGGTTGGGCTAAAAACGGCCGTTTTACCAAAAGTTTTCAAGCTCGTCTTTGTATTTGTATTGTGACTATGTTTCTGTGTCTTGTGCAATAAAGAGTATAATAATAATAATTTATATTTTAGATCTTCAAGGAAGTTGTTGAAAACTTTGATATTTAAAAATAGGTGGTTCATCGATATTTTTAGACATTTCATTGAGCAGATTTTTGTGAAATATCGTAGTTAGTGAGACTACCAATAACTCTTTTCTGAGTTATGTAGGTACATTAGTTGAATACTAACCGATGCTCTTACGGGGAGGGAAAACATCGTAATGCAACTAATCTGGTTAGGTTCCCCTGGTAGCAGTCACAAAAATCAGATGACAGTCGCTCCACTGTAATTTCTTGACCTGCCAAATCCTGGATCATGGTCAAGGCTTACCCCGGGCTCTCGTACACTAGCGCACACCGGGACATTAACGCCATCGTGGTTAGCAAGAAAAGTGTTTTCTTAAAATAGCAGCATTTTTACACCTTAGGCCGTAATTATAGGTATTATACTTACGTAGGTAGTTGTTTTTATACCTCCATGACTCCGCTTTATAGCATCATGACGTGGCTCCACGACACTGATCGATATTTATTATAATAACACGTCTATTGATTCTTAGCCAGGTTAGTTAGGTAGGTATTTTATTTGTAGGTGACAAATGGCCGCAAATGGAGGAAGAACAATCAATCAATCCAAATCAATCCTCAATTTTCTATATTTTTGGCGCGAATAAACAACATTATTCCTACCTACTCCCATTGGGAAGCTTGTATTAAATGTAAAGGTGAGATACTTTCATCATTGGGGGACAATCATAGAAAACACTTTTTGTTCACACAGTGGGACAACATTTGGGGGACAACGTGTAGTGAATAACCACGAAAGTCTTAAAACCTAAGTACGTATGTTTGTTACTTAATACAGCTGAATGGATTTGGAGAAAATTAGGCACAAAGATAGTTCATAACCTGGATTAACACATACGCATGAATTAGGTAATAAATCATATGAATATAAAAGTGTAAAATTTCGTTGATATGTCCTCATTGAATACAAATTATGCATGTTACGTAACAATACTGTATCCAATCTTCAAGATGGCGTAATGTAGGCATCTCATTTCCTACTTTTTACGGCTAGACGCAGCAACATTGACCTACAACTGCTATTATCTAATAGAGAACATGGACGAACTAATTACGAAGTATGCCTCATGGCTAGGGTTGCCAAAAAATTTCAATAATAATATAGGAGATTTCCATTTGGGGCGTCAAAAAACTTGTATCCATATGAAAATTATGGTATCCTTTATTTATTATTTTTATGTCGATTTTTTTCAATTTTTATGACAGCCTTGTCGAATAGGTGCTATTCTACCAGACACCACTTGTAAAATAGTAAAAAAAAAATACTAATGTAGGGTAGGCAAGGAAAAAGTGTATTTTTAGACCAAATGGCTTTATACCCGAAGAAAGTGTTGCCGCTGCAACGTTGCAATATATTAGATTTGGCTACTATAGATATATTTTTCCAACAGTATATAGTACATACATACATAGTATATTGACCCAAAATATAGTAGGATACTTTATCAAATAGTAAATTAGGCAACCCTACACATAGCGTGGCAATGTGAACTGTTGCTATGGTACTGCGGTTATTAGGTATTCTAGCTAATTTTATAGTTCACCGTTTCGAAGTGAATAACCAGAAAAATATAGCTGATATCTAGCGCACAATAGATAAATCTACATATCCACCTAGGTACTATCAAGATATCGATCAATATTGTAGTTTAGACGTAAGCCTCAGGGATACGTGGGAAATAGGTGCCCGAACCTGCCGGTATCAGGAAAGAGGCCCCTGGGCGACCCAAGAAGCGATGGATTGACATCGCCGAGTCGGATGCGAGAGAAAACGGCCTACGTCTCAAGGATGCCGAAGACCGGGCGAAGTGGAGGAGAATGAGTAGGGAAGCGGACCCTGGCAGAGGCCGGGATAAACGCTAGGACTTTGATGATGAGAAACATACCAAGACGCAACTAATGTAAGATTGTCTTATCTTGTGTGTGTTACAAGGACGAAAAATGATATTTTTAATAGCGAAGAGATAAGGATTGTGTAAGATTTGTAAGTTGGGTATGTTCCTCCTAAAGTAGAATTCTGAGCTAGCGAGGAATGACACCCGAAGAAAACACCCATAAGTCAAATACACCTCTCCTCTACATCTACTCCTCGATGAAGCAATAGGAATATTTTTTTATTATGGAACTTGTATTTCAAATTGTTGTTAGATCAATTTAGCCGTAGTGGTGTCCAACAGATTGAATAGTTATACATATACGCTCGTGGGTGTCGTAAAAGGTGACAAATATTTTCGAGGAAAAGTTCTGGAGTCGCCGTAAGCTGGAAAATGGGCTGCACCGTTTTCCATTTCTATATTTACAACACTGCAATCGCCAACCCGCCTGCCAAGCGTGGCAATTATGGCATTGTCCCGTAGTATGACAGGTAGACGCGTCTTATGTATAAGCTTCTCAGTAGCCAGGTGATTAGAGACTGTCTGGGAAAACCGATAGCCTGGATTCAAATCTCGGACATTTGTCCTGTGTGTTTTTAAGTTTATTTTATAAAACGATTACGTTGGATGGAGGTAATGGATTTATTACAACAGTAACAAAGATGTCGAGATTCCTTCTATTTTACTTATTGTATGTACTGTTTGTACGTCCCGGAAGACGCAGCGTGGGTAGGCCTCCCGCTAGGTGAACAGTCGACCTGCGGAGCTATTGTCTAACTCAGTTGGCAACTGTATTTGACTTTAGATAATTTTAGTCTACTAATTTAGAGTAGTGTAAGATTAATATACGTCAAACTATCCACTGAGATACCCAAGCCCCCTAAGTAAAGATCGCAGGTAGGTATCAGCTGGATGCGGAAAGCACAAGACCGGATTTGTAGATTTCTGGGAGAGGCCTATGCCCAGCAGTGGGCGTTTCCGGCTGATATGATGATGAGGTAAATTTGAAACAGCTTACAACCCGTGAACAGTTTTTTTATACCTAAGTTTACAAATTAGTAAGATTATTCGCGGTTTTTTAGAAATAGAAAGGTAGTTCTGTTCTGTTGACGATTTGAGTGGCTCAGTGGTCAACATTTGTCAGGTCTGCCACGCAAGAGGTCCCGGGTTCAATTCCCGGCCGGGCAGAAATTGAAATGATGAATTTTAATTTCTGTTACGGGTCTGGGTGTTCTATGTATAATAAGTATGTATTTAAAAAAGTATTTAAGTAATATATCAGTAATCTAGTACCCATAGCACAAGCTTTGCTTAGTTTGGGGTTAGATGGCGCTGTGTGAATTTGTCCACGATTATTATTTTTTTTTTTTTTTTATACGATCGGGGTCTGCCTTTCGTAGGTAGGTACCAGTAACGCAATGCAAGCATGGCAAAGTTCTTAATTCCTAACACTTATCTACTTCATCATATTAGTTATGTACTGGGGAATGAAATATAGATTTTTGAAATATGGGGCATGTCTTAAAAGTTATTTTAAGCAAGTAATAATTAATTATGTGAGATTTTCGCTGCCATCTCTCTATGAAAGCCTTGTCTACAAGGCCATCAAAGGATAAAAATAGAATGTTAAAACTATTGTGTGTATGATGGATGATGAATATTATCATGCCATGACATGATAAGTCCGTATCGACTGACAGTAGTAAAAATTATAAAGTGTGGATATGGCAATAATCTGGGGTTAATCTGTCTTTGTCAGTCCTTCTTGTAAACATTAAGTTATTTGGTCACTATTATTAATCATGCTGAAAGTTATCTCCCGGACTTCCTTTTTAATTGTTTTGCCCATTATTTAATAATATTTTTCATAACTCCCGAAAATAAACAATGCTACATTGATTTCTGTGCCTACAGGAATCAAATTGTTTGTTATGACTTTTATGAATGACGTTCTATGACGGATAAAAAACTTGGAATAAGTTGCCACACAGAGTTTTTTTTTTTTAAAGTCGTTCGTACTTAGCGTGTCTTATTCTACCTACATCGTGCTCCCGTAAGTTAATGTAACGTAATTCGCTTCATAGATGGCAGCACCGAAAAGAAGCTCAAGGCAAGGTGACCGCGTCATTTTGCACGTGAGCATTCGACTCACGTTTTGTATTAAACGGACGCCTATGTAACCATCTCTTATCAGGCGGCCCCAATACATTGACGGAAAGGCGAACTGACGCAAAAGTCTATCTATTGATAACCGTCAATGTATTGGTAACACGAAGTGTTTATTGCTATTTCTACGCAGTGGAAAGACTGCATTAGTGAAGCACGAGTAGATAATTACTAGTGATGCGACTCGAATGGAAAATTTATATTCGAATCAATTCGATTCACCCGGCAAAAGTTCGAATCATGATTCGAGTTGACCCTTGATTCGAATTGATTGATGATTCGAATTAATTTGACGATTCGAAACAATATGAATAGATATGATGATTCAAATCAATTCGAAAACATATGCTTTAGATACGCTTTTGAATACTTAGATAGATCTAATTGTGAATTTACTTTAACTTTCGAAGTCAAGGGATGCAACTTTAAGAAAAGAGAAAAAAAAAACAGATAAAAGTCATAAAAAATTTAAATTGTCATAAAAACGAAATTAGCTCGCGGATTCGAATCAGATTGTGGATTCGAATCAACTCGGCAATTCGAATCAACGCGACAATTCGAATCAACTCGACAGTTCGAATCGAATCAACATAAAATCGCATTCGAGTCGAGTTCTGACCGTCATCATTCGAATCAAACGTGATTCGAGTCCTATCTCTATTACGATGTAACGGTTCGTCGCAAGCGCCAAGCGTGTTAACCACGACCGGGCGACAGACAGCCAGCAATGAATTAATAGGTCGGGCGTAAAAATATCCTCATACATCGGGCAGGGGAGAATAATAGCGTTGTTTTGCTGAGTTGCGCCTAGACTAGGCCCTAGCACACATTTATAACTACCTAGCTGGTATGTAGATAGCTATCTACCACATAGAGATGATGACGTAAATAAACTCACGAATTAAGTCTTACCTACGCTTTTATCCACTGCTTTAAAACAGAAATAGAAATCGTTTATTGTAGGTCACTGACAATAATTTCTTATTAAGTACAGTGTTGTCCATTTCGGACGTACAATATTCTACATGATAGTATCTATTATAAATAAGCTAATACTAAAACAGACAAACACCTGCCATTTTAACACTTGTAGGTATTGTAATAGTCTTTAACACTTGTCTTTAATACTTTTAACACATATTAACACTTATAGGTAATAGTCTTGTACAATAGTAATAGTCTTTAAAATTAACAAAATAATGATCTTAATTTAAAGAAGAAGAACAGAAGCTTGTTCTGTTAAGAATAGGTAGGTATTAATGTTGGAATATAGACAAATTCCTCTACAAAAACCAATCTCCTAATGACATCACTCACACAGTCTTCTCTCTATAGTCTGTGGTCTAGGATCTGAACTTGGCTTCCTTCCGTGTCCTTCGATGAAATAAATACAAGCTATCGAGCTACTTATAAAACTGACTTTGCATTATTATTTATCTCCACCGTAATCCTTAACAATTTATTTATTTATAGAGTAACAACAGCATTATATAACATAATCAATATTATTCTAGAACCAACAAGCCAATTACAGGTACTCGCTAGTAACAACTCTAGGTATGCATGGAATCTACCTACCTAAGTACCTACCTACTTAATTATCCCTATAATCGTAAGTTAGGTCTATACATATTAATTTAGATATAATGATATTTAACATTTGATATTCAGTAGGTAGGTAGATAGTTAGAGGCGCTTCATACTTGATCTAGTCTTCTACGTAGGTAGGAGAACCTTTAGTTTCGTGATCTGTACTCAGCAAATACAGCTTTATAGCTCTCTCAGAATACCAATGCAACATCACCCTCCATCGTACTTGTGCGAATAGTGCCTAGACGTAGTTGATTCATAGAATATCTAGGCCTTGTGGTATACCTATCCACCTATTCACTCAATTTAGCTAATCAGCTGCATGCGCTAGCTACACTGCACCAACGTAGCTACAGTACAGTACTCACGAAATATAATCCTATTTTTGGTGCCAAAACGTCTCTCATCTATCATATCATAACGTCAACATATTTGTTTAGCGTAAATAATAGTAGTTTATGCAACTGTCATATAATACCTAATTATATGCAGTTGCATACACTACATTATCTACTCATATTTTCATCTTAAAATTTCGTACCTATAATTTTCTCAACTTTGTTGGAAGTAAGCTGCGAATCAATTCTGTTGTATCTACGCGTCGAGGATATCAAGCGGCGGGAAATTTACTTCACTACTTTCACATTTATGTATTTATTTGCTTCAAACAAGAAAAAACATTTACATACACAAATTACAACAATTAGAAAAAATATACCGTTTAGCGGGAAAATAATTACACACAAATATAAACAGGAAAATTTGAATTTTGAATTTGTTGAAGACATTTAGGTATTCAGATTACATTTCGCTGTGTCCCGATGATCATCATCATCATCTACACTCATAGCGTAATGTTCCAATTACATATTCGAAAACAGTTGTTTAAGGATACACTTTTTTCACGCCAGTCTATAAAAATTTAAAAAAATACTTTTCGATACAGCATTTCCCATTCTATTTTCATTACAGCTGTATCGAAAAATAACTTTTTAATCATTATGCAACCCTTTTCTTTTTTAAATTTTTGTCGGGCGCCGGGACACGGCTAAATGTAGGCTGAATACCTAAATGTCTTCAACAAATTCAAAATTCCTGTTTATATTTGTGATGAGTTCATAGTCTGTGGTTGTGATTGTGTACATTTGGAATTATTTTCCCGCTAAACAGAATATTTTTTCTAATTGTTGTAATTTGTGTTTGTAAATGTTTTTTCTTGTTTAAAGTAAATAAATAGATAAATGTGGAAGTAGTGAAGTAAATTTCGCTTGATATCCTCGACGCGTAGATACAACAGAACTAACTCGACGTTACTTCCAGCAAAGTTGAAAAAATTATAGGTACGAAATTTTAACATGAAAATATGAGTGTAGATAAAGTAGTGTATGCAACTGCATATAATTAGGTATTAAAACACTCGTGTCAAACTACTATCATACTTGGCTACGCCTCGTATGATAAACAGACACTCATGTTTTAATACCCCCTTTTATATGACAGTTGCATAATAGTAGTTTATGCAACAACAACGAGGCGTAGCCGAGTATGATAAACAGACACTCATGTTTTAATACCCCCTTTTATATGACAGTTGCATAATAGTAGTTTATGCAACAACAACGAGGCGTAGCCGAGTATGATAATAGTTTGACACGAGTGTTTTAATACCTAATTATATGCAGTTGCATACACTACTTTATCTACACTCATATTTTCATGTTAAAATTTCGTACCTATAATTTTTTCAACTTTGCTGGAAGTAACTGCGAGTCAGTTCTGTTGTATCTACGCGTCGAGAATATCAAGCGAAATTCACTTCACTACTTTCACATTTATCTATTTATTTGCTTCAAACAAGAAAAAACATTCACAAACACAAATTACAACAATTAGAAAAAATATTCTGTTTAGCGGGAAAATAATTCCAAATGTACACAATCACAACCACAGACTATGAACTGGTCACAAATATAAACAGGAATTTTGAATTTGTTGAAGACATTTAGGTATTCAGCCTACATTTAGCCGTGTCCCGGCGCCCGACAAAAATTTAAAAAAGAAAAGTGTTGCATAATGATTAAAAAGTTATTTTTCGATACAGCTGTAATGAAAATAGTATGGGAAATGCTGTATCGAAAAGTAATTTTTTAATTTTTTATTGACTGGCGTGAAAAAAGTGTATCCTTAAACAACTGTTTTCGAATATGTAATTGGAACATTACGCTATGAGTGTAGATAAACTACTATTTCGATACAGCTGTAACGAAAATAGTATGGGAAATGCTGAATCGAAAAATATTTTTTTAAAATTTTATAGACTAGCGTGAAAAAAGTGTATCCTTAAACAACTGTTTTCGGATATGTGATTGGAACATTACGCTATGAGTGTAGATAAAATAATTTACTTGGTACCGTTCAGTGTAAAATAAGATAGCCAGCGTAATTAGGTACCTACCTAAGTACCAGAGTACAGAAGTATAAAAAACATATTGGCATTAAACCCCTGGTTGTGCTCTCGCGCATGAGGGCCCGGGGCCCGCATTGACTATGATCCAGGCTTTGGTAGATCAGATAATTAGAGTGGAGCGTTTGCCATCTGACCTCCGTGACCTAGGCAATTTTCGACACAGAAAACTGGGCATCGACATCGATATCTTTAATGTCGATGCCTTATCTAGGATCAGCACAATACCTATCGTAATTATACAAGTAGCCAAAAGAATTGGCTCGTGACTTTAAATGACTTTAAATTAATTATTGATAAACAATGTGTGCTCGTACGAATCGCATGCGAACTCGTGAAAACAAGTTCCACTACGGCACCAACTGCGAAATCGCGAAAAAATGAGCTGCTTCATAATTTGGTTGAAGCAGCTGATATTTTTTAGCTATTTCAGAGTTGGTACCATACTAAAAGTTGTTTGTTGTCACGAGCACGTGTACTGTAGATATTATCTATCAAGAATTAATTTAAAGTTATTTGTCACGAGCCAACTCATTTGGGTACTTGCTTAATTACGATAGGTATTGTGCTGATCCTAGATAAGCCATCGACAAACACATGCATATCCCTTGGCATCAATAATTAATATAAAATCACCCAAGATAGATCGAATTAATAGCTGCCCCTCCCCCTCTATTATCTATAGATTATTTTAATAAGTCTGTTGTAAGTCAATAATATGTTATAGTTTCTGTTTTTGTCTTATCTATCGAATTATGCGCACGAGGAACTCTTGTACTGTATTATCTACTTACTTACCTACCTATAGGTATTATAAGATAATCCGATAAATTGCGGATTTGCAAATGGTTTTTGTTTGTTCGGATATCAAACCTGGGATCATGTGATTGGCCGACCGGTACGACAACCGCTGAACCCATAGATATAAAATACCTCCTGTGTTATTTATATCTATGGCTGGACCACACAAGTAGATTTTTAGGTACGAATTAGATAAGAATCTTATCAAACAAAGGTGCAAATTAAGGGCAATGTCAACAAGGTTGGCTAAGTATAATTTAGGTACTCTCAAACAACACAGTTTACATTATACAGTGATTTGTAATTTTCGTGATTTAGACAATATCAACTCATTCAAGGGGGTTGTGGAAACAAGACAATACGGACGTAGCCAGATTTTAGTTTTAGGGGGGTTCAAGTTAATGTGCATAAATATAGATAGCGACTATAGCAAAGATAGCGACCCCACCCTTCTTTTATTAGATGACATAATCGTAATAAAAGTAAAGAAATTCATATTAAGTAACTCAAATTTAAAAACTTGAAGAATTTGTTCGTATTTTGGCTGAAATTCGGGGTGAACATTATACCTAAACGTGACATAAACTAATGAATGAGTATGCGCAGCGAGCTCGGCTCGGACTTATTGGTATATATTCATAGTAATAATCATACATCGTCATTTAAAATAATTATTAGTACATATTGGCTCTTAAAATCCGAATTAAACATGCGGCGCGGATAATGTGATTATTTAAAACGAAATTTTTCGAATTCTGGCTAAAAGAGCTAGAGCAAACTTATTAAAGCAAACTAATACCTATGAATAGTAATATCGCAGTAAATTAATAAATAATGAATGAGCAAGCGCAGCGAGCTTCAAATTTTTGATTTGTATAAAAACGAAAAAAATTAACTTGAGGAATTGTTTAATTACTCTCGAAGAATTAAAATAATAGAACGTAGCTATATAAAATAGGCATTTTCATGTTGCATATTCTGTGCATTTTTGCCTTTTTTTCGTACATTTGCATGCATATTTTGGCACTTTGCTTGTGCACATAAATAATCCGATGTCTCCTGATGACGACGTACAGGCTCTGGCGAATCGACAATGGTGACCATTCTCTATCAGTATTTAAACTTTAAATATTAGTACGTTTAGCCACAATACTAGCCGAGTAAAAACGAAACTGTTTGAAACTGACAGATAAGATATTAAAATTAACAATGTCTTTTGTTTTGAGCCAATAGGTCCCTCGACGGCATCGAACGACCGTCTTTAGGGCTAAAGTTCACACGATCGATAAAACGTGAATATGAATATAATGGCAACCTTGCACTCCGGGCAAAGATAATGCCCCGGGTAATTCCATGACGACAACATAGCTGTACGTCAATTTGTTTTCTAACTTCCTTTAGTAATCCGCGGAAAACGTGCGCTGGGCCGATTAAGTACGTTCATACCACGATAACGTGGACGTCAGCATAATTTCGTGCATACAATGTGTAAGGTGTGTATGTGTGTCATAGGCACAGAATAATAATACTAAGAAACATATTCACCAGATCTGTGCCAGAGATATTTTATGATTGAAAGAAAGAACATTAGAGTTAGGTGGTCTCGCCAGGGCCTTCTTCAAGGTATTTGTATAGGCTGTTTCTAGGCACACCTGTGACTGTTAGTTTTAAGGCGTACCTATCTATAATGTGTAGTAGGCTGAGTAGGCTGAGTAGGCAGGTGAAGATAGTAGTTGCAGTCGATACTAATCCTTACGCTGTACAAAATAAAGTCCCTTTTGGATTAGTTCGGGTGCGCGGGCGAGCCGACCTTGATCGGACGTCCGACCACGTCCCTCGCACCCAAAAGCGACTTTACTTTGTACATCGTAAAGATTTGTATCGACTGCAACTGTCGGTTGGTCGGCTCCAGCCAAATCAGAGTGTCTGTTACTAGCTAACAAAGTCCCACTGACGACAACATTCCGGATAATTAGTAGATACTACCCTATCTGCACCTGTTTACTACACCTATTATAGATCGGTACGCTTTAAAACTAACAGTCACAGGTGTGTCTAGTAAACAGATCGATTCGTTACAAGGTTAACGACAGGTGTGCGCTCCGTTGTTATAAGAATAAGAACAGGGCTGCTATATAGTTCTCGGTAAAACGACCGCGTGTGTGCGTCGCGTACTGTGTGATGTGATAGCTAGACCCCTACATGCATTTTCGTTTTGTTAGTATATTACCCTTTTGCATGCGCCTCTAATTCGTCGTGCCATCTTGTTCGAGGCCGACCACGACGTCTTTTTGCGTTAGCTACGAGACCTGGCAACAAATAGGTCTAAGTGGAAAAATGGGAGAGAGGCCTTTGCCCTGCAGTGGGACACTGAAGGCTTCTAAAAAAATATATTACTAGCGACCCGCCCTGGCTTCGCATGGGTTTCTCGGTATTTTTTTAAATTAGACTAGCCAGAGATTTGACTGCCCTCACCTAATGGTAAGTGACGATGCGGCCGGAGACGGAGCATGCCTGTCTAGGAACAGCCTATTCACTCTAGCCTTGAAGGCGTTCAGATTATAGTGATCAGAGAACACATTCGTAGGTAACGTGTTCCTTAGCCGTACGCATTATAAAGGTTTAAACAAAGCGGCTCGTGCGGATAGCTAGAAGTTCAACGACATAAGGATGAAGCGTACACCTGGATCGCGCTTCCCGATTGCGGTACTACGGGATACGAGTCGACAGTTTACATGTTAACCTACAATAAGGTTACTAGATAAACTACTAACCTTGCCGATTACGACCAGATCCCCGCGGTTTTCACCCGCGCGCAATTCGGACCTCTGTATACATTCAACTATCCCGCGGGATCCTATTATTTATCCGGGGTCAAAGGTCCTACTATACCCTACGACTACGAATTATTGGGAAGCGGCAACTATAGCCCATAACACCTATTCATACATTCACGTTTGGATGTGGTTATTTAACCTAACCGTCAGTAAAAGACGGATAACCCCGACCAAGATTACTTAAACTCAAATAGTTTCTAAACTACACAACCGATTTTAATTAAACAAAACTAACAACCATCTCGATTAAATTGGCTTTCAATAGAGAAAACTGCATCCAAATAGGTCCATCCCTTCGGGACACACGTCAACCTCATACACTACTCTACCACCAACTAAAACTCCTCTTTTTTCGTCAGGGTTTAAAATGCAGAACCGCTGGTGCATTGTCATTGTGTGTGAGGTCTGATCTAACATGACTCATTACTGTCATCATCAATTCACTAGCTTAGCTGTCAATACCGACTTCTGCCAGGGTCCGCTTTCCTACTCATCCTCTCTTTGCTGTTTTAAGAGTATCCCCGCGTTATTTATTTTCAGCGTCAATCATCTTCCTATACCTATCATTTACGATTTCTTTCGCTTGTTTGACGGTAAATAATTCTTGACTTGAATAGGAAAATTGCAATAATATAACCCAACGTCTCAAAATGTGTGACTAAGTGTAAGGTTGGTGTAGGGTAGGTGCAGGGTAGGTGTAGGGCAGAGGTAGAGTAGGGGTAGGATACCACGCGATTGAAGTCGCGGCGGGCCAACTAGTTATAAATGATTGCTGAAAAAACATATTTGACTTGTATATTAAACATACATGACTCTCATGTGCTTTGTTTTGGATATGATAAAAGATAATATAGTGACAAATGTACATATTCGTTTTATATTTATTATTTTATGTCGAGATAAATCACTGGGTTATATTTTATCGAACCGCAGACCGCTTTAAACATACGTTATTGCCAAACAATGTTGGCCATTAAACTTAATTAAAATGTTTAGGTACTGTTGTTAGGTGTTTTCACATTGTTGTCCTACATTATTTTTTGTTCCTTGGGTAATTTAGTTGTATGAGTTCAAATAAAGTGCTTGTTCTGTCTACACAATTTGCACTATTGTTAAAAAGAACTAGATATTCTTCTTAACCAGCTTAACCCCAACATTCATTCACACTGCTGCAACTCCTGTGTAGCCAGGACCTACAGCGGGGACCACACACAGGTCCTGAGTTTTGACACTAAAGCTAGAACTAGAGGTTATTCCTATGTATATTTATAGGAGTTGAATATCTACTATGTACCGTATAAACAGTGAAACACTTCAAGAAAATGTTCCTTTGCCGCTGCAGCAACATTCACGGTATTTGGTGCATCTTTAGCCTAAATCAGTTTGCTAAAAGAAGAAAGCATTAGCTGTCCCTTACGGCCAAAGGACACATCCCTTAGCCCCAGGGTATATTTGATATACCTAATAAATAAAAATTTAATTCATGAATGCTATAAAAACCGTTTAACAACTGCACAGTAGTGCAAAGGAATATGATTCTTAAGGTGGTCATGCACTTATGCTCTTGCACTGAACCTATTTCTGTAACTACTGAAATTTAGGAACTTCACCTACCTAGCTCACGTCGCCTTTCAAATTAGGAAAAAATATAAGATAGTGGGATATTCAAGTTGTAGTTTCGCATTCCACACCACGGAAAAACAACCTAGAACAGTAAAGAAGCAGGAAGTCCAGGCTTCCACTGTAATTGTGTGTCATGTCGGAGTTGTGGTTGTATTTTCCTAGATATAAGGAACACAATGCGTTGAAAGCAATTAAGTATGTATGTATAATGTCAATGAGCAGCACATAGCACCTGGTCATTCCTAGAATTTGATAGCTTCTATACATAGTATAACACATAGTCCCATAGTCCACAAATATGTTTTATTTGAAATGTCTAGGAATCGCGTAAAAAGAAGAGACTATTAGAATGCCGCGTCGCTTCGCTTTATTAGGCTGAACGGTCTGTGTCAGATAACACAGTCAAGGCTACCCAAATCTAGACTAATGTTTCATCATTATCATTATCACACATTTTATCAACGTAATTACCTACTCTGTTAGCCCATAGGTTCGTACATACTGACATATGTCTTCGAATTCGTATGTATTTTGATATTATGGGCTCGCCATGTCGCCAGAAAGCGGGACTCATAGTGCAAATTATTGGTGGAGTGGATACCGTGGACTAGCGTTGCCACAGGTCCCGTATTTAAGATATAAATAAATAAAATAAATATGCTGGGACAATTCACACAGCGCCATCTAGCCCCAAAGTAAGCAAAGCTTGTGTTATGGGTGCTAGATAACTGATAGACTACTTAAATACATAATTATTAGGTAAACTGATAATCTATAAACATACTTTTCATACAACACCCAGACCCGTAACCAAAATTAAAATTCATCATTATATTTCTGCCCGGCCGGGAGTCGAACCCGGGACCTCTGCGTGGCAGACGTTAGCCAACTGAACCACTCAGGTCGTTCTTTAAAGTCCCGCCGGGACAGACTCTGTCCCGTATTTTATCCTTCAAAATTCGGGGTAAAACAATTACCCCGAATTGGACAAATAGCGAGTGAATTAGGTACTGTTTTCTTTTAATTTGAATTATAATTGGGTACTTTATATGTAAAATCAAACAAGGACATGTTACAGTGTGTGTACACTTCATTCTTAAAATAGAATTAGTAATGAAAGTCTTACTTTTATGTGTATTAATTTAAAACAGATAAAAATAATAACTTGTTTTTCATTAGTCACGGGGAAAAATTGGAAATTCCGTATTTTTTTGCCAAATAGAGGATTTTTCACTTACACGATTAAAAAAATCTGGCAGCCCTGACGTTAACTGTTTTTCACGTCCACGGGGAAGAACGAGAACAGCTAGTGTGAAATGGTTTAAGAACATCACAAGACCGAGGACGATGGAAGATTTTGACGCTAGAGGTTGAAAATGGCTGAAAAGTAGGAGGAGATGGTAAAGTACTCTTTTAATAAAATAATCTTAGTGGTCGTATTTGACTCATCCAGGGGGTGATAGGGAGTGATGCATGTAGACCAGTCAGCGCGCATGAATACATGCGCCAGCCTGACGAGACTCTGATCAGAGACAAATCTGGTAGGTATTATCATACCGACGGTGTGCCAATCTCCCGGGACTGTTCAACCAATCTCAGGGTGCCCAGAGGAAGACCTTGGCCAACGGAACACCTGACGAGACGAGTGGCCAGCTCGTCACGGTGCTGATGGTCGACTAGCCCCAATGTACGAAATGGTCACCCACCAGTTCTCGGTCTCTACGAGCGTTGCTTAAGCTTGTTATCGCCTAGTCCAGTGGTGGTGAATTAGTAATGTGATTTTTAGTTTTAATATTTGTATCGACAGTTTTTATTTCCTTTCCAAGGTTGATAGGTACCTACATGTTATCGCTATATTTTTATACAAATCCAGTACCTACCTAACGAACTGATGGAAACCGATAACTTCGCTAACTCTCTTAACGACTGATGCTTGTTTTATTTTAGGTTTCATTGTTGCAAAAAAAAATGCGGAACTGAATTACATTTAGAATGTAAACCATCAATGACCACACCAACTGGACACAGACTTTGGTCTTGTGTTTGGTATGTCCAATCCAATTTAGTAGGTAGGTACTTACTAGGTAAGTAAAGGAACGTAAGCATGCTACGTGACCCATTTTTTAAATGTTTTTACTCCCTCCCTCGCCACAGTGACCACTCTTAGTACCTATATGCCAGCCAAGACCCCTTACCCCCCTTTCGTTTTCACGTAGTAATTCATGAATATGGTTTTAATTTTAAATCTAAGTTATAAATTTAAAAAAAAGATGTATTTGTTTCATTGCCGTGTGACGCTTAGAGTACGTGCAATTACAAGTGAAAAAATTTGAATATAGCTCAAAAAGACGCGAGTTTGGAGTGTGCACATGACAATGCAAGATCATAAGTTGATTATTCCTTTGCACTACAGTGCAGTTGTAAACGGTTTATAGAGAATTCATGAATTAAATATTTACTTATTATATAAAAAATAATCTGGGGGTAAAGGACAAGTCCTTTGGGCAGCCCAAACTTTGGGTTTTCTTTTAGTAAACTGATTTTGGTTAAAGATGTACCAAATACCGTGAATGTTACCCACGCCATATTAGCTTCAGTTATGGGTGGTACACACTTTGCTTACTTTGGCGCTAGATGGCGCTGTGTGAAATTGTTCAAGCATATTTATTTATTTATTAAACTTGCTGTAGCGACAAAGGAAATTTTTCTTGAAGTGGTTATGCATTTATGTTTTTGTACTGTACATTCACTGGTAGAGTGAAGAGCGCACAACCTGATTTTATCTTACGACATTTCCATCTCGACTAAGCCCGCACGTGTTATGTAATACATATAAATAATACATGGGACGTGATCACGTGACCACTAACTGTGTCAGACTCGAGACCACAGCGACTGGGTACCAGCAGCGGTGGCGGTCACGTGGCCGAAAGTATGCCACCCAACTACTGATACCGTACAGGTTGGGTCAACGACCAGACAGCGTAGCCAGATTCACCGAGTGTCGCTCAGTTAGGTAGTTTTTCAAATTTTTCGTTTGATCGCAGACTCTCTTTGTAACGTAGGTAGGTAGGCTAAATCGAGATGGTGGCATTTTTTCCCGCCATTTTTTCATTTTTAAGTATGTCAGGTAGGTACTCAATACTCAGTGACAAAAGAGCATGCCACCTGACGGAGTGTGTTCAGGCGTTTTGGCCCTGTTTGGTTTTGGCCCGCAGGCCGAAACGTTGATTATTCTTTCAGCAGAAAATTTTATTAAAAGCATGATTTTTCCCCGACTGTCGTAAAACCATTTTGAACTGCGGGCCCAAACGCCTCAAAATATTAATTTTAATGCAGCAGTGGTTTCAGCCTGCAGGCCAAAACCAGGCCGGCCGAAACGCCTGCACACTCGGAAAGAAGTGTTGAGGAGTTTCGGCCCGGTCTGATTTTGGCCTGGGGGCGATAACTGTCGCCCATAACAGCTGCGATTCATGCACTTAAGTTTCATGTAGGTAAGTAACAAACATACAGAACTGTATGTGCGGTGTGCTGCGAGAAATAGGTAAATGTCTCGTCTGACTATCTTATCTTTCAAACCGGAAACACAACAATGCATACTAAATAGATAAGGTGTAAGTAAAGTCAGATAACTAGTTTGACAACCTGAGTGGTTCAATTGGTTAACATGCCGCCTGTCACGCATTTGTCTCGGTTTCGATTCCCGGCCGAGCAGAAATTGAAATGATTATTTTAATTCCTATTACGGGTTTAGGTGTTATAATATGTATAATAAGTATGTATTTAAAAGTATATAAGTAGTTTATCAATTATCTAGCAGCCATAACACAAGCTTTCGGGCTAGATGGCGCTGTATATATTGTCCAAGCATATTTATTTATTTAGTTAGCTGCCCCTGTACTGTCCATATTATCATATTATGGATTATCATAAGGTCGGGGGGTCAACTAATTCGTAGAATGGCTGTCTTTCGTGACGATTTTTATTGCGACAGTAAGCTTATGTTCCGGTAGTTTGTGGTATAATACTCCGTTCTATTACACTCCGTGCTTCGTCCTGAGATTAGATGAGTACACATGTAGCAGCTCGTTGTATTAAGCGGTTATTCATCCACATATTTGAAATCTCTAATCATTCGGACGAAGTACATCGTATAATTTGGATAGAACTTCACTTCAGTTAAGTTCGTACCGGTATTACAAACAAACCAGTGTCCAAATTCGCACCGGTCCTATATAATCGTTAAACCTAAAACTCCATCATTAAACACTAAAAAATAATAATCATCTTGGCGTTCACGTCCGGCGTCCCGGCTATACTCCCGCGAGCGAGTGCCTGGGGTCCGCCTTGACCATGGTCCACGATTTGGTAAATCTGGTACCTAATCACAGTGGAGCGACTGCCATGTGATCTCCAGGGGAACCTGACCAGATTTGGATCATGGTTACACATTCAGAAGACTGAACGCGCAGGTGTCACCACAATGTTTTTCCTCGCCGTAAGAGCATCAGTTCAACTAGTCAAGCATCAACTAATGTACATAATTCAGAAAAGAGTCATTGGTACATGGCAGCACTGAGGATCGAGCCCTCTACCTCGAGTACCTCTCGCTTACAAGTCGGATCCCTTAACCATTAGACCACCCACATAGAAACACATAATTTATAGTTATTTTCTTCTATTTACGCGAATTTTATGTCTGGGACATATAAAGGGGGTTGGCTGGAAGAAATCCCATTGTGGGATAAGCCCGCCTTTTCTTTGTTAAATTTCATTTTACGCATTTTGTATTTAATTATTATGCAATAAAGAGTTTACATACATACATACATAAAATAAATCTCTGACCGGATTGATCACGGTTTTTAATTTTTCAATTTATCCTAAAAGAAATACATGGCCTTGTTTTATAAGAAGAACCTACTAGTGCACTGTGCTTGTGTGAAATGCGTGTGTCTGTTGATTTAATCAGAAACTTATACATATACAACGACTAGGAACGTAAGCGATTGCAGGAATTGTTTCATACCTAAAAACACTATTTGAAAGGTATTTTTGTGCACGGGACAGACCGTGAAGCGTGTCGTATAGCGGATGTATTTAAATATAACCCGACCTCGATTGTAAGACTTGCCAGTGGCGCTAATTTAGAGATATCTAGCAGTCAATCTTCTGAAAACATGAAGAACGATATTAGTTCCAGAAATATCCGAGTGCTTGACGTTTCTGGTCAGGTTAACAACAAAAACTCAATGAGATCGTGTAACTGACACTTCTATAGTTATCAATAAGTATACCTACATAAGATTTTATTGTTTCTATTTTTAAAACCAAGGTAATGTTTAACCTAAATCTTATCTAGGTTATTTAAGGAGACTATTACTATTATTTTGTATTTCTGGAGATGCTCATCAGTCTTAACACTAATAAAATGTCTCTCTTCTACCTGCGAATTCGGTTACTATCAACCAAGTTTATTAACTCCGATTACGATTTTGGTTCTGATAGAACTACTTCCGCTACATTTCTCTAACTGGGTACCTATAATATGGCTGCTGGCTGATCATAAATGGTCAGAGTCGGCAGAAGTAAGTAGATAGGTACCTACCTACGTAATACTAATATGTACAGGCAGGCGTAGGTACCTATGATCTTTCCAGACTGACTTGTCTTATTTAATGAACAAACAATACCCAAAATATGTGTAGCATGATTGCAGATCTCCAAAATAACGATCTGCAATCACGCTACACATAATAAATACATATAATGTGAATTTAAATACAAATTATCCATTGAAATACATAATTTCCATAACCAAATAAGACAAGTCAAGACTATAGATAATATTTATCTTTTCTCTCTTTTTGATAGTCAATTTCACCTTTTTTTACTACGTCCCGGCCGATATCCCGGCCAAGAGTGGAGGACAGCAGAAAGCACAAACCCTTTCGACGAATGTGATTGATCAATCAATCAATCAATTGCCGTCCACTCCCGAACTCAGGCCCCAAAGAACGTCGTCCATCCCGTCGAGCAGTCCGCGTCCATCTGCTACCCGCTACCTTTCTAAGTAGATCGTCGGATGTATCAATGTCTCCGACCTCCGCTCCGTAGACTAACCTAACCAGCAGATGTCGGAAAATACCTCGACAAATCGATCTATAGGTACATAATACAGTCTCAAATATTTCCCAAACTACTGAAGCAACAGAGCTTAAACCCGTGGTGATAAAAAAATATATAGGTAGGTAAGTATACATATTACCTATAATACATCGTCACGGGGCTCTAACTTACCTGTTCAACCAGTCTCCGGGTTCCTAGTGGAAAATTTTGGTCAACCAACGCCAACGGTATGTATTAGGAGGCACATCTAACGTGTTGCGAGTTCGCTGCTTTGCTGAAGTTCGACTAGCTACCAAATCAAAGTACGAAACTCCGATGACAAGATTGAAGACACGATGGCACCATGAAGCAAATATGTTATGTAACGCATGGTTAGATAAGAATAGTCAATAGTGAATAAAGTAAGATGACATCTTCGCTATAGTAGGTGACCCAACATAACCAAGTTGTTTACCGCCTACCTAATAGATACACAGGGCATGGGATCTTCGCCAAGTATCTAGCCCGAGACCTATTTATGTCAATCAGAATATACGTAGGTAAATATAAATATAACCAATGTATTAAAATTCGACCTTGCCTTACCGACTAGGTCTATTATCTACTAGATAGGTAGGTACTTATCTACTAAGCGTGTTTGTTCTCAGAGTCGATGCTTAACTATAATAACTGAAGCCTAAGTAAGGAGTCCATATGGATGAGTAGGTACCTCAGCCTTATCTTTTTCTGCCGCTAACCAAGCAACAATGGTGGCATTGTTATGTTTTGTTTTGAAGGGTAAGTTAGCCAGTGCAATTACAGACATAAGGTGTTTCATGACACACCTGCGGTTCAACATTTTTATGTGACGTCACGGAATATCTATAGGGACCTACTAACGTAAGTGACGTTTTGGGCGACTATTTTACTGCTAGTTTGTCGCTAAGTAGGTAACTAAGCAGCATAAAAATTGGAGTCCTGGGTGCTGAACACACTTCGACATTTCTAATCATAAGTCATAGCTATAATGTAAGTAGTAACCTAACTACCCACTTAACACATGTTCCCTGTCCTGTCCACCTTCACACCACAGATCAACTGCCCATAAAACAACGGACCTGCTGCACTCGAGCCTAGTCCACATGATTAGTAGAGAGATTTGCCATAATATTCACACCTGGTAGGATGGAGATCGCAATGTTAAAAATATTTAACATAAAATGCCTGTCCAGTTTCATATTTACGGGACTACTTTCCTCCTAAGACAAAATCTAGCACCTCACGTCCATTTTGGATAGGTAAGTACATTTAGGATCAAGATTGGCATAGCATTAACCGTAACAGATCGAAGAGAAAGTAGTCATTTTAAACAACGAACGAACGTTATCAGTCTCTGGCAGGTACCTACCTACCTAATCGGTACTCTGTATCCATCCATTATTTTATTACGTAAGATTGTCAATATTTTATATGACAGCAGATAAAGGAATGGAACACTGTAACGGAATACCTATCTTAGGTATGTACGTACTCGGAAATAGCCATCCATCAATTTGCACGTGACGTCTGACGAGATAGTCATCGTTACCGGCACAGAAAGTTTTGTAATGCCTAGACCTAGATCTAGATATTCTAGGTCCACTTGGATACGGTTCTAGGATAAGTAAGTTAGGTAAGCACAGGGGCCTAATTCTCGCGCTATAACACCTCGAATTCGAAATTTTTTCTAGCCTCATATCTCCATTAATAATGACATTGAAACGTCTTTTGCAGCAAAAAATATTTTCTCAACTATCTTCGACAGTCGCATATTGTCGAAGATTAATTTCAGTGACGTTTTAATATAGGTTTTTGGGTACAGAAAATGTCGAATTTGAGATGTCGCAGCCAGACAGACTCAGACGTTAGTGAACGTGTCAGTTATGTTATCCATACGACGTTCGACTCTTCAATTTGCGGATAGGCGACAGCCGACAAATAACAATCATAAAAAAGTGTAAACAGGATATTTTGACTTGTAAGGCCTTGTGAAGTTTCTAAAGCTAGGTAACAATCTGTTTTTTAAGTGAGCAAAGATCTTGGTTTTGTAAGTAGATACCTATAATTGGCTGTTTTGGTAACATTGCAATTTAAACAAATTACCCATTAGTAAATATCAAAAGTATAGCAATAAGTAAAAAAAAATACCGAATTTGGACCTTTTAACTGGTCTGAATAATTCAGATGTAGGTAGAGCTTGTCTAAGCTGAAATAAAGCGCCCCACTACTTAATTAGTTGATTTCGATGTGTGAGTGCACATATTAATAACGACACTTCATCTGTGTGGGAGCGTCGACGCTCCAATCGAACGACGCGTGCTCCTAACGTTTGAGTCTCACCGGCAACTGAATGACCAATTACAACGGCATTTGTATATGTATTGCGTCCATATTTTAAATTAGCTTGTGTGCGTTTATGCGATAGTGGGCGCGTCATTTCAGCTTAGATGCGCTTTACCTACCTAGAGTCTCTTCATTGCCGTTATTTGTCTTTTAATTAATAGTATTAAAAAATAAATAGAGTGCTAGTACATTTGTTAGGTCTACAGGTAGGGTAGGAAGTACAAAATAAAAAAGTCTTATAAGGTTTTTATATTATTTATTGTGTAATAAGTTATCCCATAAAAAGAAAATTTAAAAACAAATTTATAATAAACAATGAAAGCAGTTTCCCCATTATGTCACACTTGTAGTCTCATGTAATTTTATGGCTGTGTAAATAAAAATTATATTATTTTTTTGTGCCCATTCGATCAATACCTATAATGTTACCTACTGTCTAATATTCAAATATACCCAAAAATACATTCATATAATTTTAATTCACATCAAGCCTACAAAATAACATAAGAAATGTGACTTTTGAAACCATCCTCTAATACTACAAATTAAAGTCTCTAAAAATCTTGAAAAGTATTGTCTTTTATATTCCAATTCTTACTCCATGATTAACTTGTAACAACAATATTTCAAAATTGTGTTGGAAAGTTTTGCAGGTATATTGCTCAGATTTATTTATAGGTACAAATGATATAGCAGAATGTATAGGTACAATCTCTCACAAAACTTTTTTTTAGATTTCACATAATTATTTGTTACAAGACACTCCTTGTAACAAGAATTTCTTTCATTTTATATCAACATCTGTGCTGATTTCTTCAACACTTATATACTTAATGTACTTTTCAAGATGATAAATCATTTTTGTAGAATTAAAATATACATACCAAATTTTTTTTTTTTTCATTTTTTTTACAGTTTATTTTTCATAAAATCTTTACACTTATGAACACTTACAACAATTTAGTTTAGAATATAATATCCTTTCAATTTAATTCAATTTTATAGCTAAATGCAGACCACAGAATAACTTTTATATGGTACCTATCTATTTATGCCATGTTATTTGTAGGTGCATAGTACATAAAAGTATGAAATCTACAAAAATAGAATGTATCTATATGATATTTACTGATGGAATGTGAAAGAAATTGAGAGGACAAAATCAAGTTAACTATCTACAAGGATCATGGCGGAACAGATGACGTCTCAAATAAATTAAATAACAAATGTTTCGAAATGAAATTGAGATTCAAATGAAACATCATACCATAATGCCTGCATAAGCCAAATCATTATACACAGATAATTATAGTTTTAAAAACAATAGGAACTGATGAAATAGAAACTTAAAAGTCTTAATACAGCAAAATATTGAAGGCTGGATTGATTCTGCTAAAAATTTCCATTTAGACTGACTTTATAACAAGCATATTAGTTTAATGAAATTTCTGTGGAAGAGCTGATTCTAAAATGTCATTGGAAGAACTATGACATTATAAAGATAAATTGTGGTCCGACCTACATCTATCACCTAACATGTAGGTCAAAATATTACACTGTTGTTAGCTGGAAATTAAGTACATACAACAAAAATATTATATATGCCAAAACATAATTTCACGACTCATCACAATAATTACTTTATAGTCGAATACTAAATGTGTTTCTAAATGTGAGCTAAATTATATTTTTAATATGTGCAGTTCAGTGCAAAAATATGTAAGACAAAAAGAAAAATAACACTCTTGAGAGTCTATCCCAATCAGTTAAAACAATATACAGGTAATTGTAGAAATTGTTTATCTTTGTAATAATTAAAATATCAATGTTATACTTATCAGCCTCGTAAAGATTTGAATTAGGTATTCTCATCAATTAAAACCAAACAATGATGTCCTGTTCGTTAAGCTATTTCATAAAAAGTTGGATTAATTTTTCTTGTAAAAGCTGTTTGTATCCTACTTAAATTTATCTATGGTCTACTATCACAATTGCAAGGGCTAGAATGCAATGGATGAGGGTGTCATGGAGCATTCGCCTACAGTAACTCGGTAGGATGCCAGTTCACTTATGCCATGATAATGCACAAATGCTGCCACAATTACCAGAACATGGAATATTTGATGGGATTGGAACCAAATATCACATTTTCCAGGGAACCACCGCTCAGGAACTCTCAGAGCATAGAACATTGCACCCAAAATATACAGCAAACCCATGAGGATCAACCAACCCAGGGATGCCTTACTAACGTTTGTAAACCAACCCTCTGTGAAGCCATAATGGATAGCTGGCACAATACCAGAAAGTCCAAAACCCATAAACACTCCAGCACGGAGAGGTCTCAGTCTAGGTTCAGAAAACCTATCCCACAATGACACTATAATAGACAAAATTCCTAAACAAACCACTATAGATAAATAAATTATTTTCGGTCTGTAGTGGCAGTAGAAACTATAATACAACCATGGGACAAAAGAACCCATAATTAGGAGGGCAATCCCACAGTAATCCAGCTTTGAGAACAACTTGCCAACCATCTCCGAATGGCAGTACAGTGTGTGATATGCGAATGAAAAGCCTAAGCATACAATAGCTCCAACAAAAAATACTCCAAATATCATTTTTTCCTGCATTTGAATCTCAATCGAAGGACGCGACAAAAAATAGATTGCTACACCGATAAAAGCTATGCAACCAAGAAGATGTGTCCAAATATTACCAGTTTCGGTGTGGATACGGAATATGGAAGCAAAGCAGGCACTGAATGAGGGTAGGGGTGGTCGGTGTCCTTTGTGTAGGTAGTCGTTGTCTTGAAGCCAGCGAGGTAGATGTCTGAAGTGGCAGACGTTCCAGGAGGCCTCCCATACTTTGCGGACGAATTCCTCGGCTTGCTCGGCAGCGGTATGGGCGAGGGCACCCAGGTCAATCTCGTCCGACAGCACGCCTGCTTTCAGCACCTCGGCCATCTCCGCGTCGAGTAGATGCTGGTCTTCGGGCGTGGAAGGCAGCGGGCAGCCCTCCTCTTCCTCCTCGGCTAAAACCTCGTCCAGCTCGTCCATCTGCGACGCCAAGCTCTCTCCCTCCGGATCCCATCCTTGCCGATGCCGCAGCCCGTCCGAGGACGCGCTGTGCGACCCCAGATCAGAATCCACTTCCCACATGGCTGCACTCACTTCTTGTCCACCATAGAATAAAATCCACACGAGAGAGTTATTTCGCCAGATCTAAATTACGTCACGCGATTCGTCCACAGATACTTTAATTGTTAATCACTGAACCCAAAAGCCATAGGAATTGAAGTCGTAGGGAAAACTTGTAATTTTTTGCACACTGATTAGGACAAAGGTCGAAACTCAATGCGCACTGAATCAATTTTCAACAGCTGCGTGGCTGTCGACCATCCGTCCGTCCACCATTCACCATTTTCCAATCCAAATTCCAAATATATCTGTCTCGCTCGCTTTGCACTGACCGACTTCTCTTGCGTGGCACAGTGAAGCGAATATAAGAATTACCTAGTATTTTATATACTAGGTGTTCCTTGATACTACGTTGAGTGCCAGCTTCATATACGAAGCGTCGCACGAAATTTGTGAATTTATAAAATATTGATAAAATGCGAATTTTTTGGAGTTCAAGCTGGAAATATTGTTATCAATATTGAGATTTCGACTATTAGGGCCCCGTCATACATCGTTTTAATTTTTTTCTTAAAATTTATTCTGTCCGTCCAAGATTGTGGTTGCGCTCACATATCTCGATTTGCAATGTTGCCGCCAGTCGAACAAGGAAATTGCCGTAACCAAATTAGAAATAACCCGTTTTGTAGAGAATATTAATTTTTAATACAATGGATTGAAACTGCCGTAGGATTTGACTGCAATCAATGAATGAGCGATCTCAGGGAGTTCGATATTTTTGTACTATAGCCCCTTTGATTCCTGATGAAACCTACCTGCGCTGTAATCGCAACAAATAAGACAGGTCCGATTTAGGTGTTTAATTACAAGCGCCTAAAAAGGATCTGTCATATTTGTACTAAAAATAATTATTGAGCGACCAAAGTGAGCCCGCAATTTTTCTATTTTGGCGCTTAAAAGCTGGGGTCATTTACTAAAAGTAATTAAATGCGAGCTTACCGAGTCCGGAAATTTTATCATTTTGGCTATAACTAAACGTCTGTCGCAAAATACAGATAATTATCCGGCAGTCATTGCTACCCACCAACGTGCTCGCTCATGGTCTAAATTACAATAAATCTGATAAACAGTACTTGTAACGGCAACCTTGCCTGGTCAAAATGGAACGAAACGGGCTGGGTGTAATATACGACGAAAAGATGTAAATCACGCCTCTTTCTTACCGGTTCGAACGTATCGCAAGCCGGCGACGCGCTCCGTCTCTTTCGTATCAGCTTCGTTACCGATAATTATTAACGGAATAGACCGGTCTAGTGTGGCACAATATATGGCGTTTACATTGAAATTGCTCCTTTCCTTTTCATTCTATTATTACCGGAACGGATAAAAACGGCTAGTATGGCGCGGGCGTAGTGCTGACAAATCCAGTGAATTAAAATCTAAAAAAACCAGTGCAAGTAGGTACTTAAAAATACTTTTGTAGGCTTGGTGGTTGGATTCAGTGGTACTGTGATAGATAGGCCAAGTAGAATAAAATAAATGTAGCGTTATTTTCGGTATGTAATATTTGTAGGTAGAACTATATGTATAGAGTTCTTCATGGCTCACGCGGATAGCTAGAGTTATTTCGCCTCCTCAAGTGCGACAAAACCCATCACGCAGGTAGGTTAGATAAATGAATTTCGCTGAGCCACTGGTTTCAATGATCCACTATTGACTACTACGGAGGAGGCTCAAGCTTGTGGTCTGTAGAATCTTATAAGCTGTTGGTGTGATGTGATTATTTCTGAATTATAGTAATTTATTTACCGCCTGGAAGGAGAAGAAGTTGCATCATAGGTTCTTTCGCTACACGAGCCTCATGTGGATCCGAACGAATCCGTACATTGACTGTGCTTCGGAGACCTCTTTAGGGATACCGAAGGGATTTTTCTGTACAGTATAGAAAGTATATGCTGAAGGTTGAAACAGAAGATGTATTTAGGCCTACCTAGCGCCCTAGCGCTACGTAAGTTTTGTCGTATGCAAATTAGATATAATAATATTGTAATTTGAGACCATAATATCCATAAAATATATTATGAGATAAAAATAAAACAATTTGGCGTCGAAGAATCGTTCGGTACATTTAAAATGGAAACGGTGGGTACGTACGTTATAACATTCGTGCAATTATTTTGTCTATCTTTGGCGCTGGAGCGCCGGTGGCCGAGTGGTTAGGTGGAGATGAAGAGGTGTCGGGTTCGAATCCCACTGCGGCCATGTACCAATGACTCTTCTGAGTTATGTATGTACATGTGTTTAAAGCTAACCGATGCTCTTACGGTGAGGGAAAACATCGTGATGAAATGAAATCTACACATTCAGGCGACTGAATGTCTAACCATGTTTTAATCTGGTCAGGTTCCCCTGGTAACAGAGGATGTCAGGGAGTAGTCGCTCACTGTAATTATCTGATCTGCCAAATCGTGGATCATGGTCTACTCTACTAACCACTCGGCCACCGACGTTCCGTTAACAACAAAAATATTCGCCGGAATATATGTAAAAATCGGTATTAATTGAAAATTGTAAATAAACTAAAATGTCGTCATATATAAATCGTAAATATAATAGGAATATAATTCCGCAAAAGCGCAAATCGGAGGAAAGCTTGAATCATAAGGAATTAAAGAAACCTAGACAGTTCAGTGCCAAGCAAACGCGAGAGCTAAGGCAGCGGCGAAAAGAAAAAAGGGAGTTTTTACGGAAAATCTGCGCCACAGACCTTGACTGCTCCTTTCGCCTCTTTTTATTGTTAGTGGAATTCGTTTAAACGTTATTTTATTTAATAACAATCTTTTCTTTCTTTCCACAACTAAATAAAATACAATGGATCAATTTAATAATATTCATGGGCACTAATCGCAAGTAATTGCAAACGCAGTACTAGAAAATAATCGTTAATCGAATCACCTACATTATTAATGTCGACCTCAAAGACCTGTCGTGCAACACTTCGTTTATTAATGCAGTAACTTTATAACCTTCATATTATTATTTTTGAATTTTCTGATCAAAAGCGGTTTTCCCAGACGATTAAAAAGAGAAAATAGTTAATGTAATTGTAATAGGTGGCGTTAATTAAACACGATTCTGAAAAATTAATCAAAATTAGACTTAAATGTCCAAAAATGGAGACAGAAAACGTAATAAACTAATAAATATTTTCACAGAATACCCTTTAAAGCAACGCCATCTAGTGAGGCACGCTGAACTCCACTTTTAACTAGGTGTCACAAAATCGCCCGTTACATTAACAGTTAATTTCAAGTTACTGGTCTCCCAAAGCATTTTTAAGGTAATTAAATTGTAATTATTTTGCTGAGTAATTAAATCACATTCCCTTTAAAACAAGGGAACGATCTTCTATTACGCTAGCAATATTCCGTGTTAATACTCAAATTACCTATTACCTTATACTATAATTCGTTATTTCGCAGGGACATCCCTACGCTGAATTTTGATTGGTGCACGCAATACGTCAATATTCTGTCAGATTGACAGCATACGTAAAGTATAACCTAGAATCATAAATGACTGTAATTATTTTAACCGCATTTTCTTAGTTAAACATAGAAAAAAATAGCACTTACTTTTTAAACATTGTGTTGAATTTTCTGAATCACTAATTCACTAACCTATGAATAACACTACACACAACACTCACACTCAAAGAACGAAGCAAGCAAGCTGAATTTGTCTGTCAAACAAATGTCAAATGTTCAATACTTGCACCAATGAAAAGCATTGCTGGGAAGAGTCATCCAATCATACATGACTTACCCGTCCGCGTGTTACTCCATTTGCTATAAATAGGATAAATAAACACTACGATTGGCTATACAGTTTTGCTCCATAATAATACCAACTTAACAGAAGTAACCAAAAATTGGGGAATTTTAGCGATGATCCGTCAGAATAAATCTCAAAAATATTTTTACTAAATAGGTACTAAAAGGCCGATTTACATTTCGGTAAGTACAGTAGCAAATGAACTTGCGTCTTTAGCGATTTAAGCTGTTTTCTTCGTTTGTACGCCAAAAGCGAGATAAATAGTAACTTGTCAAATATGATGCATTAAATAGACCGCCATCCTATTTTTGGGCCAGTTAAGTGTGTATCCCTCCATCCGCCACCTTAACTGTTCGACATGTAGACGAGCGAGTTTAGTAAAAGACATAAGTTCACGCAGCGCAGGTGTTATTATTGTAAATTTGAAGTGGTCAGATGATACTTCCAATATGTTTGTTGTGGAAAAAGTAAAACACGAGTGTTTGTTTATTACAAAGTGTATTAATTGGCAATAATTGGTGAGATATGCTACTGTCACACAAATTTAGAGGTTAATGAATTTGGTAGTGGGAATGCAACGGGAAAAAACTAAACTCACTCTCCATCGTTTAGACGCTCGCTACTTAGGAACTACTTGCAATTCAATAGCTAACTGTCCGATTACTGAACTCGTTGCAATACTTACCTACCAGCAAAAAAGGTGCCACATTATTGAGGAGCGTCGAACCAATGAAAGAGTCATCTGCATGTACATTAGTTTAATGTTAACCGATGCATTTACGGTCAGGGAAAACATCGTGATGAAACCTGTAGGGCTAGCACAAGTTGCTCTCGCGCGCGATAAGCGATAAAAGGCGCGACACAGATATTGCTATCTCTTTCATCTTAGTATTGAAAGAAGGAAACAAACGCTCTCTCGCGGCGCGATCTTTGTCGCGGACACACATGTGCTAGCCGTCCTGCACATTTACACTGCACAGTGTAGGTAACCATGATCCAATCAGATATGGTTCTCCTGGTAGCTGGGTCACGGAGGTGAAATGATAGTGGCTGCACTGCAAGATCTGCCAAATTCTGGATCATGGTCATTGAGGACCTCGGGCCCTCGTGCGCGAGACAGTAACATTAAGGTGATTTTCTTTTTCTTACTTATTTGCATGCAAATCAAAGGCATAAAAACGTGACAACATTTTTATGCTCACTTGAGTTCGGCGGCGATTAAGGTCCTGTCACTGTTAAAGTATGGTTCCCGGGTAAGGTATACCAGTAAGTAATAATTACAGTGGTCCATTTGGGGACGGGGGGATCGGTCGTGACTTTAACAGTAGAAGGCTAAAGAGCCTCGCCTATTTGCTGCCAAAGCAACGTGTTTTACGAGGTCGGCAACGCGCTAGCAAAAATTAATAAATACGGTAATTTCAACTTTCACATACGGCAACACCAAATTTGACATGTGTTTGACCACATGTTTGTTGGTGGTTTTTGTAAAATTAAACAAGCAAGAAAACAATCAAACTGAAATAGTTTAGTAATCCTGTGTATTAAAAATTCAAAATGTCTTCCTTATTTGAAGTAATAGTAACATGTGATAGTAATAATACTTTGTGGAGCTGCGCTATTTGGGACCCCCATACCGGCACTAATTTGATGTCTTACAAAGGTGGAGGAACATCGGAATCGAGGACTGTGTCCTTTATTGGTAATGATTACTTGGCGGCAGTGGAGAAAAGTAAACCCGTACTGCACGTTTGGCCTCTAAATTCACATCAGACCGTCCAAGGAATGCGTTTTATTTTGCCAGGCAGGGCAAGTGCTTTTGCAGTGTCCACGGACGGATGCTATTGTACAGCTGGAATAGATGAAAAGATCTACTTGTGGCAAATAACTTCTGGAAAATTGCTGACTATCATCACACGCCATTACCAAAAGGTAGCTCTGATAAAGTTTACTCCAGATGGCAAATTTTTTGTATCAGCTGCAGACGATGGTATGGTTATGGTGTGGTCTCTGGCCACAGTTTCCGCGCACCCAGAGGTAGAACACGTTACCCAAACGTCAGCAGGACAACATGACCCGGTACACATTTTTTCTGATCATTCGTTGCCAGTTACAGATCTATGCTTAAGCAAAATGGGAATGGGTGGTCGTTTGATAACAGTGTCAAGTGATCGGTCATGTAAAATCTACGATCTTGCATCAGGTGAACTGCTACTAAATTTAGTATTTGATGTGCCATTGTCTGCTGTTACCATGGATGTTTTAGAGCTGAGTGTTTTTGTTGGGACAGCAGAAGGCAAGATCCATCAGTATAGTTTGACGAGCCCTCCTCGCAATCGTGATGTTCTAGTTAACTCGGACGATCAATGTGCAACATTTTCATCACATACCAAAACAGTGACATGCCTCTCTGTGTCTCTTAATGGAGAAACATTACTGTCTGGTTCTAATGATGAGCAAGTGTTACTGTGGCATATTAGAAGTAAGCAAGCTGTCAGAACTATTAGACACAAAGGCCCAATAACAAATGCATTCTTTACTGTGAATTATCCTGCAATCTTTAAACAGGGCTTCACCCCTAAAATAGTTTTACATAGTTTGGACAGATCATTAGAAAAAGATACAGATGATGTTTTGGAAATAGAAGTGCTAAATAATAAGAAAACAAACTTTTGGCCGGAGCCTAAGAATATTGTCACTGAAAGTATTGTTCCAAGTGATGGATTACTAAACGAATACAAGCAAAATGAATCCAGTCTTCAGAAGGAATTGGAGAAGCTTAAAGGAATCAATGCCAATTTGTATGCGTTTTCAATCAACAAAGCATTGAGTGAAATTTCTGCAAATAACGTTGGTGTTAGCAATAGGAAAAAGAAAAATAAGAAATAAATATGTTACTATTATCAGTTTAATTATTGAATTAAATACTTATTGGTACTTAATAATATTGTTGAATAACGTGTACCTGAACATAAAAAATCACCCTTTCACAGAATATCTAGTTTCCCACTAGGTGGGGTCGGCACAACATGTCTTGCTTCCATTTTAAATTATCACTTGTCATCTCGGCACTCCTTTCTCATGCATATCACAATTCAAAAGTCAATTCATCTATTCTTTAGTTGGCTTCTGCTGGGACCTCAGTAGGCTAATTTTGTTATGCTGTTGCCAACAATTCTCTGATTTCAATTATTCAAATTGATACTTTTGCTTTTCTGGCCATGTGGTGTCCGGCAGAGTAGAATAGCACCAACCCCTTACATTCATGGGTGTCGTACAAGGCGACTAATGTTTTCGAGGCAAAAGATCAAGAGTCTCCGTAGTCTGGAAAATGGGCAGCAGCATTTTCCATTATTATATTTAAACACTGCTATCTCCAACCCGCCTGCCAAGCGTGGAGATTAGGGCAATAACCTCCCCTTTCGTGGGAGAGGCCCTAAGTCCTGCAGTGGACTGTTACGGGCTGTGTTGATGCTGTAAAGTGTAATCAGAATAATGACCATGTATTTGTTGTTCTGCGTATTGAATAATAGCATTACTTAGTATTAGTAGCTATAGCTGCCATAGGAATCTGTTACGGTTCCAAAGATACATCAATTCGTGCAAATGTCCTGAACGTGAACATTATATAATCAAAGACTGAGCTAAGCTCTGAATTTTGGATTGAAATCCGGATTGACCATCCGCACTTCGTAAGTGCGGATGGTGTGAATGTTTAAAAAACACAATTTTCGAATTTTATCTTAAAAGAGCTGGGGCGGGCATAAAAAAGTAACAAAGTAATGAATGAGCGAGCGTAGCGAACTCGCAATTTTTGGTTCTTTTGGGATCTTATAATCCGGATTGAATAGTATGAAAAAAATGTGGCTATGCCCATGCGTCCTGGTATCAATTCCGGTTGCCTTTCTATTTCTGCTTGTCCACTTCCCTCGGTCTTCGGCATCCTTGGTAGTGAGTTTATTATTTAATTAATTAGTTAAATAACTGAGTAGGTATGTTCTATAATTTACGTCAAACCATCGTTTCTTGGGCCGGCCTCTTTTATTGATCCAGGAGGTGGCATGGCCAGGCGTTTATTCCCTTCGTAAGTTGCCGGTTGAAGACTTCCTGAAGAAATTATATAACCGATAATGAAAATCGTTGTATGGTTACAGACAGACGCGCTAAACGACTTTATTTTACTATTTGCCGCCCCCAAAATCTGCCGTCCTAGGCTCCAGCTTTCTCAGCCTATTGGTAAATCCAGGATTGCTTGCGTCGGAAGAGGCTCGCTTGCGCTTGTTTTCGTGGGAAATAGGTGCCTAAACTTGGTTGTATCATGAAAGACGTCCCGAGGTAGGTAGACATAAGAAGCGATGGATTGAGATCGGCGAGAAGGATGCAAGAGCCAATACTTCGTGCGGATGTCAGAAGATCGGGCAAATAGAGCAAAAATGGCAGAAAAGCGGATGAATCCTCGCAGAAGCCGGGATTGACCGCTCGGTTGATAAGGAAGGTCCGGTCACGTGTGGGAATGCATAAATAAGACACCGCCTACGCCGACGATCAGATACATTGCCCTATACCTGCGATAGGTTCACGCGGGCAGGATTAAAGACGCTTCGCCACAATGAATGTGCTGAAGATAGCTGGCCGATTTGCGGGACAGGCGGCGTGTGCAGGTAGTGTTTTAAGGGAAAAGGCCTCTTTCCGACGCACAGTCGGTTAAACTTATGTTCCGTGAAATGTTATTGCAATATGATATTTGTCTGGCTGTGGCATTTTAAAATATATACCTTCGCCTGCGTTGTTGCAAATAAGAGCTTTTTTATTCTGGCAACTCGACTAACGACATGCTTTCTTAGTTGCTTGATAGATGGCGCTAAAAAATTATTTCATCTTTCCCATGTAATGTCGATTTATTCGTTTTAATTCTTGATCATTTGAAACATTGAAACAAGACACAGACACAACAGAGGAGATGCAAAACATGCTTAAGTTATTTTTGTATTACGAGATTTTGTCGCAGTCACGAGGTTTGTTTATTTAATTTGTGACGCCATTGCCATCTATCGACTAAGTGAAGAACTACTATTCTTCTTGTCGATTGTTTTGTTTGACTTGTCTATGAATAATCGTACGATTTGTTGAAACGTCATCCAAACTAAAAAAAGCAAAAAACTTAACGAACGCATTTTTCTGTTACCAAACACAAACGTATTTTCACTGATCTTCTTCTAATTATTTATTTCAGCATGTGTTGAAACTGTTTATTTATATTTTTTCAATTGTCGAATATGTTTTTATGACATTTCCAATTGTTATGGTGAACTAACTAGAGGTAACTCGGTAACAGCGAGCTGTAAAAATAAACTTCTGCGTCACAAAACACATATTTTGTTTATTATTTTCAGTTAAAAGACGAATATGTCGAAAGCTGTGGCGATACCTGAGTGCAATAAGGATATCGGAGGTATGAAGGAAGAGATATCGGTATCACCCAGCGACAAAAAAGATGGAGCTATGAGTCTATTTAGTAGACTTCTAAGATTTGAAGCTCTGAAAAGGAGTACTGTACCGGAGAGCCCGACGTCAACGGAGCCACCAACAACTTACTATGGCGTGTATATTCCTTGCGAAATCAAAAAAGGGCCAGATGAAGGTAGGTAGATTAGCATACAATACAGTTACCCTATGAATTCACACATTGTTTCTTTGTTTACACTTCACTGTTAGTCATACTTTTAATCTTGGCATTTGTTTTGATTGTAGTATTTGTGTCGGCATTCTTTCGAAACTAGGCCAGGAGATAAATTGTCTCTCAATTATCTCAATATTATTTTATTTTTGTAAATTTATTTTTTAAACATTTAAATAAAATTATAAAATAGAAAGTACCGCTTCTGTTGTCATGTTTCATGTATCAGCTTACAGCCGCTAGTGTATAAAATGCAATAATATTGCTGAATTATTACTGCTGACCAGTTTTAGACAATTTGGAGTCGATATAGATGGAAACATAGATGACTGAAGTCAAGGCTATGCTATTTTTTTATTGAATGAATTCCAATTTTACACTAATAAAGTCTCAGGCTAAATATTATATAGGTTATGTGTGCAAGTTTAGTAAGACCACCTTGTTTAAATACTCTTTCACGTCTTTAGCAAGTGGCTAAATTTGTCTTTGTTTTACTATATGTGAAAGCTTCTAATTGGCAATCAATTGTACCCTTATTTTCTACCTATACATACTGTTACATTTCCAAAAATAAATAAATATATTATGTTTTCCAAAACCAAAACGAATTATATTAATTACACAAAGAGTTCTTAGTAAACTAATCATTTAGAATTGTCATTTAGAAGTTGTAATAACTCCTCGTCGACTCTAGAAATGAGGTTAGAAGTTTGGTTCTATGTATATTATCTATTATGCTAATTGGAAAAAATACTTTTATTACTGTTAAGTTTCAGTATTAGAATTTTATTTATATAATCCTTTGAGAAAATAAATCTTCAATTTCTTAAAACTAGATCTGGCTTCCCAGTAGTCCCTGCTGTGCCTAATCAATGCCCCATTTACTCTGGGTTTCTTTGCAGCAACTTGGGTAGAAAATTAAACATTTAAAAATAAGTAAAAATTTTATTAATAAATGTCCCTTTTAGATCAGGCATTTACTATATTTATATTCATTTCACCTAGTGACTTCTACAAATAATTAAATTAAATTATTGTTTTTTACCATTGTACATTCCATCTTTTTGATAATTTCAGAGGCCCTTCATGTCTACAAGAACAAGGCAGAGGCACTGGAACTAGTAAAGAGGTACAAGGCTGCACGGTTCAAAGCATTTAAGAGCAGACAGGATGCCGTGTCATTCGCACTACGGGGCGCTGAGCCCACTGATGTGGTAGAAGGCAATGATAATGGTGAGTTTTGGCTACACATAACTGAAACTTTTTGGCCTTTTTATAAAAATTATTTGACGCTTATTAAACCTACTTTAGCTCAAATATGTTTTGTCACTTTCTTTCAAATTCTTCATTTCATTTCAAAGACAAAACATGTTTTTGCTAAATTTATTTGTTAAATAAAATCTCGTTAGTGTTTACTGTCATATCTTGAGGCAACTAGATTAGACCGGAGCAACGGTCTTCGCTTATCAGTACAACCCACTTAGGTAAATAATTACAATAAATATCCGAGTTAGTGATGTACTACTGAAACTCTAGATGTATTAGACTTGTTACTTGAAAAGTGACCTCATTATCCTCACCCTGCCTTTATCTGACTAGGTGGGGTCGGCATATATCACTCACCGGCAATCATTAGGAACGTGAACTGTGTAAGATTAATATTGATTTGACTACCTGAGTGGTTCAGTTAGTTAACAACAGATTGTTTGCTATGCAGAGTTTCAGGGTTCGGTTTGAAATCCGAGCAGAGAAGAAATTGAAATGATTAAGTATAATTTCTGTTGTGGGTCTGGGTGTAGTATGTATAATAAGTATGTATTTAGATAGTAGTTTAACAGTTATCTAAGGGGGATGCTAGACGCTCGATATTTATCGTGATACGTAGATTGCGATCCTGGATCACGATATTTATTATAGGGTGTAGGGCTCACGGATCGTGATACGGATCACATGATTTCTAGAAAATCAGACATTCCCGATCTGTATCGCGATAAATATCGAGCGTGTAGCATCCGCCTAACACCCACACAGATAGATGGCGCTGTGTAAATTTGTCCAATTGTTCATTTATTTATTTGCCCTTCCCCCACCCAGCGCTAGGAGTGATGGGCGAGAAGCCGTACCCGTTCAAGGCGCCGTCGCCGCAAGAGCTGGTGGCGGTCCGGAAGGCGATCGAGGCGGGGCTGCTGGGCAGCGTGCGCGACCGCGTCTGGGACAATCCCCGGTTCCTGGTCAGCAGCGGAAACACGCCGGCTATTATGCAGGTCAGGGTCTGGATGTGGAGTGTTGCGATTTTTTATTTATTTTTAATCCTTGAGGAAAGAAGAGGGTTGTTAAAAGGTTGACGTGTGTATCTGTGGCTTTGTGTATGTGTGTATCTGTTTGCCTCGACGAAAAAAGAGGGTTGCTAAAAGTTTGTCGTATGTATCGTAGCTCCCGAATGGATATGGCGATATTGTAAATTTGAAAGCCAGTGTAATTGGGATGGTTATTAGTTTTGTTTCATTAAATTCGGTTCAGTATTTTAGGACATATTTTACTAGATTTTTTTGGTCTGGTCACTTGTTGCGTAAGCCGCCCCGGAAACGATAAGTGGCAAATTTAGTCGCGTTCTACATAACGTTAATATTTCCATAATCATCATCGTAATTATTCATCATCACCATCCGAGCTGTCAGTCCCGGCTTCTGCCAGGGTCTGCTTACCGACTCATTCATATTCCATTTATTAATATTGTTAAAATACTAACATAAGATTTTCTATTATTATCTTAGCCAGTTGATTGATTCGGCACCGAATAAGCAAATATAACAGACCTCTTAAAAACAGGAGGGCTGCCGCTACAACGCGCTGCACGTCGCCGCCAAATGCAAGAACGCTGAGATGTGCAACCTGATCCTGACCACCGTCGGGAACCCGGCCTTCGTGCAGGCCTTGTACGGCGCTGACGCTGACGCTGACTCATGCAAGGTGAGCCGCCATCTGTATCTATAACGTCATATGGTGACGGCTCCTGAGATTGTTAGGAGGGTCCTCAGCGGAAGACCTTGGTCAATCTCGCTTTACCAACACATGAACAGCGTATAACCGTCTACTGCAAGACTTAGGGCCTCTCCCATGAGAGGGGAGGTTATTTCCATTGCAGATTACACGCTTGGCAGGTGGGTTGGAGATCGCAGTAAATATAAAATGGGAAACGCTGCTGCCCATTTTCCAGCCTACGGAGACACCAGAACTTTGCCTCGAAATACACTAGTCGCCTTGTACGACACCCACGAGTGTAACGTAGTCATCTAGGCGTTTATGTCCCGGTTGTTATTCGCGCGCAAGGGCCCGGGGTCCGCCTTGACCATGATCCAGGATTTGGCAGATCAGGTAATAATAATAGTGCGATTGCCATCTGACCTCCGTGACCCTGCTACCAGGGGAAATTGATCAGACCCGATTATGGTAACACCAATGGAATTCAGTCGCCTGAATTCAGCCTATGGACGTTTGCAATTAATTACGATGTTTTCCCACACTGTAAGAGCATCGCTTAGCCCTCAACTAATGTACTTAACTCAGAAAAGCGTCAGTGGTACATGGCCGCAGCGGGATTCGAACCCGGTGCCTCTCGCTTAGAATTCGGATACCGTAACTGCTCGGCCACCGACGCTCCGGTCAATGGTCATGAGCACTCACTCCTAAACTAATAAATCTCTTCTCCCACCAGGAATTCGCCCAGATCCTAGTGGACCGGTACTTAAATACGCCGGACAAGGCTCGCAACGACACGCCGCTACACTTCGCTTCCGCGTACGGCGCCGACGCCGCCGTAGACGTGCTCACTGCTTACGCGCAGTGCGATCGGACCGCTACCAACAAGTTTGGGGAGACTGCGAGCGATGTGAGTAATATCAGCTATAAGACGCCATAGGCCTCCCCCAGAGATCTCCACAGAGGCCGGTCCTGTGCCTTGCGCGTCCAGCTGGTCCCTGCGATCTTTACCAGGCCGTCAGACCACCTTCTTTGAGCTTTACTGCCAGATCCTGGTAGGCCGGTACCTAAACACGCCGGACAAGCGTACGGCGCCGACGCCGCTGTCGACGTGCTCGCTGCGTACGCGCAGTGCGATCGCACAGCCGCGAACGAGTTTGGGGAGACTGCCTGTGATGTGAGTGGGTTGGGGGGTCGGTTTTGTCGAGAAAGTCGACTAGCGTCCAATATTTTATAACTTATAACATCCAACTGGCAAACGAACAATATCTAACTACCAACGACCAACAGTCAACCACATAACATTCGACCACCAACCAACATATTAAAACATCCAACCAACAAACAAAATACGCCAACCAAATAACATTCAGTCACCAACAAACATATAATGACATCCACCCGACAAACAAACAACATGTAACCACCAACGAGCAACAGCCAAATACCAATAAAAAAACAATAATATACAACCATCATCCAATAAACAACAACTACCAAACAGAAATTGGAACCAATATTTTTCCTACTTGTAGCTAATTTTTATCCTAACACCGAGCTTGTCCCTCGGTCGTGCCAAAATTCAGCATAGTTTGTCTCAGATTTTCCATGAATGTAAACAACAAACCACATTTTACACATTTACATGCCTCGTCAATCCGTTAAAACAACAAAACAGATGTAAATTTACACCATGGGTTATAAATATTTCTTGAGTTTTTTAAACAAATAATCCAATTAGAAGGCATCATTAATTACTTTAGAATTGAAACGCAGTGTTTGTGTGTCCATGGTAAATTGATCTAAGACAAAGTGTAGCTCGCTGCGGTCGCTGTTATAGATCGGCTACTGACCGAAAAACAGTAACTGTTCGACGAGTTTACGAGCTCGATGATTGCGATTGAACGTCTCGTGTTCTTCGAACCTCAAGAAACACTACTGGGTCGCTATTGCAAAATCTAACATGTAGCACTATTGAACCCATGCCAATGTCTATAATAGATCCAACATCTTGTCCAATGGCATGACAGCCGATCTTACGTCTCAATAGCGCCAGATAGTGTTTTTTTTTTTTGCTAAGCACCCCCTCGGAGCACCTGTAGCCGGGAAGGCTTTCCAGGTTTAATTTTTCGACACCCAAACACCCATAAACAATCTAACTCGCCATCCTATCCATCAGGTAATATGCAAGCGCGTCCCCGGAGCGGCGCCCGAGGTGGCCCGCCGCATCGCGGGGCTGCTGCAGCCGCGCTACTACGTGCCGGTGCTGCACGCAGAGGACGACAGCGGAGCCCCGGCCGTGGGCAGGCCTTTTACGCCTGGGGACCAGCCTGTGAGTGCTATACTATTTTTTATTTTATTTAACCATTTATTGTACACAAGAATGTTATAAAACTATATGATATAATGTATCAGACACGACAGGCCAACTCATTTCCCTACACCCTACAGCAGAGAGATGGTGCATAATTATAATAAAAGCCTATACTATACATAAATAAATACAAACCTCAATACCTATATTTCAGAACTACTAATACAGTAGTTCAGAACACAAGATTTATTGATCGCTAAATAGATAATACGTACCACAACGTTAAACAGATAGAAAATACAAAAATACATATATACAACAAAAGCGGAAAAAATAGCATGTAAAAATAAAAAAGCGATAATATGGGATATGGCTCAGGGAAACTCGATGATAACTCACGCTCCCCTGCTATTCTGCCACACCCTACAAGACAATAGAAATATTACACACATAATAGAAAAAGCTTTTTTACTTTTATTCATATATAATAAGCCATTTTCCCCCACCAGGAACTGAACCCGGACCCGCTAAGCCCGCGATACGAGATCCGCGCGTTCGCCGGCCCCATGCCCGCCGCCGACGCGGCCGCCTTCCGCCGCCGCTGGAAGACGCCGCCGCGCGCGATAAGGCCGCCGGCGTTCCGGCTGAGAGAGATTAGCAAGGGGCTCGAGACGGCTGGCAGGTGAGATTGCGACATCTAGCGATCCTACGGGGACGCACAGCAATATCTAACAATAATTCAGGGAAGCTCAGCAGATTATCATTGGGAGGCTATACATAGTATAAAACAAAAGTCGGTTCCTGCCGTCTTAATCTGCTTAGATCTTTTAATTATTAGATCAGTATTTGGCATTTACAGATTTCAAATACCTAACTGTTACGGTTCCAAAGATACGGGCCTGTGACAGATAGACAGACAGACAGAGAGTGGAGGGTTACTAATAGAGTTCCTTTTTAATCCTTTCGGCACAGAACCCTAAAAAATAAAAGTATTTAATTAACCCAGCAAGGTCTGGGGTCCGCTCTCATTTCAGCCTGTTATACAAACACACAGAAAACCTACAACGGTTTCTTTTGTTATTGATACTCTACTGATAGCGTAACCCGTAACTTTGAACACTATTTCTGTTAGTTTATCAAACTTCCCATTCCAGAGACCTGGCCGAGGAGATGAAGGTCGGCTGGAAGGAGTACTGGCCGTTCCTCGACACCTTCACCGACCTGAGGACTCCTGAAGGACTCCAGTTATTAGAAAACTACTTAAAAAACAAATACGAGAACGCATGCTCTTTCATTTACAACGAGAGCTGTATGGAAGCGCAGCAAACCATGGAGGACTTCTCCATATCACGATTGAGTCTCGGCAATTTATCGAGTACCCCGCTAAAAGATATGAGTCCAATGTCGGAGCTCTGCGTTGCCATGAAGACCTGTAAAATAACCTCGGATAGACCAGCACACTGGAGGAAGACCGATCCAGTCAGGCAGAGGCTCTGCAGGCAACCAGGCATCAAGGCACCCAACGGGGACACCCCGCCAATCATCAACCACACTGTCAGTCAAATACTCTGCATCGAGAGGACCTGTCAGGTCTTCGCGAAGAGGATAGCTGATGCTCTAACCTTCTCTCTGACGGCGGAGCCTGAAGTTGCGGGGGAATCCTTGAAGGCTGAAGCGAAACACCTCCAACACACGATATATACCTACATGGACGATGAGAGATTTGCCGCGATCGATTTCGCTTTGATACACTCACGATTGGCCCAACTAGTAGTATACAGACTGAAGCAGCAGACTAAGGAGCTCGATGATGTCAACAACTTAGTCGAGTTCCTAATAAAGCTGCGGTGTCCGAACGACGACATATTCAGTTCGGACGATGAACGGAAACCGGTCTGCTACAGGGGCCCGAATAGGGTTAACTTGACCCACGTTATAGACTCCCACGTGCGGTGTCTAGCGAGTTTTCTTTGCGAAGAGTTGACGGAGGCTGATGTCATGAAAGGCCCGGCGATCTCTGAAGGGGAGTGCGCGGAAATATGGGAGAAGGCGTCGAAGTGCAGGTGCGAATGGAAGATAGAGGCTTTCGAGAGGAATAGCAAGAAGAATGCCTCGTTCAGGAAGAACAGGTCGATACTGTCGGCCGGCGGGAAGAGCGAGGGGTTCATCCGAAGACTGACCTTCGACCATGACATTGGTGAGTGCTTGTTGTGAATTTTTGTTGCCACAAAAACCGACTTAAGTTTGTCTTCTTCTAATACAATAGGACTAAAGAGACAATGTACGAGGCATTCTCCTGTCGCGCATTTTGTTACCGTATCTAGTGACAAATGTTAGTGCGCTTTTTGCTAAGCGCCCAGGGCCCTAATTCTCGCTGTGTGGCATCTTGAATTCGACATTTTTTCTAGCGACATATCTCCATTAATAATGGCTTTGAAAAATTGCAGCCAAAAAATATTTTCCCAACTATCTTCGACAGTCGTATATTGTCGAAAATGAATTTCAGTCACGTTTTAATATTATCTGTCTCTTTTTCGCAAAATGGAGTTCTACGTGTAGTGTTCACGACGTCACGTGTGTGTACCATCCTCTACTTGCCTAATATAATTAGGAATTTCAAACGTACATAACTTGTTTACTTTTTTAAAAGTTTATTTCGTTCTTTGTTATCCACACCTCCATTAAATGAATTGTATTCATGCCTATTGTTTGTTTATACAAATTAAGACATTAGGCGTCTACTTGGGATGTGTCGTCATTGATAGATTGTTTTCGCGATTCTAAAATCTGGGACGTGAGGCCTGATGACAAAATAAAATCCTGTCACTGGATGGCATTGATCCGTAAGTTTGCAACAGTTCTGTCCAATAGCGCGGCAGTAGTTTGACAACGGACCTTCCTTCTTAGTAGCGCCATCTCATGGAATTTGAAATAGCGAAAACTAATTGAAAATTTTCAAAAATTTATTTACATGTTTACAATTTTCGCCGTATACAATACACATCACCCTACCTAAAACCATCATAAGATGATTTGTAATCTCAATAGATGCGCATAGCAATGTCAGCTCCTTTAATACTGGTAGGTGGTGCTGCCTTCTGTACAAATCAAATCAAAATTAGAACATTAAATATCACTTTCAATCGTCGAGGTTGGAGTAGGAAAACAGGAAGGAAACACACAACAAAGTTGGCCGTACAAAACTGCAATTTGATATTGAAAGATGTAATGAATAGAAGATCTCGATGCAGTTTATATTTCCCTTATAACACTATGTACTAGACATGTACGGGGTACCCGGTTTTGATCCGGTACCCGGCGGATCCGGCACTTTTTCAAGGATCCGGCCGGGTACCGGGTAATAAAGTGCCAGGTACCCGGCTACCCGGCAAACCCATTACCTAGTACACGTCTACTATTTACTTATATATTTTTGTATTGCATTGTGTTGTCATTGTTCCCGTCAGGCGACGGGGCGGGGCAGTGCCGTGCCGCGGCCGTGGTGTCCGTGAACTCCCCCGCCGGAGACAACGATCGCGCCGCACTCTATGCCATCGACACGGCGCGTTGTAACGTCGTGCCGGCTGAGGTGAGGGATACATACACACATATATACATACATGTGCGCGCGCGAGTTCATGTCCATCGGCACGACTGTCTAGTTCTAACAGATTATACATCGCCAGCGCTCGCTCCAACCGCAACCGAGTGAGATGGCGATGTATCGAGCCATTAGTAATTGAATGCTAGCGTTATTTGAATTATTTAAACGACTGTCATGAAGTCGTGCGCGCATAGTACATACCATCATGCCGGCTTCCCGGGGTAGGCAGAGACCACATTGGGACAGGAGGTGAGAAATAGTATTGAAGAAAACATAACCGAGAGAGCCATTCAAATTGTAGCCGCCTGATTGGAGAGTAGAAGTACTTCCACCGTACATAATTTAGTTTTACAATAATATCAGCCGAAATACATACTCTGCTGGGCATAGAGATCTCTACCTAGAGATTTATATTAATTTTGATTTTTACGGGATGTCATTTGGCACCCGAGACTCTGCGGAAGACATTCGTCAACCTTGCATGGAGAAAATTTTATAGAGTAAACAATTCCTAAAATTAATTACTCTCACGTCAAATCTAACCTAAAAGCATGAATCGTGGATATTATGGGCGACAGTTACCGTTTACCATCAGGCGGGCTGTCTGCTCGTTTGTCACTGATTGTATAAAAAAAAAACTGCGCCCGATGGTTAGCTTATCAGAAGCTATTAAAACAACTATATTAGGGTGAGCGTAGGTTCGGCGAAATAGCAAAAAATGTTTCGCATTGTACGGTGTCTGACGGGCACTTTCAACTTTTACAATAAAAACGAATGCTATCCTTTGCTAACTTTCCAGATATCAGACGACGAATCGGGTGCCTCCTGCGGCTCTGACGCGGAGATCGACGAGGAGCGCTACCACACGGCCAGCGAGCACTCCGACGCCGAACCGGAGATGCATGACGCTACGGATGTGGCGCTCGTCGAGCCTTATATTTATGGGTATGTATGGATGGACGGACTTAAGACTACTAATGGGACTCGAATCCAAAATTGATTATCGATTAATTCGAGTCACCCGGCAAAAATTTGAATCATGATTCGAGTTGACCCTTTATACGAATTGATTGATGATTCGAATCAATACGAATCGATATGACGATTCGAAGCAATAGGAATAGGTATGATGATCGAATAATTCGAAAAAATATGCTTAGATACGTTTTTGAATACGTAAATAGATTTAATTATGAATTTACTTTACCTTATTGAAGTCAAGGAATTAAAAAATATAGAGATGTTTATCTCTTATCTCTTTTTTATATACATAAAAATATAGAAACAAAAATTAAATCGGCTCGTGAATTCGAATCAACTCGACAGTTCGAATCAGGCGATGATATGTATTAACATAAAATCTCATTCGAGTCAAGTTTTGACCGTCATCATTCGAATCAAACGTGATTCGAGTCCCATCTCTACTTACGACGCGAGGATGCGGAAGACCGGGCGAGATGGTGAAGAATGGGAAGGAAAGCGGACCCTGGCAGAGGCCGGGATAAGCGCTAGGACGATGATGATGAGACTAACGGACTTACTAGGTCTTAAACTTAGGCAAAAAAAAAAAATTACAATACACAATTATTTTTATTCTATATTGTGCACGTCGTATCTGCGTTTCTTTTATATCTCGTTTCTGTAGGCCACCTGGAAGAAATTTCTTTTTAGAAATAAGTAGTGCCTGTTGTGTCGTTTATAATGGTGTTTTTTCCTTTATGTTTTATTGTATACAATAAAGAGTTAAATAAATAATAAATAGCTGAAACTGTAATAATTGCGGTAAAATTACTTTTTTGATATTATGTCGTTTGGGTCCCCTTAGATAGTATTTGTTCAGATTTGCAGAACTCTAAAATGTGAGCGGGTTAAGTTATTGCTGAAAAACTGCCCTTTTTTTAACTTTATTGTATTTTATGTAAATGTGGATAAGTACTATCTAGGTATCGCAATTATTGCAATTTCGAACGGAAGGTATGACTGGCCTGTAATATGTCAATTTGACGTGTGCGTGGCACCTATGGACAAACGCTGCGGGATTTTTCACAACGGCAGGTTGGCAGAAAATATACACCGCTTGGTGGCGATGTTGTAGATAGTATCTGTCAGATTATATTGCCATTGGTTTAAAAACGTGGAAGTTATCTGTCAACGTGACAATAATAGTTTTAATATTTTGTTGCGTTTTGACACACTTCCTGCTTGGGCGCGTACAGGTTTCCTCCCAACATTTACCGGATTTATACATTTATTTATTTAGGACCGGCCTTTGTGGAGATCTCTGGGGGATGCTCATGCCCAGCAGTGGGCGTCTTCCGGCTGATATGATGATGATAGGCTAACACCTGTGTATGGTCCCCAGGTCGGCCCCCACGAAGATGGACAACCTGGTGCTTTCGGCGCTTTCGGGCGTGTCTGTCTGTCCACAGCGAATGCCCGCCATTAGCCGATGGCGACACGCCGTGGCTATGCATCCGCCAGAGGTCAGGGAGAAGTAAGTACCTTTTTTTAAAGTAGCGTAAAATTGATTTCCATAAAAATTGTGAAATACAGGGTTATTGTGGGATCTGCACTAAGATCGACTTGTGTCGCAGGCTCAGATTTACAAACCAAGGTTACTGTTTTTGTTAATTTTGCCGCGGTTCAATCGAACATAGTAGTGGATTAGTAAAAAATAAGTAAGTAAGTAATAGGTACACTAATTGTTTTTATTTTTTTCGTGTATCTTTAGCATCGAGCACAGACCCAGTAGATTATTTTTTTGGCATCTTGGGCACAATCAAGGGCGATTACTTTCTTACACATACCTCAGTGATTTTGCCTGTTTATAATGTCATAAATGACAATTGTAATATACAAAATCAAAATCAAATAATTTTATTCAGTGTACGTTATACAACACTTATGAATGTCAATATACAATTGCGGCGGGATCGCATCGTCGACCCGAGCTATAATTTGTGCTAACATGCAATGCTTTAAGCTTTGAGGTGGTTCGTCACCCATACTCTATCATAAAAATAAAGCAAATCAATCAGATAGATATCAACAATTACATGGGATGAATTCTTTAGCATACTTTACACCCCATTACTTTCCCCCAGATGGCCCCCAGCCCCGACCCCAGACGACTCCAACAGCCCGTCCCCAGTGCCGTCCCCGGCGGGGTGGTCCTCCCCTCGCCGCGCGCCCCCCGCGCCTCCCGCCGCGCGGTCCACCCCGCACAAGGAGCGGGACACCCCCGAGCGACAGGAGCGGGGCGTGCCTTTGCAGGTGAGATCGGACATCGATAATAATATGCTTGCACAATTCACACAGCGCCATCTGGCTCTAAAGTAAGCAAAGCTTGTATTAAGCAAGACAACTGATAAAGTACTTATAACTATATTACTACATATAACAATAACACCCAGACCCCCAAAGCGAGGGTGATTGTCATCATTCATTACCTCGGAACAAATCAAACCGCGTTAAAATGCTAGTTATTACAATTTGCTAAAGTACTACCATTCTGACATAAAGTTTATTTATTTATTTAAACTTCGGAAGGCGGATATAAAGTTACACCACTTTATCTTCCCGTCAACCAGATATCGAATTCATCTAAAATAAATTGTATCGAAATAAAGATGAATATGAATACGATACTGCCAAGAGATTATGATAATGTCGTCAGTCGTTGGAGCCGCCATCTATGAGAACTTGTACTAAGCGAGACTTGAAAACGGCTCATGACTTGACTATTGTATTGTACTCATGTGTCTAATGAGCCCTTGAAGAACTATGGTTCTTATCTGAACATCCCTTCTGTAGACCTGCTCGAAGAAATTTCTTTCAGATATAAGTAGTGCCTGTTGTGTCAGTTATATCTCTGTATTTCTATATTGTGTGCAATAAATAGTAAAATAAATAAATAAATAAATTGTTTTCTAATTTTTTTCCTATAGAAATTGTACCAAGTATTGTGTCTAATTATTTTTTTCCCTGTCTCCTATTCAGGTATCATCCTGGCTCCGCGTAACCGGGCCGAACTCGCCCCGCGCCGCGCTCGCCGCCAACCGCGCCGCCAGCAACAACGTCAGCTTCGGCTTCTGACCGGACCCCCCACCGCCGACACCGGCGAACACTAGTTTTAGAAGCCTAGGTGAGACGACTAACACTAGTCTGGACTAACACAAGCGTAAGGACTGACTTGTCTGTAGAAGCCTAGTCTGCTGGGCATAGGCCTCCCCCAGAGATCTCCACAAAGGCCGGTCCCGTGCCTTCCGCATCCAACTGGCACCTGCGATCTATACCAGGTCGTCGGTCCACCTTGTGGGAGACCTACTCGCGCTGTGTCTTCCGGTACGTGGTCGCCACTCGAGAATTTTACTACCCCATCGGCCATCTGTTCTTTCGAGCTATGTGCCCTGTTCATTCTTGAAGAATTTATGCTAAGTGTAGGCAGGTATGATCTGTATGCTAATTACGTAAGCCTGTTGCCAATAAATATCTGATTTCGATGATTGAAATTGTTACTTTTGCGATTCCGTATCATCGATTTCATCAGTTGCTTACAAAGTTACATTGCAATAAACTGAAACTATTAAATCGATCATACGTAATCAAAAAGGTAACAATTGCAATCATTGAAATCAGAGAATTGTTTGCAACAGAGTTGCGTACAGCCTAGTTAAGTTGGGTACAGATGTAAGCAAGAGTGCTTCCTGGCGTTTGCGGCAGTCTGTTTCACGATGAAGGCGGAATAATGCGGGGTTCGAAGCTTATGGTGCTACTTAACTTGTGACAGTATTTGTAGTGTCCATTAGGACATATTTATACACTTTATACGCTTGGATATCGTTGAATAACATACATAATTTATTTGATATTTCATGGGATACATCGTTTAATACACAAAATATTGCAAAAAAAGACTACTTTGTCCCCATCGCTTGTTACTTATGCTTGGTAACGTGTAATAGTGTAAATAATAAGATATATTTTATATCCCCTATATTTACATTTTGCATTGTTTGTTCGTAGCTGTTTGCTTTTGAGACTGAGGCAACACTATGAACTTTGGCCCTAAATTGAAAGTGGAGGTATTCACAATAATTGATTATCTGAACTGGAATAGTCCACTGAAACGATTCTCTTATATAATCTACAAAAATCGAGAATAATGGTTATGAAAGATATTTAAATAAAATTACGTATTATTTCTATCTTGCCGTGAAACAGACTGTAGTCCTAAGGTGTGACTAAACAGGTCACACATTTACAAAAAAGGAAAGAACGAAAACTCATTTGTACTCATACATGTGTATGTAGCATCAATATAATTACAGTAAAATTTATTTTATCAGTTCAAACTTGGGAACCAAGTTCAGACCTATATTTTCCTGAGTAGTACTGTAACTGTGTTGTTACGGCCAACCAACGGTCAGTTGCAGTTGTTACTGATCCTTACGAATTAAAAAATAAAGTCGCTTTTAGGTGCGAGGGACGTGCGAAGGTCGACTCGCCCGCGCGGCGGAATTAATTCAGAAGCGACTTGAATTTGTACTTCGTAAGGATTAGTATGGATTACAACTGACGGTCGGCTCCAGCCAAATGGGAGCGTCTGTTACTAGTATAAGGGTCGTACTGTGGATGCGTATTCCTACAGTCAGTTGCAGAGTGGACGGACTTTCCCAGTAATACCAGTTTACATTAAATGTAGCGCTTAACTTTATAGGTTCCCAGTAGAGACTAACGGAGTGATACCGGAGGGGTAGCGCTGGCGTCAATTTATTGTCGTAACTCGAACGAAAAAGCTGCTACGTCATAGTGCACCTTCCCCACCTCTCCGTTACTGTAGGGACTACCGAGTTCAACGCTTCATCAGTCTGACGTTGGATTTTGTTAAAATTGCGTCTAGTACTTACTGAGTAAAACAAGGCCATATATACCCCGCGCCAAGAGACGCCCCATTTTTTTATACCACTAAGGGCAGATTTTTCAATCCTCAGATACAACTTAACTTGCCCGATAAAGTAACTACCAAATTAAAACAAACTATAATTTTACTTAATTTGAAATTACAGGCATTTCATCTTAGTTCTCACAGTGACAACGCACCTGCGATTCTGTATTTTTGGTGCCTGAAACCTTATTGTAGAAATTGTAGATGTTATGGGCGACAGTTACCACATACCATCAGGTGGGCTGTCTGCTCGTTTGTCAGTGCAGTAGCATAAAATAATTGTTTAAGGAGTAACAATACGATTTCATTAAAGTCACCTAGCAACTTAACTTACAACTTTTATCTGAGGATTGAAAAATCGGCCCTAAGGTAACTAAACAAGCTTGGGCCCTGTTTAAAGCAGCCTATGAAAAGCAGCCAGTGTCAATTATCAAGCGACTATGAACTCTACACTCCTTATTTAGGGTGCAATCTTAAATTCGGTTGATCAATCTGTCATTCGTGCCATACGTATGTAAGTTAAAAAAAAGAAGGTGATGGATCCTTTATCAAGAGGATAGAGTTCGTAGTGGCATGGGGCTCACGTGGGTGGGGCTTAATTGACGTTTGTTGTACTCATTGGCCACTTTTATTATTTGTAACGTGAAGATATTATCGTGGACGTCCACGATATAGGGAAGAAGTGGCATGAAAGGGACACATATTGAAAGGGATAAGTCAAATAATCGGTAAAATAAGAAACGTCTCGAGACTACAATATTTTTATTTATTTATTTAACCATTTATTGTACACAAGATTTTTACAAAACTATATGACAGAATATATCAGACACAACAGGCCAACTTATTTCTATAAAGAAATTTCTTCCAGCAGGCCAACAGCAGAGAGATCGTGACAATTAAATGCAGTTAAGACGTGCACAGTAGTAAAAAAATATACATATATATATATAATGCTCAATTAATAAAAGCCTATACTATACACACATAAAAACATACATATATACCTACTTTAAAAACAAATACATATACATACATACATATACATACACACATACTTATACATACATATATTAGACAGATAGAGAAAGGTAGTGCTCTTTTACACGTTTCTTGAAGATGAAGATAGAAGTGCTATCCCGTATTTCATGCGGAAGAGCGTTCCACAATCTTGCCGCATGGACAGTGAATGAGTAGGAGTACCCTACTTATTCACTATTTGTTCACATTTTTGTTCTGTGGCAACCCCGAAGCACAACCATTCGCACCTAAAACGTTACACTTCTGTCATATTAAATAATTTCCCCTTAATGCCACCTCTCACCTTTATCGTGGACGTCCACGATCATATCGTCAGGTTACAAATGATAAAAAGCGCCTATTAATATGTCGGTGTAGCCATACGATAAATTGGTGTAAAATTCGTTAACCCAGTTACAAATATGTTGAAAAGGGTAAATAATACTTTAATAGTGTTGGATGATTACTAATAACGGCGAATAAATCCGCCAAGACAGTCATAATGAGACAAAAAATACACATTGTATAACAATTGTTTGGTTAAACCTAAACCAACTAAACAAGGTTTATCGTAACATAATAACTTTGTTCTCATAATGCTTTAAGTCTATTTTACTGTCGTGTTATGTAATTGTTAGTCGAATGTTATTTTCTTTCAATACACTGCGGATTGTACGAGGCTCAACAAAATTAATGCTCCAAATCGAAAGGTTTTCTATTTGGTATTTACAACTTTATACTATCCATTGCAATGTAGGATAAATGTCATATCCTGCGCTTTTTCTAATACAATTTTATTAACTTTATAGACAGTAGGTAGGTGCCTACGGTATGGGCGGGAACGGCAACTGAGGGAGTGGGCTGTTTTGTCACCTCCACAATACAAGTGCATAAGTGCATGACTTTAAGAATCATATTCCTGTGCAGTTAAGTTTTATAGCTTTCATGCTTTCATTCATAAACAAAAATACCGTTGGGGTCAAGGACGAGGTTTTATGGGACAACTAAATAGCTCCTTCTTTCAGCAAACTGATTTTGGCTACAGAATTCCAGTAGCTGCCAAGGAATCAATTCTTGAAGTAATAATGCAGTTATGCTCCTGAACTGTACAGGGTCCTGTGCTGTATTCACAATTACTAAATTCAACTATCCGTTGACGTTAAAAAATATGAGCTAATCAGATTAACCGCTTTAGAAACAACTAAAGTTATTACTGTAGCTGATTGGCTATAATTCTGTTCATCGCCTAAGTTCATAACAGTTCACTGCAGGACTTAGGGCCTCTCCCACGAATAGAGAGGTTATTGCCATAATTTCCACGCTTAGCAGGCGGGTTGGAGGCAGTTCTAATTCTGCTCATCCGATGTCAGTCAACGAATGACGGCCCAGTATTTTGACCGAAGACCGTTCGTTGAATATTGGAACCGTATGAGGGTTAGCAACGGACTGAGTAGCGGCGAAAATACCAGTTTAGAAATAATTGAAATGAAACTTAATTTGCTTCTGCGTTTTGTATCGCGAAATATAATCACAATTCGAGGCACCGCGATTGTTTCGCGATACCAATATCAATTGTATGCGGAAGACGACAACAATTATAGAGCGAAATAGAAGAATAATTTAAGGGAAGTCCCCTACTATATCAGACATTATAGTCGCAAAGGAAAAGAGAGACCGACATCAGTCGTAAGCGGAATCAAATTCGGTTGAATTTCAATGGTTACTAAATTAGTCACTTCGCTGCCACTGCCACCATCGGCGTTGACTCTTGCGCATCTAACCTGAAAATACATGTGTAACACACAGGTAAGACACATGAGTAGATCATGTCTACGTCTCGGTGACTGTATTCGTTGGTCTCTAGGATCGAGAATGCCTAAGCACAGCTAGACGGCCTGTCTGGAGCCGCCGGCGTAGTTGAGGCTTTTACCCCGAGAGCCGTATATTTGCATGTGTGGCTACAGCAAGTTCTAAGCATGCCTTATTTTAAAGTATATTAAAAGCAGCCATACTTCGTTGTAATTAATCGTTTTTTGGCGTAGAAAGCGTAAAGAAATGTGTTATAAGTAGACTGAACGGTTTTGTGAAGTACTTTTGTAAGAATTAGTTTTAATCGCTTAGATTTCAGGATCTACGGTCACAAATGTGTAGATCTATAACTGAACGTATCACCGAATAGATTTATTATTTATGGCATAGTTTTTAAATAATAAGCAATAATCTATCAAAATTACCACTTTCTCGCACTTTTTGCATCGCTCCGCGTTCCAAAACGCCTGATGCAACAATGACCCTTATTCTATGAGTAAGACGTGCCAGTTTTATCTGTCGATGCAAAAAGAAATGCTTTGAACGGTTCTGGCTTTAAATTCCTTTACATTAAAATGTCAAGAATAGTGCGATTTTCGTTGCATGGTAAAAAATGGTGTACCTATGATGAGTAGAAGACCTTTCGGTTGGGAGCACTTCTCTTTTTAATATATTAAAACATAAAATCGTCACGTCTTTTCCCTCTCATTTTAACATTTTGTAACCGCCACCCACTAAAAAGTATGCTCTGCGGTACTGTTAAAATATCGTATTTTAACAAATACAAAATATTATAATAGTTCGTATATATTAATTTGTAATGAGTCTCCAACAATTTTTATGACAATAATTGTGATTTGATTACTACAGCTGTAGCGCATAAGCTAGGTATTGGCACGGGCGAGGGAGCCATGATAAACATGGAGAGAAGAAAGCTTGAGTCAAATATCTGCAAAATACTCATTGTCTGTGGTCTAACACCGTTTCATCTTTTAAGTCCCGTGATTATCAATAGAACTACAAACTTTAGCTAAATATATGGCTAAGCTAGAGACAACAGCGCCTCTCTTCATAGGAACTAAACGTTGAAATGGTATCTAGACAGCATCTTTAAAGTCCCGTCGTTTAGCGGAACTACAAACATTTCAATATTAGCTAGCTATTTTAATAACAACGCTACTCTTGGCCGTCCGACCACAGATAAGACAAATGTGTTGCTTCAAGTAGGTATTCGAAGTGTGTTCTCCATATTTATAGACTCCTACAACGCAGGAATGCATTATTTGCGCTACATCTGTATTGATTCAGTGAATAAAAGCCATACAAGGGGGTCAGCTTACAAAAACCTCCGGTAGTTCTGTTTTTTTTATATGTGGTCGATAGGGTAATGAAAAATCTAAGATCTTGTCGTTCGTCGTTTTTTTCTTTATAATTCATAAGAAATAAGTTTTTTAATAGGTAATACAATTACAAAATTTATTTCGAGGATAAGTTATGTCAAAAATACTGTTCAATTTACAAAGCGCTCGTGTTAATCCATTCTTTGCGGCGACGAAAACTTGAAGTTTTCCTTACTCTATCGACCTACACAAAATATAAAATAAAGAACTACCGGACCTTTTGCAGGGTAAAACTTCTCTATTCACTTAATCATATAACGTGTACTTCATTATTAGTTATAGTTTTAAATTAGTAACGATTCGAATATATTTTTTTGTAAGTTGTATTATCATGCGTTTGTATGCGATTCGATTATATATTGGTGTTTTATTGGAAAATGGCAATTGTACTTTGGTGTAAATTTTCGTTCGTTAGGTGTCGTGTCGTATTGTCTTTGCCCCCGAATGTGTTTCGAAAATAATAATTGTGATCATTCGAATAAGTGGTGCAGCTACAAATTTTGGAATAGAAATTTATAGTTGTAATTATAGTGTGCGTTATAGGCTGTTATTGAGTCGTAATTACTAAAAATTAGTTTGTACGGATAATAAAATAAGATGGATTAAATCCGCTTACCATATGATATTTAAACGCTTGATGAAAATGAATATATTGGCGTACTGAGTAGGTAATTGTTATGAGTAGCTAAGTATTTAAGTATGGAGTTATAAAATATACGAATTATCTATGTATAATGAAATCTGGGTTTGCATTTTCCATCATTTATTATCGAAGATACATTTATTTCTAGATTTTCCCATTCTTTGTTTCATAATATTCTTGTACCTACTTATTTATAAAATGACATTATACAGTTATTTTCCAACATTCATTGATCGCTGTTATATCCTTTTTTTGACATCCAAATTGGCACCCGATTTGTTTCAATTCAATGTTCCTAATGTTTACCGCAATCTCACTGATCTGTAATATTGTAAGACTCAAGATTTAAGTTTAGATTTGTTCAGAGAAATAGTTTGATATTCCAACAATTCGCTATATAATACACATTTGCGAATACCACTTTCAAATATAACTCTGGCGAAAACCGAAAACGTATAAATGAAAATTTGGAATAGTCAAACTATTACCTACTCTGAACTATTTGGTCAGCATATTTACATTTGTATGTTATCTACTTAACCTATAGTAGCATTGTCCCGTTAATGTTAAAGACAATAATGTTATTTCACTGCGTTAAAGCATTTAATAGTGTTAGGTTTGTTTTGTCCCCAGTTCAAACGATATAGAAAACAGGAAAATGCGCCAAAATAACGTGATAGTGGACTGTTGGGTTGATACAATACATTATATGAATATTTGTACTTTTATATTTATGGAAGGTAATGTGAAATTGTAAAAAATAAAAATGTATGTTTTCTATAATATTTTAATTAACGTAAAAAATTAGCAAAATAAATTATGACTGGTTCTAAACACTTGTTTCATTTATAACGCTCACAAGCGGATCTAGGCAACGACTATGCCTCATAAAAGTCGATTTCATTTAATAACTTACAACGAATTATTTATTTTTTATATATTATAGCATCACAATAACTGGGCGGCGGGACTACACTAACACTTGAGGCATTACGTCTGACCTTACCACACCGTCCGATTTTTATTAAAATTCTTTTAAGCACTCAACGCGGACGGGTAAGGTCCACCGGTTGCTTAGAACCGAGCACATCACAGGAGTTTCCCCACCCTGCATCTTGCATTATCTTCTTAATCAGAGGCATCTGAGGATATATACTCCACGTCATCGGCGGAATATTCATCGGGGTCCCTTCCCACTTCGCTGGTGGAGTAGTCCTGGTCCTGGTCGCGTTCCGGAGGCCTCGCCAGCTCCTGACTCGACATTACCTCGACCCCGTCGGCTCTGAAGAGGGCATCCAACACATCATTCCTGGTCAACCTAGCCGCTTGTTCCGGCGACACGCTGCGCGGTCGTGCAGCGCCAGAATTGCTCCCGGATCTCTTGGGACTGATGAGGATGGTCATGTGGGTGGAAATGGGACACTCCTCTTCGGATCCCACCGCGCCTTGGACGACCACAGTCAAGTCGCCGGGCAGGCACCCTTCTGCGCTACCCGCGTCCACCTGTAGATATAGTTTTTTCGTTATTGTCTTTTAATGTGTCTTATGACTGGTTTACATTGGTCAAGGACAGTGGCGAGTGAACTGTCACTTCGTACAGCGTACTGTCACATTGACACTAACCGACTCTCCTTGACCAATGTAAACCATGGCCCTAGGATATAGTGAAAAAGAGAGATGGCATGTAATCCACCAGACGACGCTACTAAGGTGTAAGATATGTTGCCAAATAAACTTCTGTCATAGAATGGGTACGTAATTTTACAGCTGTTGTCTGTCCAATATTACAGCAGTATTTTGATAGCAGGCAGTATTGTAACCATGATTTAAATCCAAATAGCAGGTAACAGTTTTTCAGTCACTCCACTGTAAGTAATTATCTGATCTGCCAAATCCAAGATCTGATGGTCAAGGCGGACCCCGGGCCCTAGTGCGCGAGACCACAACCGGGACATTAACGCCTAGATGATTATTATTAATTTTATGTTGATAGCAGGCCTGATGCCTCGGTAGCCCTATTTGATAGATTTCTAAAGATAAAGATATTTATTTTCTGTACCTAAAATTGGAAAACCTCTCATCATCATCAAACATAAAAAAACTACAGGAAAAACAAAGGGATCGTATAAGGATGCCTACCTAGGGGGCTACACATGTAGATTTAAATATACCATTCTACCCATGTAAGAAGCCTGGCTAGCAAACATGCTTGTCCCATACCCCAGCCGCAAGAAGTCAGGGTCAGCGGGCGTGCATCATACCCCAGAGGTTGCCGATTTCCTTAGGTGGCGGTGACCACTATCCATCAGGTAGCCTGCTTGCCTGTTTACCTACCATTTGACATAAAAAGGCAAATGGAAGTTACTTAGCGCTTTACTTTGGCGCTATGCAGATGAACCAGTAGCTACATCTTTTTGCCTAGAGTGTATGACACATAAAAGTTATTGCGCAGTAGCGGCTGAGGTGGCGTCTCGATGGCAGACATGGCATTTCTATTTACACTAATTTTAATTTATATGGGGGTGGCGCATGTAGAATGTGCCTGTGTTAAGAATAACGCCATCTAGTGGCAAACAAATTTGTAACCCATAACGTTACTTAATCATTTCGTAGATGTCGCTAGTTGCAATAGATCCTTATATTATTGTAAGCGTGTAGAGCTTGTCTAAGCTGAAATGACGCGCCCCACGACTTAATTAGTTGATTTCGATGTGTGAGTGCAAATATTAATAACGACACTTCATCTGTGTGGGAGCGTCGACTGGTCAATCGAACGACGCGTGCTCCTTCGTTTGAGTCTCACTGGCAACTGAATGACCAATTACAACGGCATTTGTATATGTATTGCGTCCATATTTTAAAATTTGCTTGTGTGCGTTAATGCGATAGTGGGGTGCGTCATTTTAGCTTAGACGAGCTCTAACACATTGCGAATTAAACCCTCATTAAGTTAACACCGTGCAATTCATTTCTCCTGATCCCTTCTAATCCACGGCGCAACAGCCTGGCTAGTTTCGAAAAAGGAAAAAAGCCTGACTTATACCTTCATCCTCAAGAGATCGCGCACGTACAATGTGTCTGGCTAGAGCAAGCCAACAAGCTATAATAAGACCACGATAAGCACGAATCGCTAAATAAAAACAATAAAATAAAAATCTCTGTATGGCAACTTATGCCAAGTTTTTTATCCGTCATAGAACGACATTCATAAAAGTCATAACAAACAATTTGATTTCTTATTAGGATTGTTTATTTTCGTGAGTTATGAAAAATATTATTAAATAATGGGTAAAACAATAAAAAAAGGAACATTTTCAGCACGATTAATAATTTATACAGAAGTTCAAGCTAATAGTGACCAAATAACTGAATGTTTTCAAGAAGGACTGACAAGGACAGATTATCCCAAGATTATTGCCATATCCACATTTTATATTTTTTACTATTGTCAGTCAATACGGACTTATCGTGGTCCTATTATAGTCTCATACCTCGAGCCTCAAGAGATCGGGGTCGGCGGGCGAGGCGTGCATCGCGCCCCAGTTACATACCTCCAGCCTCAAGAGGTCACACTTAGCTTTCTGTGCATGAAAAATGTCTGACTAGAGCAAGCCAACAAGCCAGTCTCATACCTCGAGCCTTAAGAGATCAGGGTCTGTTCTGTGGGGATGCGCATGTAGAATTATGTCTGGCTAGAGCAAGCAAGCTAGCCTCATACCTCGAGCCGCAAGAGGTCGGGGTCTGCGGGCGAGGCGGGCGGCGCGGCGTCGCCGGCGGGCGCGGCGTGCATGGCGCCCCAGTTGCGCGCCAGCATGTCCGTCTCGCGCAGGATCTGGCTGCCTGTCTTCGGGACCTTGGGAATCACACAATCTATATCATCATCATCATCATCGAAGTGGAGTCCGTCCGAACTGTTTCGCATTTTAACTCCGTTGGTAAGAGCACGCATCCAACTTAATCAATTATTGCGTGAGGTACCAGACTGCGATCTGTTTGCCGATAATTTAGTGAATACGCATAAAATAGGTAGTAGTAATGTTTTCTGAAAATTTTGCCGAAGTACAAAGTAATTTGTATATAGTAGCTGTAATTTATAACCTAATTTGTGCAACGCGTTTTTAACTGCAATGTTGTACAAAGAATATATAAATAAATAAATCATATTTGCTAAATCAAATAACAAAGATGCTCCAGCAGTGCTCAGTATCGTAGCGCGTATTAAATGGAGCGGCTGCTGTGCGTCGTGCGCACGCGCAGAGCGCCGATTTCGGACGCAAATGTTGCGTCGGCCGCAGCGAAATTAATAGACCTTTTTGACATCGCATTACTCCATATTCGAATCACTTTATTTAAGTAGGTTTTAAATATGTATATATATACATAAATTTAGATATACAAATGTAACTTACTCAATGAGTTTTGTATTATGAGTATTGTGATGTCAAATTAAATAATGTCTATGTCTATGTCTAAATTGTTAAGAGTATGACTCTTGTTAGTGGAGCAATCGCTACTTCTTTCCTGTCTGCCAACCTCTTCGTCTCTTTATAATCCCCGGCGCTCAGTTTTTCCTTCACCTCCTTTCAACATTCAAATCTTGGCCTTCCTCTTCCTCTCTTTCCCTCTACTTTGCCTTCTATTATCACTCTTAACAGCTATATACCTATATAAAAATTATAAATAAATGATGTGCGTTAGACTTGCTTTTTAGCGAGCCGGACCTATTTCAATTTTTATAGCTTTGTTTTGGTCGCTCTAATACAGGCGCGGTTTAAACGTTTGAAAAAAGGTTAGGTAAGGGTAGAGTAGGTGTAGGGCAGTTGAATGTACAGGTAGGCTAGGGAAGGGTTGTGGTTGGGTAGGGTAGGTCAACACGCTAACGAAGTCGCGCCGGGCCTACTAGTCATCATCATATCAGCCGAAAGACGCCCACTGCTGGGCATAGGCCTCCCCCAGAGACCTCCACAAAGGCTGGTCCTGTGCCTTCCGCATCTAGCTGGTACCTGCGATCTTTACTAGGTTACTATGGCGGAATACCTCGATATCCTCGGGCTCTGCGGTGGTCGGCCCGGCCTCCGCCCTTGTACTGGCAGAAGCCCGGTACAGTTTCCGGAACTCCGCTATCGACTGCTCCACATAGTTGTCTTTCGGAGGATCCTCCGGCTTCAGGTCTACAGAGCTCTTGTTCTAGTGGTACGAAGAACATTAAAAATAACGTTAAAAAGATAATCCTAAAATCCTAACTAGTCCTGCCGCTCGCTAAAGCTCCTTGGGCTTAAAGGCTTGTCTAAGGTTAGCAGGAAGAGATTCCGTTGCGGGATAAGCTTGCTTTGCTTTGTGAGCGTTTTCTTTTGTGATCTACTATGTTGTTGCAATAAAGAATTTACATACACACATAAGTGTGAATCGGTCAGTGTGTTACCTTTTCCCGGCTAAACTGCTGCACCGATTTTGACTAACCTTGGGGGTACTCGTTCGGGAACTCTGTCACGGACGTGGGCAATGTGAGGTTATCATAAATTGGATATGGCGGCGACCACGCTATAAAATATAGTCGCAAACGAAGTCGCGGATTGGCATGTAGTATCTATATCAGACGGTATCTACGTAATGTCAAGGCTGAGGAGTCCGCCTAGATGAGTAACATTTGCATTGACAGGTTCTGGTTTAAAGGATAAAGGTAGCAATTACAGGCATGACTTGAGGTATTTCAGCTGTCCTCACAGTGACAATACACTTGATTCCGCCATTCGTTTCATGAAATCTAAGTACGGACATGAATCGTAAATATGAACGACAGTGACCGTTTTACACCAGGTGGGTTGTCTGTTCATTGTTCATAAGTAGCATAAAAAGACGCTGAATACCGCTCTTTTCCCTTAGGGGGTTAAAAGTAAATGAAACATTTAAAAAAATCCTTTGTAACTGCATACCGCACTTTTCAGTTAGGGCTTAAAAGTAAGTTAAACATAAAAAAATGAGATTCTCCCACCTGAGGCGAGTTGGGGGCTTTCCTGAGCAGCGGGTTCCCGCAGTCCCGGAAGTACTTGTCGTAGTCCATCACCTGGTAGCACGTGATGGTGCCCGGCACCGCCGGCGGCAGGGACGGCTCTGGGGGTGAGAGGGGGGAATATGTTGTTAGGGTACGTCGACGATATCAGGCGAAAGACGCCCACTGCTGGGCATAGGCCTTCCCCAGAGATCTCCACGGCGGCCGGTCCCGTGCCTTCCGCATCCAGCTGGTACCTGCGATCTTTACCATCGTTACGAAAACTTTACTGCCCCATCGGCCATCTGTTCTTCGAGCTACGTGCCCTGCCTACTGCCACTTAAGCCTGGCAATCCTTAGGGCTACGTCGGTGACCTATGCGTTTATTACACCTGGCTAAATTCATTAGACTAAATCAGAAGCAGAAAGTGGTATAGCAAGCCAAAGTGGAATGTATTGCTCATAGAATAGGGTCCATTTTGGTATCACGTCTGCTGGAAAGCGGAGCGACGCGTAACAATTATATAAGCGGTACAAAAATGGGCCTTATTTAATGAGAAATACATTCCACTTTAATTTGCTCTCACGCTTTTGTTTCTTTATTTTGAACGACTGAATTTAGCCAAATTTAGTAAGCGTATAACCTAAGCCACTGCTCAGTTAGGTTTTCGTGTCTGGTTAGGAATAATTCTCATTAGGAGGGTTTTTGCAATGACGAAAAAAGCTTCTTAGTCCGCAAGGAGGACGGGCCAAATATGGTTAAATTTCGATGGCAATGACAGGCCAAGAGCGAGCCGATTGACTTTAGATTCGCCATATTATGCACTATGATTCTAGGGTTTTCTAAACTCGGGATGAAATTCAAGATCAAAACTAATAAATTGCCACTATAAAAAATAAACCCAAGGGGCGGATTATTGAGATACACCCTTTTATATTTGTATTGCGTAAACTACCATTATAACATACTAGTCGTGCCAGAACAGAAATTAAAATTAATTATTTCAATTTCTGCCCGGCCGGGTATAGACTCCGGGACCTCTAGTGTTGACAGATCAGCACGTTAATCACTATCATTTCCACACAGCCAATAACAGTCCACTGCAGAATTTAGGGTCTCTCCCCACAAAAGGGGAGGTTATTGCCATAATTCAAATTCAAATTCAAAATTACTTTATTGAGTAGGATATTACATATCTCTTTCAATCGTCAAAGAGGAGGGGGGTAGGAAATTAGGAAGGAAACACACAGTGACACGTTGGCCGCCCCATGGCCGCAGCACACCCACCCCCCGCCGACAACGGCCGGACCATGTCCGACAATACCAGTGATAGGTAGCTGCTCCCACCCGACCCTTACCCTGCCCGTAGCCTACCCCTATCCTACCCTACCCACCCCTACCCCGGCCTACCCCTTAACCTAACCTAACCCTACCCCTACTTTTCCCCTATCTTATCCTACGCCATCCCTACCGCAGTCCGCGCAGCGCAGACGCCCCCCAGCCCCGCTACGACCAAAAGACACAGTGTGTGGGAAGGGAAGGAATGTTAACGCCGCTTCCTAGGTGGTCCTCCGTGGTAAAGAAACGGCAACAAACCCACAGAGCCTAAGCTAATTCATTTTTTTTTTTTTTTTTAATGTCATTTATACTAATACATTATATATACATGCTAATTTTAACTAAATTAATACCTGTTTAAAACTGCAGTTCAGTTCCATGGACTTTTGTCATTCACATATTCAGGTATACTATAGTAACTTTTTTGACATAATTTATTTTTTATAGTGGCTTTAAATTTATTCAATGGTAAATTCTGTATATCTGTTGGGACCTTATTATAAAAGCCTTAATCTCCACGCTTGGCAGGCGAGGTGGAGATGTTGTAAATATAACAATGGAAAACGCTGCTGCTCATTTTCCAGGCTACGGAGACTCTAGATTTTTTGCCTCGAAAACAATAGTCGCCTTGTACGACACCCACGAGTGTAAGGGGTTGGTGATATTCTACTCTGCCGGAGACCACATGGCCTTTTAGGTTCTATTAAAACACATTTAAGCCATCAACTCACTCTGTTCGCTATCGCCACCCGTCTCCCCCCTGGCCTTATCCCGCAACGCGTGCTGTCGCTTCCTGAAGTCCGCGTAGGAGCGCTCGACAGCTTCCGCTTCGATCTCCAACTTCCGAAGTCGCAACTTCGCTTCTCGAAGCACCGCGTTGGGGCTCTTGTCGCGCTCGCCCTTGGAGTGCGGTTTGGTGGGTTTGGTGCTGGAATGAATAAATAAATAAATAAGTATTTATTTGCCAGAATACAGTAGAAAAGATTTTAACAATATAAAATATATGCAAATATGATGTCCTACCTAAATGAACTATGTATTCAATGCCCAATCTTTAATTATAGAAAAACTTTAATACAATAAAAAGAGTGCAGTAATACGTCAATCTATTGAAGTCTGGCCAGGAATGTAAGTGGGTCCACCATATTTTTTAGAAGTAACAGCGAAAGTAGCTCTCGCTTGACAGGCCTCACGTATTCCATGGGTCCTATTTTTGAATCGCTCGCCTCGATTCGAACGGTTTTCAATTATGATTTGGCATGAAAAATTCGATAACGTTCCGAAATTCGAACCGAGGCTCACCATTAAAAATAGAGCCCCTGGGGGTCTAAATAGGTGACATAGAGACATCATATCACAAAGAAGTAGATGAGTTATTACCGCTACCTAGTTAAAGATTCAATAACTTAAGCTTACATATACTCAAATATTTTAATAAAACAAGCTAAGAACCATCTCGATTGAACTAGCTTTCAAATAGATACAACCGCATCCAAATCAGTCCATCCGTTCGGGACCTACGATACCACAGACCGTCAATACCCCACTTTCTTGTAGAGGGTTAACAAATACCGTCGTGTATGTTTCGGAAGTACACAAACTATAAATTAAAATCAAATAGAACTGAAGGGGTCTCATATCATGCTTGTAACTTTATAAAATATTAAATTTTTACTACATACTTACTACATTGATTTCGAATTTTTCATGAAGAAAACTCGTTTTCGAAAAGAAAAAGATAGCATTGTATTAAAACACGCGTGTGACAAGGACGACGACATATATTAACATAATAGAAGATCAGATGCGACATCGTAGGTATAATAGCTGGGCGAATAATAGTACATACGTAGTAGGTATTATTTCAATTTATTATTACCTGCTCTACGGCGGAGCGACAGTTTTAAACATTTTGTAATAATCAGCTGTTTCATACAAAATTTAAATGAATTCTGCTTAAAATGTACTGATTTCAGAGTTGATGCCATAGTTAAAGTTGTGTGTTATCACGAGCATATGTACACGGCACACCTTGGTATCTTGAATTTAAAGTCACCCTGTAGGCAGTTGAATTAGCAGTCCGACCGTCTAGCTCGAATTGAACGCCATCATATCCTATAGAGATAGAGGCCAATCGAAACAAGGCAGCTTAGGCGCTACAGAATAAGATGGCAGCGTTCAATTCGAGTACGGCGGTTGGGCTGCAGGTAGACTACTGTATGGAGTAATACTCTGGATAATCTTTCACTGAATGAAAACATGATCGCTTTACATCATAAATCTCATCTCCCCTTCCCTACGTAATCACGCCGGCCCTTTCCACCATCGGGAAACACGTTCCGGGCTGACTTTCCTTTGTGGATCTTCGTGCTATTCACACAAATAGCTTTGGTATAACCTTTATAACGCGAGGGCTAAGAAATGGAACGCTTTTTTTGCCAACATGTTTCCCGAACAAAACAACCAGCCCCCGTAGCATGACGGTTTTTGTCCCGCGCGAGAGAGCGATATAACTCTAGTTAGCACTTTCGATTGTTGAAGTGATCGAGACACAAATATTGTATCTAGCGCGACAAAGCCTCCTCAAAAGCCAAGAGTAAATAGGCTGTTCTATCCTCGGCTGCATCGTCACTTACCATCACGTGAGATGGTCAAACGCTTTATTTTTTTTAATGTCTTACGGTAGTCAAACAGACAAGCGGACCACCTGATGGAAAGTGGTCACCACTGCCTATAGACATTAGCAACACCAAGAGTATCGCCAATGCGTTGGCCACCTCTATAACACGTTGCTCTGGCAGCAAAATGGCAAATGCCCCTTCACTGTCAAAGCCACGGTTCCCCAAATCCCCACCCCGTGGACCACTTCAAGGAGACCTTACTCACAATGCTTGCCTAGATTATTGTACAAGGAAAAAAGAAGCTTATACAGAAATCCATCTCACTTCTTTATCTTGTTCTGGGTGTCCTTCAGCATTGGCGCGGGCGAGGACTCGCGACCCTCGCGGCCCTCGCGGCGCGACGTCGCGTCCCTACACACAGACCAACAACATGACATACCGGGGCAAGTAAATAGTATATGTGAGGGGAAACTGATGGATGCATGAATTTATCCACTCAAGCTTTCGGCGCGCAAGTGTACGTCTCACACGTCTGTACGCTAAATTGTAACACCGGCCCCACATTTTCGAGAAAAACCAATACGAAAATAGATGAAAGATTTCTTATGGAGCCATATAGCTGTCATGGGTGAATAATTTAATACAGAACCATATATGTCCCCGTTCCAAGTGTTGATTGCGCTCGTTTTGTCGGTTTCGAGTTTGATCGTTACCTCCAGTGGCAGGATCACATCGACAGAGTATGTATGAAACTGAACTCGGCTTTTTTTGCTATTGTTCGACTATCGCGAACACTGACACAAAAAAAATCTGCTATCGGCCTATTATGCTTACTTGTACGCAAAACTGTGTACGGCTTCCTCAAACAATCGTTTAATCAAAAACTATGTTAATTAAAAAAGGCATATTATTCTGTAAAAGAGTTCATTGATGAGTGATGCCCTTCATTTCACTCACAACCCCATTCGGGGTTGTGAAAAAGATATGTGAGTGATAAAGGGTAAATAAAAATTACCTGTTTGACACTTAGACCACCCTCCTTTTTTCGTCGGAGTATAAACAAGAGATATGAGCGACAAAGGGGGAACTAAAATTACCTGTTTGCCGCAGGCGTAGTGCGGGTGTGGGCGTCTGGAGACGGTGGTCGCGGGCCCCCGTGCGGCCCGGCACTGTCTGCAATACGATAGCATAATTTATGTATGTTTATTTTTTAATTTATTATTATTTATGGATACTCTAGCAGCTAATGCTGATACGTGTATATCACTGCGCTTTAAGTTATTATAGATAAAGCTTTTCCAGTCTCTTTTTAAAAGAGTTCTCTGATGGAGCACTTATAACGTCTTCGGTGAATTTATTCCACTCCAAAGCCACCGATATGTGGTCGAAGATGGACAACTCTGGCTTTGAAGGTAGCCAGCAGGGCTATTGGCTATCTCAGTAAGCAAATTAATTTGACAAAAAATAATCTCACAGCACTCTAATTTGGCAGACGCTATTGCCAGTGGCCAACGTAGATGACGTAGCGTAGAATTATTTAATGTCAAATTCAGTTGTCAACTGAGTTAAACAATAGGCCCGCAGATTGGCTTTAGTCGATATTACATTTACGTAAGCTTCCAAATACGTCAGAAAATGATAGTTTAGGCCTATTTTAAGAAAAAAGTCTGTCACAGCAAGTCCATAAAAGTCCAGACACAACACGCCCTTTTTTATGGGGGCAAGGCATATTTTGTTAAGCGACGTAGTTACCGAAATCTTCAACTCGCTTGTCAAACGTGGACATTATAAAGCTCTTCGGCCCAATAGTGAACTGTTATGAACTGATTATGATGATAAGAATACAACCTGGATTCCTTCAAGCCCAGAGCGAATAGGCTGTTTCTATACGGGCCGCATCGTCACTTCCCATCAGGTGAGATGGCGGTCAAATGCATGACTATAGTTCATTTGCAATAAGAAAATAGTGAGTCATCTTAATCCGCCGGCACAGCCCTGCCCTTCGACCAATCGGGTCGAAACAAATTAGAACGCTAAGTTCACAGTGACCAGTTGACGGCAAAAAATAATTAAAAGGAATACCTCGCCCGTTGTATAACAGCTAATACCTTCTAGACTGGCTGCTACGCAAAGGGATAGCCTTGACTTTGTTTTTAATTTGAGACAGTTAAGTTGATTTTTATCCATTAACAAACTTAATTTTTTTTTAAATATATTTTGTTTTATTCCACTGTGAAAATACCTTTGCTCACTATTTTCTTAACACGAATGGACCATAGTTTATCATAAAAAATAATGTTACGAACTGAATATGATGATAACGCCATTATCCTGTCATCAGAATAAACTGACTGGCACCAAGAACACTTTACACTAGTGGTACCTAAGTACGTGTTTCAGAATCCGTGCGTGCGTAGAGTGAGCGTCAATACGTGTAGGAATGAGTATCCGTGCGTGCTAGTGCATAGACATATAAGAGCTAAGTGACATGTAGGATCGCCAGAGCAATGGTACTGCGAACGTAGCGAAGCTGGCTAGATTAATAATTGAAGTATTTATTCATAATAAATACTTACTATTTTCAATTGACATGTAACACCGTTACAAATAAAGTTTTGTGTTTGTATTTATTTGACAAGTTTCCATTGACAGTCGCAATAAAATAGGAACACTAAAGTCTAAGCGATTGGTATCTTGGCTAGCCCCGCAGTGCCAGTTCCGTGCACGAGTGTCCGTGCGTGTTAGTGCGTGCTTACTGGCGCGAGGTGCGTGCTGGGCTGCGGAGGCGGCTGCGTGCTGAGTCTCTGTCCGCAGCCGGCGCACTGCCGACTGTGGCGAGTAGCGTCGCCTTAGCGCTCGCCATTGGTGGATTAGACGCCTGGAGGACAATTCTAAATCTATAGTACAGCTGTGGAAGTAAGGGAAAAGTCGAATGGCAGGGTAATTTGACAGATTGCTTTCTACATAGAAAGGAGGTCCGGACAACAGCCTATATGACCAATTAAAATAGGACCGGAAATGTGCTATATTTTTTTCCCACAGGGATTTGAGAGTTTTCGCCATAGTAAAAGTTGTAGAAAATGAAAAATGCTTTCTAATGATATATCGGCCAACGTTATTGGTCATATAGGCTGAATTTTCCAGTACAAAATGAAATCTATTTAAATTGACCATAACTTTTTCCCATAGCGATTCGAGAGATGTCGTAAAAGTTGTAGAAAATTAAAAATGCTTTCTAATGACATATCGTTGAATATTATTAGTCATATAGGCTGAATTTTCCAGTGCAAAAGTAAGTTTATTTTAATTGACCACAACTTTTTTCTCACAAGAAAAATTGTAGAAAATTTAAAATGCTGAAAATGAAAACAGCGACTGTTGGTTTCAATGCCATCCATAGCTGAGCCATAGACCATTTGTTTTGTATAGCTAGTTTTTTTATGGTCGACAGCAATCGAATTTATGCAACACAAATAAATATTTTCGTTTATTCTCGTTTATTCTTTATTGTACACAAAATAATAAATATAAATTAACAGAAGGTAACTTAAGTACAAAGGCGAGCTTAACTCAACAGTTGAGTTTTCTACCAGCAAACCTTGGAGTCAAAGAAACCGTAAGTCAGCATTTAGGCATAGGAAGTGCACACAAGTAAACTAAATACTATTATTAATAATACACAAATACTATAAATAATAATGAATACAATAAATATATACGTACTATAACTGTATATTAGAAAGAGAAAGATAATGCTCTTTTAATTTCCTTTTAAATATTTTCATTTTCATTACTCGGAGCGTTTGGCGTCAAAGCCCCAAAAGATTTCTGTTGGTGTTCCCAAGAAGGTCAACAGACAGTATTAGCACATTCTCCTATCAGCAATCGGTATATTCTTTAGTCACCGCTGTAGACGCTAACTAAAGAAGATCTTGACTGGAGTTTTAAAGGTATGTTTCGGGTTTCCTACCGCGTACCGTAAACAAAGGTACGCGGTAGGAAACCCGGACCATACTCTTAAAATGTTTGATGATAACCTAGTTTAAAACATTATGTAAATTGGATTTAAAGCGGAAACAGGAATCCTGGGTGGATCCTAGCAAAGCAGGATCGGAATCAGAGTCCGGTCTTCGTTCCTACAGACCCGACGGACCTCCTAGAGTCCCCGGTCCCGGGGTAGATCCTAGGGGGTAACACTTCGTCCCTAGAGACCCCACTGACCTCCTCGAGTCCCCGTGTCGGTCCTTCAAGACCCCGATGAAGGGTAGGACGTCCCCTGGCGCGGGGGGCGGCGCGGGGGGCGCGCCCGCCGCCGACAGCCCCAGCTCCTCGCCGGCGCCAAGCCGCCAGCCTAAAGCACTGGCACTGGGCCCAGGGTAGATCCTACGGGATAACACTTCTTTATCATCATCACAGCCCATAACAGTCCACTGCAGGACTAAGGGCCTCTCCCACGAAAGGGAAGGCTGTTGTTATAATCTCCACGCTTGCCAGCCGGGTTGGAGATCGCAGTGTTATAAATATAACAATGGAAAACGCTGCTGCCCATTTTCCAGCATCTTAGATTCTGTGCCTCGACATCATTAGGCGGCTTGTTCGACACCCACGAATGTAAGGGGTTGGTGCTATTCTACTCTGCCTAACACCACACGGGGAAGGTGGTAATAATAAAAAAAAAAGTCATCTTGGCGTTAATGTCCCGGTTGTACTCTCGAGAACAAGGGCCCGGAGTCCGCCTTGACCATGATCGAGGATTTGGCAGATCAGGTAATTACAGTAGAGCGACTGCCATCTGACCTCCATGATGGTATCAGGGGAACCTGACCAGATTGGATCATGGTTACAAATTCAGTTGCCTGAATTTGTATAGCGCATAGCTAGAGCCTAGCTAGCTATCCATAGGGTAGCGAAGTGAAACACTGTGCGCTTGGCGTCTTCGGTACTCGGTACCCGCTAGGTGACTAGCTAAGCTCTAGGCTCTAAGCAAACGTAGACTTAGAGGTGTATTCCCACAGGTACGGTGTAAAAAAGCATATAATACTACGCCACCCTTTATCAAACGGCCTTTTACAGGACCTAGACAAAAAAATTAAGAAACAACTGTACCTGCGTCCATTCAGCAGCTCGGTATAAGTGTGTATGGGTGTCTGTCGCGGGTAGGTGGTCGCTGTGGCTGGTACCGCCGGTCGACGCACGGCTGCCGCCAGCTCGCTGCTCAGGGAAGCTATTTGGCTGACGTGCTGGGGACAAGCAAGGGGAGGTAACGCTAATAGACATGATGATTGAGTTGTTTTTATTGTTTCACTTGATAGCGTTTTACTTCATGAATAGAAAAGTAAAATTAATTTTTGGATATCTTCAAAAACAGACAGAGCGGGTGATACTAAACCGTGACGTCACGGTTGAGTATCACCATTTAAAATACACTTCAACTCCGTTTTGCAAGGTAGAGACGGACAATAATCTTTAAGATCTTATAAGTCCCATATGTTTGATCGATTTAAATTTAATTTCGTTTTTGTAATAGTTTTAAAGCTATAATAAATGTCATTTATACACTATCATATCAGTTATCATACCTGTCTATTACACTGACCGGCGATACGAAGTGGGTAGAGATGAGACTCCAGTAAAATTTGTAGTGTGCTAAGCAGAGTGCGTATGCAAAGAGCTACTTGCTAGTATTTAGTATTTACCTAAAAAATAACAACACCAATCATAGGTGTACAACGCATACAGTTTTGTTTTTGTTTCACGTTTCGTCGATGTTGTGGTCGAGAGATCTCACTTACTTGTTTTGAAAATGGGTTATATTTTAATTTAAAACATGTGACTGAAATGTAATAATGTAATATATTTTTGAATACGGCTATGTTTCATTAATATATCTGATATTCTGTCATACAATTTTGTAACAATCTTGTCTGTAGTAAATGGTTAAATATATAAATGTTTTTTCTTCCCACACAAAAAAAATATGACATCATATATCTTCTCCGCTTTTATTTATTTTTTGGTAATACAACGCATGCAGTTCAATTGTTCCGTTTGTCATGCTTTGAACACCATTTGCAACATTTTATTTTAATATAGAATTTCGAGGTGTACGGTAAGCACTGTAAGTCAATAGTAAACTAACCTGCTGCGCCATAGCCCTCAATGCATTATTCTCCATCTTCAACCGCTCTAGAGACAGTCGGGGGGGCGCGGGGGAGGGCGAGGGGGGGGGGGAGCGCCCGCCGCCCTCCGGCGAGGACGCGCTGTTGCAGCCGGAGTTGCAGTCGGAGTGGGCGTCGTCTGTGTACATCTGGGATATATGGGTATAATAGAGTAGCTATAGATCTTGAATATTATTGAGCCCTGGATACACGAGTACAGCAATCATCATCACATCACAGCCCATAACAGTCCACTGCAGGACTTAGGGCCTCTCCCACGAAAGGGGAGGTTATTACCGTAATCTCCACGCTTGGCAGGCGGGTTGTAGATCGCAGTGTTGTAAATATAACAATGGAAAACGCTGCTTCCCATTTTCCAGCCTACGGAAACTAGATGTTTTGCCTCGAAAATATTAGTCGCCTTGTACGACACCCACGAGTGTAAGGGGTTGGTGCTATTCTACTGTACAAAGAACACAACATAACAACATTTTATTATAATTAATATAGCGCCATTTTTGTATCAGTACTTACACATCAGTATTACCACGCCTAGCCGCGTGGTACTCCTCATTAAGCAATAAATCAGTCTTTGGATATTGGCCTTATCATTTACAATTAAAGCATCCAAGAAGTGTGTTGTAGCAAGAAACCCATACACCTTCTTTATGGTCCTTCGAGCATCAAGAAATCAGAATCAACACCTACGTGACAACACGCCGCTTCTCAAGTGAGTAGGCGAATATCATCGCATCAATCTGTTACTATCACTAAGAGAAGGTCAACAACATCAATCAAGCAATCAAGTCTTTATCAAGTACCAAGTTTATGTCAAGTATCAAGAAATCAATTAAATATTAAGTAGTATATCAAGTGGATAATAATATTAAGTAAACAGAAAATGAGTCTGACAAACATGGAAGACCTCATCCAAACACAGCAAGACATTACAGCAGAGATGGAGAAGCTTTTATCAAATTTCAAAAAGGACGGCCCTAGCCGTAGAACAACAACATACGTCAATCAACGCGTAAGAAAACTTGATCAATACTGGGAGGAGTTCAAGTCCAACCATGAAACATTAAAACAATTTGAAGCAAGTGATCATCCGTACTTCACGAAAAAATGTTATCAAAACGCAATGGATTTTTACCAAAAAACCCGTGAGTACATCATAAGCAATAAAATACCAGAAGAGCCGAAAATAGCAAGCACGCTTCGCGCGGCCCCCACTAGCGTGGCTCACGCGGAAGTCCCCGTGGTAGCAGATCAAACTAAGCCGGTGGAAACGAAACAACAATATTTTGCCTCCACATCAAGAGCTAATTCCAGCAAGAACGAAGAACTGATTCGTAAGCAAAAGAGCAATTTTAAGGCTTTCTTACGTAATATAAATAGTTTAAATTTAGAAGATATCTCCGATAAATGGGAGTATACAGCTGCTGAAATCGTAACCTTGAGGTGCCACCAGACATGAGTGGAAGTGGAATGTAGCTTCTTAATGTCGGAGGCCAAGAAACATTTTGGGTCGCTGCGTCATCATAGTAAGTAGTAAGTAATCGTTACTGATGAAGAAGTAAAGAAGATGAACTGACTGATGAATGAAGCTTTATTGCTATAGCTGTATTCCTTTTGAACAAGATACAAGTAGATGGTATTGGCGTAGGAGGCTCCCAAGATGTGTCTATTGTAAGCTAGGCAGGAAATGTATCTATCTGAATTACGAATGGGAGTGTCATGTATCGCATCAATCCTAAACTGCATTTTCGTTAGCCTAAGTAGACACTTTCGCTAGGCTATGTAAGTAAGTAGTTCGTGATTCACTAGTCAACGGGAATAGACCAAAAATAAACTCTAAATACTAAATCTAACCCGATAGATACCTAAAACATTACAGCAGAAAATAAAGTGGTTAATAGTTTTTTTAACCCAGGAATAGTAAGTGACGATGCAGCCGATGATGGAGCATGCCTGTTTAATAACAGCCTATTTATTCTAGCCTTGAAGGCGTCTAGTCAATTAGGGAACATACTCGCAGGTAACGCGTTACATTCCTTAGCCGTACGTTTTATAAGATTGAACTAAAGTGTCTCGAGCGGATAGCTGGAAGATCCACAAGATAAGGATAAATGATGATAGATGACAGATATAGTACTAACCTGGACGAAATTAACGTTTTTCTCCTTTTTGAAATCATTCAGCACAGTGTTCGGAGGCTTCATATTCCTATCTTCATCTCTATTAGGGCTTCTATCGGCGTCCTGTTTGTTGTTCAGACAAGTCTTAGAGCTCTCAGGCTTCTCAGTCATAGTGCACTTTTCCACCACACATTTCGCTTCCAGCCTGGTGGTCTCTAAATACTTCTTTAGAACAGCAATCTCTTCCTTCACCACTTCGAAGGGGGTCTTTAGATTTTCGACCTCATCTGAGTTTATAATCTTCATTATGTTGCTGTTCGTGTCGCACATGCCCTTTATTTCTTCTAACTGGGTTTTTTCTTTGTCTATTTCTTCTCTTTCTCTCTTGAGCGTTTCCAGGTGTTCCTCAAGGATTTGCAGCTCGTCCGCTATTTGTGTGCGCATGCTTTCGCCGCGTTTCTTCACAATTTGACCGGCCTCGATCAGCTTAGTTTTCAGGTTCACTTCCTGTGGAAATAACTACTTTTGTCAGTATTGCAACTTTCGAGTTTGAAGGCCAAAGTGTAGGTGCAGGCATGCATGCGTCGTAGCAACTTAATATTTTTTTATTTCTATGAGTGTGTTCAACCTAAATAAGATTATTTGCTATGACTAAGTTATGGTTATAATATAAGTTATGGTTTGTATGGCTATGGAAGAGCGGAAACTTCTAAAACAAGTCAATAATACCTTAAAAGGAGATTATATAAATTGTTAGTTGTAAATAGGTTAAATTTAAATAAACTTTTATTTATTTATCTTTACGCAAAAACTACTAAATGGATTGTGATGAAATTTGGCAGTTTTATAGCTTATACAGTGTACAGTGGCGTAGAATAGATCATGGTCTAGTTTTATAGGTTATCCTACGTCATCGAGCACAACAAAATATCTACTTTGTAGCGATAGTAGACGTTTAGGAAACCATTTTTTAGCACATTTTTTATTTTTTATTTACACGAACTTCTACTTTCCGTAGCGATAACATTTACAAATCCTCTTGTGTGGGTTCAACAAGTAAAAAAAAACCTTCACTCACATCCTTGACACTTTCACTTTTCAGCCACAATATAATCACAAAAGAAAAAAGGTCTCCTAACCGCCTACTAAGTGGAATTCTTCTTGTACTCGATGGCGCAGGATAACCTAGGGCGCCGTCACAGTCTACTACCTGCGTGGTGAGCCGATCTGTCTCCTGCCTCACGGCCAGCATGGCGGCGGACATCTGCCGGTGCTGGTCGCGCAGGCCGCGCGCCAGCCCCCACAGGAAGCGCTTCTTCTGCGCCACCGCGCGCTCCAGCTCCTCCTCGCGGAGCCGGTAGCGCTCCTCCATCTGGGGAGCGGGGGGTGGGGGGTGGGAGGTAATAAAATAATTCCCCCTGTACAATAGACCGAGCAGCGTCTCGCTTCTTGGGTCGCCCACGGAGTCTCTTTCCTGATACCAGCAGATTCAGGCACGTATTATCTACGTATCCCTGAGGCTTACGCAACACGTGACCAAACCAGCGCAGACGAGCCTCCTCGATCTTATCTGCGATATCCCTCACGCCAAGGCTGCCACGGATGTACTCGTTACGTAATCGATCGAGTCGCGTAACTCCGCACATCCACCTCAGCCCATTTGGCCCAAGCTGCAGAGATTCGGGACATCGGGGCCGATATCGCCGGCTCGTGCATCACGGATCCGAGGTATTTGAATTTATCTGTACTGTTGACAGCGTTACCTACAAGGATGGTTTCGGGATCTGCGCTGCAGCTGGCCATATACTCTGTTTTGGCGATATTCAGCGATATTCAAACCACCGTTTTCTAGCACATCCTTCCACATGTTTACCCTGGTCTCGAGGTCCTGCCTAAGCTTGCTCACAAGTGCAATGTCGTCAGCGTACTTCATAAGCCAAGGAGGCATGTCCTGAATTTCCGCTGAGAGGGCATCGAGCACAATGCAAAACAAGTAAGGGCTCAGCACAGAACCCTGGTGAACACCTACAGTAATCGGGAAGGGAATAGTATGGCCTACGATGGTTTTGACGACAGCTCCAGTATTGGTATACATGTCCTGTATAATACAAATGTACGCCTCGGGCACAGACTTTGATTTCAGTGCCTACCAGATTATCTCCCGAGGGACCCTGTCGAAAGCCCTCTGCAGGTCTAGTAATGCGTAATGCAACGGTTGATTCCTACTGCAATGTGACTCCTGGAGGACCCTGAGAGCAAAGACTGGATCCATGGTGCTGCAGCCCGGCCTTAAGCCGTATTGGCATTCCGACAAGGAGCATTCCTGGCGAAGTCTCTGGTCAATAATCCTGGTTAAATTACACGAATTAATGTATTCATATAATTCTGTTATTTAAGCACAGAATATCGTACTGAGGTTAATTAATACCTTCTAAAAAATTATGTAAGTTCAAAGGATCTAAGGTTGGTTGGAAGTAATTCCATTCAGGGGTAAGCCCGCCTTTGCAATGTGAAATGATACATTAAGCAATAAAGAGTTTACACACTACATACATACAATGACAAGTTATCTACACGTTTAAGTCGAACAGACAAATATGATAAATGAGCAGCGAAGAATGAGGCTCGCCTGCGCTGATTTGGCGATGTTTTGCGAAGCCCCAGGGATAGGCGGGAAATAGGTGCCTAAACCTGCCTGTATCAGGAAAGAGTTCCCGAGGGCGGCTTAAGGAGCGATGATCTGATATAGCTGAGTCTAAAGATAAATAAATGACGACGTTGCAAGGAGATCCGCAAGCGAACTTACTACCGACATAGCCCGAAGGATTATCAAGCTGAAGTGGCAGTGGGCAGGGCACATAGCTTGCAGAACAGATGCCGGGGCAGTAAACTTCTCGAGTGCCGACCACGTAAAAGATGCCACGTGGGTAGGCTCCCCACAAGGTAACTTCCCTGGTGTTGCTGATGTCGATAGGCGGCGGTGACCACTTTCCATCAGGTGGCCCGCTTGCCTGGTTGTCTGCCGTGTAACATAAAAAAGATGGACCGACGACCTGGTAAAGATCGCAGGTACCAGCTGGATGCGGAAGGCAAAAGACCGGCCTCCGACTGCAAAACAAAAAGCTGCCAACCTCATCGCGTTTCCTCTGCAGCGCGAGCGCGTGCTTCGCCAGGATGCCCTTCACGCGGTTCTCCTCCTCCGTCCGCACCATCGCCACCTCCGACTCGTATACGCTCTTCAGTTGCTCGAACATCTGCATCAAATAAATAAATATGCTTGGACAATTCACACAGTGCCGTCTAGCCCCGTAAGAAAAGCTAGTTTTATGGGTGCCAGAAAACTGATACGCTACTTATATATATTTTTAAATACATACTCATTATACATACAACGAGCAGACCTGTAACCGGAAATAAATTCATCATTTCAATTTCTGGCCGGCCGGGAATCGGCCCGGGACCTCTGCGTGGCAGTCGGGTATGTTAACCAACTGAACCACTCAGGTCGTCAGGTAGGTATTGTTTATTTGCATATAGGTTAGCTACCTACAAGTTCAGTCAGTATGGAGGCCAGCAAAATAGGATAAAACATTGTTTTAATAATACTAGTCTGAACGAAAACACCGTTCCATCATAGCATGGAAATACACTCCACTTTGACTTGTTCTCACGCTTTTTGATTCTGAATTTAGCCAAATGTAACAAGCGCATTAGTCTATCAAAATATATGAGGTCGTAACACGGACTTTATGGAATATTGCAAATTATAAAATATCAGTCGCCGCAAGTCAGTCTTTGAGGTAGTAAAGGGAGGTACATACGAGATCGATCCAGTAGTTTATTTGAAATAAATATCTAGATACCACTAGATGCACGGGCGGTGGTATTGTGGGTCCGAAAGTCAATTATCAAAAGTGATCTATGATTATATAGGTACCTATGTTCTAGCTACATGATCTACCACTAGAAAAAATAGCCCCTTATTACATGTGGAATATCGACTGATATATAGTAGTTTACTGTTTCATGGAAAATATATGGTCCTACACAACGAACAAATGTATGTACTTTTGTAATGAGATACTTAGGTATAGGATATGAGATAGGGTACAGCTTCAGAGTGAGAGGAACCCCGCCACCTCTTAGCATACGTCAAATACATGTTGGGGGGTCCGTTCACTCTGCAGCTGGCTGTACAAGCGTTTATCTATTACAGAATAAAGTTGAAACCTCATTGATGAGGTTCCTCTCCATTACATTGACATTCTTCATGAACTTTTCCACACTTTCAGTGCTGATTGACGTTGATTTGAGGCCTTGGACCTGAAATAACGACTAGTTTATGCAAGTAGATACTAAGTAAAGGACGAAATGCACCGGTCTGGGGTACTCAATAGTGGTGAAATTGTAATACTCTTTACTTTTTAGTTTATTTCCTATACCTGGAAAGATATCCAGCAGTGGTCTGTAGACTGTTAATATAGTGGCTGTTGTCGCAACTAGTTTGTGCGTTTGTGTTGAAATAACGACGTGTTTTGTTTTGACAACAGGGCCTCGCGCTCCAGTCCAATAGCTCCCCCTAGATGGAGAGAGGTCACCGCACCGTCGTCCAGGACATCTGTAACTTAAGGGGAGCGGGTGCAGTGCCGGGCTTTGAGGTACCACACCACTACACGTCTACCAGTAACACTGCTGGACATATGTCTCCCTCGCCGAGCGCCAACCCTGTAATGGGTCGCCGCATCCAGCATTCACCTGCAGTCTGCAAATCGCCCACTCCACCTGGCCGGAGGATGTCCTACGCTTGCCGAGTGGCATCTGGGTAGGTGGTTTTACCTAATTTGTGAATTCTTTAGTAATTGTGTATCGTTTGCTATCTGCTGTAAGTGTCTGTGTATTTTGTGACGTGGTGTCTTAAGGCAACAATAAATGTGTTTTTATTTAATTTCACCTGTGCCATGACCCGTTTCCGCTTGTTCTTCTTATACTTGATGCGGGCGAAGCGCCCCTGGCAGGACTTGCAGACCGAGTAGTGGCGGCACTGCTCCGGCGCGCCGAACACCAGCGAGGCAGAACTCTTCGGCGGCGAGTGGAGGCTCTCCTCTGACATTGTGCCTGGGAAGATGCGGTGGAGATTATCATCATCATTATGAGCCGACTGGTCAATCCCAGTCCAACTTCTTGCTCTCGCGTCCGGAGATGTGCATATGTTACCGTACCAGTCAGCCAATTTCAAACCAAAACAAGTTTGACCTATGTATACTTTAGCACAAAGTAGCTTCCTAAGCCTTAAGTGTGTTTAAGTGTTTATTTTTTAGTAAATGTATAATATAAGAATGCAGAGGTTTTATCTAGCGAGAGGGCAGCAACTCATGATAGCGAAGGGCGAAGTGGAGGGTGTAGAGGAGGTAAGAAGTCACTGGGAGAGATCGGGATTGAACATCAGAATCATGCTAGCAGGCAATCCTCATGATTCAGGAATATGAGATTGGCCCAACTGGGGAAGTATCTCCACCTTACAGAATACCGCAGCTAAACAATACTTTTTTAAATAGTATTGTGTTTTTGCCGTTGAGTAAGGTCTCCAGTGCTCCATGGAGCGGGAATTTGGGGAACCGTGGTTTTGGCTGTGGAGTGGGGGGCATTTGCCTTTTGCTGCCAGAGCACGTGTTATAGAGGTGGGCAACGCATTAGCGATACTCTTGGTGTTGCTAATGTCTATAGGCAGTGGTGACTGCTTTCCATCAGGTGGCCCTCTTGCCTATTTGCCTACCGAATGACATAAAAAATAAAAATAGATAATATAATAAAGCAGGCACCTGTTTCAAGCAAATTGGAGTCTTTCTTATATAATTGCAGGCTATTAATGATACAAAGTAACAAAGGCGTTTTTTCTTCATTCTGATACATATGCACCACATTGGTCGCATGATCCGAGTCACACTTGACACCTACAAGAAATAATTAAATATCATGATGAAATGAGCTTTAAGAGAACACAATTAAAGTTCATAGCAGCATGAAAGGTTCTTACCTAAGTAGTTTAATATACACCACACATCTTTATCATTGAACTTGAGGTCTGAAGTTTCCTCCTGGTTAACGCTCATGAGAGATTTGGCAAATTCAAACACCATGTTTGCCAGAGGTATCTCGGAGACAAAAACTGATAGTGTGTAACTGAACTCCTAGTACAAAGTAATAGAGAAATAATTAATAAAACTTCATAGGGATACGTCTGCATGGCAGCTAATTAAAAAGTGAGTCTATTTTTTATTTGTAAATAAAATTTTCTATTTTTATACCATTTTAAATACTGTCTTTGGTGTACATATATACTGTATATAACAATGTAAAATAATGAAATAAACATGTATGACATATTAAACTTTTGAAGATAGTAAAGCAATACGTTAGACACTTTGAAAAATTATTTAATAATCATCATTTAACCAGTCGAGTATCAAGAAATTTACAATTACAATTAAACATTTAAGAGCTTTGCAATAACTAAATAAATATAATGGAAAACCTTACACGAAAATAACGAACTGGGAACAAATGGCACAGGAAGGGGATCAATGGCAATATCTCGTGTCGGAGGCCAAGATCCACTTTGGGTCACTGAGCCAGCGAAATAAGTAAGTAAGTTACATGAAAATAGTTCATATTTGTAAAAGCAGATAATCTTTTGTCATTACAATATTTACTACACAGGACATAAGTACTTACCAAGTGCAGCAAATATTCTGCAACCAGAATGTTCATTGCTTGTTGTGATAGACCAAGACGCTCCGTGAAGTGTTTTTGGCAAGATAGTGGGGCACCTACAACACAAATTCATCTAGAACATGCTACTCTGCAACACGGCTTTGCAGTCAATTAATCATCATCATCATATATTTAAGAGTACAACCCTTGTCGGAGCAATCGCCACTCCTTTCTCCGCCAACAGTTAATTAATAAAACAGTAAATTTTTATGGATACAATTGTCAATAATTTACCTGTCTGTGTACTTTTTAAAACATTGACGATGTGTCCACGTAGATAAGCTCTCATATCATTGATAATTCCATTTTTCTCAAACAATTGGTAAATAAATTTTTGAAAGTTTTCTGAGGATTCACCTCCTTTGGATTCAAGTGTGCAGTCATTATTTTCCCCGACAATTTCTGAATTTTCTATGACAGCTGTTTCCATTTTTTACTTTGGTCGCTGAAACCGGGTGTTACTTATTTTTCATTATACCAAATTAAAAGTTCACTGGAATTTCTTAGTTTTGGGTTTTCAAACCTTGTAGCGGATTTTGATTTGACGTTCGGGTCGCTTGTTTACATTTTCATTTTCGGTTGCTATAGCAACGCGTCATAACTTTGTTTTTCAGCGTTTATCGGTACAATAAATAATTTATAATTTTCATTACATTGTTATCTTATATTTATTTATTTATTAAAATTTAAAATTACGACACAAGAAGACACGTGGACAATAAAACTATAAAACAGATTTTTGAGTACGTAGTTTCTAAACGGATTTTCTTTCTATGTGTGGGTGTAAAATACGCACAAGGCATGGGTAGGGCTATTTTGACAGCTCAGTTGTATGTCCCTGTGGCGCAGAGGATAGCGCGTTGGACTTCTAATCCAAAGGTCGTGGGTTCGATCCCCACCAGGGATGCATGAATTTCTTTTTGTTTTATGTTTTGTAAATCCATCCTAACATCGTTTTTTTCAGATAGCTAATCTTATCCCTCGAATTCTGTTATAAATAAGTTAAGTTGTATATTATAAATAACTTTTGCATGTTTGGATTGTGTGGATTTGGATGAAAGGCACATAGGTAGTTTAAAACCTGGATTAACTTATGTTACGTTATAAAGCGCTTGTTAATTTTTAGAATAAGGGTAGGTACCTCCTACCGATACACGTTCCCGATTGACACGATGTGTCGATATACGAGTATGTTGTTACAGAGGGAACTCCGATTGATAAATCCGACCGCACCTTTACTTGGTACAGTTGGTCGCCTCACGTTGTTTACGGATTTCCGATAATCCCGCAATGTTCCAGTGCAACCCATTTATTTCCTCCTAGCTCTGTAATGTTCTCGTCGTTATACGAGAGTTGTACGTTTCCATTAGCCAGCTTCAGGCGTGGTTGAAGGTAGCCGTTCTACAGTGCCAGTTTGGCACCCCCTACCGTTTGGCTACCGTAGTCCGCGGGGCTGCCGAGCAGGTATGGGGGCCCCCCGTGGCTTTGGGTGTAACATATGATGTAGAGCGGTTTTTGTCATAATCGATTTGTTGGAGATCGCAGCGTGGAGATAACAGAAAGTACTGCTGCCGATTTCCTGCATTACAGAGGACTGAGTTGGTGTGCCTCTGAGACATTCGATACCCGTTGGTCGGAAGGGTTGGTCATATCATATACATAGGTCACACCATAAAAGTCTCTGTAGTACATCTCTTGGTCCTATGCTCCTAGCTCCATTTTGTTTGATTTTGTGAACAAGTGGACTTGTCAAAATCATCTGCTGGCGACTAATCACGGTGTTGCGGTTACGAGTATTTTTACCTGATTTAGGGTAATTTAGGCTTTGAGTAGACACTTCACGTTGCAGGTAATTTTGGGCAGGTAAGTACCTATTATTGCGACAATCATTTAGATCAGTCAATTTTGATCCAAGTCAGATACGTTTCCCAGCATTTTGAATTTTTTAAATTAAAGGAAGGGCCGTTACATTTTAAAAACAATAAGTAGAAATTCAGGGGATTTATTAATGAATATGCTTTTGGATGTTATTAAAACTACCTAACTTAAAACTTTGTAGTGCAAATATCGCTGACGTTAATGGCGCTGTGAACGCGCGCAGAACGATGCATTTGGAATTAAATTGTACCTTTTGTGATTGTTATCTTTATATTCTGACGTGTATTCTAGGCTCTGTGCCTATGTTGCTAGGATACATACATTCATTGTCATGTATTGTTTAAGTTAAATAAAGCCAAGTTTTCCGTTGGTTTAATCGTTTATCTTATCTTATGTTCATATTATTGTAACTTTCATTGTGCACAATAAATGGTCAAATAAAATAAATTTAGCGTCGCGCGTCCGTTGTGTTTATGTTTTTAGTAGGAATCATATTTATAACTTAAACTTTTGACCATTACAAGTTCTTTGCATGCTTAAAAAATGACTTATTTTTGCAAAAATTCGACGAATGTTTGATATGGTGCTACCACGAGCGATACGTAATGTTCAAAACTGATGTCCATGAGTTAAGGAAGTACTAACAAGAGGGAGAGATAGAGATTCTAGCCCTCGACGACCTCCTTTGATAGCCGAGGACTGTGACACCAGGGAAATTACTTACTCCACTTCGTCTGCGTTCCTAGTACATTCCAATCAGTTCTTGATATTTTTATTTAAAACTAAAGTTTAAGAATCAAACTATCAGAAATTATGAGCTCGCTGAAGTCGATGAACGAAGAAGAATGAAGTTTTCGTCACGTTTTCGGGTAATATCTAATTAGTTTTTGGGCTTTTTCTTATTTGATTGGCGGCAACACTTATGTGTCACTGTTGATTCTTGATTCTGTTCTGTTCTGTCAGTTTTTTGTTGTTGTGATACTTGTGTGCGATTGTGATTTGGATTGTAAATTTTGATGGTTTTGTATTGAGAGCAGCTTTCAAGTTACACGGTAATAATAGTACAATTCATACAATTACAAAATGCGTCGACACGCCGGAGTGGGAGCCATCCAGAAAGCAAAATTGGAGCAGGCGAGGTATAAGGAAAAGGGCACAGAAATCCAAGAAAATCAGTTCCAACAGATGTCGAAACAGTTAGAAGTATTCAGGGAAAATTTGGAAGAGTTTGCCACCAAACACAAGAATGAAATTAAGAAGAATGCGCAGTTCAGGCGGCAGTTCCAGGAAATGTGCGCCGCTATTGGTGTAGACCCTCTTGCATCAGGAAAGGGGTTCTGGTCTGTTTTGGGTAAGTGAGTAGTAACCTACATATAAATTCTGCAAGGAGGAGGACGAAACGCCTCTCCACCTGATCTGCAAATGTGAGGCCCTGGTGCGCAAACGCAGCATCCATCCAACTACTACCAGACGAGGTGCACGAAATCAGTACTGAGACCTATTACAGTTCATAGAAGCTATAGGAATTAGTACTGAATTGTAGAAAGAGGAGATCACAATAGATCAGGAATGGTCGCAGTGACACTAGGTCTAAAAAAGCATTGGAGAGCCAAATTAAAAAAAAAAAAGAAAACATGTTATCTTTATTATAAGGTAAGGTTACAATAAACTATACAACATGGCCATTAGCAAAGATGGAACATCAAGCAAGTTATTACATAGCAAACAGAGGCCACTGTGATTATTTTTGAAATCGATTTTGGCATAAACTATCAACTCTATATCTACCTTACCATTTCAAAAACTCATTTTTGATATTTATTCATCGGAAGAAAGTATTATTTCATTTCATTCTACTCTTTGGTCTGTAGGTAAAAAAACCTAAGATTCACTTTAATTTTTAATCTTTCAGGCATTGGAGACTTTTATTATGAGCTGGGTGTTCAAATTGTAGAAGTGTGTCTGTCTACGAATTACAAGAATGGTGGTTTGATTACACTTGAGGAACTCAGAACCAGGCTGATAGCTGCTAGGGGCAAGGCTCGGAAGCACCAGGATATCACCAATGAGGACCTTCTTGCTGCTGTCAAGAAACTTAGGATATTCGGGAATGGGTATGTTAATTTGTCCCTTTGTATACAGTAGGGGAAATTGAATGTTGAGCAGTTTGTTGTCTTCTTAATATGTTAGTACAGTTATGAGAGACATCGCACAATGACAAACCACACTTTGGAAAATAGAAACACAGCCAATTTCAAACTTCTGTTAATCTGCTAAACATCAAGTATCCTCGTCTGTACCTTTTGGTCTGGTGGTCCATGTGATGACCAGGCTGACCAACAGCCGCCAACCCCACCCTTTGACGGGCATTGTATGAGGCGACTAATATCATAGACTCATAGAGGCAAACTAAATTCATTAAATCAATAAGTTGTAATTTCGTACTGAAGTTATAATTGTTTTACCATCATAAGAGTTGTCAATAATGATATAATAGGACTACAATATCTATATCAATACTAATCTATACTAATATTATAAAGAGGAAATGTTTGATTTTTTGTTTGTTTGTTTGTTTGTATTGAATAGGCTTCGAAACTACTAGACCGATTTCAAAAATTCTTTCACCGTTGGGAAGCTACACTATCCCCGGGTGGCATAGGCTATATTATATTTTCTAAAAAAATTACAGATCATTGATAAAACTCCAATAATGTAACCCAAGGTGTTAAAAAATACCCAAAAAATTCCTTACATCGCGTGTGCTGCGAAAATTATTGATGATAGAACAAAATAATATACTACGACTTTGCAGAACACATCATTATCTACAGAAAGTGTCGCGACAGTATATGTCTAACTATTATAGTTATGTCACAATAAGTGTTCTTTTATTTTCAAAATTTAATTGAAATGCCGCCGCTAAAAAACGCTCTTTATTTGTACCTTGGTATTAATCCTTATCAAAATCAATTACTTCATATTCACGACTGCTTCAATACCTTTATATAACTTTTTGAATTATTCAATTCAGACATTCCATTCGAAAGATATCACGAGTTTAAAAATGTGAATATTAAAAAAAGTCGCGTGTTCGCCGCTCAGTCCGCTCGGCTATCTAGGCAGCACGGGGTACGGGAAAGTCAATGTCAAGAAATAAAGTGCCGCGCGGCTCACTTGCGCGGTCGGCTCCCTACCCTACGCAGCGGTCGTGTGCGGAATCGAACGTACCCGTGCGAAGCCGGGGCGGCTGCTAGTATAATATAATACTTTTATGAATGACATTCTATTACTTTTAAAAAACTTGTCATAAGTTGCCAGTTTTTTTTTTTTTAATAATTGATTCGTACTTAGTGTGGTCTTATAATATATTTTTTACCATTCCAGTTTCACAGTGGTCCCAATCGGCAAAGGCAAATGGTTGGTGCAGTCGGTGCCTGGGGAGCTAAACCTGGACCAAACACTGGTACTGCAGAAGGCTAGCACACTAAGTACTGCCTGGCTCTCCACCAGTATGCTTGTTAGTGATCTTGGGTAAGTTCCTTAAATGTTTCTGTATTCTATCTTCCCTGGGTGAAGGACTGCTTGGCCTTGTGTGGTCTGGCAGAGTAGAATTTAGCATCAACCCCTATCCCTTGACAGGTGTCTTAAAGGGCGACTAATATCATAGAGGCAAACCATCTTGTACCTCAGTTAGTATTCCAGAAAATGGGCAGCAGCATTTTTGGTTATTTAGTTTTTGTTGACGCAAGATAGCATTATAGGATTGAGTTTAACACTCCAGCCATCACTGCTACCCTATGTCAACGATAAGGGGCCTATTCTCGCGCTGTGACATCTCGCATTTGGCCCTTCTAGCCACATACATCTCTTAATACTGACATTGAAATGTCTATAAAAAACAAAAATTATCTTAGCGTTAATGTCCCGGTTGTGCTCTCGAGAACGAGGGCCCGGGGTCCGCCTTGACCATGATCCAGGATTTGGCAGGTTAGGTAATTACAGTGGAGGGACTGCCATCTGCCTCCATGACCCTGCTACCAGGGGAACCTGACCAGATTGGATCATGGTTACACATCCAGTCGCCTGAATGTGCAGGTTTCATCACGATGTTTTCTCTCACCGTAAGAGCATCGGTTAGTATTCAACTGATGTACATAACTCAGAAAATAATCATTGGTACATGGCCGGAGCGGGATTCCAACCCGGGACCTCTGGCTTACGAGTCAGATTCTGTAACCGGTCGGCCACCGACGCTCCTACGCTCCTGACATTGAAATGTCTAATGCAGCTAAAAATATTTTCTCAACCATCTTTGACAGTCATAGATTGTCGTCGAAGTATGTAAAAATACATAGGTAGTTGTCGAAGATCATTTTCAGTGACGTTCTAATACCGTTTTCTAATATGTCGAATTGGACAGAATCGCCCTCCCAGTGGGCCGGTCGAAGTTGTCATTTTTTCTAGCCACAAATCCCCATTCATGGTGACACTAAAATGTCTAGAGCAGCCAAAAACATTTTTTTAACCAACTTCGACAATGGTAATGTCGAAGATCGATTTCAGTTACATTTTAATACAGAATTGTGGCTAGAGAAAATGTCGAATTTGACATGTCACAGCGCTATTATCGCGCTCCCATATGGACCTAAAGTTGCAAAAGAAAAGAAGCAATGTTGATAGATTTGACCGTGTTTGATTATCTCATTGCTGTGAAAGCAGAAGCCGGGATAGACGCTAAGATGATGATGACGCTAAGTAGATGTTATGGGCGACAGTTACCACTTGCCATCAGATAAGCTGTCTACTCGTTTGCCACTGAATAGCATAACAACATCTTCCGGTTTCAGTACATTAGTGTGTTTTGTGTGTTAAAAAGAAATTGCTTTCCTCCAGGTGGATTGAAACTAGAGCTCAAAGCGCTCTGAATCACATGGTGAAGGAGGGTTTGGCGTGGGTGGACAGTCAGAGCCCAAAGGAGACCTTGTACTGGTTCCCCAGTATGTTTGCAGAGTGTGTGTCCGCTTCATAAGGCACTACAGTAATTTGGTATGTGTTTTTCACCTACCACTTACCTAAATTCTCTGTTTCAATTATTGAAATTGTTACTTTTGCGATAACGTATAATCGATTTTATGGTTTCAGTTGCTAACAAAGTTGTATTGCGATAAACTCTTATTAAATCGACAACGCGTAATCGCAAAAGTAACAATTTCAATCATTGAAATCAGAGAATTGTTGGTAACAGCGTTAGGTAAATAGCCTACGGAAATTAAAGTATATATATTTTGGAAGTAACTTCCTTGTAAATATTGTAAACTTACATTAATTATCAGTAAAAGTTAACTGTAAATACTATAGGCACAATGTATTAATAAATTATAAAATAAATAATTGTTTAAAAATAGTTTTTATTTCATACTTTTCAACAGTTACATATTGCACAACCATCCAAATGATAATTTTATTATTAACTTATCAACTACCGGTACTGCTATTTTCACAGTCTTTAGATAAATTTAACTTAGTCCTTAGCGTGATATTTTCTTTGTGCATATCTTCTAATTGCTGTTTCAGTTTCTGACTCATGTCAATGTATGATTCTTTCCACCTAAAGAATTAGAGAGAAAAAATATTTAAGAAAAATATAAAAAGGAATAAGTACAACTCACATCGTATTCTTAGAGGTCTAGAGGATAATTGTTGGGTAACAAATGTAGTCGTGCAACACTCGGGGGACCTATTCTCGCGCTGTGACATCTCGAATTCGACGGTTTTCTAGCCATAATATACATTAATAATGACGCTGAAATGTACTCATACATTGCAGGCAATAATCCTTTTCTCTTTTTATGTTCTATTATAAGAGGAACCCCTTCTATTCTCGCACCCCTCCCGCTTATTGCTATATAAGTCGCAGCAGGAGCGCATTAGTTCTTTTTTGCTTCCTGGCGCTCGTCGGCTACGCATCGGTTTTGCTGTTCCATAATTTTGTCCCGGTCACGTGAGCCACTTGGTTGTCGCTTATTTTTTGATTTTGTGCCTATTTGTGTTGTGAGTAATTGCTGCTTTGTTTCGTGTGATTATTTTCGGTTTAGCATTCAAAATTGTAATAAAATTAAATAAAGAAGGTTGTTAATCTGTACATCTTATTTTTTTTAAATCGTTTCCACTTCTGAATCTTATACTATTTAATATACGAACATAATCGAAGCAGTAACATTATAACTTAACTAAAACTATTTGAAAAAAGGAACCTAATTACCTACTGAAAAATATGCTTAACAATCGTATTTCGAAGATCGAATTAAGTACACTCATAATCCAGATTCGTGGCTAGAGGAAATGTCAAATTTGAGATATCACTGCGCAAGATCATTGTACTACAGTAAAAAGTCACCCAACACGGGTCGGTCGACATGTCGGGCAAATTTAATTGCTTACTTCGTCCGACATCTCTAGCGACACGTGTCGCCCAACAATTATTATTGTCTCCTAATGAATATGATACACACAAAATAATACAAATTGTATAGGTACGCAGTAAATACATGGCCTACTTTTTGTTAAGTTCCATTTGTTTCTCTAAATGTTTATTCATTTCTTCTAGTTCTTCTTTAGTCGTGAACATTCTGGAAAAAAATTACAGCATTATTCAATTTTAAACTAGGTACTGTTGATTGCATAACTTTAAAATAAAATTAATCATACTTTTGATTCAATTCGGTTCTGGATGTCATCATCATTTGCAATTTATTAATAGTCCCTCTGGATACTTCCAAGGATTTTTGTAGGTGTTCCACTTGCATTCTGTAATGAAGGCATCATTCCATCATTTTTGAACGTTGGTTTAAAGATGAACCATGTTACATCGTGCCGGGTTTGAGCAGAGCACGAGCAATGACAACTCGAACTTGTTATCGGGTTTTACCACGGTAATACTAACCGTGCGATAAAAGTGTAGTGAATAACCACGGAAGTCTTAAAACCTATAATGACAACTCGGTTGCCTGGGTATGGCATGCGATCCATACAAATTGCGGACTCTGTGTAGCGTGAGTTATCCTTTATTTGGTATTTCTTCAAACTGTGTACAGTAACGTTTCAATTGAACAACGATAATACAGAATGTGGCAAAAAAAAGAACTAATGTGCCGCCAAAAGGGAAACTACTGCAGTAAAGACACTTATGCCCCCTTCACGGTAATTATTATAGTTATTGTGCTCAAATGTTTTGTCTTGTATAATTTGTTTCAATATTTCGTACATTTGAAGAGGGGCGCCGTTGTCTCTAACTGAGCTATATTCTTATAATAGGTAATGGAGTTCCGCTGATGACCACGGGATTTAAAAGATGAAACGCTGTCTATCCATTGAAACCAATGACTTAAAAAACTCCTCTTTAGGAGTATCTTTCGTCATTGAGTGAAAGGCTAAAATAAAATTGCTTGGACAATTCATACAACGCCATTAAGCCCCAAAGTAAGCAAAGCTTGTGTTATGGGTGCCAGAAAACTTATTATACATGTAACATCCAGATTAGTAACAGAAATTAAAATTAATCACTCAGGTCGTCCTTTCATCATTATACTACCTCAGTCCATCGCACTGTGTTTTGAGTAAGCTTTCCTCCCAGTCTCGTCGTTTTTCCTCTCTGTCTTGCATCTCTTGCAGCCTTTGTATGTCCATGGCAAGGCTTTGCTTCTCGCACACGAGGGTGACATTCCGTCTTTCCGATGATACCTGGGCATTAAGTCATCTATAGTCGAAGAAACTGAATGTCGAATGTATCAGTCAACTCGTGACCATGACGCATGCAACTGCGTCGAAATATCGAGGTAAAAACAATACTAAACGTGATAACAAACCTAAACAAAAATAATCAGTGTAGTGAAAGTGTAGTGAATGTTTACAAGTTTCGTCTTCTTAATTTGTTCGTATTTATTTTGAGAAATATCGGTATTATCCGATTGTCATAAGACAAAGCACGTCCTGAACAGTACTATATCTACTTGTTCTGTGAACTTGTGACTAAGCGCCAAATGATTATGAAATCTATATCGTTCGTTATGGATCAGAAAAAGTCGGATAGCGCCCGACCAAAATTAAATTTACTCAAATATTTTCTAAACTACTAAACTGATTTTAATAAAACAAAGCTAAGAACCATCTCGATTAAAGTGACTTTCAAACAAAAAAATACATCTCTAAATTGGTTCATCCGTTCGGGAGCTACAATTCCACAGATAAACACATAGAAAAGGGCTCTATACCTACATATAACTTCAAAACCTACCAGTTCTTGATACATCGCCTCCATTCTTTCCTCAGCAAGAGCTAATTTTGGCTCGACAGCACTTAAGCTGTCTTTCTGCTCTTTAAAATAATTTTCGTTTTCTTCTCGGAGAACTTTGATCTCTCTGTAATTTAGTTTAATTTCCTTATTAATCTTTAAAGTTCAGTAATGGATTAGCCAGGCTAGCGGGAGGTAGGCATCGAGTTCAATTCCTGGGGTAGGGTAGGAGTTGGGTAGGGTAGTGTAGGGGTAGAATACCACGCGAACAAAGTCGCGCCAGCCTCTGGCAGGGTCCGCTTTCCTTCCCATTCTTTTCCACTTCGCCCGGTATTCGGCATCCTTGCGTCGTAAGCCGTTGGCTTTCGCATCCGACTCAGCGATGTCAATCCATCGCTTCTAGCTAGTACCTAGTATAAATAAATAAATACCTTAGAGATTTGTTAAGTAGCATTCCTTTTTCTACCAACTCCGTATCTAGATTCTTAATGTGTTGTAGCATATCTGCCACTTTTTCATTGTATTTTTCTCTGATACCGTCAAACTCCTTTCTATACTGCGATTCCATATCTGTTCTCACATTGGCAAGTATTTGTTTCGTGGATGACAATTCATCTGCAAAAATTAATAAATTACCTTATGTAGGTATTTAAAGGGGCAAACATTTTGACAATTTCAAATTGAAAAAACAATTTACTTGTTAGCTCTTTGATTTTCTTATGAGCTTCGGCCTTCTGTGTAGACACCATGTCAAAGAGTTGTAATGCTTCTGCTACCTGTAAAAGGAAAATTTTTCTCTTCATGAGTAAGACTTAAGAGTATAATTTAGATGCTCTTATCTATTGGCATGTAGAAAGGTAGTCAATCAATCCCTTAATATCACTACACTACTTTATTTAGCCCTTCGTTGATACTACTTTTCTTCAGTCATTCTTATCTGCTGGTTCTACTTACTTTTGATTTAGCTTCAACTTCTCTTTTCACTATATCCTTCTGATCCTTCTGCAATGAATGCAACTGCGTTTTAAGTTCCTCACAATTTTTCCTCTCTACAGCCAAATCAATTCTCAATTCTTCTACCATCTTTGTTAGTTCCTCTATTTTAATATCTAAATCTTTACCCCTTTCTTTGTACGACGTTATTTCTTTATCTTTATTTTTCAGTTCATTCTCTGCTATTGTTAACTTGCTTCGTAATTCTTTGTATTTCTTTTCTAATTCGATATAATCGCTAACTGCAGTTTCTACTTTTAATTCTAGATCTCGTCTGTTTTCACTTCCATGGTCCTGTAACAATGTAAAGATTGTAGAATTAAGATCATGGCCGTGGTTACTGAGAGTAACTATACTCTCATCTTTTAGATTTTGTCCATGCAGGTTTGAAGGGAGAGGGCTAAGTCCTGCAGTGGACTGTTGTGGGTTGTGGTGATGATAGGTTTCAAGGCAATTTTTTTTGCGAATTTCGTTAGAGGCCGGCAATGCATTGGTGGCGCCCTTGATATTACTAATGCGGTGACGATTACTTTCCATCAGGTGTCTTGCCCGTTTGTCTGCCGTAGATATAATTAAAAATATATATCCAGTACGTAGTGGTAGGTATTTACTTTTTGCACACGTGACGGACAAAATATCCAATTAAATATAAATTCAGTTCTATAAGTAGGATATACTCTTACCAGACCGCTCCTAGTGTCATAGCTTTGATAAGTTTTTAGTTCAGTTTCTAACGCTTCTATGGTCCTTTGCGATGTCTGCCACAGCACGTGTAGGGAATCCCTCTCCTGAAACAAGGTAGGTAAGTAAGTAGTTGAACGGCAAGTCTTTTCAACTTATTGTACTTAATCCTTCTTTATCGTTACATAGTATAAAGTCACTTTCCGCGTCAGTATGTTTGTCTGGATGTAGGTATATCCTCCATCTATGTGCTGTCTTCTAAAGCACGCAACGGATTTTGATGTGGTTTTCACTATAATTAGAGAATTTCTTCCGGAAGGTATCTAATTATTATCTAGAAAATCAGAAATCTTAGATCTGTATCGCCATATATACCTATGGAGCGTGTAGCATTCGCCGAAGGATTCGAGGTTGAGAAAAACGGTACTCTCTAAATTGTCCGGTTCTCCAAGCATACGCCGATCACCATTACCTACCTTAGCAAGCAAAGCCACTTGCCGCCTCAGCTCTTCCTCGTGGCCCTGGTCGGTGGACTCGCGGGCATGTTGCAGCTTCTCCTTCAGAAGGCTGCCGACCTGCTGCGACAGCTTCTGGTTGTCGGTGATCACCGCACGGATCTCCGTTTCCATGGCCGTGTGGTTGTGCTGCGGGTGTAGAGTTAGGGTTAGGTATAGTTCCTGTCAAAAAGAACGCTGAGTGACAGTGGAGTGATCTGAGGATCTGTCATACAACTAATTTTGTAGCGCCCATGGTGTTGCCGATGTCCATATGCAGCGTTGACAACTTGTGGTCACAGTGGTCCGCAGCCTGTTTGTCTGCCGTATTACAGAAATATAAATAAGACAAAAATATAACATTTGGGGTGTTACCAATGCGTTTGCCCGCCTCTAAGGAGACCTCTAATATACCTCTTGAACGATCCTATGTCACAGTCCAAAGGAACCACTGTAGCTGGGAGCTCATTCCACATCCGAATACCGAACCGGCCAGCGTTCCTTTTACGCGAACGTGACTTAAATGCACTAGCCTGGAGGTCATGCCGTGAGGTTTCGTGATGGAAGAATGATTATCTCGATGTGTATTCGGTCGCGGACAAAGCACCATAATAATCGCGGCTTAGTTACCTATATGATGACAAGAAGATGACAAGTTTCAACCGAGCATGCAGCGTGCCGTCAGCGAACTGTAGGTAAGTAGGAATAGCACGTAATCTAAAATGAAATATGGAATATGTGTGGAGCATATCTCATCTCCCATCTGGTAAAATCCCCAGTAAATACCTACGCGGGTCGCCTAGACTGAATATTGGAAGAAAACTCCCAACATGCGATCTTCGAGCCGCCTGCTATGTACGGGGATTGGGTATGTATGGCAGCCAGCCCGCTGATTTGTGAGTCGCAGTGGGCTGTTGCTACGGGGTGATGATGATAATGACTATAGACGAGGCAAGTTATGGCGAGGCGAATGTTGATTGATACCTATAGCAAATAGCGAAGCTAACAGACCTGCTTTAGGTACAGGTGGAGTATTCAAGTGGTATTCCTACAAGAAATACCTACCTAAGCTCCAAATTCAGGGATATTTCTTCTGTCCTTTCCAATAGGTTTCTACAGCGGCGCCCCGTAAGAACTAGGTAACGCAACTGAATTTTGACACTCAGGCATGCTCAAGGACAAGCTAATATCTACGTCCTGAGTTCAGGTACGTTTTGGAATCCGCAAGCATGCAACTTTAATTAACAACAGGCTCAGAAATGAATGTAGTTAGGAAACATTGAATAAGTCTCACCACAACATTTAAGTAGGTAGAGGTACTATCGCCTGTATTTATATTTCAGTAGGAATGTAATCAAGTTTCTTTCACTTACTCTATAAAAGTCGAGTTCACTTTGTAAGGCATTCAAAGTTTGATTTTCCATTTCATAAATTGGTTTCTTCTTTGCAAACTGGCTTTTTTGTTTACATTTCGCGCGAAGTTATGTCATTGTGTTGCTAAGTAACGCGATCTTTTTTTGTAATCGTGGCTTTGGTATAAGGGGATTGAGATCATACGTCCAAACATTGGCATGAGGATTTTGTAAATATATTTCAAAACGTACTCGTGGTTGTCATTATGTCAATCAAACAAATGTCAAAATAAATTTTGTCGGGGACGTTTTCGCGGGGTGGAAATGCAATCTCAAATTTTATTTGAAAATACATTACGAAATTGTATAGTTATTATGAAAGTAAAATAGATAATTATCCAAAAATGGCAAAGTATGTATATTGGGATCTGCTATATTGCATTGCTTTCTTAAAAACGTATTATTTAACTTTGATTAGCTCTATTCGGCATTTTATTACAAGCATTAAAATTACTGTTTTCTTTGGGTTTTAGCCTTTACATTGATATTAGAGAGGATCAGTGGCCGTTGGTGTATCACGACGATTATAATGTGTCATTTGGTGGTCTCGAGAAGTTACATGCATTTGATGCGAAGAAATGGCGTAATATTATTCGAGTGCGTAATTTTGCGATTATAATCTCTCATAGAGCACCAGTGCTCCTTGTCTGTAATCTATAGCTTAGGCGTTGTGCCTAACCACCTATTAGATATTGAATATAAATCATCACTTAAATGGGATTTGTCACCACAGTTTTAAATATTTTAGCTCGATATTTCGAAGCGGTTTCACGCTCCATGTTCACGAGTAGACTGTAAAAATAATCAAAACCATTACATGAGATTGTGTTAACTCTGACTTTAGTCCAGTAACAACGGAAGCCAACCATATTTGAAAAGAAGAAGAAGAAAACTGTGATGACAAACCTGATGACAATTTATGTGTACTGTACAACCATAAAAGTCTTAAAGCTTATAAGTATTGAATATTCACTATTTTGTAGCATCTGAAAAATGATAAGCTAATATCCGAAGACTGTCTTGTCCGACCCCTGGAGGCACAAAAGAGCGACTTGCTTGCTGTTCACACACCTAAATATTTGAAAAAGCTAAAGGTAAATGCTGAATAGTCCTGATACCTCGGTATCTCATTTTTGTTGGCAACTGTGACTGATTACTTATTGTCAGTGTTTTGATAATGATATTAATGATGTAAAATCAGCATCAGAGTATAGTAATACAAAAGGGGGTTGGAGTGTAGTGAAGGGGGTGCTGAGAAAAAACCCTCCCGGGTGCCTTTTTTCGATTTTCTAAGTTTTTTTGAGTTGCACCCTTTGGTATCCTCTAACCCAAAAGGGGCAAATTCAAACAATGGCCCCATTTCTCTACTTGTTTCTAATTATTGTCATGTATAATTGCACATTATCAATGTTAATTTTGGTACAGTGGAGTGTCCACGTGGCTGGCATTGCGGAGGTTCCTCTGATGGCTTTTGTACCTAACCCCCTTGTGCAGTGTGCTTACCTAAAACCAATGAGGTAACTACAACTAATTTTCTTATAATTTTTTTTGTTTACTAATAATTTATATTGTGTGGTTCATTAATGCTTGTGTAGTGTAGACCCACACTATTCAGACCAAAATTATTATGTAGTTTAGATCTTTCTTTTATCTTTTTTCATAAGGTAGCTTTGAAATGCTGATACATGCATCCCGATAATACTGGCTATATTTCTGTAACCTAGATTACTACTAAAAATATTCCCCCATGAGGGTCGATCCGTTTCCAGTGGTAACTTTACTTACACTGCTTCAGAACATCGGAATATGATTGCAGGCTGCAAACTGGCGGGTCTGTGCTGGCCGGTAAGCTCGCCTTGGAGAGGGGCTGGGCAATCAACGTGGGAGGGGGATTCCATCACTGCAGTGGGAAGCGTGGAGGTGGATTCTGCCCCTATGCTGATATAACACTGCTAGTGCATACGTTGGTGGCCAATAACCTGATACAAAACTGTATGATAGTCGATCTTGATGCGCACCAGGTGAGTTGTTGTATGTTACTTTTGTAATAGTGAATATTGTTTTTATATATTAGAAACAGCAAACCATTCGAGGGAGGCAAACCAGCAAGCATTGCAAGAAACAATAAGCAAGTTACTTGGTTATTGGTATTTTATAGTTTAAAATCCGCTGCCATATTATCTATTACAAGTGGACCCGGCACGACTTCGTTCGCGTACACCTACAATACCCCTATCTACCCTTTTTTTCTTGCTTATAAACCTTCCACTTGAATCACTCTATCTATTGTTGAAAACCACGTAGTTTAAAAGATCTAAGCATACATGAGACAGACGGCGGGAAGCGACTTTGTTTTATACTATGTAAAGATTATACAGATGCTGAAAACGACTATTTTCTACTATGTAAGTGTAAAGATAATTAGAGTTTCTTTCCCAGGGAAACGGTTACCAGCACGATTTCCTTGGCAAGCCCGAAGTGTACATAATGGATATGTACAACAAGAACATATACCCGCGCGACGAGGCGGCGAAGCGTGCCATCAGGCGGCGCGTGGAGCTGACACACCATATCGAGGATTTGGAGTATATGCTGAAGCTCAGGCTGTGAGTAGACCTACATGTAATCTCGTTCTGTCAACAATGGAGTCGTAATCGACGTTACGCGAGTGCGCACGTCTCGTTTGGCCGATCCATACAAAATCCACACGCGTATGGTATATTTCGGCGGCAATACAGCTGTACGAGTGCGTACTTCTGTGATGCGTTTGTTTAGCATCGCACCTGAATCTTTGACCGCAAAAGTATTAATTTAAGAGGTTTTTAAGGAGGCATTGGTTTTACTGCTTTATTGTCATTTCGTCACTCACGGCAAACTTCATATTGAGTAAAAAAGGACGCATTATTCCAAAACAATAGGGTGCGACTGAAACAGCGATAGCAAAAATTACTGGCAATGGTAATATCTATATCCATAAATAAATAGTTATGGTTCCACACTAATATTTCAGATCTAGCATACAATTCATCATTTCCGTCTGCCTCTGTGTATTAAAGTGTACTCTGTACACTATTCAGGCATTATAAATATTACATCTACGAATAATAATATCTGAAATATCGAAGGTTCTATGACAAAGAAGAAAAACAATAGTTTCAAAATAATCGGACCGAGGTTGACCAGCGTCTTCCGCTGGGGACCCTGAGACTGGTTGAACACTTTGAACAGTCAAATAATCGAAATATATGGTGCCGATTAGACATGATTTTCAAAAATAAATCGAATTGAGCTACCGTAGTCTCCCACAGGCCTAGTGTCCATCTCATTACGGACAGTTTTACTACTATAATTCTGTTTGAGAGTTAAGTAGCTTGAAGTAAACCTAAGCCATGTTTTATCTAATTCGGGTAGGTCGAACTAGAGATACAACTTGACCTACCCAGGCTTGTAGCGATAAGGCCGCCTTTGCTCATATGTGTTCCTTGTTACTGTAAGTGATTGGTATTGTATGTTTTATGAGCAATAAAGTGTTTATCTGTCTATCTATCCATAGTACTTAGAAACCCTTATATTTTTCAGGAACCTGAAGGCAGCACTTGAGGAATTCAAACCGGACATCCTGGTATACAACGCCGGTACGGACATACTACACAACGATCCATTGGGGCATATGCGAATCAGCGATGTGGTGAGCCCTACATGAAGTTTTTTTTTAAATATGGGGAGGAATGAATGTCAGTAAGAGAGAGAATGTCACCTGATGGTAAGTGATCACTGCCGCCCATATAAGTTTAAAGAAAATGTAACATTTGAAACAAAAATTGTTACCTAGCCTGCAAATATTATAAACGCGTAATTGAATTTTTGCACTGGAATCCATCCAATTTGTTACTCTTTCCCGCAAGAACTACTGAACCCATATCATCATCTTTGCGTTAATGTCTCGGTTGTGATCCAGGATTTAGCAGATCAGCAACTTACATCTGACCTCCGTAATCCTGCTACCAGGGGAACCTGACCAGATTGATCGTGGTCACATTCAGTCGCCTGAATGTGCAGATTTCATCACGATGTTTTCCCTCACCGTAAGAGCATCTGTTAATGTTAAACTTATGTAAAACGTAACTCAGAAAAAAGTCATTGGTACATGGCGGCAGTACGATTCGGAATCCGGTACTAGGCCACCGACGCTCCGAGCAAATTCTCTACAAGGTAATGCCCACATTTCTTCTCAATCTCATTGCAAAAAACCTCACACACAGGGCATTGTGAAACGCGACCAATTCGTCTTCGAGATGTGCAAGGAGCACCGCATCCCTGTCGTGATGTTGACCAGCGGCGGCTACCTGCCGGTCACCGCTCGCATCATAGCCAACTCCATCATCAATTTGCATACGAAGGGACTAATCACTGGTACCATCGACACGGCGATCACAGAGAAGTGATCACGACGACGGCAACTGGATGGTAAATAACGAGTGGATGGTAACAAGCTGATGGTAATGAAAACTAGTGGATGGTAATCGGCCTTTGGGTTTGGTACGAATAAATTGTCCATAGATTGTTTTAGTCATCTGTTACAGTGGTAAGGATTGTGAAGAAATAAGAGTTTAGTGCTGATTTCGGTACCTTGAGGAGAAATGGTTGTTATGAAAATAATATAATTGGTGAAGGTTACGAAATATAATGGAACATATTTATTTATTTACAAGATTGTGGGTGTTGTGGAAAATGCGCTCCTGGTAGTGAGTGTTGCTAGTCGAAATTAAATGTGATTTTTTTATAGTATTGTACTCATGGATCTTGATGGTAATTATTATTTAAATTATAGTAAAATTATTATATTCCTGAAATGCCAAATGTAATTTTTATTTCGTAGTTATTTGATCTACTGAGGCTCGCTATGTTTGAATATTTTGAATTTTGAATTTAAAATATATTATCATAGTATTAAAAACAACGTAAATATTTTATGGCTATCTTTAATGCTACTTTTGTGGCCCATTAAATGGGCTTCGCTGTTTTAATACAGTAGAGCACTGACAAGTAATTTTAAAGTATTTCAGTATGATGACCATTTGTATAACATGAAAAATTTCAGCTATTTCATAAGTAATGTACAGTCGAGGAAAGTAAATGTTTAGCAGTTCATCTTCTTAATTTGTTAGTATTATGACAAGAATCATTATCATCGTATACTGATAAAACACACGCCGGATAATGGTAACAGAGCCAATTTCAAACTTCTATCAACTTGCGTAACATTTCGTTTCTTCGATTGTACTTACCTATTATAAATAGAATTAATAAAAGGTGTTTTTAAAGCTTTGGTTTTCGAATTGAAATTTAACAAAGAAAAGTGTGTTTAATATCAGTGAAACTAATTTAACGATAATTAAATGCCATATGATTTTGGCCATAGGGCCGCAGCGTGTTTATTCTACCAGAAGTAAGAAAACCATTCAACCAAAAGTCTTCATCGCTCGACAAATCAACGAATAATTTCACTTCGGCCACTGAGATCGTGTGACTAACCCCTAGATTATTTCCTTTAGGAATATCTTTACGCCGATAAACCAGTCGATGGAACAGAGCATTCGGTGAGATATTATAGCTAAATACGGCCTTTTAATGCGAAAAGCGTTTGAAAATTAGACATCCAGATGCCCATCTACGCGCCCGCGCAGCGGCTAGAATGATATTCTATCACGTTTAATAAAATCGGAATAAGTTGCCATAAAGAGATTTTTTTTTAAAGCGATGCCTACTTATCGTGGTCTTATTCTACTTAGCCGAAATCATATTTAAACATAAATGGCATTTTATTATCTTTCCAATAAAGGTAGTTTCACTGACTTTTTATATTTTTCTTTATTATATTTCACTTTAAAACTCATACTTACCATTAGAAATACACCCTTAAATTCGTCGCTAATTAATCGTTCGCTCACAACGTAGTGTCATTTTAAATGATCTCATCTTTAGAAATACCAAAAATATGATTATATTTGATAATCAATAGTTTGTGATACTTTTTAATAGTGCTGCCTATAGGCCCGTAGCTTCGGAATTTATTTTTACATCAAATAAAAACTATTTTACTTCACCACTGTTGTTGTTATTTAAATAAAAGTCAAGACCTTTTAAGTAACATTCATTTTATTTGACCAAAAACCGATGTAAATATATGAAACAAAGTAAAAAAATGTGACCATTAATGGAATCACGTAAAATTTGAACATAAAACGTAAAGCATATCTCTAAACTAATCGTTATGATGACACAATGGAGAAACTTAACAACCTTAACCTATTCCTTTCATTTCTACGAAAATTATTAACAATGAAAATAACAATTATCATAATTTATATGGCGTGCAAGATTACTAAACTAAAATGGAAATAAATTAAGTAAATTAGGTATATAAATATTCAAGCAATCCATATTGATATTAAGAACGGCGTTTGATAGGGACGGGACACCTAATAACATCTAATAAAAAACAGAAAATGTAATAAAAACTATACAATACTATTTCAGATCGGTCACAGAAAGGTGGTTCTTTTTCTGGTTTTTTTATGTTGTGGCTTCCGCTTAGCTGTAGCGATTTTGCCAAAGACTAATAAAATGACACCAACATGCCATAAAAATATAGCCGGTAAAATATAAAGAGATGCCCAGTAGGCTAATTACGTAACGCTGTTTAACAATTATCTGATTTCAATTATTGAAATTGTTACTTTTGCGATTCCGTATCATCGATTTCAAACAAACTATTAAATCGATCATACGTACCTAATCGCAAAGTTACCAATTTCAATAATTGAAATCAGATAATTGTTGGCAATTACGTAATTAGCTTACTGTTTAAGTTGGACGTGTGTACTGAATATCTGTTGCGTCGTATCTTCCTAACGGCTGGACCGATTTCGATGCGGTTCCTTTCATCTGGAAGCCACTTTAATCGAGATATAAAGCGGAAAATGGCTTTATTTCATTAAAATCGGTTGATTAGTTTAGTCTATTTAGGAAGGAAATAGTTTTCCGATATCAATCTGTTAGGTTGTTTTATGTATTTCATGTAACACATGAATATTTATGACACGTACCTAGGTACGTACACAAAAAAGTACCTTTTCTGACCACGGTTATTCGCCCAACATTCATTTCGTTCAAGTCGCTCTGTAGTGGAGCAAATAGGCTGTCTTGATGATGATGTTGTGCTATCATATAGATAGGTATGGTGAATCATCAACAGCCACGCCAATCATCAAATACACCACCGTTGGCGAGTAGGTTAAATTGCCTTTTTCTTGACCAAACAATCATTCTTATATTTTAACCATTAAATATAATAGACGATTTAAAGTTTGTTTGGTTCTGAATTCAGCGGCCAGGTTGAACATCGAATGCGTAAGTGGAGGTGCCAATGGGGCGTGGCCTTTTGGTAACTGTATCCTACCTATTGGAAAGTAGTATGCGTCTCGTCTCCCCTGTGAGCACTGTAAATAAAGTTAGTCAAACCTAGCTAGTTATTAGTTTAGTTTAGGCTGTATTCAATATTTGCGCTTACAGTAAGAGGGAAGACGATTTTTATTTCAATTTATCTGCATATAATTCAAGACAAGAGCTAAAAGCTGCTAAAAATTGTTATCAAACCAGCTGGGCGCTATGCGTGTTTACTTTTGTTTGCTACTTTATTGGCACCCACTCATGGTAAACAATTTTGAATCTTATTCTTAAAAAGCTTTTAGCCCGCCCAATTCATTGATAACGTCAGCAGAAGTCTGAAGCATGCTATATGAAGCTACGGGCTGCGGCATGTTTTAGGAAATGTAATGAGAATACGAGTCTGTGAAACTTTAAATAAATGATATTTATTTGTTTAGGGTATGCCATATCCTTAGAATACTAATGCCATGCCAATGACTGTGGTATGCCACAGGAAGCTTCGTATGCCATAGCAGCCTTCGTCGCACCTCATCGCACAGGCGACGGTGCGAGCGACTTGGTGTCCATATCCTATCTGTTAAGGGATATCGAAAGATGCTACAGGGTTTCTTGTTACATTGTATACCAACTTTGACTTTGAATACTTATACTGGAAATACCACAGCCAAAAACGTGCCAAAAAGAACCAAAAGAGGTGTGTCAGTATCGTAATTTGTGGCACTCGATAGTCTCTGCCTACCCTTTGGGATACGCGCGTAAGTGTGTATGTATGAATGTACTAAAGGCACCGGTGTCCCACCCACATAGATTTACGCCATTATTCTATATTTATCTGGTAGTGGTGTTAAATGCCGCATAGTACTCGTCGGAAGGCGTGTTGTTATAAACCACTTCCTTGAAGTATTTCTTCATCTCCTTCTGCTGGAGTGCCAGCAGTTGATTCTCTTCCATCAGCTGTTTGGCTTGCTCCCTGGTAAGACGAGAAGAGAGCAGTCAGATGATTGATTTACTATTACTTAAAAATTGAATTTAAATAACAATTTCTTTTGTATAACTTCTTAACTTGTGAGTATCGCAGGAACTACCCCTAACAAAAAATACCGATACTTAAACCGTAATATCGCATGAGCTATATCTTCCGATCAAATTTAAGTCTTCTGTTCCATTGCAATCTTAGAATTCTCCCAATGACACGATTTTGCATCATTCTACCTAACTTCGTAGCGGTGAATCCTGGCTTCTAGGGTTCACTTTCCTGCTCTTTCTTCTCCAATTCGTTTGACGTTGGCTCTCACATCCGACTCGGCGATATCAATCCATCGCTTCTTGGATCTCTTGCGGGACCTCTTTCCTGATGCTGGCAGGTTTAGGCACCTAGTTCCCACGTATCCTATAATTCTACCTTAGAAAATATCTCATAACACTTCGAATTCCTCACTTCCTAGTCCTCTTGTCCTGTATGTCGAGGCGCTCCGCCTCGCGGGCGATGGTGCGCGCGTATGCCTGCCACTCCGCGTCCATCTTCGCTTCAGCGTCTTTTTTCTCCTGAAAAAAGAGTGTTAGACACGGGATTCAGAAGATTAAGGCAATTAGGTACAAAATAAAGGGCATTTGAAGGTGTGTTCCGGGTTTCCTACCGCATACCTTTGTTTACGAGTAGCCCGGTATTTCTCGAGAAACCCGGGACATACCTCTAAAATGTGTGATAACAATCGCGATGGTTTATAACATTATGTTAAAAAAAAGGGCATTTGCGATTCCAAAATTCACCAAATGGCGTTACTGAGGCGTGTGCGAGGTCTGTTGTGGAAATACGGTCTAGAGGCAGATACAATAGCTGCAAAATGGCGGATCCCTTCCATGTTTCCTTACAATCATAGGTTCCTTCGTCAGTTAAGTAAGAAAACAAGATTTTGTTTGATGCCAGATTAACATCGTAAGTAATTCGTTAAATTGAATTTCGAAACCATGGTGCGCAATGGTAATAAGTACTTAATGTTCTTCTATACATAAAATGTTTGATGCTTGTATGAACCTATATTATGGTTTTTACGATAGACAAAAACATATCTAAGCTAAAAATCCCCGAAAAAGCGCGTTTTCTTGTAAGGAGCCTGGCTTAGAGGATGCTATGATACAATGCCAAGGCTCTATTTTGTAAGCAGACCTTATGCCTCAGTAGCAACGTGATGGATTTTTGAATTACAAAACACCTCATTCGCATACGGGACTATTCACAAGTGACTCAAGTAATAAAGGGCGTGTGTGTAATGAATATATTCTTTGTTTCGTTTTTATCTAAAATGAAACAAAGCGAGTGCGTGAATGAGCGTGTCTCACAAGACAAGCGAGACGGTGTCCCGTTCACTTCCGAGCATCACGGTAGTGACGCGTGGTTCCGGCGGTTATCAGGTGGCGTCATTGGCGACTGTCGCCGGTGCCGCGCGTCAGATTTAAGAAATAACAAGTTAAAATCAATAATATTTTTCATAGCAAGCTTTTATAGCGCGTTTTTGTCAGTTTTTGTCAATACTGCAAGCTGCCTCTTGTGTTCCTAATGCCCATAGGAACCGGTAACCAGTTTTCATCAAGTGGCGCTTGCCCGTTAGTCCACCGATTGATATTAACAAAGCCACCATTTAGGTCGCAGCCGCGCAATGCGATCCCCAAGGCTGAGCGGCTCCGGCGAGTGATGCATCTGCATCACTAATATTATTACAATTAATATTATTATTTATTTATTTAATCGTTTATTGTACACAAAAATGGAAACAAATATAAAGCAAATGTAAACATGAAACAAAATGCACTACTAATATTATTATTGAAGACGTTATTTTATTTATGCGTACCTCTACCTAGAAATTATTACTATACAATTATACTTGACATCCTAATGATTTATTGCTATTTCTCTGTTAAGTTTGTCTAAGTATATAAATAATATTTAATTTTATAGTAATTTGACGAGCTGACAGGATTAATTTTTAAAATTGTCATTATCCTACTTGTAGCTGGTGACCTTCTTGTGTACCTAACGCACCGGTGGGCTGAGGCTGTCGAGAGCGAGGAGGAGGCTCTGGCTGTCAGTCTTGACATAGCCAAGGAATTTGATCGGGTCTGGCACAGGGCAGTGCTATCAAAACTTCCGAAGTACGGTAACCCCGAGGGGCTCTACAATTCTGTCTGGACGGAGCATCCAAGTCGTTGTCGATGGATGCTCCGATACTAAGACTATAAATGCTGGAGTACCCCTAGAGTACAGTGCTACCTCCCACGCTTTCTTCTGCATATTAATGATATGCATATCCCCAGTATTCATTGTTATGCGGATGACAGTCCCTACTCGAGATGCTAGTTATACTGGCCGAGCGAATGTCTCTCGTTCCGTGGTGTCTGGAAGCCGAATTAGACTTTTGTCGAATATGGAGCAAGTTGCTCAGTGGGGCAGACTAAACCTGGTCCAATTCAACCCCTCGAAGACCCAGGTCTGCGCATTTTAATCCAAAAAATATCCTTTTGACATAGTGCCGCAGTTCCAAGGAACACCCCTTTCTATCTCAAATAGTATCAGGATCCTTGGTGTCGACATATCGGATAGCGAGCGGTTCCGGAGTCACCTGGAAGGTAAGGCCAGCTTCGAAAGGTAGCTTCGATAAAGCTTGAATTGGTTAACCGGTCCAAGCGATACTTCATCCCAGGGCAGCGCCTGTTGCTGTACAAGGCACAGGTGCGGTTTCATATTGAGTATTGTTCCCATATTTGGGCCGGCGAAACTGCCAACCTGCTTAATCCTCTGGACTCCGTACCGAATTGTCGAGGATCCCATATAAACAAGCAAATTAGAACCACTGGCTAACCGAAGGGACTTTGGCTCCCTGTGTGTGTTCTATTGGCTGTACTAATATCGGTCTAATGGGGAGTGTTCTGAAGAACTTTTCGATCTGGTGCCCACAGCACAATTCAGCCATTGCACTACCCGCCGTGGGCTGGGTACTCATCCCCACTACGAACAGCCTCTGTTGGTGTCTACGCGAAGGTTCGAAAGAACGTTTCTCGCTCGTACGATTCGGGTGTGGAATGAGCTCCCAGCCACAGTGTTTCCTTTGGACTATGACATGGGATCGATTAGAGGTCGCTTCAGAGGCCGGCAACGCATTGGTAACTCCCCTGGTGTTGCTGATGTTCATAACGGCGGTGACCACTTTCCATCAGGTGGCCCGCTTTCCTGTTTGTCTACCGTATAACATGAAAAAATCCATTTAATAATAAAAAATAATCATCTTAGCGTTAATGTCCCGGTTGTGCTCTCGAGGACGAGGGCCCGGGGTCCGCCTTGACCATGATCCAGGATTTGGAAATCAGGTTATTACAGTGGAGCGACTACCATCTGACCTCCGTGATCCTGCTATCAGGGGAACCTGACCAGATTGGATCATGGTTACAAATTCAGTTGCCTGAATTTGTAGGTTTCATCACGATGTTTTTCCCTCACCATAAGAGCATCGGTTAGTATTCAACTAATGTACATAACTCAGAAAAGGGTCATTGGTACATGGCCGAAGCGGGATTCGAACCCGGTACCTCTCGCTTACGAGTTGGATACTCGTACCAGTACCAGCGCACCAACCGCCCGGCTACCGAAGCTCATCGAAAAAAATCCATTTATTGGTGTGAAATCCTCGCCTACAACTAGGTAATTAATTGTTGCTGTGTAATATCGGGTTCACATGAGAACCTTCCAATATTTAACACTTTGTAACTACCGTGCGATTGCAATGAATAAATAAATCTCTAACTACAAACCTTCATCGAAGCAATTTGCAGCTTCTGCGCTGCATAGAACTTCTTGAGATCTTCTTGGTTCATTCCTTTGTACATAAAACCGATTGCCCTATTAAGACAATAAAATAATAATAAGCAACTAAGAAAACAATCTTACTTAATTATTATTATTGTACAGTTATCCATGGTTATTCTAAGCCATAAGCTATTATAGTAACAAAATTTTCCCGAACAAAATAAAAAATTAGATTCAGATAGAAATGGGGTGTTAAGTTGAGGCTTAATGTGGTTGACGTCTAGATATAGCAAGCCCACTAATGCCTACGTTGGCGCTCCCAATGAGACTATGTCCCTTGACTTTTAGTGATGATGCTCCTGCTCCTGCTCGTTTTGAACAAAGCAGCTCCTGCAGCTTGGTTCAAAACGAGAAGTAGGTATTGCCAAGGCCAGTTCTTTGTAATGTAATCCGTAATAATGTAATGTAATAGGTTTCAAGACTTTCGTGGTTATTCACTGTGCATACGACTGCAGCTGCTGTTGTGTTAATACAACTGAGTCGAAATATCGAAGTAAAAATAATAATCAAAACCGTGATGACAAACCGATTTTAGCGACAATGCATGTTTAATCTCGATGGTTCTCATACTAAAGAGGAATACAGAAGTCAAGCTGCAGATGCATAAATCCTTACCTGTTCTTCCCTAGCGAACTCTTGGCGACGTCTGGATTCTCAGTTAGCATGTCCGAGGTGAGGTTGTTGTACATCTCCGCCGTGTTGTCCGCTTCCTCTTGCTCTTTGAACACCCGCTGCAGCTGCTTCCGCTCCTGGGCCTGTCGACACGCGAATAACGCCCTTATTACCAGCTGGTGACGGGCTAACAGTGTAACTGCGTAATATGTTGGCAAATAAAAAAAATAAATAAAAATGAAATAATAAAATAACCATGTCGAAGTCGCCAAGATAATTATTTTTATCGTAGCGACAATATATCATTTACGGCCTGGTCATCGTCTGAAATCGGGCTGGCCACCGTTAGATAAAGAGTTCTTTTTTTACTTAGAAAAATGATGTCTCGCTGCTCCCCTGTTGCTTCACTTCGTATTGCGGCCTTATTACCAGCGCTTAGTGGTCACTGTTTCATATGAGATCTTCCGAGACTGCCACCAGAACTACACACACACAGACACTAGAAGTGTCTCGTGGCGCCACCTACGCCACGAGGCACTTCTCTGGCTTGATTAACAGATCTGAGGGCTTAGTGTAAGTTTCGCTTCGAATTTACTTTACTATCGCGTTTGCGTTTTCGTCGAAATTACTATGAAGAAAAAATCTTTATTTACGTACCACTAGACGGCGCTATACATTTTTTCATACTAATTTTCACGTAAACGCAAACGCGATAGTAAAGTAAATTCGAAGCGAAACTCACTAAGTCCTCAGTAGACATAGGCCGGTCTTGCCTATGCCGTCCGCATCCAGCTTAAACCTGCCATCTTTATTAGGTCGTCAGTCCACCTTGCGGGAGGCCAATTCATGCTGCGTCTTCCGTGGTCGCTCGAGAACTTTATGCTGCCCAATCAGCCACCTGTCTGTTCGAGCTATGTATCCTGCCCACTGACACATATGCCTGGCTTGAAATTAATTTGGCAATAATCGTGAACTGAAAATGAACGTGAAAATACATACAAGTGCCTCATTGTAGCGTAAGTTGGCCTGTCCGAGCCGGTAGCGGCACTCGCGCTCCATCTTGTCCAAGTCGCCAGCGCGGGCGTCGCGCGCCTTTATCGCCATCTAGCGGGCAGAACGGAGAACATTGATTTTAAACATACTTACATAGGTATATAAAGTTCACGCCTCTGTTCCATAGGTGGGGTAGGCAGAGACTATGGATCGCCATTATAAATAACATTTGTTTAATTTCAGAATGTCAAGAAAAATTAGGTTTTCATTTCAAAATTTAGAAAAGAATTTAAATTTAAATTTGCAAGGGATTATCGCCAAGATGATAATGATTCACTTTGCCATATTGACATGTACGTAAAATGAGTAAATGGATAAGTTAGGAAGTAAGCGAGTTAGGAAAGTTGGGTCATCTTAAGTATTTCGGAAGTTAGGAAATCTACATAGGAAGTGCTTACTGTATTATAGGATACAAACAAACCCACCATATAAGCGGCTTCCGCGGCGCGCCGCTCCTGATCCGCGGCCTTCCGCTCCGCAACCTGCTGCTCCAGCCACGAGTTCTTCTGGTCGGCCATTATCTTGCGCCGCTCCTCGTAGTTCAGGTCCTCGCCTTCGAACCTGGCCGGGGGATTATTATTATTAATATTATATTACCGTCACGGGGTGCCATGCCAGCCCTACCAGGGATAGGGAGTAGAGTCCGGCCCAAAAAGCGATGGCCACAAGGACGCCGAAGAGCGCGCAAAGTGGACATGGAGAGGTAGGCTGGTAGAACCCGAGTCCTTGTCCTAGTAACACTAAGTACAATATTAGGAATATATCAAATTACATCACATCATCTCATCATCACCATGTCCCTCATCTGCTCGTGGTCGCCCTACAGACAGACGGACCACTAGCGGTTGGGCTGATCTCTAACGGGTTGTACGGGTCAGACAGTCCCCACACGTAGAAAAAGCACAATAAATTTTTAATGAAAAATTTTAGTAGAACACTTTTAGATCGGACCCTGGCAGAAGCCGTGATTCGCTAGAATGATAATGATAATGGTGATCCCCGAGTCCTCATCAGCGTCTCTTGGTTGCAGCTACTTTAGCACGCCGGGTCGTTCAATTATAATATAAATCAGCTAGGTTCCTCCTGCACCGCTCCCACACCGCACGATCGTCAAGAAGGGAGTAGGAGGAGGCATAGAGTAGGCCACCTTACGGCCAGGTGAAGTAACGATTTGCGAGTAGCTGCAGGTGGGTGCTGAATGCGGCAAGCCGCGGACAGGATGCATTGGCGCTTTGCGGGAAGGAGCCCAGTGATGGGCTATATAGGCTGATGATGAGGAACCATTGGACTCACATCTGCGCGCTAGCCAGCCCCACCGGGTCCCCGTCGGCGGCTCTCGGCGGCAGCTGCTTCTTCAGCACGTCGGGGTCGTTTAAATCGTACTCGCGCCGGTCCTCGGCCCGCTGGTACTTCGTTCGGTACTCGTCTATCTCCTGGGCCATGCGGCGACGTTCCTGTGTGGAGAAAGGACAGGTTAAAAGTGTAGAGCCTATTTTTTTTTTGCCTAGGGATTCATAAGGTCAGATGATCCACCTAATGGACAGCGGCAGCATCGTCCAAAATATAAGCAGATTAAGGGGTTCGGATGCGGTAGTAGAACTCCAAGCTATAGTGTAAAGGAAAAACTACGGGTGGGAGATCATTCCACATCTTGCAAATGCGTGGCCAAAAGACTCGCGATGCCCGTACGTTAGTGGAAGCCAGGCAGCTGGATGATATGGGTGAAATTTATTTCATCGTCGGAAGATGGGATGGCGGAAAAGTGACGAAGGCACTAAACTAAACAGTTCATTAACTAATACTTAATCAAGTAGGTTTTGTAACACCTTTCGATCAGCCGATGATATGAAAGATGATCGGCCAAGAAGTACAATTGAATTTTTATTGCTATGAGCGGCGCTCATGGACAAGCGGTCTACCTGATCTGATCCCCATCAATGATCACTGCCATCCAGGGTGGCATGGGAGCGCCACGGGCGGGCGTAAAATCTGACGTGACAACATTCGCGCAAAACCACTTGCACGTACTCTGATATCCACGCATCCCTCCCCATGCCACTCCTATTTACAGCAGGATCTATGCGAATAAAACCATAGTGGTGCGCACGGTTACTTGCCAGCGGCTCTTCGGGCGAGCGCACTTCTTGCCACCCACCTTTCAGCCTTTAGAAACTGGATGTGTTAATTAACCATCAAGTTACGATCTTCTTCTTCTTCTTGGCGTATCGACTAGTGGCAGGTTTAATTTGCGAGGACCAGTACCTACTTAGCCACAGATACAGCGTTATCCGTGGCCGCGTACAAATCCTCGCGTGTGCAGGTGGTAGCGCACGCTGGACAATTAAGTTACGATAAGTAGATACGTCGATAATGGTCATACGCACCTCAGTCTCCCTGGCCTCCAGCACCACAGCCAGGTTGCTGTCCTTGATCATCTGCTTCGCGAACGCGAGGTCCATCCGAGCGGCTTCCGCGCGTTCTATCTTCTTCTCCGCTATCTGCCGCTCCAGGAAGTTCATATCGATCTGGAAACCAGGGTTAGGGCAACGTGGGTAATCTAAGTGTGAAGTATAGGTACCTACGTATTATATTAAAAAAAGGAAAAGCTTCTAAGTTTAGTTCTTGAAGATAATCTCAGTAACCACACAATCGATTTCGAAAATTCTTTCACTACCAGGGAGCTACACTAAACCCGAGTGCTACAGTGTAACGTGCTTTTCCTACTACCACAGAATATTATTATCTACTACTACAGTGACAATGAGCAGGCAGCCAGACAGCCACCTGATGGTAAGTAGTAACCGTCACTTGTAAATGCTCGTAACGTTTACGCGCGGTTGCATGTATCTTACGAATCCTTGATTTAAATTCTGAAGTTGAAGTGTGTCTCATTTTGGTGTTAATGTCCCGGTTGTGCCATCGCGCGCGAGGGCCCGGGGTCCACTTAGACCAAGATCTAGGATTTGGCAGATCAGTTAATTGTTGAATTCTTAGGTGGTTTGCCCCGGAGCACGACGTGCCATCTGGCCTCCGAACGGAGGAACCTGACCAGATTGGATCATGGTTACATATTTAGTCGCCTGATAGTTAGGAAGTGTGTACCCGTGTGATAATGTTTTTGTATCCGGTGACGCTTTTCTCAAGCTTGATATTTTACTACAACTATCCTGTTAAAAGTCGTTGTTTGATCGAAGAGACTTTGAGAAGGTGCCGACTACTTACTTTCCACCGATGCATACTTTAGACTTTTAAGGGACTTTGAAAGTAATCAACGTACAAAATCGCACGAAAACGCAATCAAAAGTTATGTTAAACGATAATTTCCAAGTCGTAGTGGGCGAGTGCCGAGAGCTAGACTTGTGAATAGGTGACCTAAATTCGAATCCCACTTGGGCGGGACTTTACCTACAACTGAACTAATAGGTACGTGCTCCGAGCTTTGTAAGGCACATTGCTGTCTGTCCTGGTCACTATCGACTGATAGCAGTCGGCCAAAGCTAAGTCGGAAACAGCAGAGGTGATTATCACCATGATAAAGGGCCATAAAGATGAGTGAACAACGAATATGCTTGGTAGCACAGAAACTTATTTAATAGGGTGACTTTAAATTAGTTATTGTAACCTAGGGCTATGCATGTGCTTGTAATAACAAACCACTTTTACAACGGCATCAGCTCTGAAATCGCAAGAAAAATCAGCTAGCCTGTTTCATACAGCATTGAAAACGAATTCTGCCAAAAGGTACGAAACAGCTGATTTTTTCGCGATTTTAAAGTTGGTGCCGTGTAGTAAAATTTTAACTTTGTAAAACTTTGTTATTACAAGCACGTACACGTCCTTGGCTCTTAAATTAAGAATTTATTTAAAGTCTAGCCCTTTATATAGGTAATAGGTAGTCGCTGAGTAATCGGTTAAAATATATATTTTAAACATATTAAATGGGACTCACACGCGATGTACTTTTTCAATTTGTTTTCCCGACGTTTCGGTAGGGTTACACCTACCATGGCCACGAGTAGACGACGGGTAGACGAGTAGTGGATGGTGGCAGAGTACAATAATAAGTGTAAAGAACGCGTGTTTAGTTTGGAACAAATATATATTACTCACTGACAAACGAGCAGATAGCCCACCTGATGGAAAGCGGTAGGTCAACTATCGCCCATCACACCTGCTATTCGTGCACTTAATGGCAAAGCCCTTTGTGCATTATGTCCCTGTGAGGACTAAGATGAATTGATACGCCTCTTGCCTGCAATTGCGCTGCCTACCTCATCTTTCAAAACGGAACACCATCATCATCATCATCATCATATCAGCCAGAAGACGCCCACTGCTGGGCATAGGCCTCCCCCAGAGATCTCCACAAAGGCCGGTCCTGTGCTTTTCGCATCCAGCTGGTACCCGCGATCCTTACCAGGTCGTCAGTCCATCTTGTGGAAGGCCTACCCACGCTGCGTCTTCTTTGTCCACGAATTGCGCCACTCGAGAACTTTACTGCCCCATCGGCCATATGTTCTTCGAGTTATGTGCCCTGCCCACTGCCACTTCAGTCTGGCAATCCTTAGAGCTATGTCGGTGACCTTGGTTCGCTTGCGGATCTCCTCATGAACAACACGATACCAGCATTGTTGTTCGGCCGGAGAAATTGATAAAGGGCCGTTTCCCATTCAGACGGACTCCTTGACTCCTTAGGACTCTTCCTTATCGATCAGAACTTACACCAATCTTCCTGTTCCGGGCATTGAAGATCCGGGAACGCCGCTCCAACTCGCATTGTCGCTTCCTATCTCTGTTCTGCGCCTCCTTGCGGTCCTGCTCGTTAGCAATCTGCAATTTCATCATCTTGGCGGCAGTTATGGCCCGATAAACACTCGATACACCTAAAAGTTGAATACAAAATATTTTGCGCTAAACGAACAAACAAAACTGGCGTTGCTATGACGACTAACAGTTGTACGGAGTTGATGGGTGTTTTTTTGTGGATACAGTAGTGGCCAGTAGTCGCCACACCATAAAGTACATAAAACGGCTAAAAGGAAAGGACTCCAAAACTTCTGGATTATTTTGATGTTATCAACGATAATATTAAGTTAGCGATCATATGTGTGGCGTTTAAATTTTTTTATGCCCTACCGTAGTAGAGACGTGCATTTTTCCAGTGCCCTATTGATAAGAATTTAGCGTATTGTTGGCGGCTGTGGGCTGAAACAAATTATGTGGTGGGTGGGTAGGTATGTAAAAAGTGTAAGTAGATATTTAAAACGTCATTATTGCCGTAATTATAGGATCGTTTCTAGTCAAACACACCATATCAATAAGCAAAACTAAATAGAGTAAGACATAGATACGTTAGCAACTCTGCACGCACACCTTTTGTTTACTCTATCGCTCTGTCCATTCAGCCGTCCCAAATCAGAACAACCCTCTTCATTTTCCTATGTGGAGTACCCTCATGCCCCGTTTTATCAGCGGTTGGCAACACCGTCGCTGAGGTGCGCATATTTCGGGCAAACGCGCGGCGTAGTATCTGCTAGTACTGGCTGGTTGTACCGTGGCTGTTCTCAGCGGGAGACGCCTCCGCCATATCGACGCCCGCCGCAATCGCCCGCCAACCACGGTACGCGGCGAACGTGCGCTCGAATTCAAATTCAAACATCGAACGCAGCACCGCGAACGTAACCGGCTAGTGTTGCATTGATAAGGTTCTTTTTAGTGCCGTGTTCCTGTGACCGTACTGTGCGCGTGTTGTGATGTGACGGTATGACAAGTGTGCTCAAGAAATCGAGAGGAACAAAAGGAAAATCTGAATCCATGCAGGAGGACCTGCCTGCCAGATGGGGTGGCCTCAGCCGGCCCCAGAAGGGCGAAGATGCAGCCAAGCTGATAAAGTTCATAGACGATAATGTTATTGGCAAAGGGAACTCATTTTGTGGGCCTTATGGAAGGAGAAAAGGTAATTTCTATTGTACCTATTAATTTTCAAAATTAAGTCAAACTTTTTTGAAGCAATTTATTACGGAGTGACTATAGTATAGCCCTGAGAAAAAAATATACGTACGACATCTAGGCATTAATTTAAGTCGATGAGTTGGACAATCAAAAGATAAAAACGCAGAAATTATAAAAGGTTCTAAATGGAAATGCGCCCGTGTGTCTTTAAAAAAATAGAAAAATATAAGGATTGGAATTGGCGATTAACGAAGAATTCTTATTAAGTACGTAGGCACAGCAAAATTTTATATCAACTAATAATATTATTTCAGATGTTGTTGTTATAAATACATGGGCGTGTCCTATGAATAAAAATAACGGTGGCCATGAGTTGTTTTTTTTATAAAAACAAGCCACGAGCTGATACACCTGCTAGAGCGCCGTAGCCGCGTGAAATCTATTGTTGACTGGTCAAGGACAATTATCGGCTTATTACGTGCGTGTAGGTCTCAATCTTACTCGTCAAGAATTTGAGGATAAAAGAAATGACTGTCTGTATTCGGTGATAGACTCAAAAGTACCTGTACTCACCTACTTGATTGACTAGTCTATACTAACCTAACAGGAAGTTTGGAATTCGGTAACTCTGGAATCGGTTCTAATAAAAATTATTTTGCACTTTGGTATTTTAGCGATTGCGTGAGAGCCGAGTCATTATTTCACTTAGGTACAGACTTACGTATTTTTGAAAATGAAATCTACTATATCGGGTAATACAGTCGCTCTGGACGACTTCGTCATTTTCTTATCATATTGTCCTTCGTATTTTAAACTTGACATTTTCCTAACTCGCCTCATTTTTAATATGGTCATAGATTGACAGATAAATTCTTTATTGCTCACACAGATAGTTAAATCAAAAATACAGAGAAAAACCTTATCTAGATGTGGGCAAAGGCGGCCGCCTATCCCCATAATAATAAAACATAATACTGAGAAAATATTTTGCCAAAATTGTATCCCACTGTTTGAGTGATATGCTTAATAACCTCGTTTAGTCTACAAATGACTGATTCTTTATATGAAATGGCTTTATAAAATGGTCGATTAGTTGTTAGAAGTCTCTCTGGCACGGTCATACTTGGCACTACTATCATGTATCAATTACGTCACCACTCGTCTTTTATTCCGATTCGATAGCACTAACAGTTGTTATTGTTATGTTTACCAGCAATCAATTAAAGCCGAACTGTAAGAAGAATGCTGGTCGGAAGTCTCACAACGAATACTAAATCAATGTCACAGTAGTTCTGTGTTGTTGTTTTCGCTATTGTTTACAATTGGATAACTAAACGTAAAGCATGCATCATACACGGACAATGCATCTGGGATTACCAGAAATTAAGTTGCGGACCACGTGCACGAATGAAATAAATAAGCATTCGAACGAAAACACGTTAATAAAAAACGTTATCATCTTGATTATGTGATTATTACTGGCTAAACTGTGATTTAGGCATATTTTCTTGTCGTTTAGAAATTAAGATTAGTCTGATTGTGGAGTCGACTCTGTAAATAAAGAAATTTAGCCTGCATGATTTTAAGAATAACGTGAGTGAAAGGTGGTTGCCCCGTGTCGAAACAGGTTCTAGAGGTCGTCTCTGGGAGAGACGGGAGCAAAAACCTGGAGTCCGCTTTTTACAGGCCGCCGGTTACGAGCCAGTAGCTCCTTTTTGTTTGAAACAATTTTCCCTATGAAGCGATGGCTGTATGAAATTGAAATTCTTTAATATCGTTCCGTGATGCGTCCAACGAAAAATTCTGTGCTTTGATCTTTTGTTGTTATCAAAATTTTATGTAATAAATATTTCTGCTTGTAACAGGCTTATTATTAATAGGTACTTTATAGAGTTTTTATTTGGCTTGTGTAGTATCAACCTCTAGTGCAATCTTTATCTAGCTGAATTTAGTTAGAATATAACTACCTAAATGTTTTGGTAAATTACATTTATATTGCTCACTGTACTATTAAATTTGGCACAAATTACCGTACTTATCATCCAGTTTTTAAAGCAATATTCCAGTGACGTATTCAATATTCAATAGAATAAAGCTTTAAAAGGCAAAGGGTTTTACTACTATTTCCTATCGCTGTGTACCCACGATCAATAACTCTAACCATTTTATTTGGAGAATAATCTTGGGACAGACTCCGCGAACTACTATGCTACGTATGTATAATGCCTACTTAGATCGCTGTCGGACCGTATTTACCTAGTACTTTGTGAATTAATCCGTGGTATGCTGAAGCCCTGTGTGTAGCGAACACAGTCATCAGTTTAGCATGGATTTAATAATACAGCTCCACAAAGGACGGCTGTTGTGTTGAATTAATGAACACTTTAATAGCTAGCGCGGAAGTGTAGCAATGATAGTAATGGATGTTTTGCATAGGCAGAGTGGCGTGGCACATGTAGGGTTGCCAACCCTACTACATAATATAGTATGCTACTGTTTTTGGTATCCGCCTCCTATTATTTTAAAATTTAACTGATTATAACATATTTTATCAGCAAAGTCGCTTATCAGTATCACTTACCGTAAAACGCGTCCTAAATTTTAATGTTAATAATTCAGAAACAACTCAATTAAACACCATCCTGGACCAGCTAACTACTTACTGAAGATCAATTTCATAGTAAAATATATTTTATTAAAAATACTATATATTATTTATCTACTATATTTTTATGGCTATTGGTCTTAAAAAAGTTGGCAACCCTAGTTGCTAGGCACATGTCGTTTAACGTGATCCGTTAGTTTGTCACCCATGCGGGTGCAGTAATGTGTACTATGGTGCGCTTGCATAGTATCATGCGTTATACTAACTACATTTTCGGTGGACTTTACGGCAAAGGGTTTTTTATTTTTGATTTATTTATTTTTTATTTAGGGTTGATTGTTTGGTATAACTTGTCAATTCAATTTTTGCAAGGTCTTCGCTTTAGGGAGGATAGTCTGAAACAAAGTTGCTTCCCTCTCCTTTTATCTACTTCCGGCAGTTTTAGTATCATAAGGCAAAACTCACGTCTTTATAGGTCGTCGCTTTATCATCATCGTAGCGGGCTACCCCAGCTTCTGCTAAGGTTACCTTTTCCACTCTTTCTTCTCAAATTCGCGCGATCTTCGACATCCTCGCGTCGTAAGCCTCTCGCATCCGACTCAGCGATGTCAATTATCGCTATTTAGGCCGCCCTCGGGGCTTCTTTGAAAATATACTGATACTGGTAGGTTTAGGCACCTATAATTGTATTCATGGGGCCTACGCAATACGTGACCAAACTGTATATACAACCTGTACGTCATGGCTAAACAGGATCTCGTTGATGTCTTTTGTATGAGCCCATTTTCATTAAGAGCGTAATTCGTTTGCAAACCCTCTCCCATAATAAAGTTATTAATATTATAATATTTCGGGAGCGAAATTATACACGTCCGTACAACAAAGTGTTTATTTGAGAACCAAGTAACCTACGTACATTTAACAATAATTTGATCGTTTGTCTACCCACATATATTACAGTTTCAAGGCTTAACATGGACCGATAGAATTTACTTATTTATTTATAGAATATGGTCATGAAACAATTTGTAACCAAATATTATTGGACCCGCTACTCTTCTCGATTAAGGAGCCTCCTTAGTGCCTCCTTCAGTGCCCTTCATAGTAAATGTATCAACATACTAACCTCGTCGATATCTGTGGTACATCCCCTGTATTTCTCTAGGTAGTGTCGAAGGGAATAACAGTTCCCCAGGGCACTACTCACTTCGATTGGTTGTTTCATTTGGATTATATTGATTATAAATTTTCCCATAACATTTCCCTATGGGAAGTGACACGCTGTTGTGTTGTGGGAAGAAAGGCCCTGTAAGTGGACGGGAAGGGACATCCCAACGTGATCAACATTTCCCAACTCTGTATGTGACTGACGTCAGATTTTAATCAAACTTTAATGAGTTTACTCCCTCGGATTCTGGCATACAGTGACCAAAACTGCCTTGATTAGTACCTACGTGAATGTCAGCATCTTCCAAATATTTTCAGCTCATTGCTGTCGTTAAACATTGGCATTTATGTCATACTTACATTTCTAAGGTGTGTTACATACGACAGTTACTTAAATGACAGTATGAAAGCGTAAAAAATTATCGATTGAAGAAATTTGCGAGTTAGCTGTCTCTCGCGATTTTCACCCGCGCGTAGTTGGGATCTCTTTAAACATTTAACATTCCCGCGGGACTTTATTATTTATTTATCGTATTGCTCTTGAGTTCCTACTGATACTTAGGTTTTCAAATTTTAAATTTACATGTCGTCAAGTAGGTAATCAACTCTATTTTTTTTTCCAGTACAAAAAGTAGCCTACGTCACTCGCGAATAATGTGGCTGTGGCTCCCTATTAGTGAAAAAATGTATTAAAATCGGTTCAGTAGCTTTTGAGTATATCCATTACAAACAAACAAACCGACAAACAACAATTTTTTTCTTTTTATAATATTAAGTATAGATATATGTAGTTATCGCATACATATCGAAGGTGACAAATTACGACTATACTTTTACGTTACGCGACATGTTGTCTAATATAAATTGCGCATGCGAACAGTTGGTGACACGCTTCCTGGTACAAAATTGTTAGTGGAACACAATTGGCGCGAATCACATTCTTATTGGGTCGAAATAAAACCGCTAAGTGAAAAAAAATCGCGATATTTTGCGTAGGTAATTAGTAAGTGATTGCCCGGAGTCTCGTTGCGTGATACAATCTATCAAGTGATTTCATTTCATATCCAGACTCCTACTACCTAAATCGTAAACAACTCACGATTATACTTTTATTTACGATTATACGACACAAATTATTTTAAAATATCGCAGTAGTACATTTTTCTACTGTTTCTTTTACGACAAGACATTATTCTTAATATAACTAAATACCTAGCTTTTCTAAAAGACAAATTGTTTCTCCCGCACCGTCTACCGTTTTCGATATTTTTTTTGACGGTTGACTGGTAGATAAGGCTACTTTAGCTTTAAGTCTGCTAATGTACCTTTAGTGCATAAAGTTTTAATAAATAAATTAAATAAATAAAAATGTCTCTAAGAAAAAAAATATTTCGATAATTATTTTACTAATATCAAGTACTTGTCCAATCACATTTATTTATATCGCACACAAAATTTCAACCTTATTTAAAAATATATATATTCAGGAGCCAGTTAACAATAAAAATGCTACCCGGAAATGCTTTTAGAAATAAAACTATAAAAAGTCTAGCCATTAGATAGAGCACGCAGTGTATTACCCAGGGCTATACAGGTAGTTAGTACGCAGTTGGATATAGTGCAAATAAATTATATTTACTAGATACTGTCTGTGTATGACATTTATTGTTTGCCCTTATCTGTCCACAAGCGGCCTTGTGGTCTAGCGCTGTGACTGTTGGTTCCGTCAATATTTTGTTTAGTTGTATGCTTGTTGTAATTGCCCGGACTGAGATTGCGTGATACAATCAGAAATGAGGAGATCCCAAGGTCACCGACATAGCCCGAAGGATTGCCAGGCTAAAGTGGCAGTGAGTACATAGCTCGACGAACAATGGCCGATGGGGCAATAAAGTTCTCGACGTGCGACCACGTACCGGAAGACGCAGCGTGGGTTTACCACAAGGTGGACCGATGACCTGGTAAATATCGCAGGTACCAGCTTGATGCGGGAGGCACAGGACCGACCTTTGTGGAGATCTCTGGGAGAGGCCCATGCCCAGCAGTGGGCGTCTTTCGGTTGATATGATGTAACTTAAATCGTAATTGTCCATTCCGAATGTTTGGTCAGCTGTTGCTACAAGATCGTGATTGAGTTCTTCTTATCTGTTCACAGGCGGCCTTGTGGTCTAGCTGTTACTGTTAGTATTGGTTCAGTCAATATTTTGCTTAGTTGTATGCTTGTTGAACATTATGTTTGCAGAGATTCGTGACTATAACTTTTAGAGTAGTAAGTTAATAGGTAGTACGTTCAAACGAAATAAACAGAAGACTAGAAGACCTGAGTGGTTCAGTTGGTTAACATGCAGGTCACTACGCTGATGTCCCGGGTTCGATTCCCGGCCGAGAAGAAATTTAATTGATAAATTTTAATTTCCACCAAAAAAGCGGTATTTCACCCCGATACTCTTTTATATTTTACAATTGATTTTTTGTTGTTCTACTACATAATAGTTTTTCTACTTATTCGCGATTCTACACAATATAGATTACGTCCAACCTATTATCAAAAAAGTTATTGACTTAAGTAATGAAAGCACGAGTGAAAGTACTGTTTCTGCCGTTAAAACAACAAGGCAGACAGAAAAAACAACAATGATGTTGGCACTGTGACATGAGAGCTCAGGCTATCAATTTACTTGCTTTATGTATTAAGATATGAAAAGACGGGCCATCGGTCAACCTGCGGTTATCTGGTTGCCTCCAAGTCTGCGATATCAATATTAACTATTCATATTAAATACTTATATTAACATACTAGACTTGTAGGTTTGATTGATTGATTAATTAAAAAATGATTGTATCTGCGTTATTATTTCAATTTGCCAGCGCACGCACTTCCATGCGATATGAATCGGTTATAAAAATAACAAGAAAAGTGTTGGGGTAATTAGTCATTTATTACTATACTAGCTTTTGCTTGTGGTTCCACACTTGTTCTGAGCAAGGACGTTGGCTTAACTTCTGTGTGAACTGCACTCTCCGACGTTAAGGCAGATTTTTATCCTCATCATCTGGACACCTGGCATCCAACTAACACAAGTGCAACATGTGGAATGGCCTCCCTCTCTACGCTACAACTCTCAAAGGCGGGTATCGCATCTTTGCAGATGTTCTGGACAACGGTGACCATTTTTCCGTTGTACCACCAGGTGTACCGATCGTGTGCCTCCCAAGGTAATAAAAACTATGGAAAGGGATAGAAAGGTCACCTGTGCCAATACAATATCTAAACAAATCAAGAGGGAATCTGTAATATTGGAAATCTGTAGACATGAGTTTTCTGTAGAAAAGGAAATCATAGTCAAGAAAAGGTAGACATGTGACGAATTGACTGATACAATACAATGCTCTGATTTGGCGAGAAGGAAAGTCATTCTAAACCATGTGCAAAACGATCTATAAAATATGTAGAGACTCTTTACTCATCGAAAGAGTATTCATGTAAATTGCACACATTCTCTTTTGAGGAAAAAAACTAAATTACCTGCCAGCATCGAAGTAGCCAGGCGCCCGCGAGTCTGCCGCGGCCGCTTTTAAACTTGTTTACTTGTTATGCTTGACCTCGTGGCCATTGGGAAGGACTTTCATAACGCCTCACCCACATAAACCATCGACTGTGCTGTGTTATATGCATAATTGAATAAGTTATTCAATCACACTACTTGTTAGCTACAGTAGCTTTAGCGTTTGTCAAAGTGTTGTATTTTTTCTTTGTCTTTGTCAAATCTAAGTAATTTCAAAGAAGCCATCAGATACGGAATACAATCGGAATTGGGGTTAGCCCAATGTGGGTTACACCAATCCCTCTCAAGTTGGTTAGGGAACATGTCCGAGTATGGGATTAATGATTGTAGAGCGTTTTGCAAAACAAAAACATGGAAAACTCTGCAAACGGTTACTCATCAAAGGTCATTAAACAAATTGATATTACACGAACAATTGGCCGAATAAATGCCGCTATAAAACAGGCCTAATCCCCAGGTTTGCTAAAGGCGTGTAAACAACATATTATTTGTCATAGCCATATCGTCGCTTGCGCAACTGACCTTCTAGTTTCGACCCGCGCGGTTCATTCAATTACCGAGTTGATATCGGCTCGCGTCCCTACGAATGCCACAGTTAACGAAATATCTCTATAGGTACAAGTATTCTAGTGTTAATGAGATTCCTCGATTGAGGCAGTGGGTGTCGTGAAGGAATTGTTGGTCCATACCAACAATTGGTGTGACTTCGACGAGAATAGGTAAAATGATATGGCACTTTGACGATATGGTCGCCTGGTACATTTATCTCTACCAAGGTGTCTCTACTGGTAGGGATTTTATCAGTAAAGTACCTATAATTATGTGTAAATGGTTTCGGATGAAATATACAACAGTTTCTGTCATCTGTATTTAAGTAATACAATTTAAGCTTGATGTTACGGGCGTCCTATCCTTTATATGTGACCCGTGACCACTTATTATGTGACCCGTACCATCTGCGTCCCTCTAAAATGAGTATTAATAAAAAAGGACTTAAAATTGAGACTCAGTCCGAAATTATCCAAAACATTATTTCGGATTCCATGACGGATACGGAAATAAATTCTTGCGAAAGATATTGCTCATCGCCATTGAAAAGACAACGGAAAAACACCACTCAAATATTTTCCAAACTATTTAATCAATTTAGATGAAGGAAGAATACAAACAGCTGTCATTGCCACGCATCGGTCGTACCATAACCTCCACAACAATGTATCTGACACTGAGTTTTTGTTGTTTCAGGTAATCATCTACATACTGAAACAAAGATCCTTCTCATTCGGAGTATTTTTGGTTATTTGATGTACAGGTTGGTGTACCCATTGTCTCGTATCATCATACATGAACATTCCGTAGTCCATTGGATCTGAGCCTCCTCCACATTAGTTAGAGTTGAATATAGGAGATTTCCATTTAGGGTGAAAAAAATAGTATTCATATAAAAATAGAGTAGGTTGTTGGTATTTTTAGTATTTTAGATGTAGGTAATATATTTTGTTTCCTATTATGTTATGATAAGTGTCCGTGTCAACAATAAAATAGGATTTGTGTAAGTATATTATATTTAGGGCGGATTGCATCAAATTTTTAAACGCATTTAAGCTGATACTTAACCAAAATAGTTTATACTAAAAAACGGTAAACGCCATTCACGTGTTTATGAATTTGGTGCAAGCCGGGATTAAAAGGTACCTACGTTAATTTACAATATTAGGCAGTCGGTAAACATCATTGTCCTCAGGTTATAGTCATCGGCAAAAGAAAGAAATAGGAAATCTTCAGCGTTATAGATTCCGTAGCAACAAGTCTATGCCTTATGTAGTAGAAATAATAAAGAGCAATAATTGTTAAGGAAAATTAGCAAGTCTGCAATATTCAATGTCGACTAGTGGACCAATATCTTACCAGTATTTACTTACAAGGTCAACAAATCGGTTTACATTCCGCGATTACAATCATGTAAATGACTAGCTGACCCGGCGCGACTTCGTTCGCGTGGTATCCTATTCCTGCTCTACTCTATCTACCCCTACCATACACCAAACCTGCACCTCTTTTTAAAAGGGGAGATCTTCGAAAGATACCACGTCACCCGGGGGAATGACGTGAACATGTGGGACTGTCCGAAAATGGTCCCTACCCACTATAACCCATCTGTGTATCCACAGTCACTTTTTATTGGGACACCACAGGACCTCATAGATAGTTTGTACTGTGACACCTACAAAAATGGGTTATAAATCCAAAAAAAAAAGAAACAGCTAAATAGGTGCAGCCGCTCTGAAATGTTGTGCCAACATTTTGATATGTTGGGTTAAATTGCATTTTCCTAGGGATCTCTAATTTTTTGAAGATAAAATAAAGCCTATATTAAAAATAATCATTTCGGCGTTAATTATTATTATTATTATTATTATTATTATTTAACTGTTTATTGTACACAATAATTATATATTAATGCCTATATTACTCGCTGATAATGTAGCTTACTAGGTGAAAGATTTTTTAAAATGGGTTTTAGTAGTTTTTGCGTTCATTTCATTTCATTACGAATAAAAATACTTGAAATCTTATCTCTTTTTGGTAATATTAGTATAGATTGCAATTTGTTAAGCCCATTTATTTCTATTCTAATCCACTACTGAGTATTTGACACCCACGCAAAATATTTTTTCTGTTATAATTTTTTGTCTACATAGTGTACACAAGGAAGGTGCCTATTTCGCCATTGACGTCCGATTGTGTAGAGATGGATGTGGTAATGGAATGAAATGGAAAATTCAAAACAACTCAGCATTCTTGACTTCGCATACTTACATGATCAAAAAAGCAGATAAAAGATAACCAAGACCAGGTTTCCCTATAAATTATTGGGTATCAAAGTAGGTATCACCAAAATAATCAAAGTGTCTATCATGCTTAAAAATGTCAAGATATAACCCATTGAAATTGTTGTACTGACTCATAAAATTTACACAAAGGTAATTTAAGTGCAGGGAAGTAACCTAGCCGACAGAAAAGTCGGACAACCCTCGACCAAGTTTACAAATACTCAAATATTTTCTGAACTACTGGACCGATTTCAATGAAACAAAGCTAAGAACCATCTCGATTAAACTGGCTTACAAATAAAGAAAACCGCATCCTAACCAGTCCATCCATTAGGGAGCTACGATGCCACAGACAGACACATAGATCGACAGAGCCACTGATAGACACGTCAAACTTAAACACACATTTCTCAAGTTCACCTATCAAATGGACCACTTAATGCGGTAGTGCATCCGGCAACCTTCACATTGACTATCATGATACCGACTTACGATGCCGCACGTAATTATTCCCAAAGTCAACTGCAACCTCGCACTTAACGCTTGCAAACAGCTGGCGTGGGTTCGTCTGAGGTCATATTGCAACTATAGGATTTCCAACTCTATCTCCCTTGTTATAAGGCTCACACATATGACTTTGTTCGATGCGAAAATTTGGACCATGCATTTGTTACATAACGGACTCCGGATGTGATATTGGAGTGATACTTGTCTAGTTAACCTTTAGCATGGCATTGTGTAATATCTCTCAATAGTATCTCTTATAACAGCATAATCCAGGGTAGGCGGACAATGTGTTTGGCATTGGCCTTTTCTGTACAAAAGCGCACACACAGTACGCTGACATAGTTTTGTTGAAGATAAATAAGGAAAGAGATGTAAATTCTGTTATCTCTGTGACGATATTTTAAATTGGTATACCTATTACAATATGATAAATATACACATAATTAAATAGTATCAATATTGTTTGCAATCATTGCAACAAATTCGACATTTTGGGATTCAACATTCAGCAAATGCAACTTTTTGGGAAAAGATAATTAAATTTTTTGGTAAATTAAACATTTCAAGAATGCAACTGTCTGGTCTTAACTAAAAGAAGAACACGAACAACAATTGAAGAATTACTGTTGTCCCTACTACTCCTTACGCCTGTGCTGTTGTCCTCAATTTTATTATATTAAATTAAATAATAATAATAAATATAGTTTTTATTTTCTTTACATAACTGCAACATGTGATACAATAATGAACATCATTTAATAAGTATTGTAATTACAGACCATGAGAGAACTTACGTCTGAAGTAGGTTTGTAAAACAAACCTGTAACACAGATCACCAGGTCTTCAGGTCAGGCCATATTGGCAATGTATCATCAAGTACCTCTATTCATTAGTTTTTACTCCGTGATATATCCTATATTAGCAAACACCGGTCCAAAGTCAGTAAGTAACTCGATCCATAGAAAGGTTAATACAAAATTGACAATGGGACTGCAACTTTAACTATGACTCATAACATTGCGTTGTTTGTACTGTAGGTATTAGTGAGTATGAAGCACGCTATAATATCATGGATCATTCGTGACAAAGACTTCTTTCATATTTACAAAAGGCTGTTGTTCCCCGCCATTCATATCAATTAATTCGAGATCAACAGCGCACGACGCAGGCCGATAAACTAATATGGCCGTCGATTTAGTAGTCGAAAGTTTTCCTTGTATGTTACTTCTGCATAATTCAAAAGATACAAATTAAGGCTGCAGGCTAACAATATCGGCCAAAGAGATTACTAAGTAAGTATGGTCTTAAGGAAAAAGAAAATTGTTCGTGTCATGTCCATGGGCATGAGGTATCAGTCTTTTAAACAACCAAAAATATTCTTATTTCTCTTATTTTTAAAGTATTCTACGTGTACAATTAAAGAAATCGTGGTAGTAACATCCTAATTAGCTATGTGTATGCGGCGAATAGGTAAACGTAAAGACAGTATATTTACGGCGTAGGTTTACAACGGTTTACAAAAAAAAGGGTAGGTAGGTGTAAAGTAGGTGTAGGGTAGGTGTAAGATAGGTGTAGGGTAGGCGTAGGGTAGGTGTAGGGGTAGAGTAGGGTAGGGTAGGGGTAGGACGCCACGTAAACGAATACGAACACATAATCTTGGCGTTAATGTCCCGGTTGTGCTCTCGAGCACGGGGGCCCGGGGTCCGCCTTGACCATGGTCCAGGATTTGGCGATCAGATAATTACAGTGGAGCGACTACAATAAAATTCTAGTATTATATTTTATTAAATTTTTGTCTGACCGTTTGTACACGCTAATCTCCGGAACTACTGGACGGATTTGAATGAAACTTTTTGTAGCTTTTAAGCCTGGGCAACATATAGGGTATAATTGATTAAGTAAACTGCAACACCTGATGTAGAACCACAATAAACCAGCTAAACATAAGAAATATGAAAATGGCGCCAAATGGATTTCGCTGGGCTTTTCACAGTTTAGTAGTTTGGGGTCCAACTTAAAATCTAGACCATATTTCATTAATTCGGTGGAGTAGAACCAGAGAGGTCATTTAAAATAGTCGCTCGGGAAAAAGATAAACTACCCTCAAATCGATTTCCACACAGACAAAGTCGCGGACAAAAGCTAGTATTTAATACAGCAAACTCTTGAATGGTTCAAACCAGAAATATATCGCTCCATGAAAATACGTACCTACTTGCAAATTATCTTGTAATGGCAACCATTAGTCACAAAACTATGCATTTTTAGTTACCGGTTACCATTTTCCTTGATCGTTTCGCACCTGATGGCGTAAGCGCATTCTAATTGGCAGGCGGCAACAGATGGTAACGAGTTGTGAGTCAGTGGAATACTTACGGGGCTCGACAGAATCCAGGTGACTTAGATAAAGCTACAAAGCGTAAGTCCACCTTTGTATAGACATTCCTTTAGCTGATTAACTGAAAAAATCTTAATGCCTATGGTCTAAGTGATTGTCTGATTCGCTGATAAATAAAAATAGTTTATTTTTTTTTAATTATAAGATAAATATTATTTAATAGAATGATATTAAAATAAGTTTTTGATGAAATATTTTATTATTTATTGTCAATAGTAAATAATTTACCTAATCAATTTTGCCACAAATTAAAGTTTTCGTGAAGGGCGTTGAAGCACGGAAAACGAAAATATGGTGTTGATTAAAATTGAAATCTATAACTTTTTTAATATTAGTTTATAATTGTTAGATTGTTGTACATTGTTCTACATCGAATTGCACACGAAATAAACAGCACAGGTGCGCATGGTAGCGGTCAGTGTGTGCTAAATTAGGCTTTAATTGACCGTGTCTATGTTCTACGTGTCTATGTGTCTTAGAATATTGGTATAGGATAGTTCTCAATGTGGTGTTTGTTATTAAGAACGGTGGGTTGGTTTTCTTGTGTTTGTTAGTTTCATTTATTAGAAATGTATATATGTTGCCGTAAGATTGTCAAAATTACACAACAATTCCAGAAACGGTTTTTTCTGAAATATATATATATGTACCTAAGTAATTTATATTTTATGGCAGTAGTGAATGGAAGCGATAGAAAGGGAAGACCGAGACGTATAAACCGTTATCAAATCGAAGATATTGTAAAGGAAGGTCAGGTCAAGAGTATTCTGAAGCTATGAGCACGAATGAAAAGGTTGATGATTGTGGATGTAGCGAGAAGTTTGACAGGACCGTAGCAAGTGGAACAATGTGAATTCTGTCTTCCCTGGAACTTCCAACTGTGTGAATGAATGCAACCGTGTTAGTCATATCTGTTAACGATACCAATTATCAGTAAAAGAGATCACCTTTGCAGAAACATCCTATGTATAATAATTGCAATTACAATAGCGCTACTACAGTTACCACTTTCCATCATGAGAGCCGTCTACTCGTTTGTCACCTAAGGTTATATAAAAATAAACCTCAAGACACAAAAACTGGATATAGACATTGTAGTAAGTAACAGAACAGACATTGACTTTGCGTTCAAATTCAGCTTCCGTAATCCGAATCACCTTTCGTTGCCATTTGGCCTACATTTAAATTTGGTCTGCTAGCCAGCCCAGTGACGTCAATGCCACCTAAAATACCACCAGATGAAACCAAAAGGGTGTCTAATCGCACTAAGCGTTCCGGTTTCTATGCGCGTTCCGAAAACTTGCTAATTACCTGTTGACGTCTCCACAAAGTGGGACATGAGGTTGATGGACTGTCACAGCATAGTACTACATGCGCGTGCGACTGTTTCTATGTTTAAACTGCGTTTCTGAGTCATATGAGAGCTTTTCCTCGCTTTATTTCCGTCTGCGCGAAGTCTCATTCATTATTTTTTGGTGGCGTGCGCTCGTGGGTGAGCGTTAGCGCGGTGGGTTGGGTATTACTGTTGTATATTGTAGCTATACCTGCAAATTCAGATTAAATCTGGTCAGGTTCCTCTGGTAGCAGGATCACGGAGCTCAGATGGTAGTCGCTCCATTGTAATTTCCTGATCGCCAAATCCTGGAGCATGGTTAAGGCGAAACCCGGGCTCTCGTGATCGAGTGCACAACCGGGACATTAACGCCAAGATGATGATGATGATATTGTAGCTATATTATTTAGTGAGGTTGTCTATGAATTGTTTCATACTTACATCCTTAACCTATAATCATCTGACTTCAAGTGTCACCCCACAGGGCAAGTAGAGAGAAACAGATACTAACGAACGTCACATAACAAGCTACGAGTATGATCCAATTAACACCTCTTTTGCTTTAACTCTTTTTCTCTTTTGTGGAATATATGTGATTTAAGTAATTGATTTAGATTTGAGGGATAATAAACATAAAAAGGTACACTTGAATTTTTTATTAATTAAAATATGTATTTAAATAGATAAAACATATTTAATAAAGATTTTTTATCGCATTATCACGACTGACAGCATATTTTCAGCTTAAATAATATAACGCATTCGATTCTCTGTGTCAAGAATACATGTGAAAACGAGACGGACAAACATAAATTGTAATGGATCACTTCAATTTCTGGCCGGCTGGGATCCGTCGGGCGGGATCGCGGGACCCTCTACAGGCCTGTATTGTGACCACTGAATATACTTACAACTAGATAATGTTATATTAGATGTTCCTTTTTTAGCTTTTTTTAAGATTATAAGCACCTTAGTGTTCTTTATTAATAAAATTAACATTGAAAGAGGAAGAAGAGAAAAAAGAAAAAAAGAACCATAAAAAGCACTATACATACGCATTAAAAATTAAAAACGACGTTCCTTTAGTTTGGATGCACTTACAGATTTTCAAAGATACAAAGAACGTGCAAGGAAAAGTGATGCGAACTAGCGGAAAAAACCTTGCGTGGCATCTGGCTTTACAACTACGCTATATAGTCATTCAAATAGTTAGCTGACCACCTGACGATATGTTAAAATGATCTATGGTTTGATAATTAGTTGCATGACTGTACCTACAGTAGGTGTATCTATACATAGTATAAAACAAAGTCGCTTCCTGCCGTCCGCGTCTGTCCCAATGTATCTATGTATAGATTTTTAAACTACACAACAGATTTTAATGCTGTTTTCAACAATAGATTGAGTTATTCAAGAGGAAGGTTTATAATCAAGAAAAAAGAGGGTAGGTTTGCATAAAATAGCTTTACGCGAACGAAGTCGCGTCGGGTCTACTAGTTTTTAATAAAGAAAAGGCATCGTAACAATAAAATTCAGCATTAGCGTGGTAATAAGGACCCGCATGCAGTAAAATTTATTCCGGGTCAACGACCTCGAACGCGATTGGCTGCCTCAGTGGCTCCCCACGTGGTAAAATGGCCGCAATATTATCAGCTGTTCGACAAATACCGTGTTATTTAATGGCTATTATTAAGTAAAATCGTGTTGTAACCCGTGACCTGGTTTGTATAATGGCGGCATTTTGCGGTTACAAACATTATTCAAGTTCCTTTGTTTGTTGGTATTGAAAAGAATTATTGTGGTCCCTCGAATTGGTAAGGTGACGTGTTGGTTAACCATGTATTGTTCTGGGTTTAGTGCAGATAAAATGGTTGACGTGAAATGTCTGAAAACAATCTGAAAGAAATCACACTGAAACATGATGAGTACCAAGTCAAAAAAACTGGACCGTAACGGAAAGGTTTATATCGTCTTACTTTAATAACTGCAAAAGTATTACTTAGTCTTAGAAACATGAATCTACTGTCATTGTGTAGCGTATATAATCAGCTCGCTATATTGACATTGTTTACGTCGAGGGCGGGTGGGACGGCGGGGGAGTGGCACTGCAATGAATGAACCAAACTATCTACGGAACGCTATTGTCGGAAAGAGAGGGCCATGGGTCACACGTGGGTACCCAATGACAGTTTCGAGAGCGTCTCAAAGCTGCCAAGGTAGACGTTTCACGTTAAAACCAACGGCCGTGTGTTCCGACACAACCCCATTCAATTTTTTATTTATTGGTGAGCCGTATTTCGTAACTGTCGCGCGGATCAGCTTTGTTTCATGTTTCGTATACCTAATTGGTCGTGTAGTGATCCGTAGAGTACGTAATAGTAGGTTATACACCATTAGCGGCTTATTGGATCTTGAGCGATGCAAAGTAATTATCTAGAGTGCTTCCGAGTGAAGCGAGGGGATCAAACTGTCCAAGACTTAAGAAGTTCGCAAGGCGCATAAAGAAACCCTTCATAGTTTTATTGGAGAATAGTGCCCGATTTTACCATCACTCCCTAAGGTTTAGGGGACCCTTACATAACTTTAAGCGTCGATTGTTCATGAAAAATCGGTCACTTAAAAGTGTTAAGAGTCCCATAAAACTTTGGATGTGATGGTGACAACTGGCATATATTTTTCTGCAGTGATCGATTACGTACGTACTAATTTCTTGTATGTGTCTCTAGATAGCCGTTTTTACCTCTAGACAAATCAAAATAAAAGAATATGAATACTATCTACTTATGAAGCCCTTGTCAGGCCCTAAAATATATGATTAAAATAATGACACAGCGACAGACAGTGATGTGATCCGATGGTGCTACGGCATGTAATTTCACTAATTCCATTCAATTGTGCGGTTGATGCCCCGAATGTCACATCCTGGGGACAGATGGACAGACTTTCTCAACCTTTGTCTAGTCGTAGAGTTCTATAACAGAAGTTCAGGGAATCAGAGTTGGAAAATAAATTATTATTTATTTTGCGTTGAGTAAAGATATTTCAATATAAAAAGACAAAAGTAGAGCACGATAACGATAGATAAAATACTTCAATCGTTACCACCACATCCACAGAAATATAAATAAATTGATTTATTGAAATAAATATAGATTCGTCTTTACATTTCTGTGGAAATACCTACATTAATGCTGCACAAAATCTAGGCGATGCTAAAGTTAGCGCCTTAAGAGATTCCTAAGCATTTAGGCGTTACAAAATCGGTGTCGTATAGTTAGCGAATTTAGTTTTCACTTATGGCTTTCTTGTTAGTAACTGTATTTTTGTGATGATGTGTTAAGTTGATGATGGTTGGAATTTGCCGCTTCATGAATCCGGACCAAATATTATTTTTTAAAGAAATACCTGACTTTACGAAAATGATTAAATGAGAAGCATGACCCGATCTAGAAGAGGCCTGTAGACTTCGGAGTTTGGCGTGATTTACTATGAAATGTGTAGATGGGTAAATGTGCTACGATATAAAAAAAAATGTAGATAGCCCGTTAATTTGAGTATGACATACTTCTGCAGAGATAGGTATTAGGAGCTCAATTAGATAACAATTACCTAGTTACATAGGTATTTACAAATAATAAATATTTTTTTAAAAGTTAGACTAGCCATCTCATCTGGTGTAGATTATAGTTTGCGTGTTTTAACGCTTTAAACATACATATTACCCCTAGAATCCTAGATTGAATATGAGATAATTGTGTTTCGGTAATAGAAGCAGTTTGAACAATTTAACATATCATGAAACTTGGGTTTAATAAAGTTTTTTCATGTTATACGGCAGACAAAAAGGCAAGTGGGCCACCTGATGGAAAGTGGTCACCACTATATGTATTTACCAATTGTGGAATGGGCTCCTTACCTGTGGTAGGTTTTCCCAAGAAATTACAGCATGCAGCATGAAGAATGAAGTGGAAATTATTCCATAGTGTGGCAACATACGAGTATTAGAGGCCTACAGAAAATGTAGTGAGTATCTATTTGTGAGACCATATTGCCCCTACAGAGCATAGGCCCGTGAACTGCAGATGGCCCAAAAGATATCGGATCGGCGAGTTCATCGAACCCCTTTGAAGTATTCCCGCTTCGGTGACACCTAATACTGTTGTCAGTTTTAATTACTCTCATTTGGCTCGCAAAAAATCACTCTTCATTTTTAGTTGCAAACGGACAGACAGCTTGACGCGCCGAGTTCGCCGACCCTACACCAAACTATGATTAATTGTCGGCTTTTTAATGGTCTGAACGCGAACGTGACATCAGTTTAACTATTCGGTCCTCCATTGTTTCCTTTTATAAGTACTCTCTGTACGCTATACGAAGAGTCGCCAGAATTTAATTGTATCTATCTATTGGCAAGCTTGCGTGTTTGTAGGCGACACGTCGAATCGGGGGCAACGGAAAAGTACGAGCGAATACAGCTGTGTTTTCGTCAGACTGCTTGTCGCCGGTGATAAGGTCGTCGACCCAAACGCTTTAACGGTAATCCTGCTATTCAATTTTTTATTACATGTCTCCCATTCATTTGTTACTATCAATCAAATATGATCTTCGTCTCACTATTTGTAATTGGGTTCAGTTGCTATGCAAGATGACCTAACGTTTTTTTTGCGACAATACCGGTCTGTTTAATTTTAGATTTGATGCTTACTTTATGCTTATGTTAAAGTATTAAGTACCGTTCATTGAGCCGTGTCAAGATTTAAGATAAGTATGTTACTACCCATTGTCGGGTGAGGTACCATAAATCATAAATGCTTTAAATTACTTGTACAACATTACATTATATCCTGGAGGGAGACTTATCTATTAGCTACGTAAAACAGCAGCAACTTCTGTTGAGTATTTTCAATCCTGCGATCGAATCCGGTGCAGCAGTGGATTGACGATGATGACATTCATACAAGAGTACCTACTTACTAATATCAATTCGTCATTCGCAGGTAAGCTTAGGCAGTATTTTACATCCAGTATCTGAATCAGATGTGTTGATGACGCCGGGTCTAATCCCACTTACGTATATGTCTTATCTGGTTCAGAGTTTAAGAATGACATAGGCCTCTCAAGATGCTGATTCAGTATCTTCATCACAATGTATTTCGTTCACCACTGTATTGATAAGCTTCCTATTTGGCTTAAAATATACACAATTTAAATAAATGTTCTTGTTTGCGCTCTTGGCTCGATATTTTTTTGTGATACGAACTTTGCTTGTGGCTTTTTGTTATGACGTTTGTCACAAGTAATGGCTGCGCTGTCCCCGTTGGCTCGTAAACACTCGTGACCCATATCTGGTTTCAGTTCTGGGAATATCGGGTGTCGGTTCGGAGAATGCAACCGTTGTTTCGGGTACTTACCTTCTACTACCGAACGTAGTATTTTGAATATTGTCACGCGCCACTTGTAAAGCTGGCGTTGTGTGTACAAGAGTGGGTATTCTATAGAGCCAATCTTAATATGCTTTGTTAATTAAAGTAGTTATAAAGAAACGTTTATGTTAGTAAGTCCGTGTATGGGAAATTACTCGTGATTATTTCAGAAATTCATCGTTTGCGAATGTTTGACATAAAAAATGTAGAGTAATATTTTTTATATAATTGTCATTAAAAAATTCAGTGTCTCGAATTCTATATGAATGCAGAAAAAGAGAAAAAATTACCATAATAATAAAGTAAACACTTGTATGATTTAGAGAGGTAGACCTTTTATTATCTTGGCAGGCAAGCCAATGAACACTTTTCCGCAAGCATATGCCATACATGTTTGCAATATTATACCTATCAATATCACTGCGTCGACATCGTGCCCCTGCCCTTTGACATTTGCCAATGCCACCCTCGCCTCAGGCGCCCGCCAAGGCCTAAGATAAAATATCTACAAGAGCGTACAATGCATTATACCACTCTATGATTCATATTGAATTAAGTCCCTGTGCAGGATATTAGATCCGGGGCGTTCTTCTTTCTTAACATTTTGAGACTTGGACATTTTGCGACTAAAGGTCCCTCCCTTCCTTTCTTACCGCAAGAATATCGATTAGCATTCAACTACTGTACATAACTGAGAAAAAAGTCATTCGTACATGGCCGCAGTGGGATTCAAACCCGGTGCTCTGGCTTACGAGTCAAATACCTTAGCCACTCGGCCACCGACGCTCTTAAACACTCTCTCTTAACATTGCAATTTCTCTATTATAATTAATTTCACATAATATTGTATCTATATAACCTTTCAAAAGTAATTCTCTAAATGATAATGAAAACCGCATCCAAATCCGTTTGGTTTAGGACGATTTAGCAGATATACAGACAGACGTGAAAAGTGACTTTAAACTAGTATGGTTAGTATATGGTTAGGGGATAAAGTATGTAATAATTATAAATAAAATAAACGAATCATCTTTATCATCTAATAATCTTCTATAGGTGGTTTTGGATTCCCCCTCACTGACCCGTTTAGCATGCTTACCAAATATCTATATCCTCAACTCCGCTATGGCAAACAGGCGCATGCGTCGTCATCTGCCCAAGGTGAAATTTCATACTACACAGCTTTCCTTTGTTCGACTTTCTGTGAGATTTTTGTTTAATAACGTGAGCTTCTGCAGCCATTTGCATACTGGCTGGCGGACTTGCTATTTTGAGGTATCAGTTTCTCTTCGGTGTCTGTTTCTCTTTGTGTCTATTATTAAAGTATATATTTAGGTTTATGCTTATTTGGAATGGGGTTATAATTAATATAAGTCAACGATGGTTTTTTAGCGAAGAACAAATTTCTAAAAATGATCTCACTAAGGAGAGTTACAGTAGTGTCGACTAATTTTGATAAACGATAAGTAAGATATGTCAGTAACCAGTTTTTACAATTTCAGTAGATAAAAAACAGTTGCAATTGCCTATTTACGGTAAAAGTAATATGGTTTTTAAAGAAAATTTTATTTTAGGACGTGGTTAAAATCTAACTTCTGTAAGGTACTCCTCCTAAGGTACTTCTGTTGTCAGCTCACAAATATTGATCGTGGTATATCACAAATGGTAATTAGACCTTAATCGAATCACTGGCCCAAGAAGGTTTGGATTTCGTGCGACTAATTACCTAAATTGCTTTCAATTACTACATAACTACTCGAATGGATGGACATCTTAACGGAAAATAGAGTGATATTTATTTATTTATTTAACAATTTATTGTACACAAGAAAATTGAAGAGATAGTACAAATCAGATATTAGACAACAGGCACTACTTATCTCTAAGAAGAAATCCCTTCTAGCAGGCTTACAAAAAGAGAGATATGATAAATATATGCAGATACGACGCACAATAATTATAGACTATAAATAAATATATAATATTCTATACATACTAATAGGTATATATGAATAAAATAAACATATACTATATTAATACATAAAATATATTAAAGCATTGGCACACTGTGAAAGATAGTGATCCTTTACACTCTTTTTAAAGAAGTGGATAGATTGACTGTCACGCACTTCGTGCGAAAGAGAAATCTACAGCCTTGCTGCATGAACAGTGAAGGAATAGGAAAGGAAGACAAAATGGTGAGCAGGAATTGCTAGCGATCTAATGCTAGAACGACAAGGCTTATCTTGTAGACGGCCAAAGTGAAACCGTTCACGGAGGTATGAGGGAGCGGGAGATGGATACAGGACTTTATAGAGGGTGGATAGGATGTGAGCATTCCTGCGTAGGCGGATTGGGAGCCATTTGAGCTGTGTTCGGTCACTTGAAATATGGTTATAATTCATTCATTCATTAAAACATACCTACATAACACCACACCTTTTTCCCGTTGGGAAGAACAGTACCATATTGTTCCACTTGCTTCATTCATTGTTCACTTGGAAATTATGGATCTATATACCTATTTGCAAGAGGAAATTTACACATTCATTTCTAATTTTCTATAATTGTCTTGGCAATAGGTAGGTACCGATTTTCCTTATAATGTGATCTGCCAAACGATAATTAGCCAAGTCTGGCACATTAAGACATTCTCTTAACATGCCGATGCTAATGATGCGAGTCATTCAATCGAAAATCTCGACTATCCCCATTGTACAGGTAGAACTACTACAACTAATACAAAGGCATACGCAGAAATATTTAAGTATTGAAAACTCAGCTCCTTCCTAAAGGACGAATAACAACGAAAGTCATAAAGCCCTTCCTCTCCCCTCAGCTCTCCCCCCCCTCGCATCCTACTTGTTTTTCACAAGTAATATGATAGTTACAGAGAAGGTTGTAATTAGTAGAATTACAGCCACAGCCAATAACAGTCCACTGCAGGACTTAGGGCCTCTCAGACGAAAGGGGAGGTCATTGCCATAATCTCCACGCTTGGCAGGCGGGTTGGAGATCGCCGTGTTATAAATATATATATAAAACTGATATATAAATCTTTTGCCTCTAAACACTGCCGAGTGTAAGAGGTTAGTGCTATTCTACTCTGCCGGACACCACACGGCCACAAATTAGAGCATTCTGAAATAATTGAGAGATTTTCACCAATTCATAGTAAAAGTAATTACTAAAAGTACCTGTCTACACAAAAATATAATCTACATCGTAGAGCGTAGATAAGCTCCGTGACGCTCATGCACATGATCCAAAATAAATAACATGTGTTGCAAAATAATCCGCTAATCTTCAAATGTGACAGAATCGGCTGCAAACAGAATATGAATTACGCATTTCCTTCGGACGCGTCGAGCTGTGAAATATTTGGCTTGGCTATATTTAGGTCTTAGTCACCACTGCTACTTATTTTCTAAGCAGCTTATGCCGAGGCATCGGTAAAAAGTAGCTTGTGCCCTGTTTCAGGGCCATGGTCATGGTCTCTAAATCTTTATGAGAATTTTTTGCATTATTGTCGGAAACAATTTCCAAAAAAATTGATCTCGATATGTCCAGAGATTCACATTTACTTACAGTTTCGTTTGATCAAAGAAACTTCGTCGTGCATTGGTAAAAACAACGAAATACTGTGAGAGAAAATCTGCAAATTCGTTAATTCCTAAAGGTCGTTTGTGGGATATTATAAGAAACAATATCGAACACATCACATCAATGAAGTCAATCTAAAGCTTAATTGTTTAAGTATGTGGTATTTCAATGTTCTGCAGTTATATTCGCAGATCAAAGAATGCCGATTATAATACCGATAGATAAAACCTGCCGTATAAGGCCATGCTTGTGATAATGGGTCCCGGGAATCGGAGCTGCCAAGAATTCTCTGAGTATTGAATTGAATGGTCTTCCGGAGTTTTGCTAAGTACGAGTACCAGCACATTTATTTATCGTGATACCAACGCGGAAATGTAAGGAAAATCACGGCGGCAGTTGCTGTTCGTGGTTGGAATGCTTGATGCATTGATTGATACTGCTGGTGGGCAAACAAATGATTAGTTAGATGACAATAAATAGAGTAAAATAGAAGTAAATCACACTTGTTTTGTAACAAGAGAATTCGTTTCAAAGCGATAATCTCAGAAACTCGATTTTCATGCGGGGGATCGGTTTAGAAGAAATACTTGAAAAAGCTGTCGCAATGTAAAAAGATGAATAAACCAGAAAATGACGTCTCTCGAAATTAATTGACCTACTGATAAGATAATTATTCCAGAAAAAGACGTGGAACGAACATGGCGTTCCTGTAAAATGACTTTTTAAGAAAATGAACTGCCTCGCCAAACTGGATTTCAAACAACTTATACAACAGTTCTTGAATAAAGCTTATATTCGTCCGCTCGTGCAGTGTCCAGACAGATAGTTTGATATGGTGTATTGTGAACGCTTCAATTCGTATGGGTTACGTTAGTATTGTGCAAAAGCGCCGATTAGCCCTGCGAAACCAGCTTCAAACAACATGTCGGGACAGACAACAGTGTCGACATATCAAATTGAAATGTCCAGAAAGATCTTAATCGGCCCAATTCAACCATTGAATCACTGAATGAAGTCGGTTTGCGAATTTTAAATATCTTAACCTAAAATTCTCTGAAATAATATGTCGAGGAACTATGTAACTTGTATGTATATTTAAAAATGCAATGAAGATAAAATTTTGACACAAAATCATCTTATCCATAACAAATGATAAGAGTGAATTCCGTGTCGCCTGAATTCCCATACCATTACGAATTAATATTGTTGAGGCTACCCGGTTATGTGAAACTCGTCTAAAATATACCGAAAACCCGGCGTAGCTGTCAAAAGTTACTGATGAGGGTCTTATCACAAATTCGGTTTCTTGCAACACTTCATTATTATACTGCCATGCGATTGAGTCCAAGATACGTGGGATGGCGGTGTAGATAATATATTAAGTTAAGTAAATTAAGTAACGAGAAGAACAGAAATCCAATTTGCATGGAAATAGATTGATCGTTTTTGTCATGGAAAAGACTGGTATTAGAAGTTTGAACAATAATTTAGGTATTTATTCAATTTAGAACTAATATCTACGCGTCCTAGACTAGTAAATGTTGATGGCAGGAGTGTAACCTGTAACCCCATTAGTTGTAACCGTTTACATTTATTTACTACCTATTGAATATCACGGAAGTATATAATATAAGCGAACAATACTGCGCTTATAAAGCAATGGATTTATCTTTATGGCTGTTTTATATTTCCTAGGCAATTCCCGCCTCTAATAAAATGATAAATTGATTTCTGCGTTAAACGCTGTGAACTGGCAGTTTTTTGTTGTAATTGGCTTACCCTCAAATGGAGATATCTTAAAATTTCTACTGGCTCTACTAGTCCCACTTCAAACATACCTTCCTTGAACAAAAATTCAAATATGGGCTGCTCATAGGAAGCAAAGTTCAATACAGTTATTTCTTCGTTAACATACAAGTAATGTTATGTAGCTAGTTGATACATGGTAAGAATTAAATGCCAATTTATTCTTACCATTCCGTCTAACGTAAATACATACTACCTATTACTGACTAACGTAAATATAGCAAAACATATTTGGGTTGTTTGTCCTTCTTTTGCCATTGATTCCCAACTCGAGACCTCCCCATCTCAGCACCCATGAATCTGATAATCTCACAAAGAAAATAGGTACAGTAATTTCTTCTTACAAGCTATTATTTAATTTAACCTGTCCTGTCCCGTTGTGTTCGTTCTAAAATCTTGCAAATTAAATTTGACCCATTTCTCGGTTTCTGATTGAGCTGAAATGCAACCGTTAGGTTCAAACAATATACAGCCTTCCTCATTTTTAAGTCCCCATAAATTAAACTAAGCACCGATCTTTTGTTCAAACAATACATTGTTTACGGAGATTACTTAGATACAAAATCATCCACTTTAAAGACACGTTGACGTCACACATTATCAGTAAACAAAATGTTTGCTAATTCCTGACGCCATTGCTTCACGACTGATAATTAGCACCGACTTTATGAGAATCTGGCGCCATGATGTTGTAATTTGCAGAAACTTGGCATAAATATGTATATGCATTGTTGAAAATATTAAATAATAATAATATTTCATTTACAACGTTTATTTAGCACAAATTGTGTACCTATGGATTAAAATTGAAATATTTTGTATTTTAAGAAACGTATGGGTAGCTTACATAGATTAGATAAATGTATGACTGTATGGCTCACTACAGACACACTACTTATTAATGGAATTTAAAAATACATAAATCATGGTTCATACATTTTTGGTAGAAAAAGATAAAAGAGCAGGCCAAAAAAAAATTATAATGTTCAGATAAAGCATGCAATTCAATGGCGCCAAACCTGTACCACTAGTAATTTACCACTAGGTAATTTTTTTCATATATTCTGAAAAGGCTTAAATAAATATATTCAAATCATCATAATACTCAACAATATCTTCACAGATCTGATGGTAGTTTTTGTATGTTTAAAGTTATTAGCTTTAACTCTTAGGCCGGAACTCCATTGGCGCGGTGCAGTGCACTGCGCGGCGCGCCGCGCGGTGCCACGTCACGGTGACAACCAAAGAAACGGTGGTGTTATTCTGGTTTTTCAAATTAGGCAAGGTTCGCACGAGGGTTTTTAAGTTAGGCAACGTTTGCACGAGGCCTTTTCGATGCTTTTACGCGCGTTATTTGAAATGACTCGCATTATTATTGACCATATGTCTTCTCGACTGTGTGTTCACACCCAGGCGTAAAAAGTAAATAGATATTTTTTAAATCTGCCGACTCAAATGCAACCAAGAGAAACGTACGAAAAGGATATCATTCATTAAAACACTGAAAGTAGATTAAAACACTTTCACTGCCGGCTCGAAAAATATTATGCGATTTTCAGATACAGCATACAGTTTCTATAATTTTTTACTATGGTGCCAAACCTGTACGCCCACCACCACCACTATGTAAAGAAATTGAACCACCTCGATTGGTCTTCCTCGAATACTATGATAACTTTTCCTTTTTACCCGACTACGAGGAAGCCAAGAAAGGCAGCTTTTTTTTTTATTATCAATAGGTTTGCATTTGACCTCAACTCACCTGATGGAAAGCGGCGATGGGTAGTGAAGTTAACAGTCTATGTTAGTATGAAGAAGCCACAGAGATTTGTCAGGACCGTAGCAAGTGGAACAATATGGTATCTGCCTATCCCTACGGGAGAAAGGCGTAACCGAATGAATGTGTGCCATTGTTTGTTGTATCAATGAATGTTAATCTCGACAACCACTATCATTTCTATTTAGGAACTAGTGTTGTAGGACCATTCGTTTTATAGTTATTACAATTTTTAAATTTGACAGCTGTCATCCGAAATGTAGATCTTGACGAGCACTATCATTTCTCTTCATGAACTAGTGTTCTAGGAGCGATCGCTTCAAAGTTATCAAAGTATTAAGATTGACAGCTGTCATCCGAAATGTAGATCTTGATGAGCACTATCATTTCTCTTTAGTAACTAATGTTCCAGGAGCGATCGTTTCAGAGTTATTACAGTTTTAAGATTGACAGGTGTCATCCGAAATGTAGATCTCGTCGAGCACTACCATTTTTCTTTAGGAACTAAGTTCGTTCTAGGACCAAAAGTTACAGAGTTATTAGTCTTAAGTTTGACAGCTGCCATCCGAAATGTAGATCTCGACGAGTACCAGCATTTCTTTTTAGAAACTTGTGTTCTAGAACAAAACATGCCGTATTTATTATTCGGGAGGAACTAAGAACAAAATGACGAAAGGATTACGAAAGCGAAACAATTAGGATAATGTTGCAGAATCACAAAAAGGGGCGGGGCTTACGCATGAGCGGTCAAAATTTCTTTGACAAGGTCGAAATCCTATTTCATTCATACGCGTTGAATCTGTACTAAAAGAAGAAGACAGATATATGTGTGTAAACTGTGTCACATAAGGAGGAGAGATTCGAACTGTTGGTAAAAAGAAACAGTCAAGTGTGACGTCTCATGTTGACATCTGCTGACAGCGCGCCGCACACTGCACGATGGGGCCAAATTGAAAAAATGTGGACAAAATTCATACAAACTGACATTTCGGGCTTGGATTGCGCGTTTTGCCCCATCATGCAGTGCGCCGCGCGGCGCACTGCATGATGGGGCACAGTGGGGCATTTCGCCACCTGTCAATGTAGTTGCATACAAACTGCTCGGCGTGGAACAAGTTTTGCCACATTGTGCAGTGCGCCGCGCGGCGCACCTCTTCAATGTGTCCCAGCGCTTAGAGTTAAAGTAGTCTTGTTATAAGTTCCTATTCATAAAGCGATACATTATTCAACTATTTGTCTTCTCCTCTTCTGCGTGTTTTGTAAGAAGTCTTGTGGCGTGTTGGAGGTAATAATTGTCAACGATTTATGGTCCTGTTTACTCTAGCTTCATAGACAGAAGCTCTTTTGTAAGATTGCCGGCTACATTGCCGGTGACGGTATCCACGCTCACGTTTTCCTCGACACATAATATTTACTGGACTCGTCCATCATAATCTTAGTGCAAATAGAATAAATAGATAGGGGTGCTTGATGTGAAAAGTACAGCTTCATTCTTTGTTATGTAGTTACTAGCTTGTTTTATGAATGTAAGTAATACAATGTTGTTTATTTTAATAATTAATCTTGTTTATGTTTTTTCAGGTAATGACTGTTTAGTTTGTTTGGTGGTCGTGGTGAGTTATATAGTTATGTTAAAATTATTTTTAAATGTCGTTAACTTATAATGAAGTGGCCTGGTCTAGTGGCAGGGTGCGTGCGAGACCTTTAACTAGGGTTAAGCGATGCTTGCGATGTCGGGGAATTGGATGGGTTTCTTACTTTGAGGCTAGTCGAACTTTAGCACCGCAACTAGCTCGCTACTAGTTAAATGTGCCTCTTAATATCCTAGCGACGTTGATCAAGATATTCCGCTGGGTACCGGAGACTGGTTGTACGTTTAGAGCCCCGTATATTGTATAGCCCCGGTATTTATTTTAAAGTTATAATGACTTATGAATCTTCGTGAATAATATAGAAAATAATAAAACCACTGCGCACTACTGTAATTATAATTGAAATATTGATAACTTGGTAACGGTCAAACAGGAAAGCCATTATATAACAATTCACAGGTAGCAAAACTAGCTGATAGTAAGAACGTAAGCTCAAACGGAGACTCGACTACGCTACGACCAAATAAACCTTGCAAAATTTTCTCTACAAAAACCAACAGAATACGAGTGAAGACGAAGCTGAATAATCTATCAGATACCTACATTGGTGTAAAGACGTGAATTTCTCTGCATTAACATTATCTATGACCATTATTATCGTCACCATGTAAAACAAAACGACTAATACTATACTTAATCAATAAATAATATATATGCTTTGACAATTCACACAGCGCTATGTAGCCCCAAAGTAAGCAAAGCTTGTTTTATGGGTGCTAGATAACGGTAAGCTACGTTTATAACACCTAGACCCGTAACAGAAATTAAAATTCATCATTTCAATTTCTGCTCCGGCGAGAATCGAATCCCGGACTTCTGGGTGGCAGACGTTGTTAACCAACTGAACCACTCATGTCGTCTTACGTATAAGATTGCCGTCTTACGAATAATATTTATGTTATCATTCACTCACTCGTATTTCTAATTTATACAAAATATTATGCTAACTCCGTCTTTAACACGGAAACATTTCAATGCAACAAATTCTCAGTACTTACATAAAGTTAACATTTAGTTGTGGTTGCTGAGTCCAAACATCACTGACCTATATAAACGACAAAACGTACTTTTCCACACATTTGTATAATGCATGTAAATAAATGCATTGTATTTGCATGAGTCATTTACTTATTAATCCACAACATGTTCTCGTTTTGTGTCTTCTGGTTCGCTGAAATACCTAAATGCACTTTGCAACATTAATTTGTCGGATTTCAATTGCAAGTCAATTAAAATGATCTATCAACGTCTCCTTATACGGTATAAGTAACTATTCTCTATAACGAGTGCAAGGATACAGGCATTACTTTACTAAATATGCATTTAATAAATGGCTTCTCGTTTGCTAGTTTCTCTTCCCTTCAGCCTTGTATGGTTCTGAGAAACAATTATTATGTCGATGCAATCAAGTTGCACTATCATGGCATAAAGCGGTAACGGTATAGTTGAGGTCTAGGGAGTACCGCAAGGCAGCCACCTGGGACCGTTTTTATTCATGCTATACATGTTTCCTATCTCGCGTTTTATTTATTTCTTACCTCTTTTTTGTAGAGTAAGGACTTTTGAGAATATTTTATGCAAGGATTTTGCTATCACCATAATTTTGACTAATTTGTTTATATTTTGTTTGTTGCCCATTTGTTTATATTATTAATGTAAACTAAACATCAAAGGCTACTGTTAAATGGAAAATTTGCTTATGGATGTGACATAGTTTGCAAGTTCGTACTGAAATGTATTGAGAAGCCTTGTAACTAGGAAATAAAACAGTTAGTAGTTATGTATGAGGTACCTAGACCTACAGTACTTTAATTGTTTACATTGTTGTTGTAAAGTTATAATATAAAAAACGATTGTACTGGGCCTTTCCCACGAGAAAAAGGATCTGTAATTAAAATGTATCGTTGACTAGGTACATCTTCTATTGCGTGTAACTTCAGCCGTGTAGGCACTGGACTACTACGTAGTAGGTAAAGGAATGTGCCATAGGAAAGAGGAATGAAATTCGAAGAGTTGTTTACTAAGTGCGAAGCAACGGTATTAGTGCAATATCAGTGAGTATGAGTACCCGCGAAACACGTGTAAAGCAAACGTGAATTGAATGGAGTATGGAGTGTCGGGTTGCTATTTGTTTATTAGCCGGAAGCCCCGTTGAATTGTTAACTTCGTCGGTTATTTTGTAGTTGCGTGGATTACATAATGTTAGAGCAACACGAACATTATTGTGACTATTACGAGTATTTGTTTGTAACACTGTTAGGTGTTCTATAACACACTGTAGATTGTGCGGTTCTGCTAAAATTTTTAGCTAAGCATTATTGACTGTAGGAGTTGCTACGTGCTCTTTCAAGTAATTCCATGTCACTTTTAAATATTTAATGAAGTTTATTATATGCTTCTGTTGATATGGATGAGTAGGTAATGTGGCTTGTGATTTGTCCGCATTAATTTTACGATTCGTGGTATTAACGACAGTTACGAGTAGCCAAACTGCGGTTTTATTGGAAGCATTTGCAGCGTTGGCTCGATGTCAATATTGCATATATTTGCAATTTTACGAGGAATTAACATGCAAAAATCGATTATTCTATTTGTGAAATGCGTGTCGCGCTGTGTTTTTGACAGGGTTGTAGAAACATCTGTTGGTGAGACCCAAAGAGATTGTATAGTTAGCTACCTTCATGGTTAGACTGGCAATTTCTCTGTGGTGAGACCGAACTATTTTATGAATTATCAACAAATTGGCACAGATTTCATTGCGGTTTATTTCAAAATGAAACCCGATTTATTCTAATTTAGTTTTTACAAATTTTGATACGGAAATGATTGAGGTTTTCCCTGGAGAGTACAACATTCCTACTTGTCTTCAAGACACGGATGAAAATGTTTTTTACAGGTTTGGCAACACGTGAGTGACACCCCTAACGCCCATAGGCTGCGATGACAGCTTACCATCAGGCAGGCCGCAAGCTTGTTTGCCACCTAATAAAAAACAATACCTTAGTACCTATATGTGTTAGTTGGGGTGACTTTCCGATGTCTGTCTGTACAACACTAAGGTTAGGTATATTTTATGTATTTGTTATTGTTATTCGACCCGTTGGCGATCATTCCATTGCGCTCGTTATTGGTGTGACAATTTTTGACCAATCGCCAACTCTATCACTAATTTCGTGCACTATTTATTTTGGTCAGAGATTATAAACTATGTGTCTCAGACGCGTCAAAGCTAATTTATATATATCGTAAATTCAATTTGTGATGCGATTGGTAAATTAACATCTGTCTCGGACACGAATAACCGGATAAAACCCTGTGTCTTGGCTCTGCTTGCTACCTTACTGGTATATAAAAAGTTATGAATGGGATGTCATTGGTCAGTGTGGTAGTTTCCTCGCAGTTATCTGCCCTAGCCCTCAGCCTCATATCGTTCGTCGTTAATGCGGAAAATCACCGCAAGACTGTGCTTGGCGCCAGATGGAGCGTTGCCAGAATGTGGTTTGTTGATAATTGTGCATTGTCTGTTTGTTCATCTTGGAATTAGGGCCACCGGGATGGTCCCTTGGCTGCCTGCACGTGTGTGAAGCCAGTATAAGACCATCGTTAGAACTGACCCTCTATACGGCAGCGCGACTTACTAGGGTATAATGAAGATGCTGCTGTATATATGTGAAGTTCCGCGCAAAGAGATTCAATAAGCTTTTTTGAATTGAGGATTTTTAAATATTTAGTACTGACTGCAAGTTGGTTTTTGTATTCCCAAGCACACATTTGTCTCTTATATATTTATTATACTTATCTCTTTTGGATGGACGGTGATAAGTGGTGGATGCGTATTAAATTATGACTCATAGTATAGGTAGTTACTTAACTCGAGGTCTTCTTTGTGTCAAAGCACAAAATGTCTTCATCCACGTCTTTTGTTCTTTACCGTCTCAAAATAAACTTGGTCCAAATATTACCGCTCCACTTTTTTTATAGCGTCGTTTGTGGCATTATGTTCGTTTACAACACGTTTGTACTTCTTACCTATATTATGGAGTCTCTGAACTTTGTTACAGCACAGTATGACGTTGTCTCCCATCATGTTTAAAATACGACGACATAAAAGTGGTTCTATTTTTACTTCAAATCTCTAAGTGAGAACATAAATCGACATTTCCTGTAGTAAATGCTTTGATTCCGTGCCGTTCGGTGATTCTAATTCGGTCGTGTATAATTTGAGTGGCAATAAAACGTTATAAAAAACCGTCATAATTCTCGTTCTGGTTTCGTAGGTCGAATAGTTGGAAGCAACCCAGCTCTAAATACAGTGAATATTGCAGTTTATACTCTTGTTTGTTTTGATCCTCTGTATGTGTAACAGCCGATGAGTTTATCAGTTCTATTGTTACGCAGTGTGCTCCTACAAAGCAGTGTGTCTTTTGTTGAGCAGTTTTCTAGTTGAAAGGCCAGAAAAGGGCACGTGTAACCTTATCGGCACCTACTCGAAACAACTGCGTATTTTGAGGTCAAATTCAAAGTTTCCCGGATCGGAGACCGTTGCCAGGGCCTATTGAGAGGGATGGACGACTGCGTGAGAAGAAGACAGCAGAAAAACAAAAGTGACCCTGAGTAAGTGTGGCAGCATTACCGGGTTCGATCAATAGCAGGACCCTACACAAGGATAAGTGGGTGTACTCGCCAGACGGGAATGAACTGTTTTTACCAGGAATAGGGTTAACATTCCATTGTATTTCCTGTCCTTCGTATTCCCACGTATGGCGTTTACATAGAGAGTAGCTATTGAGCAGGAGACTCGTATAATGAGGAGTATTAAAGTGTTACGTAACTGTATTTACTACAATTACGTCATTATACGAACGGTAAGTCCTGTACGATTCGTAATATTCGTATATAATTTATTTAGAGGTGCTGTCCAATGCGAATATAATCACTACATGGTGCTCTCGTTCGACAATTAATGCTTTTGTCTCGAAGCCAATTACGAAATACGTTTCTTGTTTTGTTATGTTGGAACTCGGTAGTACCTACCTACTTAATACATTAAAATATCGTATGCTCTGTGGTTTCTTCGAACTGGGTTATTTATCGAACTTAATAAATAAATAAATAAATAAATATTCATGGACAAATTCACACAACGCCATCTAGCCCAACCTAAGCAAAGCTTGTGCGATGGGTGCTAAATAACTGATAAACTATTAAATTCATTTTTTTAAATACATACTTATTATACATAGAACACCCAGACCCAGACCTTATTAGACTTAGAAAACAAATAACAGAAATAATAAAGAATTGCGTATCACACATACATAAATGGGTATTCGCAGGTATATTTAATCTTTCGCATTAGTAGGATTAGTAGCATGATTAGGCCAAGGGCAAAATAGTCCGAAAACTTTATGAATGTGGGCCAGGACGAGGGGATAAGAGAGACCTCCTGCAGATCAGAATGGACGGAGCTGGGGTAGGCATACCTACCAGTTGCAGGACTCTGTCAAGCTCGAGGAGTCTGACTAAATGGACCCCACCGCCTTATCTGTTTCTAATGTTTTAGTCACAAATAGTTATGTGTGACAGTTTTCCATAAGATGAGCTGTCGTTTGACACTGAGTGGTATCAAAAATATGTCCAATGCTGGACAGATAAATGGTTGTCAATGTCATTATTTTAGTCATTGACTTCTTTTTTGCCTCGACCTGGTGATACTGCAAGTAAGACGATAGTGGCATAATATATGTGATTTGGACTTGATTATCTTCATTTTGCAGTCAGGTAGCGTGCGCAGGTCACAAATTTCCGTTTTTTTAATGCCCTTGACGAAATCTTTGGGTGCTTAGGTTTGTGAATAGGTGCTTTGCTTACCTTTTTTATTGCTAAGGGAGACACACGGTCAGTCCTTCTGGTGGAACCTACCTTCATAAAGTCCAAATAGAAAATATATACCTACATCCATATGACTAATTTCCGTACCTAATTATTTATAATTCAATGCTGATTGTATGTAAATTTAAAAACTCGAGAAGATTATGTTAACTAAATGAATTCGTAGAATTTTCCGCCCAGAACTGTTATTGGCAACAACGATTATATAATGTAAATGCTAATTTTCGCAGATAATCTATTTACGTTGTAATGCCCTCTATCTGGTTTAGACACAATACCGATAAAATCTATTTGCTAATTTCATTCATAGCAATTGTTATTGATTGTAGGCGTCAATATTGTTTCCATTACGTCATAGATTAACATTTTGATAAATCGCACGGCACCAAGTACCTATTACACGTGACTGCTACCTGTGTCAATTACATTTATCATTATTTGGATAAGTATGTAAATATTATCAAGGCGATGTATATATGTACTTACACGTGTGGACCAATAACTGTGAAAGTTATCTAATTAAATAGGTGTCCTTTAGACTGGACGATTGCATTGCAGAAACCGGAAAAACGAATAACTGAATAAAACGAGTTAAATGTATTTAAAGATTTGGTTTGGCGTTGCCCTTGAAAGTAAACTAATGTTGTTGCTTTTTAAATTCGCGCGTAACTCGTAAGCAGAGGCGTCTCGTTTGAAAGCAACCGTCGACATGGCAATAAATACTGGCAGCCACGTGTTTGGCATAAATTCTCTTTCCAAGGCTGCAAACGGAACTTGTTCCTTGTGTAGGGAGGTAGAGGTATCGGATGTCTTGGGTTTGTTCTAAATTTGAATTTAGCAGTGGGTGTTTTGTTTTTATTTTACGCATCTAACGTTCTAAACAGGTTGATTTACCTTACGACCTACCTTTTTTATTTTGATAGGTTCGATTTTATAAATAGTTTGGCAATATCAATAAATAATTTAGGTATAAATACATTTGGCTTAATTTACGCCGGAGAGTTTTCAGTAGGTTATAATGGCACTAGCTGGCATAAATGCTTTAACTTATGAATACGATTTTGAGTCATGGACAACAAAATGGCGAATAACAATTGCATTAATTGATTAAACAGTTGGTTTTGCGACGCAGAAATACAGAGTCGGAGGCATTTCTCATTTAAAATAGGTACCTACGTGCGTACATAATTTCATTGTTATTATTATTTACCTTGACCATGTTAATAATCATATTGTCGTCAATATCCCTGTTGTAAATTTTAATGCGAGGGCCCGGGGTCCGCCTTCACCATGATACCGGATGTTGCAGTTAACTAATTACAGTAGAGCGACTAACTAATTACGTTTCATGCTCGGCGTGCCCTAAAACTTGTACAATGGAGAACTTGTTCAAGGCCAGTTCAAACGCTGTATGCGTCGCCGAATACTGGACGAATAAAGTATAAGTCAGAGTTTAGTCCATCGACTCGATAAGAAGAAGAAGTAGAGCGACGCCTTTTGACTTCCGTGACCCTGTTACCAGGGGAACCTCACCAAATCGGATCATGGGTACACATTCTATCGCCTGAAGGTGCAGTTCAGTACGAGATTTTCCCTGTTACTGAAGCCTGCGTGAGAGCATCGGTTAGTGTACAACTAATGTACATAACTTAGAAAAATGAGAATCGAACTCGGTACCCACCTACCACTAACTCTCGAATCGGGCTATAACTTTGTTTATATTAAATCTTATTTAGTTACCTACTGTTCGGGATGAACACAAATACGATAGATACGATAGAGAAATGATAAGATATGATAGTTTAAAAGATATATTATAATGCTCAAAATGCTTAGATTTAAATGATAGATAACGATAACGAATGCACCCAAAACCGGCGGCGTTTGATAGTGCACTGATTTCACGTCACGCGGCGGCGGCGGAACCGCTGGCCGTGTGACGTCATTCGCGGTGTTCGGTGACATGCAATGCACCGAACATGCTCCGGGGCGGCAAAGATGCTGTGGTGCTGATGATAGTGTTAGTATGATTACAAGGGTGATACAAAAGGTTCTTAAATGCTAATATTAGTATAAGTGCTACGAGTACAATCATTTTATAAATTATACAATAGAATTATCAAACAATTCTTTTTTAATGATTATTGGTGACGATGCTTTGTCTTTTTTACGCGCACTGATTCTAAAACTTGCTAAACGATTGAGAACTGATGCGCGGTTTTGATCACTATTTTCACTCACTACATTCGCTTCACATTCACTTTCGTGTGACACTACACCAGCGGCGGGCGGCGGCGGACGGGGCGCGCCGTCGCGCTCGTGCCGCGGCCGCGCTGCTCTGCCGCAGCCTCCTCGACGACGGGAACACACCCATACCAAAATGATGGTGGCGATTATAGCCACTGTTAAATAACTGATGGTATACTGATGAATGTCGTGAGCGGAGAGTACATCCGTTATCACGTCTTCTTGTGTACTGCTTGATCTCATTTGCTTAATTTGAGTCCCGATGTTAGATAAAGTTTGATTTATGGACTCGTCTTTTTTGTACTCGATTGTGCTAATATTTATGTTTATTAAGTGGTTTATTTGGTCAAGTTTAGGTGGTTCTATGCTCGGCGTAATGTGAAGTTGGTTCGAATGATGTTGAATGGAATGTAAAGTGAACCTTTTTCCCTTCACTACACAGTTTTGTTTCAATGTAATGATACCTGCTCCGCTCAGCTGTTGCAATGTAATCTGATCGTTGCAAACTATTTTTACTGGGCAGGTGACACAACAAAAATAATAATATTGCGATGGTGTGTTTAATGCTATCCATTGATCTCTGCAGATTTGCTTTTTAAGATCACACGTTGATGATGTTTCGTTTGTGTTACACAAATTTTCATCTTGCTGTAAATGGTTTATCGGATTTGATAGTTGGCAGATGTAAGTGTCCTCAATAAAGAAACATGAGCTCAGTTCATTCAAATCGATAGAGATGTATGAGTCACGTTGTAAGTTCATAGCCAAGTACTTTGATAGTGGCGAAATGCTGAACATGTATTTATTTTGTTGCATTGGAACTGGAATAAGTCTGTAAATTTGATATGTATCTCGATATACGAGTGGAAATGACAATTCAAATATGATATAGTCATTAGTTGCTCTTGTGCGAACTCTCAGTAGTTTGTATATTTGTCGCAGAGATGATTGTATGCTGCTGATTGGTAACACTAGATCTTGGGACATTTGGCTACTGATAATTTGTAATTCTGTTTTCAATTGAGTAGGAGTCAGGAGATGCAAGCTTATTTGGCCATGATAAATATCAGTGATTGTTTCCAGCAGGGTATCTTGTAATTGCTTCAGGGTTTGTAGTAAATTGTTTCCTGCTAGAGCTGTTACGGTGAAGTCTTGTATGATGCTCAGTACTTCAACTTCCGACTGTAGTTCTTTTGTTGCGGTTTCTAAGATGTTAAGTTGCTTGTGAATGATTTTGTGCTGCTTGTCGATATTATCTTCCATGCGCTTAAGTAAGTTGAACTCTGCTTCGATGACCGAAGTTTGATTTTTCCATAATTTGGTGAGATGGAGTTCATTGTTTCTGATAAGTTTAATGTCTTGCTCATATTTTTCTGCGAATCGACTATCTAGTACTCCGAAGAGGCTATTTGCTAGATAGCCGACTCCGTCTATCAAGCCGCGGCGGCGGCGCGATTCAGCAAAATGCTGCCTTAGCAACAGTTCGTTGTTATAGAAGACTTCTTGATAAGTATGTTGTAACTGTAGTAAAATCATATGGCAATTTATCTTTTCTTCGATATTAGTACACGTGTTGTTTAGATATTTTGATAGTTTACTATATGCTTCTAGCCCAGTCCAGTACGGGGTCATATCATAATAAACGACAAGGGTCCATTTGTCGCGGACAAGCTTAATTTTAGATAATGGATCAAAGTAGATTGATTGATTTTTTGGTAGCTGCAATATATTGAATTGAGCCTGTGCTGACGAAAACATTGTCATAAAAAATAGTAGAGCAGCAAAGATAGTCGAAACGCTTGGCCATTTTGGTTTAACTCGTTGTTGTTGTTTTTGTTGTTGCTTTTTGATCTTGTGAGCGGTCGATTTCTGATTCTTGCATGATTGATAATGGTAAGAGCGATAATTTAACAACTGGACGTTGAATGAGGCCGTTTTTTGTTTTTAAAGTGACCACTCTGACTAGGTTATCTGTGCCAGGGTGGACGTCGACGACTCTTCCCATTGGCCATTTGCCCGAGGGCGCATGATCATCTTGCATGATTACTAAGTCTCCAATTTTTATATTATTCTGTGATTTGTGCCATTTGTTTGTTGCTGATAGCTGTGATAAATATTCAGTTTTCCAACGCTTCCATAAGTCTTGATATATTTTTGATATTAGATACCAACGTGTCCTTGCATCTTGCTCGGTTTCAATGATTGCTAGGCCGGATTGACTTGTTAGAAAGTGTGCCGGGGTAAGAGCATTTAGATCTTCAGGGTCTTCAGTGAGCGGGCACAGGGGTCGTGAATTAAGAAATGCTTCAATCTGACACAGAAGGGTAGTGTATTCTTCAAAAGTCAATTTTTGTTCACCTATGACGCGCTTAAGGTGATATTTTACGCTGCGCACAGCCCTTTCCCATAAGCCTTCAGCACTCGGCCACGAAGGGGCATTGAAATGCCATGTTATTTCCATCTCCGTAATTTCAGCTTGAAAACTGTCACTGTAAATGTTTAATAAATTGTTATGCTCTTCATGTAATGCTCGGTTGGCTCCAATGAAATTGGTTCCTTGATCGGAATAGATATGATGAGGAGCCCCTCTGCGGGCCGCCATCCTTCGTAGAGCTGCTAAAAAGGCTGTGCTGGTCATGTCGGACACCAACTCAAGGTGTACCGCCTTAGTGACGAGGCAAACGAATACTGCTATGTAGCCCTTCATTGTGCGAACGCCACGTCCTTTGCTAGGTTTGATATCCACGTATCCGGTATAGTCGACACCGGTGTGATAGAATGGACGTTCTGGATTGATTCTCGCCTCCGGAAGGTCTCCCATTCTTTGATGTAGCATCTCCGGCTTTTGTTTTCGGCAAACTACACACTTCCTAATCTTCCCTTTGACTGCTCTGTTCCCTCCAATGATCCAATACTGATGTCTCAAGTTTGAAAGTGTGAGTGTTGGGCCGCCGTGAAAGGTATGTTGATGTGCTTCTTCAATCAGTAAGTCGGTAAATCGGATTTGATGTGGGATAATTGCTGGATGTTTCATGTTATGATTGACCTTCGCGTTCGATAATCTACCGCCAACTCTTAAGACTCCGTCTTGATCTAAGTACGGGTTTAAATTGATTAAATTACTACTGGGTAATTTATTTTGTTTTAAATTATTGATTTCTGATGCAAAATATTCGTGCTGTATGCTTTTGATGACAGTGAATTTTGCGACGCGCAATTCCCGTAATGTGAGATGGCCTGGCCTTGATCGGCGCTCACGCGGCGATGTCAGTGCGCGCCGTAGCCATGCTATAATATGTATTATTTTATTTAACGAGCTATGTCTTTCTAATAGATCGTTTATAATGCTTTGATTTTGCTCCGATTTTTGGACGAGATTAACTTGTTTAAGCTTCAATTCTTGATCCGTTGTGTACTTGATGATCTCGTCTTGATGTTGCCTTTGGAAGGTGCTAAGCCAAGAGGGTCCATTCCACCATAAATCGTTGTTTTTCATCTGTGAGACAGTTAAGCCTCGACTCGCGGCGTCGGCAGGGTTATCGCTCGTGCTTACGTAATCCCAGCTGTTCGGTGATATTATTTCGCTTATGTACTGAACTCTATTAGCTACAAAGGGTTTCCACCGAGACGGATCACCTTGTAACCAACCTAATACGACTTTGGAGTCGCACCAGCAATATAATTTAATTTGTTGATCTTGTAGGCATGGAATTATTTTATTTATTAACTTTGATAAAAGGTGGGCACCACTCAGTTCGAGTTTAGGTAATGATAGGGGCTTTTTGCGGGGTGCTAGCTTTGTCTTGGCTGCTACTAATACTATACTCGATTTATCTTCGGTATGTACGCGTGCATATACTACGCAACCGTACGCTTTCATTGATGCATCTGAAAATCCATGCAGCTCCATAGTGGATTGTGGATGAAATCCGATCCACCGAGGAGCTTTAAATTGATTAATATGCTGTAGCTCTGTTCTTATTTTATTCCATTCCATGCTGATTTCTAAGGGAATTTCATCATCCCATTTTAAGTCATTTAACCATAATTGTTGAAATAATAATTTGAGCTTAGTTGTTATAGGTGATAACAACCCTAAGGGATCGAATATTTTGGTAATCTCTCCTAACAATATTCTCTTCGTGATCTTCCTTGATATTTGATCTGATATGCTACATTTAAATGTGAAAACATCTTCTGCTGGTAGCCACCGTAGGCCCAACGTTTTTGAGATGTTATCCGTTTTGAAATAAAAATTGCTGCTGTCATAGTTTTGCTCGTGTTTGATATTTTCTATTACTGCTGGTTCATTAGAGGCCCATTTTCTTAATGTAAACCCACCAGACTTTAGTAAATGATTTAAATCTGCTATTAATCGTCGGCTTTCTTCGATTGTGTGAGCGCCATGGACTAAATCGTCCATATAAAATGATTCCTCTAAAACTTTGGATGCTGTGGGGTAATTGTGACGCTCGTCGGATGCTAATTTTCGCAAGGTCATCATGGCGAGAAAGGGGGCGGCCTTGGTGCCATATGTTACCGTGGTAAGCTGATAGATTTTGATTGGTTGGTCTTGTGAATCACGCCAAAGAATTTTTTGGTACAACTGATCTTTTTCATTTATTAAAATTTGTCTAAACATCTTCTCTATGTCAGCTGTGAATGCATATTGATAAATGCGCCATTTTAGTAAAAGGGTTTGTAAATCTTGTTGTAAGTTAGGGCCAGTGTACATACAGTCATTTAAGCTGAGGCCGGTAGAAGTTCTGGCGGATCCGTTAAAAACAACCCGAAGTTTTGTTGTTAGTGCTTCTGTACGTTGTACGGCGTGATGGGGTAGATAATACTCGAAGCCCGTGCTAGAGATGCTTGCTTTCATGTGATTTAAAGCTTCGTACTCGTTGATAAAATGCTTATAATCTTCTGATAGCTGTGGATTTTTCATTAGTTTCCTTTCTAAGTTTCGAAACTGAGCCAATGCCATTGGTTTGGACTGGCCCATCTTGCTATTGATGTCTGGTTTCAGAGGCAGTCGGACTTCATATCGACCGTCCTCTCGACGTGTTGTGGTGTCATTAAAATGCTGGACACACTGCTGATCTTTAATTGATAAATCGGAATGTTCTTCGATATCTTCTATTTCCCAAAACTTTCTTATTTCGTCAATATTGCTTAGAACAACGTTACAATGATAAGTTTTCAGATTACCACATAGTAGCCACCCTAAGTGCGTTTGCTGGGCGATAGGCTGCGTTGTGTCCTCTCCTTTTAAGATGCTTCCCATCATAATGATCGAATAGATATCCGCACCTAGGAGTAGGTCTACGGGGCGGCTAATATGAAAGTCAGGGTCCGCTAACTTAATATTTTCGATATAAGGCCATGATGGTTTTTTAAATGATGTGTTTGGTAAGTTTTTAATAAGAGAGTTGATTATGATAACATTTGAATTGAAAGTGAAGTCGTTATGTAAAGACGTGCAAGTTATGGTAATCATTCCTTTAGTATTGTTTTGTTGTTCACCGACACCAAATATAACGCCATTACATTGCTTTCTTTTCAATCCCAACAATTGAGCGGCGCTTTCTCTTATTATTGATATTTGGGAGCCCTGATCTACGAGGGCTCGCATTACATGCTGGGTCCCGTCGGCTCCGGTGACCTTCACCAGCGCTGTGGAGAGAAGGATTTCCGAAATCTTATCCTGGGACACGTGAGTAGTCACATTGTTGCTAGGTTTCTGATGATTATTTTTCAAAGCATTTGTGCCGGTTGTCGACGGTATTTGCTGCGTTTTCATAGAAGCGTCGTGCAATATCGTATTATGATTACCGGAACAGTTACGACAGCGTTTTGTTGAAAAACATGATTTACCTTTATGATCAAATAAACAGTTTGCGCAATAATTTAATTTACGTACTGTATTTAATTTGTCATCGCTGCTCATTTCTTTGAATTTACTGCAATAAAACAAGGCATGGCTCAAATTACAAAGTGGGCATGCGTTGTAATTTGCACTGGTACTTGCAGTATAATACGATTTTAAGTTGTTATTTGGTTTATAATTTTTGTTAAATGTTGCTTGATAATTAGGTTTTTTGGAATGAAATTGTTGAGGATGCTGCTGCGGCTGATTATTGTACTTAGGCATAAATTGATCTTGCTTCTTCCGAGATGATTCCAAGATTGTAAACTTGCTCTCTAGGAATTTGATAAATTCTTGTAAGATAGGTAGATCTCGTGGATTTGCTAACGACTCTATGTACTCGGTGTAAGAGTCATTGTCAAGCTTCTGTGATAAAATATGGACCACCATAGGATCCCACGTGGCAGTATCTACGCCTAAGTTTTGAATAGAGTGCATACATTCCTTGGTAATGTCATGCATGCGTTTGATTTGACCTAATTGCGGTTGCTGCATTGTAGGGAGATTTAATAAGGTGTTTAGATGCGATGTAAATATAAGTCTCTTGTTATTATAGCGATGATTTAATATCTCCCAACAAACGTAGGTCGCTGGTTCATATCCGGCTCGAAGGACCAAATGTTCGGGATGAACACAAATACGATAGATACGATAGAGAAATGATAAGATATGATAGTTTAAAAGATATATTATAATGCTCAAAATGCTTAGATTTAAATGATAGATAACGATAACGAATGCACCCAAAACCGGCGGCGTTTGATAGTGCACTGATTTCACGTCACGCGGCGGCGGCGGAACCGCTGGCCGTGTGACGTCATTCGCGGTGTTCGGTGACATGCAATGCACCGAACACCTACAATGTAAAAGCATGACCTACGATAATATGATTTCCGTTTTCCGCTAGCATTGCAGATTGTAATCCGATAGGTAGTGTAAATTTTGGAAGGAAGCAGTGGAAACTAAACAACTCTTATTGGGGTAATAAGCATGTGCCATATATTATGTTACAATAATATTCAATTTTCTCGTAGCCCTAGCTAGTTCGACGGTAGTTCCGATATTTATGTATTTAATGTAAAATACCTAGTTACCTACATATAATTTGTGTAGTAATGGACTGTTAAAGCTGTTCACAAAAATATCACATCCTCAACAAAAAAAGATAAAGGCTTACGAAAAATAGCTTGAAGATTGTCTATGTATAGCTGAGATTGTAATTTTTGGTGAGCATTTACTTCAATACTAGCAATCAGTTTCATTTAATCTCTGGTTTATTCATCGCTTATTTAAGTCGAACGGAGCGATCTATTTGGCACTGATAACATCTTACCTGGGGACTACTGGAGCCTTTTATTTCCAGGAACAAATTAATTTATTTTCCCATTTGCACCACGTTCCTGTGGTAAAACTTTCGCAGTTGCTTTATTATTATTACAGTGATTGTTTATTATTATTATTAAATTATAACAATAAAGTATGATTTCACACAAAATCTTGGCTTGGCTTTTATAACAGATTCTTTGGGAGGTGGAATCCCAAAGAATCTGTTATAAAAACCAAGTTTAATTTTCTTCAGGGTTTCCACATCGGAAAACTCTGTTATAAAAGCAAGTATAATTTTCTTCAAGTTTCCCAACTCCAGACTCTAAATGGTAGGGCCGATAACGACGGTGGTAGAACGGGACTTGCAATAACATAACGAACTCGCCAATTTTGTAAACAAGGGGTTGCACCCTCTGTGACCTAGTTACTCTGCACCTACTTCACAATTTGCGTCGCTGTACTCACTGAGTCTTTTGACGTAAACAAGTTCACGTGGAAATGATCAATAACGCCGTGTTGTTATTTAAAACAGGGTTGGCGTCGTTTTGGGCAGTGTTAGTAGGTTCATTTATTTAGCTTAACTGGCCCATAAATACTCCCGGGTAGATACTCCATTCGTAGGAATCGACGCATAATACCATATTCCCGAAATTGCATCATCGTTATTTAAAATAATATAACGGACGGTTAACACAATTTATTCTCCAACTACGATATTTATACTCTACTCGAAACAAATATTATTATTTTTTCCTCATTCTGTAAAAATGCGTTGTTTACTATGGCATAATCGACGTATTTCAGTTCTATTGCGGTCAATAATACATGCTCGCAAGTACTTGCAACCAAAAGTAACAATTTTAATAATTGAAATCAGAGAATTGTTGGCAACAGCGTTACGTAATTAGCCTACTGTTTTCTTCTATGTCGTATCCTGCAGGAAATCAGGCAAGCGGGCCTGATGGAAAGTGGTCACCTAGTGTATCACAACAAAGTATAAGAAATTTGTGTGTAAGTGTGTAGAATAGTGTAGGAAATTGAGATCGGAACTCCGCTCCCAATAAACAAGCCAATCAATCAGTACACATTGCTATAGCGTTTGAATTCTTTTTTTGCAACACGTGCTGGCTGTATGCGCTACAAGGTCTTGACGTATCGCGATTATACATATATTCCCGCCTTTATTTTTAAAATGTAGGCAAGGATTCCATTCCGCTTGGCGGGCATCAGTTCAAACTCGATAAACGCCAGAGGCAGTTTGATAAGGAATTAGTTATTGTAATGTATTCCAGTCCGATAGAATCGAAAAATCGTGGAAATTTTCTGAACATTAGCGCGATGGGCCATTGTATAGATTAAAGTGTCGGATGGTTCTCATCATAGTGAATTAAACGGTTATCGATGACGAATACTATTTACTTATATGCAAAGAGTAGACGTCATACAGTACCTACGTAATAGAAAAAGTTGAATGTAGAGCACGAAATCTAAATACTGAAATTATCTTTTTTTTATTTGCCTAGGGACTCTCGGACGGACGGCCTATCCTATGGAAGGCCATCTGCAATCATGCTTTTTGAAGAACCCCAAGTTATAGAAAGGAATGACTTCGGGGAGTAGTACAGAAATTTAAGGAAGAATCATTATTTATTTAAAAATATGTCAATTTATTTAGACTTATGGGGATAATAGATACTTATCGTTATCACGCTCTACTTTTGTCTTTTTCTGTTGAACTTTTTGACAAGGCTTTTAAATCTTAGAAGAAAAGAATCCTATTTTATTTAGTTATTAAAATTAAAATAACGAATAAAAAAGCAGTTACCGACTGGTTGAATTATAAAAATAATATTAACTGTAAGTAAGTATAATATGTTATACCTATTTCAAGAACAAAAACAACACAACAATACGCTACAATCTTTTGTTTTCATACTCGTTATTTCTTCACGCGTGAATGATTTACACGAGAAACAAAAACAAAAAGAACGATAACATCCACCTAACGATAAAAGTTTAACGGCAGCGTCACGGTGGCGAACTCTTCCTAAAGTTTTGAAATTCGAAAACAGAACACTGGCTATTTTTTCGTCTGTGGGTGTATCAACAGCCAGTGTCGAGTCGAATTTCCGAGTTCAAAGCGATCAAGGTCACGTCGGCGCCTATTTTCGGAGTCTGAAACGTGGCGTTTCGCGAGCTCCCTAGTACGATGGCTGTTTAGACGAGTGTCTCGTTGCTTCTTGTTACGTAACTCGAGTGATTGATGAGTCGCCATCTTTGCTTTGCTGCATTTGGTTTGGTCATCCGAGTATCTGCAGTATCAGATTTGGTCGGCTCGGTAGGTACTTACTCGCTTTCATTATTAATGCAGAAGAAGTATCTTTATTAAGTATCTGAAGTATAACACTGTGGGTGTTGATTTGTAAGTGTTTGGTTACTATGGACATATTTTTAATGCAAATACCTACACATCATCATTAAACAACATCCTACTAGGGATCCCGCATGGTTTCGGACAGGGTCTGCTTGACTACGTACGTAATTCCCAAGGTAGTAAAGTTTATAGCTACGAGTTCTTTTTATCTCTTCTTACTCTACTAACCTGGCAGCTACACATAGATAGTTACGGAGATAACCAAGATGCAGTATTAAACAACTTTCCATATGAAGCCATGACTGATCAGCTGATTTACTTATGTCATTAGATCACCTTACATAAGTACTTACATAAATTCTATACCGACGACCGAACCGGACCAATGACAATTTAGTTCTTTTTAGCATTACTATATAAATGTGTCAAATATAGTTTCTGGTCGATACCATTGACCTCAAAACATAATACTTTAGCTATTTGCTAAAGATATTATGACCTACTTTCCGCTTCTGGTTTCTGAACGTGTTTTAATATTATTTTCTGCATTTCTGCTTTAGTAATGTTCTGACTGTCGACTTATCTCTCAGACACTTTAAATAAACATACACACTTATTATTGACATTACTTTGATATCTTATCGTGTGACAAACCTTAGCATTTTCAGTAAATACCGGTTCAAATATTTGTGTTGCTATCTAGGCACATAGTTCTTGCAAGTAAATGCTTTTTCATTATTTCGTAACTAATGGACCCGGCGCGACTTCGTTCGCGTAGCGTCCTACCCCAACATACACCGACTTTACCCCTACCTACCTATTTTTCTTGCTTATAAACCTTCATCTTTAAACATCATCATAATCTTCAGAATAACTCTTTCTATTGTTGAAAATCGCATTAAACTCCGTTGATTAAGACGTTAATGAATGGACTTAGGCGTCGCCTAAATTTTAGTGAAATTGGGCACAAACTCTATAAAATTATTAGCGAATTAATCTTGGGTAGGTACCTTTGTATGTTTCTACTGAAAACCACACATGGTCTACATCTGGTCCAATAAAGTTTTAACACAGACATTCTATATTTATCTTTATTATTACAACCATGTTTTTGAAGGTGTCCTTTTGTGACCAACAAAGTTATTTTAATTTGGTCGCATTGTGGCCCGTAACTGCTGGAATCTTCTTTCAATTTTATTTTAGGTAGTCGTAACTGGTGTATACCTAAGTATGCATGTAAACATGTATGTAATCTCTTTGTCTCTAATTACATCAATTTCTAACAATGTAGGAAATAAAAATACAGTTTATAATGCAAAGGCGAGCTTATCCCACAACGAGATTTCTTCCAGCTAACCTTTGATGAGCGGTGAAGGCAATACCGAGTATATTTATACTTTTTGACGATAAAGAATATAAACCTATATATGAGAATGTAAACATCGCGTTATTCCTAGTGTGAAAATGCGGGTAGTTGTTAATCCGGATTTCTAAGGACACCGTCTAATAAATATCCGTCTCATAAATACGTAGTTTGATTGCGCTTCGATTCCTATAGAATGGACTAAATACGGACTATTAATGCAATGCAATGGTACATAAAGCTCACGCCTGTGTCCCACAGGTGGGGTTGACAATGAACCGCTACTTTGGTCTGTCCTGACACAACTTCCTAGTCTCGCATATATCCACAACTCTTTTCATACGTCTTCTTTTATTCTTGCCACTTCGGACCCCAAAATACACAAACATTTAAATATCCACGAGCTAAGAAACAGACTATATCACCAACGTTTTTCTTCGTATCACATGTATTTTAGATGCGCATTGATATCATTCTTGGACACACCAATGTTTGTTGCTTCACATAATATTAAATTCCCGAAAAGCAAACATTGGCATTGCCAATACATAGATATGATAACTTTGAACGCACAAGGACACTTTAGATACAACAGATATGCGACTTAATGGATTAAGGGTGTAGCATAACATATCTCATAAGTGCACGGTTACTTTCTTGTCGTGGCCACTCCCTTCGCCTAATTGTAGGTAGGTACTGCAGTATGTGTGCTCTGGCAGACATTAGGATAGGTTGGGTTTTAGGTGGCCGCGGCTGTAGTAGGTTAGGCAGGTTGGGCCGTTAGGTTGACTTTATTTGAGATTACCTAGGAATAGAATAGAATAGAATAGAACTTTATTGCATAAACTGTGTAGTACATTGTTGCAGATGGGTGTGCAATATAAGAAGAACAACAGTTCACCCATAGCGGGCATGCAATTACAATGTAAATTTAAAGTTACATTTTGCTTAGGTAATTCATTAATAACCTAGGTATACAATTAAAATAAGAAAGTACACTGTGAGACAGAAGTACAATTAATGTGTATTATAATCAAAATATTATTTCAAGGTGTAAAATACATTATTTAATATTGTTTTTAAATTTAGTGGAATCTAAAGCTTTTAACTCTACCGGCAAGTGATTATAGACCTTGATTCCTACTCTAAAAGCACTCTTATTGTACATGTCATTGTTTGTAGTAGATACATTGATATCATATACGTATATATTACGTTTGTTTATTCTGTTTACTGTTGTAGTTTCAAAGTTTAGGTAGGATGTAGGTGTTGTCTCTTGGTTGCACTGGCCGGGGTGCTCGCACTCATTTAGTGATTCCTTACGGTTACGGGAAACCTGGCAACTGCAGGTGCATCGAAATTAAAATTATGCGGATTGCCATAACTACAGTTCGTCAAGGTCTCTCAAAAGTTTCTCGTCGTCGAACAAGAGGATATTTTTTCCTGTGGTATCTACTCCTTTCGCGTAATCTTTTCGATATTAGAAGATGTAATTATAGCATGAATTTGAAATTTAATTCGCGATAAATACCGCTGTGAAACTTAAGGGTATATAATGTGATATGTATGCAATTTAATGGAAAGATCGGAAGTGGAAGACAGAGACGTATATATCACGACGATTATATCTTAGAAAAGATCAGCTCTAAAGTGCCCCAAACCGACGTTCATGTATGAAAAGGTTAATGAATGTGGAAGAAGCGCAGAGATCTGTATAGACTGAAGTTAAGCTAAGTTTGCAAAATCTTCATGTCTTTGTAAAATTCTTATGCCAAGAGCTCAACGTGGTTGTTGGGAAATCGAACATCTTTTACGTTATTATATAGACTAGTGGACTCGGCGCGACTTCGTTCGCATACACCTACTTTACTCGTACCTACTCTTTTTTCTTGCTTATACATAAACCTTCCTCTTCAATCACTCTATCTATTATTGAAAACCGCATTAAAATCCGTTGCGTAGTTTAAAATATATAAGCGTACATAGATACATAGGGGCTGACGGTGGGAAGCGCCTTTGTTTTATACTATGTAATTGGGCCATCGTTGTTTCTTATTACCTACTCCTTCATTCTTAAATTTAAGCAACAGGTAAACCTTAAAATTACAACATAACTATGTTTTGTTTGTAATTAGTCAAGTCAAGCCATCGAGTATACGTAGGTAGTCTATCGTCCGGTGGCCGTAACACTGACCATGTATCGCCGATACGCCTACGGACCGAGCGCTGTTTTATTGCACTGTAAAATACGGATTTTGCACTGAGTACTTGTGTGAGTTGTGTGCCGTATTTCCTTAGTCGTGCGGTAAATAAAATGTGTAGGTAGATAGGTTGATACCTAACTTTAGCATTATTGTGCGAAACTTTTTTAAATGGATTAGAAATAGTGTTCGTTAAGAAAATAATATTGGGCGATAAACTATGGTACTCTACTTATCATGTCATGTGAATACCGAGGATACATCCGGGATGTGAATGTCTGCCAATGTCTGTTTACACCATTAGTAAGTCCATGGTCTACACCGTGACCGAACGCCTCTATCTCTGCCTCTACAATATAATTCCAAAACAAAACACAGTATCAGCATCATCTCCATAAATCATGGTTGTTTTTGCGGTGTTTTGGATTTTTACGTGCGAGGACTACCACCCAACCAACCAAAAATCCGGTTCGCCATAGGCTCGTCCTTCTGTAAGCAGGGGCAAGGGCAGGTGAGGTTGGTTAGGTATTGACCCGGTGGCCAAAGTTGGAACCAAACGTCGCCAGTTTGCAATGTCATGTCAATTCCAACAATAGTGACGTTGTCACCGGTATGTTGCACACAAAGCAATTAATGTCACAGAGACAGACTACCTAGGACCTCCGTAAGCCAGAAAATGTGGAGCAGTTTTTCTTGCCGAGTGTATTTTCTAACACTACGATCTCCAACCCGCCTGTCAAGCGTGGAGACTACGGCAAACGCCTCCATGAATACGGATCAGTTGTCCACCAGTAGACTGTTATGGGCTGTTGATGTAATAAAATTTCACGACAATACCTCCTCTCACGTCAAAAATACATATTGTCACAACACCCACAGTGATTATTAGACAATAATCACATTGTAATTGTAAGCACTATTTCACACATAGCCACGGCCGGCGTCTGTCACGTGTTGCCACACGATTCGCGACCATAATAGCCCACATCGAATCCACTCACACCCGTGCCTATTGTGACCTGAAACAGTGACTTTCAACTCCACATTTCCATTGTGAGTGTATCGTTGTTTCGTAATAACATATTCGCTTGGGTGTAGGTATCTATAGCTGCAACACTTCCTGTTCGCTTCTCGGGCTTGGGAGAGTTTGGACTTTATTGGGTCATGATTAGTGTTTAAACGTCTTTCTTGCAACTAGGGGGTAAACGAGCGAGCATGTGCGCCGTTACATCTCCGAGTAGCGAGTCAACTTGACCCGCCTCAAATTGGGGTTCTTCAAAAGGCATGTCTACAGGTACATGAAAGGCCGGCTCCGCTTAGGTACGCTCCCTTAGGTTACAGATGTCCTGGACTACATTGGCCGTTTTCCATCAGGTGAACTGTCCATACGTGTGACCTACTAGGCATAAAAATAATTATTAGCGGGTCCAGTTAACTCTACAATTTATTTTGTAAATTTTTGGTGGTCAAAACCTGCGTCACCGACTAAAACAACCATAAAATCCACGACTATATTAAGAACAATCACAATGAAATACATACCAGTTCTCAAAAGTACAGCACAACAATTACAGCAATTAAATGTAGCAGCTGCAGATCTGTCGTAAAGTTTATTATAGTGCATAAACACCCATCACTTGGGTAACCAAGACCGTCTGTCCAAGGACCTAACTACTAATTGCACTGGACAGAGCAGTGAGCTTAATGGACTTATTCCTTTTTAACCCCTGACGAAAAAAGACAGATGTTATAAGGCGCTAGGTTATAAGAAAAATATAAAATATAAGTATTTCATAATTTTTTCCCGGACTCGTGACTTTAACTGTCCAAATGTCTGACCTTAATCAACTGACCTCTTTATCTGCAGTCCTGACAATCTGACCTACATCGCCGAGTTCAATTTGCGAATGTAAGGTATTCTGTAAGGTACTTCCTCAGACGGGTGGCTACAATTCGAACGAGATAGGTCCGCTATACCCTTTTCCCTCACTAAAACCCATTTTAAAGAACACATTGTATTTATCCACAACTTGTTTTGCGTTGCGTTGGGTCAATTAGACGCATAATAAACTAGCGGAAGTATTTGTCATCGCGTCTAATTAATAGCAAGCGTGTTGTTTGTCTGTGCCTAGACTGTAGTTAAACCCAAGGTTTGTTATTCAGCAGAACATGTGGCGTAGCTGTCGTATCACTTATCTATAAGCCTGTGAGGGCGATCTCCACAATCTAATTTACAAGTGGCAGACAGATAGACAGTGAAGCGTGATTTGATTACATGTCGCACGTGAATATGTAGATGTCAAGAGTGTTCAGGCGTTTCGGCCCGGTCTGGTTTTGTTAGGTATAGTACTGAGTGTAGTTCAGTGACTAGACTTTAATGGTGTATCCAAATCAGCATGCATGAGGCATTTCATCTTAGTCCTCACAGTGACAACGCACCTGCGGTTCTGCATTTTCGTCGCCTGCATCCTAAATGCATGAATCGTAGATGTTATGGGCGACAGTTACCGTTTACCATCAGGTGGGCTGTCTGCTCGATTGTCAAAGCGTAGTAAAAAAAAAGTCGCGTAGGCACGCCGCACGAGTGGCGCGCTGCAGCAACAGTGTACTGTTGCTGCAGCGCGCCAGTCTGTAGACTGTGTTGGTGCCGTAGGTTATACTACGTTATCGAACACAAGAAATTTCCACTTCATAGAGATAGGAGAGGTTTAAGAGACCCGCGCAGCTCGCGCGAACGTGCAAACCGTTGCTGCAAATGCGCATTCGGTGCGCGTCTGTGAGATTTGGACGTAGGTACCCGAAGAAAGTAATTATTCGAACTGTTATAATGCTGTAGAAGTTAAAGTCAAACCGAACACTTTAATGAATAACAAAAAAACAACCATATATTTTTTTTATTTACTACAGATAATATGACATTAACCTCCGAATAACATTCGCAAAACAATGGGCACACTGTAATATACTCGTATTATTTGCGTAGGTATATTTTTCCAAACAACTGTGTCATTATGTAGTTTTTCCTTGAACGCTGTTATCTGTAAGTATTCTTAATTGAAAACGCGAGATGTGGGTCGCCGTTATCGGTCACCCCGACGCTTGGACTTTTTTGACTAGTTGAGTCCCTCGGGTGCGCTTGCATTCACACTCTTTTTAAAGATGGACTTGGCACTATTTTTAATCACCGACGAAAAAAGAGAGGTGTTATAATTTTAAGTTTGACGTGTGTATCTGAGGATCTGGCATAAATGTGGCGTCGTGGCTCCCAAAAATATTGGAAAGTTAGCACCTTAACGATTGGAGGCATATTTTTTTCTGCTCAGGGTAGCTTCCCAACTGTTGGACAGATTTCTATGCCGTGTTCTTTATTTGAAAGTCTTTTTAATCTAGGTCTACAAAATCTTACAAATCAACTAAACTACTCTAAAATATACAATTCAGCTAAATACCACACGAGAAAAACACCTGACAGCACAGCAAAGTTTTGCAATAAAAAATACTCTCAGCAAAATTCTATGAACATGAATTAGATTACCCTTTTATTTCAGGGGCATCACACTTGCATTTATGACAATGTTAGATGACAATTTGTATGTCTGTCGCTCTTGTCTGGCTATTGACATTGGATGTTTTATTCGTTGTTTTCATATAACAATAACATTTAATTACCATTATCTCGTTTGCCATCTGACACCGACAGTGGCATGAGGCAACGAAGATAACCCTATCCCTAGATCCTACAAACAAATTTTTGGTATTTAAAATAAAAATAATTTATTGTATTTATTAAAATTTTGTTTATGAGTGTGGGTGGCCTAGTGATTATGGGTTCGAATCCCACTGCGACCATGTATAAATGACACTTTTCTGAGTTATGTACATCTAGGTGAGAGAAAAAATCGTGATAAGACCCCTTTCCCCCTGTTCTCTTGGTAGCAGGGTCACGGAGGTCAGATGGCAGTCGCTCCACTGTAATTATCTGATCTACCAAATCCTGGATCATGTTTAAGGCGGACCCCGGTCCCTCGTGTGCGAGAGCAAACGGAAGACCTTGGTCATACTCGCTTTACCAACGATATTAGGAGGACTAACGAGTTACGAATTCGTTGCGGTGCAGAAGATCGATTAGCCTTAATCAAAACAGGGACTTTTCCAGTTAACCTTTTATTATTAGGTCTTGCAAGAGCACTTCCACTAGACTTGGGCCGCGATAATTACTTCTTGTGGTTTAGTGAAACTAAAAATAACGTTCAAACCGATTAACATATCATCAAACAAATTATTCTATTGTGTGTTGTGACAGCTCATCCGTTTCTACATCATAGTAATTAATTTTCTATATCTTTAGTATTATTTTCATCTGACACTCCGTTTCTAGTACCTACTTATTTCTCATTAAAAACTGCTACGGGCTCAGGTTATATTTTAGGCATGCACGGCAGACTGTAGACTACGTCGCGATAGTATCACGTTCGCATTACGATACTCATGGCCACTGTCCAACCTCCATGACATTGTGCTCAAGGTTCGTCGAACTTTGTTGCTTAAAACTTTAGCATTCGAACATTCGATCCCTCGGGCTTTTAAATGCCTCGTCTGCGTTCCGAAATTAATAAGGTCGAAATTAATACTTTTATTGTCGTTAGTTATTAACGTCTATTTTATTGTAGATGTAAGTAATAATATAACATTGGAATACTTTAATTAGATTGGTTGTATGACTTAGGTTAAAGTTTGGATAAATTAGGTACAGTTCTGGAATATCCACGTTCGATTTGGCACATGAGATACAACTTAGAGGATTTTGCCACATTCGGCTTGTTGGAAATCAAAGTGTTTGGAACATTCAACAAGGTAGTGAATTTTTTGAACTACTATTTGCTGATTTTATCTTTCCCGTTGAGTGGAATGAAAATTCACCAATGTGTGCTAGTGAAGGATGTCGTAGGTAGCCCAGAAAACCCCCCAGTCCTTAAAATGGGGAGCAGCCAGCAGCTAATTATGTTACTCTGCGATGTAAATCTAAAGACGCCCCTCGGGACCTTTATCCTGATAATGGCAGGTTAGTAGGTATTGTAGGCCTATCCATGTATCCCTGGAGCTTAAGCAACACGTGACCAAACAAAGCCCCTCAATCATATCCGCGAAGTCTCCCACGTCATACGTAGGCTCGTCACGGACTCGGTCGAGTTGTGTAACGCTATACATCCCGCGCAGCATTTTCATTTCGTTTGTGTGAAGTTCACGGCCTTGTCAGCGCCGACGAAGTCTCGCATTCATACAGGAATTTGCCTCCCCGTTATAATACGGGGAAGCAAATTCCTATAGTGTAAATAGTTACGCAACACAATAGTAGTTGTCTAGGCAACTACCTAGCGCTCTCGAAATTGGGGAGCGGTAATTCGCGTCGAGGGCAAAGGCAGAGTCATTCCTACAAAGAGAAAAAGGATCGACTGCATCCGGCACCAAAACATCACCTGGACCGATGACACTAATTGGGCGACCTTTTATACTTAATTTATTTTATGATTATAAAATGCAGAAGATACTAAACCCAGACCCCTTCTTTCCAGTGGTATACTGCGACTACAGCGGCACGGGCAGAGGCGCGCGCTGGCTGGAAGAGATCGTCGCACGCGACGTCCTCCCGGCGCATGCCGGTGCAGACGCAGCTCTCTCGCATACGGCTGCGCAGACCGCGATCTACAGGTGAGTAGTATCGATGAACAGATTAACAGAATTGGTATGTTTAAGTGGCTGTGGTATGTTTAAATATCAGTGGGGGAGACCTTTGTCTAACAGTGGTCTAGTATAGGCTGACGATGACGATGATAATTATGATACCCTAACGCTAAAGTTAGTAGGTTACTGCGCTATTGAAACTGAAAAATTGGCGCAACATCAACAACAACAAATAATTCCATTATCCCAGCGGTTGTCGATTCTTCGGCAGATTTGGCCACCAGTAACTACTGTAACATCAGTAACTTAACAGTGACCAGTAACCTATAAAAACGAAGATACTTTACCTATCTGGTTCACCCACCAATCAATTCCTCCCCAGATCGGAGTCCAAGCAGATTCTGCACAAGGCCGTGTGCGCGGGCGCAGACGATGTGGTCGTTCTCTGCGGTTTACCGCGACTGCTGCGCGCTTTGCGGCCCCAGAGAATTGCGCTGTTCGTGTCAGCGCGGGAGACAGAGAGACAGCTGGCGCCTTGGAAGGAATTTGGGGCTGAGGTGAGTTAATATGTACTTTACTTGAATTTAGTCATGCCATTTCGTCGCTGATGTTCGTAGCTAGCTACGTAATGGGAATATAATTTCCCATTTGGTCAGAGCTACCAAATGGCTATTTTTAATGGTTCATCAAGTTGAATTTCATAGCTGGCTACGAAATAGGTAAGAGAATTACCCATTTTGTAGCGGGCTACATAGACAAAATAGAGACATAAAAGCTTGTAAATTTAGGTACCTGACTCGCACCATCAAATATAAAATTAGGGAAACCTATAGTAGCACCGGGCCAATTTCTTAATTACATTGGTAACCACACACTTGGGATTTGGGGGATTTGGCACCCCAAGCCCTTCTATAATATTTCCTTCTTACTTCTCCGCGTCGTATCTCCTCAAACTGAGGGAAAGTAAAGACAAAAGTAGAGCATCACAACGACAAGTATTATCCACAGAAATTTGAAGAAGAATCTATAAGTACTTATTTAATAATAAATCAATTTATTTAGATTCATGTGTATACTTTACTAAGTAACAGAACGCTAGTAATTATACAGCGATTACAGTACCAAGTTCGCTGGCATGCCTCTGTTATTCTCAAAGTCACTCATTGTCAAAGAATTTCTTGTTTGCTCAGTTAGCTCAGAAACGTAGTTGGTGCCTAGGCGAAACCAGTTTCTTATCAGTTTGTAGGTGCACATTTTTAACGCGCGCGACATGTGTTTGGTTTGTCACTTGCGAGGCTCAAGGTCGTTTCACAACTCGAAATAATATACGCTCATTTCAAAGTTGAAACGCATGACGTAAGCCAAGCGCCTATAAACAGGGATTATCGTGTCTAAACATTGGAATTGCGGGACGCGGGTCGCATGGCCAACACCTTGATCGAAATAAATTTGAAGTAAAAGGAGCATGTCATTGCTCGGAGAATAGTGTCATAAGTCAGATTTAACTGTAATAGCATTGTGATTAGTGCCCTTGGCTTCGTTTAAATTGTACAGGTTTGACGAAGGAGAAGTCGTTTTGGTAGCAATGTTTTCTGAGTTAGTGCATTAGGCGTTATTTACATAAGTGTAGTCGTATTTTGTGAAATTTTGTTTTTCGAAGTAGTCGTCACTGGTTTTTTTACGTGCAAACCAGATACTGACACATTGCTCCAGTATCTATCTGGAACACAGCCGCATATCTCCTCAAAAGCTTATATTTGCTCCTCAGCGCTCGAAAACTAGCGTCCCTTCAGTTGTTTCTTTTACTTATGGGAATAGTGCAAAGTTGCATGGCACTAGATCCGGACTACAAGGAGGGTGTCTCACCAATTTGATTCCAGCTTAGTGCAAATAGTCCGTAGTTTTGCCGGCTCGATGTACAGGAGCGTTCTCGTGATACAAGAGCCAAGTATCGAGTCCTGAGTTTGGTCGTTCATTTTTTAAGGCTTCTAATACATGAGGTAAGCATTCTTCTCTATATCATGCAGCAGTAACAGTCTTCCCTTTATCAACAAACGTACCCAATTTTCCTCTCTTAGCAAAAAATACACCATTATGTTCTTTACGGATCGAGACATTTTCACAGACGTCGGCGGTAGTTCATCTTCAAACACCCACATTTTACTTTGAGATTGAGTAGGAACGTCGAAGTAATACAGCGATAGTAAGATCGACCGTCTTCAAACTTTTATAACATAACACGTGACGAAGTCACACCGTGTCCCCTCAGTACGTCAGTCATCAAGTGTGGTACCCAGAAAGAACAAAGTTTCCGTACATTCAAATGGTCGTGAAGAATCTGATGAATAGTTATTGCACTTAACTTGAAGGTTTCCTCGATCTGTCGATATGTCACACGTCGGTCTTCATCTAATAGTTTTCGTACAGTCTCAATGTTATTATCGGTAGTCACTTCGATTGGCTTGCCTGACTTTTTATCAAAAGTTGCCCCGATTTAATCGAATAAACCACCGTTCTATGGTTCTCAGAGAAGGACACGTTTGCCTCTGCGCACTTTTTATTTCTTCGTAATATTTTTGTTTAGTCAAGCCCCGCTTATACGAAATAATTACATGAATCTCATAACGAGAGAACCCGCCATTTACATTTAGAAAATGATTTAAAAATCGAACAAAGAATTTCTTTCCGCTAAGTTTGCTTTTTTTTTTAAATTACATAAATTTTATGGCTGGGTGAGGCCCCTGAGAATCACAATATTATGATATGTATATAGTTTGCATTGAATTTGACACACAGACATAATTTTTTCTCTATGATTTGACACAACGTATGTAGCGCCCTAGAGTAGAGTAGAGTAAACCGATTTATTTAAATTTCCTTTGAGTGTTACAATCATTTGGCTCACTTCCATTCTACTCTACTTCTAAACAAGTTCCCCATGTTATTTTTTTATTCTACTCAGTGACAAGCGAGGAGAAAGCCCACCTGATGGTAAGTAGTAACTGTCGCCCATAACATCTACAATTCTTGCCTTTAGGTTGCGGGTAACAAAATTGTAAAATCACAGGTGCGTTGTCACTGTGAGGACTGAGATGAAATGCCTCACACCTGTAATTCTCCAAGTATGAACTGAAAGTTATCAAAAAGAACCGAACATAGTCATAAAAACGTGACGAGCCATATACTTTTTTTTTCACAAAGAAACGTCCACCCTATCGGCAACGTAAGCCACTCGCAAATCGCGTAGGGAAGGTCGTGTCCTCCGATAAGGTTTTAATGCACATTTATTTCTGCACGTAACTCGTAAAATGCCACGTGACATACGATCAATAGCAATCTTATGTAACGCACTTCTACCTGTTGAGATGAAAATGGGGAATTTTATACGTAAAGTCATAAACCCATACGTACGTAATAGTCCGTGTTCATTTCTCAAACGGCTCGTAGCGGTCTTGATCTCCACATTAAATGAGGGTATTGCTATAGGTAATCCCCACGCGTTTTGGTGATCTCTTGTTGTAAATACACAACAGAAAAGGCTGCTCTACATTTTCTGGGCTACTGAGGTCCTATCTCTACTTGTTCTTACCACAACTGAGGTCTAAGTCAGTGCACGGGTAGAGTATACGGTAGAGTATACTCTACTCTACGCATGGCAACGTACTAACTATACTAATGTAGACAGTATTGGTAGAGTAAAGTAGATATCATGGCGGGCCAGACTCTACCACTATTCTCCCACCCCGGCGTACATTCTACTCTACCTTTACAATATTATGCTACAAAATTTTAAATTATGTGTAGACAATTGCTCTACCAAAACCGGTGCAGTACCTGGAACTGGTAAAATAGTATGGTAGTTGACTCTACTATTTTCTCTACCCTTGTACGGGAGGTTCCATATCTACTATGGTCTGACTCTAAAAACATTAGACGCATTGAACGACACACTTTTGTTATGTGGTTAGGACACTGGTCGTGGGGTGTCCTGCAGAGTAGAATAGCACCAACCCCTTATACTCGTGGGTGGCGTACAAGGCGACTAATGTTTTCGGGGCAAAAGATCTAGTCCCCGTAGGCAGGAAAATGGGCAGCAGCGTGTTCAATTGTTATCTTTATAATACTGCGATTTCCAACCCGCCATCCAAGCATGGAGATTGTGGCAATAACCTCCCATTTCGTGGGACAGGCCCTTAGTCCTGCAGTAGACTGTTTTTGGCTGTGATGCTGATGATGAGGGGCACAGAAAGCAAGACACTAACATGCCAGTACTAGTCAAAACAAATTTTATAGCCGGTACCTAATATACGTCATAAACAAGTTCACTATTTTATATAGGTAGGTACAATTAATTGTTACAACGACACGTGATACCTGTATTAATTAATAACCGCTATTAATATTCGATTAACAACATTGTTATATTAGAATAATGTGGACACTGTTCTGAATATTAATTACTTATAGCGATACTGACGAGAAACATAGAGCAAGGATGTAGATTTAATATAGAAGCCATCAGACATACATCTCAGATAAATTACTGTGACCGCAAATACATCTTATTTAAAAGAAAATCCATAACACGCTACACTTACGAAATAAAAACAAAAAGAAAAGAAAAAAGTCGAGAAGGGTCAAGGTCTGCTGGGAAAGGTCAGGACAAGAGTACTCTATTCAGAACGAATGGCACTTAAGCATGGAAAAGCCATTGGCCCTACTTTGGTGGCATTCTCAGTCCATTTACAGAATACTATTCACACATTTCTCTACAATATCGAGCTTCAACCATACCGCATATGAAAAATGAACACAACAGATCTTCAATTCTTATTCTATTCTAGTGGACCCAGCGCGTACACCTACTTTACCCCTACCTACCCTTTTTTTCTTGCATTTAAACCTTCCTCTTAAATCACTTTATCTATTCTATATATCTTTATATAAACCGCATTAAATCCGTTGCGTAGTTTAAAAGATCTTAGCCCACATAGATGCCTAGGGATAGACGGCGGGAAGCGACTTTTTTTTATACTATGTTTGTATAGAAGCACAGAAAACTAGCCTCACTTTTTATCTGAACTTCCTTCCCACCCATTTTTCCCACGATTCCCAAGCGCTCTGTGTACCTACGAGATCGATACGCGTCTTGTTTTACGATCGGCAAATTCCTCTCAGTGCACTGCGACAGCTGCGCGTGCGCGTTGCATTCGAATCATGCGTCGAGACACCGACAGGGTTGCCAGCATGGTTTTCTGCATAGCATGAAAGATTAAGGGCGGCTTGCACCAAAGTCTGAAACGTACTTAAGTTGATACTTAAACAAAAACTTCATAAAACTTTAAACGTCATTCTTAAACGTGTTTAAGAATCAAACGTGCAAAGAACGTTTAAGGTGGCCGTCCATAGTCCCTGCCTACCCCACCTGTGGGACACAGGCGTGAGTTTTATGTGTGTATGTTTGTATTTAATATCTAAGGGTCTTACATACATACACACATACGACCCTCAGACCCTCAGATATAAGGAATGCGAACGGAGGAGGAGTATGTATGTAAACGTGTTTAAGAATTTTGCGGGGCTAAAAATATTGAATTATTAATACTATGAAAACAATTATGTACAATATCATGGGTATCTATAATAATGGGCCATGTGATGTGCGGCATATTAGAATACTGCACCAACTCCGACTCGGACGTCTGTCTATCAGCGTCGTTCGAGGTGACTGATCATATCTTAGGGACCAACAAGCTAAGACCATAAAATTGCCAGCAGATTTTGATCTCTGCAATTTCTAATCATGGAAATTAGTTTAAAACAAATCGTAAACTTTCATAGACGAGCTTTAAGTGTTTGTGGACTCTTAGGAGCCGTTGCTTAGCATTTAGTCTCGAAGTCTGCGACAGTTAATGTGAAAGTGGAACAGGCACCCAATCCCTGGATAATCCACCGTTTCCCGGCCACGTGACAGCCCTATAGCGACACGTGGCCGGCAGTGAGGTATTATTACAGTTTTAGGATTGTGTTACGACGCGTTGTTGCGAGTAATGCAATCGCTTCTTTCTTACGCTACGCATTCAGCGTACGGGAGGCGCGCCGAGAATTTGTTTTGGCATTCTTCGTCCAGTATACTTGCTTAGATGTTTTGCTTGGAATGTTCTACGTACTTGAACTTAACTGTATGCCTCTTAGAAATTCAGGTTAGAGAGATACCGCGGGCGTACGTAAGTAGATAGGTACATACATAATGCCTTTACGTAAGTAAATAGATTCAATTAACTCATCTTTGCACGCGGTATTATGTATGATTGGAAAGTTAATGATACACAAATAGCATATACCCATTTACAATCTTACTCACGTGAGCAAAATATGTTTTCTTTACGTTTTCTTGAGTTGAGGCTCAGCGATCCGGAATTCACTTAATGGGACTTGCGGAAGATCAGCACCGTGGCTCCGGCCGGGGCCGTCTATGCTGGTCGAGATTTAATTATTTTAGAGAAAACAAACAGCTTACAATATTACTTACAATATAAGAGAATAATTCACACGTTAGCCAGTGAAGTTTCCACAGGATAATTTTATGAAAGTGAATAAACTATTTTAAACTAATGACAATAACACAACCCCCACATAACGTTGGACAGTGCAAGGAGGAAGAAGAGAGTATCTAATGAAAATAACAAATAAGATCCTACTTATTATTGGCAGACAGTGCTGCATCACAGCAGCCACGAACCGATATAAGTAATTTCTGTTCAGATTTTTGTATTATTAATTAATTTATGTTTGTGTTGCGATGTGGTGTCCTGTTAATAGTAAAGCTTCATTCATTCATTCAGAAGGTTTAATTATTCGGAGTTGACGACTGTTTAGGTAAAACTAATCAACAGTCCCGATTCTAGTCTCTCATGTAGGACCTATATCAATAATTTTAAAGACATGCGACATTACGTTTGTAGCGATTAATTACGTCATGTCAAATGCACAAACAAAATTATAAATTACATCCCCATTCTTATCTGACAGTTATCTACTGGATTATTAGACGATTGTTATCGGTCCTCCTTTGAATTATCGTGTGATGTACGATGACCTGTTTTATAAATAGCAAGGATACTTCGCTGATTTGAAGTGTCTATTGATAAGGATTGCTAAATTTCCACTGAGACTGATAAATAGCGTTACGTTTCCTATAGGTGCAAAGTCCACACTTGTTGTCTAACTTTTCTACTATTCTTCACTCTACTTCTACTCTACTGTTGAAATCAACTTTTTATTTTCCTACTAAATTCGTAACGCTTGCGCAGACAGTAGTAATTGGATATGATACGGTCATCCTCTCTGACTTATACATATACCCATTTCTTACATCGAACGTTACTTATTGTAATTATGCAATTAATTTACGTTTTGTTTTTCTTTGACAACTTGTAAATGGAATTCACACACTTCAACGGACACTTTCCTTTAACCATTCTAAAGACCGAACATAAAAAAAAAAAAAATATCATCTTGGCGTTAATATCCCGGTCGTGCTCTCGAGAACGAGGGCCCGGGGTCCGCCTTGACCATGATCTAGGATTTGGCAGGTCAGGTAATTACAGTGGAGCGACTGCCATCTGACCTCCATGACCCTGCTACCAGGGGAACCTGACTAGATTGGACCATGGTTACACATCCAGTCGCCTGAATGTGCAGGTTTCATCACGATGTTTTCCCTCACCCTAAGAGCATCGGTCAGTATTCAACTAATGTACATAACTCAGAAAACAGTCATTGGTACATGGCCGGAGCGGGATTCGAAACCGGGACCTCTGGCTTACGAGTCGGATACTCTAACCGCTCGGCCACCGACTTAGGCTAAAGACCGAACATATTGCACACATATTGCTTAGTTTTTGCTAAGTTTGTAAGTTCATGTTCCTTTTTAACTTAATTGGCTTCTGAAACTTATAGTTTCAGTTACTACTTTCCTAGTTTATTAAAATTGCTTGAAGTTGTTTCACTAACTTAAAAAGTGAACAGAAATTCAGTCTGAATGTGTAGAATTTCCAGAAACTTGTGTTCAGAACTTTGCAGCCAATTTAAACCTGTCGGTACCTAATTTAACAAAATTTGATTCGACTATGTTATTTTATCGAAACACTGAACACTTAATGTGTACCAAAAACGTAGCTGCCTACGTTTTATATACCTACATCTTTATTCTTTACTCATACCTATTGTCTTTATTTATATCCTGTCAATACGCTTTTATTTACAAGTCTGGTTTTATGTACAAAGGATAATGTATTTGAGTTAAAAACAATACCTATCTGACTTTAAAATATAACACGTCTTTAGGATAAGCAAATATATGCCTTGTAGTTTTAGTGTTAGCTGAAATATATCAACATGTCTTACGGTTGTTTTCGACACTGAATCTTTTGTGACGCAAGTAGCGTCATATTTAACATCTAAAACGGATTGTAACATAAATCTAAGCGAATGCCTTTTGAATAAATTTTACTGGTAAACAAAGTATCAAAAGATTGATTTGTTTGCAGTACCTACTTGTCGAAGAAGGCAGGTTATCGAGTAGGTGTAAGTATATCTTAATCCTTAATTGGCGAGTCATTTTGCATAGTCGCCTATGGACCGATCACATTGCAGCTCACGTGGTCACACGACACCTAGTCATTCTGTCATTCTGTAATAAGTGCTTAATAAAAGTAGAAGCGTTGATATTAAGTTTGTCCTTCAGTTTTATGTGACTAAATGGCGTGATCACGGGTCTTTAGCAGTCTTGTTACACATCAGACATCGCTTTAGTTCTACTGACCCTGGAAGTAATGCGGTCACCGTCTATTTTTACATTTTACGGCTTTTTGGTCGTGGGTCCCATAATATGCTCTCAAAGAATTCAGTTAATTTCTTGTATTTACGAGTCTACGTAAAACATCTTATCGCAGTTTCGTGACTTTCTGGCGTAATGATAATGAGGGTGTTGTTGTACACGTAGTAAAATCTATTGCGTAAATCGTCTGCATTAATATTATGTTTGGGTAGGTCATTACTTTTCTATGATTTCCCAAATAGAACGAGTACTCTGTAACGGTAGGTATCCTTCATAACGATGTAAGAAAAACAATACTGCAGAAAGTAAACGATTTTCATAACAGAACTTTCTGCGAAATAAAAAGGAATGGAGTTTGGACCCAAGTATCGTTTCAACATGCAACATTTTACATTAGGCCGTTCACCTTTTCGTAATAAGTTTCTATTAAATTCTGTTCTTGTTCTTCCAGAGAATAAATTGAATGCCAACGCTTTATCAGATTGGCGGAGATTTTGGATACTGTCTAATCGAACGTATTTGCATACCTACCGGTAGACCAAACAAATATTCCTGTTGGTGCCCAGTTACCTATGAAGTTTCGTAGGTGTACCATGATTAGCATAATACATTTTTCAGCCATATCAATGAGTTTCCCTATGGAGGACCATAGAAGAGCTAAAGCATATTTTAGCTGGCTCATCCTGTTTCATAAATTGTTTCTATAAATAAGGAGTTCTAAATCCAGGTTTTGGTTTTTATAATATATTATAGATAATATGTAGTCACGGGTTGCTAATCGGCTACCGAGACTTCAAACAGTTTGAGGGTTCCCAGCGGAAGTATACCATACTCCTATATTAATATAATAAGATCCTATTTTACCTTCTTAATCTTTTGCGAGGTAATTTGACCTAACCGTTTCACTCTTTTTTCAGATATTCAAGATCCCAGAAACGAAGGAAGGCTTCATCGATCTCAACAACCTGGAGCTCCGTCTCCAAGAGAACACAGGAACCGGAAAGCGTATGATCGGCTTCTTTCCTGCTGCCTCGAAACTGACCGGCGTCATAGCAGACGATGTGGCTACCACGTTACTGCTGCACCAGTACGGAGCCTTGGCGTTCTGGGACTACACGCTTCTGGCCCCAACCTCGGCAGTGGACATGAATCCAACCTTCCCAGGAGTTGAAGAAGAGATGGTGAAGAAAGACGCTCTGTTCTTCGACTGCGAGAAGTTTGTTGGTGGGGTCCAGGGGCCTCATGTGGCAGTGGTGAAGAGAGATGTTTTCAAGAACAGCGATCTTTATTGTGAGGACGTTGAGGTAGGTCTGAAAGGGTTGCCGCTAATTGCGTTTCGTTATTACGTAAATTACGTTTGGTAGCTGGTCGGACCAGTTACAAGCTTTTGTTTAGTTTAACCTAATTACGTTAGAATCCTAAAGGCGTCTCATATACTCCACCAGCTTTCCCTTCAAATTGTAATTGATGTCATTTGGAAATTAAACAATCTGCTATACCTAAACCGGCAAAATGTAAAATAGCTCTTTTCTTCTAACTCTCGTCATGATAGCTAGCCTGTTTTGCTCCTGAACAATATCTTACTCATAAAAATGGGACGGACATATACGATTTTTATGGCGCGGTCCCGCTAGTAATTCTCCTGCAGTTGAACAGCATTCGACGCTCTAACGGCTTTCGAGATCCTGGAAAAAAAGTCTTAGTAACACCATCATTACAATAGCGGCCAAGATCCCCTTTCCTACTATTTCATCTCTACTATTCCCGGTGTTTCTGAACCTCGCGTCGTAAGTCAATGGCGCTCGCATCCGACTCAGCGATGTCAATCCATGGCAAACCTCCCGCGGGACTTCTTCCATGATACCGGCAGGTTTAGGCCCCTATTAGCCATGTATCCCTAAATAGGATTACACTAAAGTACCTAATGTAATGATCTTGGATTCAAGTCAATAATCTTTGTTGTGCTCTACCCTCTAGCACGCGACAGCCTGGTGTCCGCCTTTACCATAAATCAGTATTAGGCAAATCAAGTAATTACAGTAGAGTGACTGCAGTCTGACCTTCGTGACCCAGTTAACAGGGGGTCCTGACCAAATTGGATCATGTTCCCACGTTCAGTCGCCTGAATGAGCAGGTTTCATCACCCTGACCGTCAGAGCCAGACCACTGTCTGCATATAAATCTACCAGCCTGGCCTTCAAGGTGTTCCGTATTGCAGATGCTCAGTGAGCGCATCGAGGAGTGGCGCTGCGTGGAGGCGGTGCGCGCGGCGCTGGCGCTGCAGCTGCGCGACGCGGTGGGGCTCCAGCACATCGCGGAACGACAGGACCATATCACCAGGTGGGTGGTTACAGCTAGGTGTAGGAGAACAAGTAAATGCAGCAGGAAAAGGATTGCTAGCCGTCAATTTGCGTGGGAGACTGTTGACCTCGGAACCAGTCAGGTCGTCCTTTAATACAATCAACTTGGAGTCAATGTCCCGGTTATGCTCACGTGCGGGGCTCGGGATCAGCCTTGACCATGATCCAGCATTTGGGGCGACTGCCATCTAACCTCTGTCACCTCTATGACTCTGTTAACAGGGGAACCTGACCAAACTAGGTCGTCCTTTATTATTCATGTGTACATATAGGTAACTATTTAAAAAAAAACTTATATGTAGAGTAGATTTTTATCAGGTTAGAATAAACATAAAATAGTTCCTAACTACCTACTTACCTAATGATATGCAAACGATTCGAAGGAAAATGAAACCATACCCACAGACGTTCAGATAGAAAACAATAGTAGAAAATAAACTGGTGTACCTTACCTACCACTACCACACAGTACAACAAAATACATAAAGCACTAATACAGTACACCAACCGACGTTGTGCTATTCCAAAGCTCATAAATATCGAAATACTCGGTTGCTAGGCTCTGGAGAATGGGCCAAGGTCATCAGCTTCGCTCGGGGGCCCCAGATAACACTCGTTGACCCTACTATGCCTTAGTAAGCAGATGATTGATTCAATTTTATCAATTGGAGAAAAGTATATTCTACTGTTTGTCCTTTTCATTCAGACGTACAAGTGATAAGTGGTCACCAGTATGTATAGGTCACCAGTATGTATAGGTCACCAGTATGTATAGGTCACCAGTATGTATAGGTCACCAGTATGTATAGGTCACCAAAAATGTATAGCGCCGTCTAGTGGTACGTAAATTGAAGGTTTTTTCTTCATACTAATTTCGACGAAAACGCAAACGCGATAGTAAAGTAAAATCGAAGCGAAACTCACACAAAGCCTTCTGGTGAGAGGGCGGTCAAATGCCTGGTTAGACTAGTAAACAAAAAATAAGTAAGATTCATTTCAAATTCATTTGTTTATAAAATCAATTTAAAATAAATAAAACCGGTCAAGACGTATCGTGCCATTGAAATGTAGGGTTCCGAAGTTGCCTGTCATATTATGCGTGCAGAAGAGGACTTTCTGATACTATAAACACATTACAAAGTTACAAATCTAGATATATCAAATATTTGTCCAAACAAATTGTATGAAATGTTTGCCAAAATAACTACATTACATAAGTTGGTCGACTTAGTACTCGTTAACTTAAAGAGCTAGGCTTTGCTAAATTTCCTTTAACTTCATTACATATTCTATTATGGACACTTTTCACATCCATAATTACGGTTTAGCAGTTAGAGGGAGGCACGTGTTTCTAACAAATGCTTTTCCAGTACTAATAGGTAGATTGTAAATTTAAGTAGGTACTTACCTAAGTCCTTAAAAATGAGTATGCTTTAGTCCTGCACTAAGTTCCTGTTTGCCATTTGAACAAATAATAATCAAATAATAAACATCTTGCTGTTAACGTCCCCGTTGTGCGCTCGCACACGAGGGCCCAGGGTCCGCCTTGACCATGATCCAGGATTTGGCAGATCAGGTAATTACAGTGGAGCGACTGCCATCTGACCTCCGTGACCCTGCTACCAGGGGAACCTGACCACTTTAGTACAACACAAACCTCATTTGAACAAATACAAACGTAAAATGAAAATACACATTGGAATAAAACCGAGATGTGGTGCCAAGTAGTAACCACGCGAAAGACACACTATACAGCATAGCATTCACATATAACTAGCTACGGTGTTGGCGCCACCGTACCGGAGTTATTGCCAAGCGATTCTATTGCGAACTGAGTTATTTTACTGACCTACCTACTGCTTTAATGAGGGCCATGTATGATGCCATTTCCATAAAATATTGAGAGCCGATTAAATGAAGGAATCAATGACGGCACAAGCCATGTAAGAGTTAATAATTATTGTTAGAATTATTTATATTATCGGTGAGTGTTTTGATCACAAATTATTGAAGGGATGGTGAAACTTAATAAATTAATAGATCATCATCTTCATCTGGGCGTTAAATCCCGGTGGCGCTCCCGCTAAACACGGGGGCCCGGGGTCCGCCTTCCTGCTTTTCTTAGTCCACTTTGCTCGGTCTTCGGCATCTTTAGTGCTGAGTCCATTGGCACGCATGTCACTCTTAACGACGTCCAGCCATCGCTTCTTGGGCCAGTCTTTCATTTCCGTGCCTGGCGGGGGTGGCATGGCCAGACATCACATAATTTGCCGGTCTGCGCAAAACGTGGCCGTACTATCGAAGATACATTAACAGAGTATTACATCGGCAATTATTTACCTTTTTTTACCCGTTAATATTCTTTCCTGTAATTTTACCGATAATTGTCACCAAGAGACCACGATTTACACGTGCGAAGCGCGGGGGCGGATGGTCATAATAAAACATAATAATTTACCAAAAACAGATTAATTACTGAAACTGATAAAAAACATAATTACGTATCATTTTCACCGGATACCTTAACCATATGCCACCCGTCACGTGACCAATACCTACCGATAACAGTATTGACCATGATCATATAACTTGTAAATATTTTCGTCAAACAGACTCGAGGTGAAGGAAGGAATATCCCCGTTCTCGAGTCTGTGCGAACTTGGAACAGGTCTGTTTATGTACATATGGCACTTTGAGCTTTGTTTACTTCATTCCATGTGTGAGGATTGAGCCTGAGAAGCTTTTGAAGTATCCGACACATCCAAGGCATTTTAGAAAACACGATTGTTAGTTGGCAAAACATATGCACATTATTCAATATTTGACGAACTGGCATCGCCAAAAAATAACGTCGAAGTCGAAACGTGGAGCCATCCAACTATGAAATTGTATGTAAATAATAAAACATAAAAATGTTAGCAAAACAGAAAATAAGCATAACATTTTTACTTGTATATAAAAAAGTACCTACTTTGGTATTTACTTCGTTTCTTACATGAAACTCTTGACCTATGCCAAATGTATGTCAATATTACCATAAGAATTATCCACCCACAACTTTAAGCAAACACGATCAACCATACCTACATCATACTTCGGAATATACAAATACTGTGTTGGTATTATTGAATTATCTTTATTACAGCATAAGCAATAAGCCAGTGGTAGTAATTGATGTCTTCGCCATATGGGATTTATTCACGTTGCTTACAAAGAATTAAAGGAAGTTATTGGTCTAGATTTTCATAACGTTCTCAATACAAATCTTCGTATAAGATATTATGTACGCATATTCATAGAAATGGAAACACTTGAATATTTCCTAAAATTAAGGGCCCCAATCCAGATCCTTGAGGAACGCCATAAGGAAGTCAGCAAGCCAGCAATTAGATAACAATATAAATAACGCAGCATTATAGGACCGCAGCGAATTGTTTATTTACACACAGTATCTCGCCTTGAATTCGACATTTGCAGTTTAATCATCCGACATGCGCACGCGCAATCTTATCGAATGCTCGCATAGATCGGGTAGGTACTATAATAAATTTTGCTAACGAGATAATTTGTTATATTTCCCCATCGAGTCACTATAATTTAGATCTGTGCGCATGGCATAAGTCCAGGCGTCGTAAAGCCGAGGCCGGCTAATCGTTAGGCGATAAATACGTTATGTCAATGTTTGTCCAGGCCCGGCGCGTGTGGTGCTTGCAAATAATCCGTGTTTGTTTGAGGAGGCGCCGGCATGCGGGCCGCGGCTGATTGATGCGTCCTTGGTACGCTCCTGGGTTGCCCGGTGTCTATTACTGGTCATTCACAGTTCACACCGACACGTAGCTTGTGCAAAAATAATGTTCGCTGGTTTGCGTGTTACTCGAATTTCTCGATTTCAGCAAGACTACTTTAGGATTTCAGAGGGAACTAACACTTTTATGGGGCAAATTTTTCATGAACATTTGTTTTAGGGGTCCCCTAAAAATACGGGGTGTTGGCAAAGGGCATAAAGGTCCCAAAATAGACCCTTGAATAACACTTGTTTTTATGTCGCTTGTTTGTTGTCGTATTGGTTTCTTTGATTGCCAGCTGGGTGGGCTTTCAAAAGTAATAATAGCTTTGGCGTTTGGCGGCTAACAATAATAATATCAAAACTTGACATTGACAATCTGCTTATGTCTATGATTAATTTCATAATGATTTCCGTTCTGGCATAGTGAATTTCGCTTATGTAATTTTAGTGGAAGGGTAATAAATTCACGTAGGCATGCATTTATTCATGAGTTATGGGCAATAATTGCTAACTCTGCTGGAGGAAGGATGTTTATCTCCTTGTGTGGTAGGAAGCTGAAATTCTCCATATCCCGGGCCCATCGGAACACTTCCTTTCGATCATGGCATTACCGGGAAACAACCCGCGGATAAAAGACATCGTTTCCTTTTTACTATTTCGTCTCTACTCGGATGCCTTTGTTTGTTTTTATAATCATCGCCATCAACGACGCATACAAGCTACTTATTTAATGGACCAGTCAGAGCCTTCTTCAAGACTGAAGTTCCAATCTTCACACTGTTTACATGAAGTGTAGCTAGTTATAATAGTAGATAGTTTTTTGTTTCTGCCCGGTTCTGTACTGCCAACTTACATTATCATGACAACTAAAATTTTGACTAAATTGAATTGAATCATACTTACGATCTTAAAAACAATAGAAGAGCCACAGAAAACCTCAACCACCTCACCTGCATTTTTAACAACAACGCGGACATGTTTTGAGAACATTTCTACGATATTATTGTACGACATTATTGTAAGAAACTTTATTAGTGTGCCCTTCGCATACTTCGCATTCTGCAAGAGAATTACCCGGTTGTAGGACGTGTGCTCGAATCCGGGTCATTGCGGACATGCTCGCCCTCTAACTGTCGCTAAATGGGTCACCGTCCCGTCACCGACACGCCGATGGTAGCTGGTCAGAAATAGAATCGGTTGCCAGGCGACAAATTCGCTATATTAGCCAACCATCTGTGGTAGAACTACGTGTCAGTTGGTTATTAATTTTATTTTTCGTTTATCTTTGGCTGTATTAAACAGAAACAGATAGACAGAGAGACACCGGTGCCTTATAAAGCAACAGGTGATAATGATCGATAACCGCCCTCGGATTTTGCCTAAGACGAAAATGTCACGTGAAAAATTAATCTGGCACTCTGATAATCAGAATTTTTTTAATACCACTATAGTGGCAAACAAGCTTACGACCTGCCTGACATTCTGTAAATCTGACATAAAGCGTCAAAAGGGCTCCATCTTCGGCTGCTTTGTTGCTTATCATCAGGTGCGATGGCGGTCAAATTACGGCCTATGAACGTACCTCACTGCTAAATAGTTGAGTTTTAAGTTTATTACAGTGCGACATGAATATTATCGAACGTGGGAGAAAAGCAACGCCATTGTGAAAACAGAACATTGACGTTTTGGAAAGGACCTTGCACCATACCATGCTTTGCTTTCATAATGTTATAATACTTACTGGTCGCACTGTATATGCGTAGTCTCTATAGAATCGTTATCGCGTGTCCTTTTCGTAATGGAACCATCGACAATGCCACGGATAAATGGATTATCAATAGAAGGTGACGATATTTCATTTCTTCCAACTTGTCTATCTATCTCGTGTCCTTTTCGTATTGGAACTATCGACAATGCCACGGATAAACGAGTTATCAATAAAATTTGACGAAAATTTCGTTTCGAAAACGAAACAAAATAGAAACCAGTATTCCGCACTACTGAACCAGCTGATCGTCCCCAGAGCTCTCATACGAACATCGAATTCTTCCAATGAGTAATCGTGAATGTGCATTCATATGTTTGTTGTTTATTAGTTACAACGACGATACAGTGACTTCTTTGTCATTGATTTAGCAATTAAAGTGTAAGTAGTTCAAGGTTCAAGAATAATTAATGTTTACATTCTTTATTAGCATGTTCTTATAATTACTTAGGTATAATAAAAAATAATTGACGATGGCATTACCCACATGTAGCAAAGTCGAGTTCTTAAGTTGACTATTAAAAACATCGTAAGGACGTTCTCAAAAATTGTGATAATGAAACTTGTAGGTAAATAATTTGTCATTAGTCTTTCGGTAAAAATAAACATGGCTCGGCTTACATTCAGAAATGCGCTTCCCACGCTGCTACTTAATAAACTTAATAATGGTAAGCTTTAATATGAATAACTGTTACAATTTTAGACACTTTTTATAAAGACTTCTATAAACTAGCGACTTTTTATGATTTGTCTTGATAGCTGAACTTGTAATATCATACTTGCGAATAGACCAATAGAAGTTCTATAGACAAGCGTATATATAAATCAATGGAATAGACCTACTGTGAGGAACACACACATGCCGTCCCTATAAATATTCTCTAAACAACTAACATAACCGACAGAAAATGACGGATAACCCCCGACCAAGTTCACTTAAACTTAAATATTTTCTAAACTACAAAACCGATTTTAATGAAACAAAGCTTAAAACCATCTCGATTAAACTGGCTTTCAAATAGAGAAAACTGCATTCAAATCGGTCCATCCGTTCACGCTATACATAAAGCCACATATACACTACCCCTCTTTTGTCGCCAGGGGTTAAAAATTACCTGCCTCGCCAAAAAGGCAGAACGTGACACAACTTATCAGTTTTATTCCAGCAGAACCACTAAAATGGGCCTCACAAAACCACTAATATTTCCAATCGCGAAACAGATTGACATGTTTACAGCATTACAGTGATTTTAAAGTTCGTTGCCCGCCGCATATAGGTCACGCTGACACACAAATCTGGTTTCAGTATAGAACTTGTACTATATTACGTGGTCCAGATCCGTGTCACTGGTGAGTTATTAGATAACGTTTGTGAAATTGTTTTGGTTGTTGCTCTATTGCCCTTTATTTTGATGTAGGTGGCGACTAATAGTAGGTTGGTTTGTTTCATTTTGGACGACAAATGGAACACTTAAATATTGACTGAGTCTCAAAGAACATTGTAGTGGAATTTCTTCTACCGTTTGGTGCCCGAAAATGCTTAGGTAGTACAGAAACGAAATCTAATGTCATTACAAATAAAATTAGCATTAGAAAGTTGGATCAGACAGAGCCATTATTTGAAAAATACACATATAACTACAGTTTATAAGTTAGCGAACGATGGCAAGTTAACGAACTAATTAAGACAGGGTTAACATTGATGAACAGCATATAGGACCACACGTAGAAAGCCGCCATCAGAACGCCAACGTAGGGATACTTGACCATAAGAATTTAATAAAATTACATAAATCAGTCAACAATTTATTTTCTCCAATGATTTTTTATGCTAGGTACCCACTCTACTGATTAGTGCGACATTATTTTGGCATCGAGCATACATCGCACCTGATGGTAAGCTGTAACTGTCGCCCATAATATGTAAAATTCATGTAAGTTTCGAACTTCAAAACTGGAGCACAACAATGCTAATATTGATTGAGAGAAACAGGTGTAATCGCGCTGATGCCGGGTTGTCAAGACAATAATATGTTTTGTTTACTTAGATAGATAATTGTTCCAAATACGATTTCATTTAAAACTTCACTCCTCAACATCCAATTGGTTAGAACAGCATAAAAACGAAAGAATCGTTTTGCAAATGAATTATTCACGACCCGGTCTTGTTTCTGTAAATGGTTTTGTTGCGTTAATATTCTGTGCTTTGATTTTGATTGGCGTTAACAACGAAGAGCAGAGAAAAACTTTTTCTCGACGTTGATCGACGTTGACTTTGTAAAATATGTTAATATAAAGTCAAAGCAGGCGTTTACCTAATCATAAAAAAAAATAATGACCGGTATAAAAGGAAACAAGTCAAATCTTCGTACTTATATGCAGGAAAATCGCATGATAATTTAAATACCACTGGCTCAGTTGGACTTTGCACTTGCAACTTGTCTATGCGATTCAGATTCATAATTTTATTCGTAAATAATGGAAAAAAGAGGTTGGTATCATGAATTAATTTGAGGAATTAAAACCAAAGATGGAGTGAGTAGTTACTGCCTGATAATATGACTCATAGGTAAATCAGCTATGCCAAATCAACTGTCGAGTACGCCACGGGTATCAGAATCAGCTGTTCGCGGTGCTCGCATGCCCTGCGCGTGCGCCAATGAATTCACGATACGAAAATAAGATCGAGCCGACAAGCAATAAAGATGGACGCAAACCAGCGCCTGCCGGAACACAGCTATTAGCTATATTTCACAACACATCCGGGAAAGTGTGGAAAGATCGTGGAAAAATCTGGAATATTGAAACTTAAACGAAAATCTTTGTTGACTAGTATAAAATCAACAGACGAACTTAGGTCTCTGTAACAGTGAACTACCTTTCTTTCTTACATTTGTTAGTTGACGTTAGTTATTAGACCGTGATTATTGTTTTGTAGTAGAGCAATAGCAGAACGTAGAACTCTAATTTGTGAACAGAGATATCCTCAACGGTTTTTCCCTTTGAACGCGTCGGAAAACAATAAATTATGTTAATGTGCTGTATCGCAGACTCAGGACGGTTACTGCATATACACGTTATGTTGGAAGGGGTAGCTTAGAACATAATACATATATTTTTATTTATGCATTATAGGCATGCGGACCACTTGATGGAATGTGGTCACCGCCGCCTATGGACATCAGCAACACCAGGGGCGCTACCAATGCTTTGCCGGCCACTAAGGAAAGCTCTAATATACCTATTGAACAATCCCATGTCATAGTCCAAAGGAAACACAGTGGCCGGAAGCTCATTCTACATCCGAATCGTACTCTCAGTATAGTTCTAACAGTAGATAGTAATCGTTAACACAGTCATACGCGTGTGTGTGAACGGAGTCTGTTTACGAAAATGACTCTTGTTGACGTACGGGCGGACCAGGTTCGCAGTTTATTTACGTACGTCAAGTACAAATAGACAGGTTAATTTATGTTATCGCTGCTGGTAGGTATGGTCAAGCTTGTGGAGCGATTTTCGGGTTCTATGATAATCGGACGACCTCGTATAAGATCGGGCGGAGTCGATGGATGAGTGGGGCATAGACTTGATCCAAAGAAATTGGACATAGAGGCATAGAAGGCCTACTCACAGCTGAAGCCACAATCTATATTTTATTTATTTTTTAATGGTGTTTGTAACGTGTCCAAAATGGACGGCTATAAGTTGTTAAATACCCACTGCTATTGTCAAATTGGGTGGTCTTGGTCGTAACGTACTAGCTTCAGAGGAATAACCATATTCCTCTGATGTACTAGCTTTTTATATGACATTGAGTCATTTGTATAGAGTTATACATTGTGTACATTCTCTAGAGGTCGGGCCTTCATCTATGTTCTATGTCTAATATCTTTGACTCTATCGGTATGGAAGGCTTGTGGGAGTTCAGCAGTGGACTAAGGGCTGATATGATGATGAAAATAATCGGTGCCGTTATTGAAATGATTTTCATATTTTTAAAGGTATTTACATTACGATATGCAGGTTACATAAACGGCCATTGTAAACACATTAATGCAAGCGACCGACTCTACGTGTTCTATTATTTTATTAAATTCCTTACGTAAAAGATGATTTCATGCTCCAAACTAATAAAACTTGGTTTCCACGAAAGATATAATTGAAATTTAAGCATACACCTGTGTTAGTTTCATTACGTTGTTTATGTTTAGTTTTATTTGTTACTACGTACTTGGAAGTACTATAAAATTGTATGTCACTACGTATATGTATGATTTACGGTAGCGTTTAAGGTTCTGTGACTAGATTACTATAGGTACTATACAGATCCACTACTGGATAAACTTCTGCTTCAAATTTCCATAATCTTTAAAATTTTTATCGGGCCCAGGTTCTTCAGTACTATGCAGAAGAATTAAGGGATTTAATTCACACTCTTGACTTCTCCTATGACTCCTTAATATGAGATATTTTCTACTTTTTTCACTACATACTACGTAATATGAACTATCCGCACAATCTTTTTTGGTTCGACCATTACGAAAAGAATGAAATAAACAGTTTAATCTGGACCCCATCAAGGCCAAAGTGACACACAGTTTCTAGACAGGTGTGCTCCATCCTCGGCCGCATCGTCACTTCCCATCAGATGAGATGGCAGTCTGCAGACCGGGAGACTTAGTAGAAGCTTAATGTAAAAAATATGAATGAAATATCACGAAGCTGTCTAGAAATATCTGCTACTGCTCCAATTACTCGCATGTTACGTAAAAAATGGCGACCCATATCTACATCTATGCTAATTTATGATTCGTGGAAAGAAAGCAGCGACCAATACGCACCGTGATCCACTTTGCCGAAGATACTGAAAACAATAACCTTATGTTTTCCTGTCCCACTTTCTGGAGACTGTTTGGAGCCAAACAAATGTGTCGATCCGTACATGAAATATTAAAGTCATCAATCATCATCATCTCGGCGAGCGTTGGTGGCCGAGTGGTTAAGGTATTCGACTCGTTAGCGATATGTACCAGGTTCTAATCCCACTGCGGCCATGTACCTTTATGTAATGACTCTTTTCTGAGTTATGTACATTAATTGAATGCTAACCGATGCTCTTACGGTGAGGGGAAATATCGTGATGAAACCTGCACATTCAGGCGACTGAATGTGTAACCATGATCCAATCTGGTCAGGTTGCACTGGTAGCAGGGTTATGGAGATCAGATGGCAGTCACTTAACTGCCAAATCCTGGATCATGCTCAAGGCGGACCCCGCGAGAGCACGACCGAAACATTAACACCAAGATGATAATTTTTTATAATCATCATCATCATCTCAGTCGCAGAACGTCCACTGCTGAACATACGCGTCTACACCGTTCAGCTTTGTGCCTCTTTCTTTCACCGGCTCCCCATGAACTTTACCAAGTTTTCCGTTCATCTCATGGGGGTGAGGTACACTTAGATTATTTGTTGGCTGGATGCGGAACGGAGGACCAGCCTTTGTGGAGGCCTATGCCCAGCAGTGGGCGTCTTTTGGCTAATATAATATGATGACGATGAGGTAGGCTTGGGCCCCTGAGATGATGGTAGAGTCCCCGTAACCGAAACAGACATTAACACAATAACAAGGCAAAAAAGGGAGAATAGCACCTACAAGGAGCATGTTGAGTCAGACCACCGATGATATAGTAAAATCAACGCGGAGTCTATTTGGCCTTGCCATTGTCAAATGTTTAAATGAATGTTTGAATATTGTATTATTATATCATATTTAACATTCACAACGGTACCAAGTTTCTAAGAGGTTTGAGATATTTTAAATGTACGTACTCAAAAGAATTCGCAGAAGGTCAAGTAGTCGCATAATTAACCTACATAAAGGCTGAGCATTGCTTCTTTCATGTTCAACGAGTAATGAATCAATACACGCGTAGGTTTCCCATCTAGTAACGTCATTGACTGCTATCATTCCTGTCGAATTGTTTTATAACGTCAGCCACATGTGAATTGGAAGATAATTTCCTCTACAGACATTTTAATAGATTTCAGAAGCTGGAGCGATGGGCAGAGTAGAGCACGAACTATTTTTTATGCACAGGTTTCTTACAAGGCATCTAATTCTTTTAGGCTAGCCAATGCCTCCATACTTAGGCTAGAAAATAAACCGGTGTCTTTTGTATTAGACGAGCCAGGCATTTGACCGCATCTTATCTGGTGGTAAGTGTCTAGGAACAGACTATGAGTAGTGAATAGAGTGTAAAACTCTAGCCTTGATGGCGTCCAGATTATAATTCTAAATTCTGATATCCAACTTGCTTGAGACGCGTTGATGCGAATAATTTACTTTTGATAAGTAAATCTTGAGTATAATAATTTTTTTGATTCGATAGTGCGTCCGTACGTGTGCTGACGTAAAGTTATCCTCATATCATGAATTTTGAATCATCAATCATTATCTTACCGCATTCATCAATAATCTTCATTAGTATTCCTGCTGCTGCCGTGGAAGATTCCGTCGGTGACTGACGTCAGCATAAGGTTCCATGGTGCATCGGTGCATAATGTCGATTTATCGCGTGTTCTATTCATAACACCTTTGTTATTCAAACATTAGTGGGTGCATGTTCTAACCTATTAAGTAGATACGGCACACATAAACTGACGTAGGTAGATATGACAAGTGTCATATTGGTAAAACGATGGTTAACCTTTAAAAAACGACCTACAAACGATAAATACAATCTTTATTACTATAAATACAAAATAATTTATTGTCAACTTGTACAAAAGAGGGAACCTTTATAATGTAAACTCTATAAAACTCAACATGCGACATTTTTGTTCCGATGAACTGAAAAACACAAAAAGAATTTTATTGCTGTCTACACGGGCACTCGTACTTATCTGAGGTTTTAATGTTAAAGTGTTTGTATTCAGAAAATATCAGACTTTACTGTTTTTCCTGTTGTAATGTCAAGCTCATAACTTGCTATCTACCGTACTTACGATAATCATTATAACATCTCGTTATCATATTTAGTATTTTTTTTATCCGTACTCAATTTTGTTCAGTTATAACGCCTAATTTTGAACAAATCTGACTGTTAAAGCATCAATTAGTCATCAGTCCACAAAAAGGCAATTTCTAGATCTATGCTTAATTTTAGATGCTCTAAAAACTACGATATACTTTTACGACAACACTCAGCCATTTCGGATAACTTTGGCCGTCATCCAATGTCGCTGTGCTATCTTTGCAAAGCCTTTTAAGATCTGGTAGTGGCTCTACAGCATCCCGTAGCGAAGGTTGGCGGAAACCAGAGTCGTATCCAGATGTTTGTCGTTCGTATTCTTCATTTTATGTCTTTTTTCTAGAAATAAATCGATTTTGGCGGTAGGTGCATTGCATCTTTTATATTGACTGCAACATAGTAGTAGTATATTCGATAGCGGTAGAAACTTTCCATGAAATAGTTGTTGCATTGCAGCCCACTTTCAACAAATACTGTCATTCCAGGTCCGAGGATGACAGAATTTGTTTTTTGTTTGTTAGCCTACCAGACGATTGTCGAGAAGTCCTCGACGTAACCTAATATATTTCTAAACTACGGTGATCACTTACTATCAGGTGATCTGCTTGCTCGTTTGCCTCCATTATTAAAAAAACATAGATTCTACATACGTACCTAGGGATTCTACATACGTACAGATTCTACATAGTTACGAACCTACTGATTTTATATACGTATAACTTATAACACCCCTAGTTTTGTGGCAGGGGTTAAATTACAGTAGTCTGTGGTTCAGGTCTGAATTCTACCCTGTTAGATGGGTGACCTAATTTCATACTAATGCTTCCATTTGCCCTAACATGGAGCGTTATCACTTGGCAACGCTGTCAGCAGAAGCTATTACCATTTTAATGCAGTTTATTTTGCATCATTTACCCATTAAAGAAGAAAATCTTTTGTTAAAATTGAAGATTAGAAGTTTCACGCTTATTTCCTAACATTTCCAACTCCCAATGTATATTTCAAGTAACATTCATAGGCCGTGTGGCCCCGCTAGATATATGCACCAATGGCTGGTCAGCTACAATCTCAGCTGGTCAGTCCAGCACCAATGGCTGACCAGCTAGAATTTTAGCTGGTCAGTCCAGCACCAACGACGGTATTCGCTCTCCATGCTCACGAGTATGGCAAACTACTCCATTTATGTGGAAAAGGATCAAGTCCAGCGAGCTAGCAAAGAAATTGGCAAGCGATTATTAGACCTTGTTGGTCCTTGGCAAGAGATAACGGTGAGCGATAATTGGTACTTTTGACAAAGCTGAACGGGAGAACGTTATTGTCTCTTTTTTTATAAACTCTATGGTCTCTTCGGGTCGCTACTAGATTTTGGCTTTAAATGCTCACATAAATCAAAGATTTGATTTTGCTAAACAATGGCAGGATTGAGTAAGTGTTTAATGGCCGCTATCCGCAGATTCTATAAATATTTTATCGGAATGTTGTGCCAAAAGTATGGATTTAATAAACGTGGGTGTTACCCGCAAGCGTTTGGCTCCAGATTTTATGAGCTCGATACGGACGATAAAGGACGAATTAGACAACAACCACGGAATATATATACTAACGTCAATAAGATAATATATATTTAGGAGTTAGAAAGTTAACGTTTTATTACAGAGTAAAAAATACTATTTGCAAGTTTTTTGTTAGAATATCTTAGGTGTTCAAGTGCATCGTGTTTGTATAAAAACAATCGTGAATATAGATACGTATCACATAACATCACATCAACAGCCCATAACAATCCACTGCTGGATTTGAGCCTCCTCCACGTACATGGAGGGCTTTGCTATAATATCCATGTTTGACAGGCGGGTTGGAGATCGCAGTGTTCAAAATACTATTATAACGTATTGGTAAACGCTACTGCCCATTTTTAGGTCTAAGACTTTAGTCATCTTTTACGACACCCAGTCGAAGGGCTGGTTCAATAAATAAAACATTGCCGAACATCACATAGGCGTATCACACTTAAATCAGTGTTTCATAATTGTCCAAAAGGTATTAAAAACTTGCGTTAGATAATAATAACTTATTAAAATCTACTTTCAATAAATTCTTTTCCATTTTTCTTTTATTATAATCAGGTATTTCACTGCCTTTGCACCTATACTTACCAATCTACCTTGAGTTTTCTTATAACCACTTCGACAAGCATTAAAACGTGGTTTAAATTGTTAAACTTAGAACCTGTCTCCTACAGCCTACCTATTATCATACCTCAATCAAGCCACTCGTTTAATCGTCGTGTCACGTCGTCGGCGGTTGATTCCGGTCGTTCGTGGCGGTTGTTATCAGCTGACTTCCTCCTTCAACACAATTATGCCTTTGTTCTAGTCTAGGCGAGACTTGGTGAAGGAAAATACTCGAGAGTGCGGCACTGTTTGGAATCTTAAAATGGAAATGTGAGGCAAAAATAATTGGCCAATTGGCCCATGCCCAAAATAGATGGCCCATATTATGGGTAGCGCATGACCGGGCTATTTCATTTAAGAAGTGATAGAGTTTTTTTTTTGGATTCGATGGAAATTCGGCGGTAGGATTTAGATATTTATAGCATCTTCGACGCGCCGCGCGAGTCCTAGTCATCTTAGCGTTAATGTCCCGGTTGTGCTCTCGCGCATGAGGGCCCGGGGTCCGCCTTGACCATGTTCTAGGATTTGGCATATTAGGTAATTACAGTGGAGTGACGCTATCTGACCTTCGTCACCCTGCTACCAGGGAAACCTGACTAGATTGGATCATGGTTACACTGAATGTGTGGGTTTCATTACGATGTTTTCCCTCACCGTAAGAGCATCGGTTAGTCTGCAACTTATGTACATAACTCAGAAAAGAGTCATTGGTACAAGGCCGTACGCACAAGTCTCCATAAAAGGAGATAAAGAAATATGTAGTAACGTAATTATTGATTTTCTCTACATAAAACGGAAACGAAACGGAGTCTTACGTAGCCAGATTTGGTAAACAGGTTTTTCAAAGGACATTATACAGAATGTTTAGAAGATGGGTGCAAAGCTTTGAAACAACCTGTATAGAAATATGACTAGTCAGCAGTATCACTTAATTCGTGTGCAAACAGAGTTGCCGCCCTACGAAACTGAATTGTGCATAACTATCTTTTGTCGTTGAGTAAAACCGCGAGCATAAACCACCAACCGTACCTAAGTAATAATAAATGCGACTATTTTCACCACAAATAAATATCTACAACATAGGCAAGTCTAACATTCTGCTTTTCATTCGTTTCAGACAAGTCATTTCCCACATAAAGAATATACCAGAGCTGATACTCCTCGGGAATGAGTCTGCAAACGTCAGGAGATTGCCGATATTTTCCCTTATGGTGAAACATCCTCGAGGCACATTCCTGCACCATAACTTCATCTGTGCAGTGCTCAACGACGTCTTCGGGATCCAGGCCAGAGGCGGTCTGACCAGCAACCTCATTTATGGAGCTGACATCCTCGGTATTGATGATCAACTGCTCAAGGAGTACGAAAAGTTATTAGATGTAGAAGCGTAAGTATTTCAATACCTATTCACGGATTTTGTTTCGGCTTTTCCATTATAGTATTAGTTTTATATTTTCTCACGTACAGTGTATTGATTGCATAGCTTCATTTTACAATTGCTATGAAATTAAGTAGGAACATAATTTATTAAAAATGAAATGGATTCTCAAATGACTGGAAGTAAATGAATTGTGTACTCGATCCTAAACTAATAATTGCCAATGATATTTTTAGGCCTATTGAGTTAATAGAAATTCTCTCTTATAAGTTACGCACTTAGATAATAACTTATTGATTTTGTAATATAATGAACTCTCTATTACAGGCAAAGAGAGATATCACGAGTAAGGAAATTGAGCGACGTTAAAGCTCCAGAGGTGCCAATATATAATGAACATCTCAGGCCAGGATTCTGCAGAGTCTCTTTTCCATTCTTCATGTCAGATAATGAACTGGCCTTTGTGCTGGAAGCCCTCAAGATGGTAGCTACTGAGGGATGGAAAATATTACCCCAGTACGTCGTGAATGTTGAAAACGGACAATGGAGACACCATACGTTCTCAGTTCTCAGGGACAAGAAATCCTTGTTTTCTCTCAGATTCAATGATGGTGCAGTTGGTTCGCATGAAAGAAAAATATCAGGTAAGATTTGAGATTTGCCTGAGGTTTGAGATGAGCCTGAATAGTTAGTGTTATATCGAAGAAAATAATTCAAATTATATATGTCATTCCAGGTCCGGGAATATTTCCACAAACTTACACAGAATGTTTGCAAACAGCAAGAAACCTCTTTAACAGAGCTAGAAAGCTTGCCATGAAATGTTCGACAACCGAGCCAGAACTAGGATTTCATCCTCGTATTGACTATCTTAGATGGTTCATGTTACCAAAGGAAGCCCATGATCTGTTGCTGGGTAAATCGGCCAATGTAAAACACATAGTTCCTTTCGACCCATCAGGTTACACGGGAGCACGTAAAAGTTTATACTTTTCAAGGTCTGGCTTAACTTCATCTCCTATTTTCGGGTCATCTCCTAGACATTTCAGTCTGTCTGCTATCGACGACTGTCATATATTTAAGCTGAAGGAGAAGCAAAAGTTCTACTCTAGAGAATCTAGTCTACGAGAAACTCCATCTAAGGAAGACAATAGTCCACACGCATCACCGCCTGTACAATTCGCCGTTGGCGAGTCAGTGTCACCGCTGCGGCTGGTGCCACAAAGCATGAAGCCTCCACTTCGGTCAAGATGCTACAGTCTCGGGTCAGATAGCCCACCGGCATTTTTAAGTGCACAAGCAAAATTGAATTTAGGTTTGAAGGAGACAAGTCCAAATAATGTTATTGAGAAAACTGGGAGTTTTTGTAACTGTGGAAGTCAAACTGACCTCCAGTCATTGGACGATCCTATGATCTCACCCGGAAAAGCATTCCTGTATAGTACTCAGAGTAGTACTTCCATATCAGACTGCAGTCAGGTGGGCCGCTCGTCGCCTACAACGTCACTAACGTCGCATACATCAGAAGATATTCAAGCGTATGTCAAAGAAATGACTAAGGAAATAGCCACGGAGCTTAAATCCGAAATACGCGAGGTGATTTCTAGAGTGGATGATATTTTAGAAAACTCGGACTCAGTCGAGCAGTCTAATCTCAGTATAAACTCAATTTCTAGTCAGAGTGATAAGAATTCGGTATCAGTTATAGATGTAGCGGAATATTTAATGGGAATGTCGAGGGAAATGGCTTCTGAAGTGAAACATGAAATTCGTGAGATGGTGAATCAAGTGGATGAGATGATTTCTCCGGAATACAATGGGTCATGTTCTCGAAAGAGTTCACCAGCTCAGGGAAGACAGAGGATTGGGTCTGGTCCCGAGTTGGGATTGGATCTAGGTAAAGCATCGTGCCATAATACAGTACTGCGGAAGTGCCCGACTAGTCCTGTGCTGCCGATACAATATGTCGATGAAGAAGATGCCAGTTTCTGTAAGAGACCGTCCTCTTCGCAATCTCCGAAGTCCGCCCTGTGCACTCCGACCCACGAGGCATCTGGCCCAAATAGTATTTCATTCAATTCCAGTGAAACTTCTACTCCAGATACGATCATACAAGTGGTTACTACGCAAAACTCTCCGAATATCCCTAAGTCTTTAAGCTCAAACAAACTCTCAGACAATGATATTAGTTGCAACGACGTCACGTGCAGATATTGTTGTGTCAAGAAGAATTGGTGCCAAAACCCTTCCATTAGCTCTCAAGACAGCGGGATCAATTTGTCGTTCACCGAAACGGACTCCTACTTAGAATTTAGTAAGTTTCTTAAGCAATTATCTACAAACTTACATCCATCAACAGCCTATTAGGTACAGTCCTCCCCGCACAGACCGCTCCCCCAACAGAACTTCCTCCACATAAGTAAAGATGACAATCTATTTGATGGAGGTCTTTACCATATATATAACCATAGCTTCGAGATCATAGTGTTTAAAAGATATACATCACACTAAACACTGCTGCCCATTTTATGATATACCTCTATGGACCAGAAAATAGACTAACCTAGCCTAGAGCCTAGCCTGTAGCGTTCACTATTACGACACCCAATCGAAGGGATTTTCCAATTCTACACTGCTGCAAGCCTACCACAATTGACTTCATTTGCAAAACACCCAAGTTCACTTTAAAAAATAATGAAATTTGTCGCTCCTACGCACATCGGGCACTTAAAACAGTCGTTGCAAATAATTGACACCTTAACTGTTTTAAGTGGTCTCAAGACTGCGTGTATTAAATCTAGTTTTTACCGGTGTACGCCTCACTTTGATGTACAATCCAGACTAGTAATTGCAGTATCGAATTGACTAATGCAAATGTGGGGCTTCAGGTAAATGGCGAACGTCGTCGGACCCAACAACGGACAAGGCTAAGAAACTCCAAGGGAGACTGAGGATGTGCCAAAAGCATGAGAAGAGTGAAGTTCCTGACATCATCGAGGGTGTGCCGGTTTGTTCAGGTGACCACACCAGGCAGACGAAGAGGTACGCTGAGGGAGAAACGGGGAGAGTCATGTTCCAAATCCCAGATGATGGCGATAGACAGAATAGGTAAGGATATTTTCTAATTATTTGTTTTCATGATATGATATTTTGTGATTACGTTGAAATTTTTGGGTAGTGTTTTATTACTAACGTGACTATGTTCAGAGTAATTTGTCGTTATATACGTTTTTTTCGTCGTTACATTGGTACTTACTGTAAAATAGCGCTTGTGTGCTATTATTAGCCTAGAAATATGCAAATGATATTGATATGATCTAACTAAGGAGGTGAATAAACTCTGCTAAGAAATATATATTCTATAAAGTCCGAATCTTGGCAAAAATATTGCGTTGAATATTAGCAGTTGGCTATCATTCAAACGCTTTAGTATTTAATTTTCACCCCGCCAGTAAAATTACCGTTTAAATTTTTAAAGTAACGGATGTAAAGTCTCATTACTGTTTTCGCATGCTCTGCATGTTATAGGTGTCCAATTAAAAATGCACTGGATGTACAATTATTTTCATATCCGACACTTTATGTAAACTAAGCTAAATACTTACTTTTTTATAGCCTCTCATAAATGAAGAGGAACCAGAAATATATAGATTGCGATTTTTGTAGAACTCAACAGCAAGTAACAGCAACCGCTACCTCTTGACACTATCGACAGATTTGATATATTCCTGGTCAGACTATAAATTCTTGCATTGCATAGCACTCTATAGCGCATTCCATAGCAATAAAGTTTTGAAATCTATTGTTTCCACAGACCCTCGGTTAACTCAAAGCGATGCAGCCGTTCCTCGAACGCTTCGTCGTGTGGTTCGGAGCGCAGTTCGCGGTCTAGCGGCTACGGGACGGATATATCGAGACCCTCGCTGGAAGAACAGTATTTTGAGAGGAGGTGAGTAGTTGCTGAATATTTTATTGTTTGGATTTTATAAATTCTTTTATGGGTTTTATACATAAATACATACACATTCTCGCCCGTATCCCATAGTGGTAGGCAGAGACTACTGGGTTTCATTACATGCGTTCGAACTTGGATTCTACAACAGGCGACATCTTCAACTCGCACCACATTCGCTACACCAAAACGGACCTTCTCTTCCTGCACCACGGTTGAATTAACATTTTCTTCCCAGCGAGTCGGAGTGGCGTTCCCTGAAGCCTGATTGGTGGGAGGAAGAGAGAGACGACAGTAGCGCATGCAGCGATTCCTCGCTCGCCGAGCTGGCACCTGATGACGATGGCAAGTGGCTCTGCCCGCCTAAGGATGTATGGAAGCCCACTATTGAGGTACGTGTTAGTCGAAATGATGCTGACTGATTTATTTGTGACTAGAAATGTAAAGCAGGCAACTATCTCTAGAAAGTACCATATTTCTTCAGTGGTTGGTACAGAGGACTGGACGATTGTTGTTAAATTCTGTTAAATAGTGTAGTCTCGTGGGAATTACATTGTATTTCGAGATATTTTCCTCCATCCTTCTTCAAGGGGTTGAAGAAGGATTTGCTTAAAAGAGAACAAACATCCAACAATCCATTCAAATTTAATCCATACATAAGGTTAAGGGAGCGGGATACGCCCTACTAGGGAAGTACGTTCACATTACAGAATACCGCAGCCATTAATCTTAATAGTCTGTATTGTGTTCCTATTGGTGAGAATGGTCTCCAATCGCCCATAGGGAACTGTGACTTCGGTAGTGGGCCTAACAATTGCCTTCCCAGGGTTCTGGAAGCAACGCATTGGTGATACCTGACCCTATTTATAGCTTGACCATGAATATATTATGAGATACCTTTTTTATACTACGCAGTGACAAACGAGAAAACAGCCCACCTGATGGTAAACGGTAACTGTCGCCCATAACATCTACGATTCATGCTTGCATGGTTGTCAAGACTATCAATAGGGAGCTAATATTGCTGTTACTTGCTGTTGGCACTGCAATAAATGAGTTCTAAAATATTCTGCAAAATGGCGACATCTCCATTTTCTGGTCAAGCTTTAAAGTTATACACTCTTTGCAACTCTTCTTACTAGTGACTGGTTGTTCTACAGGCGATCCACGAGTACGGCATGATCCGTCCGGGCGACAAGGTGCTGGTGTGCCTGTCGGGCGCGCGGCAGTCGCTGGCGCTGCTGCACGCCATGCACCAGTACCAGTTCTACGCCAGGGCTAAGGGGATACACTTCAGTATTGGTAAGTCTTACAGATGTTACCAGTTTTGAAGGATGGTATTAGGTACCTATGAAGTATTGTGGTGTGTGATCTAGTATACATGTTCATTTATAATTGAACCGTGACGAATTTACAATTTGGTCAGCCAAAGTGATGCGATCAAGATATATAATAAATCATTAATGGGCTAAAAAATTTATGTTGATTGCAATTCCATAAAACTTTAACTTTTATGTCCAACGTAGCGACTATATAAATAATTTATGATAGTGAAATTCCAGCGAAATTGTTTTTTAAATTGCAACCTTCTTGGATTGCACCACCAGAAGTCTTCTACAGGAATGCCATTCAAAAACCGTAGACCATCTTAAATATTAATCATTCTCAATAAGCCCGTAGTAGTTGCTTATAAGCAATAAGTTGGCAAATAAGCTAACGGCTTGCCTGATGGTAAGCAAGTAAGCACTATGTGCCTCATCATTATGACAGGTATGCTCAAGGGTAATGGCGAGACTAATGGTAATTCATCATCATCATCATCATATCAGCCAGAAGACGCCCACTGCTGGGCATAGGCCTCCCCCAGAGATCTCCACAAAGGCCGGTCCTGTGCTTTTCGCATCCAGCTGGTACCTGCGATCCTTACCAGGTCGTCAGTCCACCTTGTGGAAGGCCTACCCACGCTGCGTCTTCCGGCACGTGGTCGCCACTCGAGAACTTTACTGCCCCATCGGCCATCTGTTCTTCGAGCTATGTGCCCTGCCCACTGCCACTTTAGTCTGGCTATCCTTAGAGCTATGTCGGTGACCTTGGTTCGCTTGCGGATCTCCTCATTTCTCTTCGAATCTTCGAATTTCGCGATTCGATCGCGCAAAGAGACTCCGAGCATAGCTCTTTCCATTGCCCTTTGGGTATCAGTGAGCTTTCTTATAAGGCCCATAGTGAGCGGCCACGTTTCAGTTCCGTAAGTCATCACTGGCAACACACATTGGTCAAAGACCTTCGTTTTGAGACACTGCGGTAATTAAGGACAGATTATGATGATAATGAGGATTTTGCATTCCAGGTGCGTTATTCGTGCATGAACCGCAGTCGGAAGTGGATCCGCTGCACCTGATGGCGTACTGCCGCGCGCTCGGCGTCAAACTCATCTTCCAGGACAAGTTGGATGATGACGAGACACGCAGTGAGTATGGAGATAGAACTGTCTTGTACAAAATTGTAAAATTATAGACAAAAGGAAACACCTACAACCACGCCGAAATTTACCAGCAGTTAGTTCATCCACCTCTGGTTAAGTTGCTTTATGACGGAGGTCTACAATCGAAGTTCTACTGTTCTACCCCTGAAACATCTTCGCCTTGTATTGAGGCGAGATCCAACAATAGACCGATGCTGGCTAATAAACTATGTCGATGACTTCTTAATAATCATCATCATCATCATATCAGCTGAAAGACTTTCTTGTGGAGGGGCCTACCCACGCTACCCTGTAGTTAAAGTATTAGGTACCAGATTTTAGTTTCCCTACTCCCGAACCCCTCCCTAACATCTAAAACCTTCTCCATCCCCAGGATGCAGCACCACCACCAAGCTATCCTCGCTCCACCGCTGGTCGTCCCACGTGGTCCGCCGGCGCGCGTACGCGGCGGCCGTGGCGCACGGCTACGGCGTCGCGGCGCTCGCGCAGCACCTGGATCGCGCGGCGCGGGCGTTTGTAGCGGGGGCGCTGCATGCGGGAGTGTTGGCTGGGATGAAGGCGCATTATCGGGTTAGGTAAGTGTGGGGGTTTGGGCGGGGTACTGGTTGTGGATTTATAGTTACATATGTTCAGGCTGGTAGCTGCGGCCTTGTCTTCCCATAGAAAAGTTTGCCTGTGCCTGTATTAGAAACGTCTGTAGGAATCTCATTCCATGACTTTTTTTTGCGTCGAACAAAGTTCCTGTCTAACAACTCTGCTAGTTTTAGTAAAAAATATTTCACAATATTTTTGAGTTGGCAATTAAATCTGGAATTTGAAGAACTCCCTAGCCTAATGTAAGGGTACGACGGACGTGGCTATAGGCGTCACGTGTCAAACAATTCCTTAGAACAAATGTAGGGTCACAAACTTTTCTGGAAAAAATTGGAACTAAGTGTTCCTTTTTTGAAATATCATGTCAACACCAACAGCGATGCTGTCACTGGGACAGATCAGTTTGTGACTCTGTACTGTGACATACACAGTTATCAAGGCAAAATCCAACCTTTACACTCACACACCACCAATCTCTTCCCACCAGGGAGCACGAGCTGCGCATCATAAGGCCGTTCATCTACGTGCGCGAGCGCGCGCTGCGGGCGTGGGCGCGGGCGAGCGCGCTGCCCGAGCTCCGCGCGCCCGCGCCCAGCGGCAGCGACGAGAGCGGCGGCGAGGCGGGGTTAGTATTTACGAAACGTGAATTATCATTTCTAGCCTCATAGCCGTTTTTTAAGAGGGGAAATCTTCGATATCACTTCACGCGGGGGAGTGACGTGGATATGTAGGATTGCCGGAAAAGGACCCCCCTGAAACCCCTCTGTATCCACAGCCGCTTTTTATCGAAGTACCTCAGGACCTCATCGATAGTTTGCAATGTGGTGTTCCGGCGGATACCCAAACTATGCTGGGTTTAAATAATTAACAGCCTATAAGCGCTAATATACACTATCTTCGGCGTGTCGCATCGAGCATCCACTTGCAGATATCCGCTAATCGTCACTCCATCTGGAAACCTAAATATTGAATAGTTATAGTAGGTCCCAAATTAGATCCCTGTGGGACTCCACATGGAATGCTAGCAATGATATTACAATTTTCACAGTCGTCGTGTAGATGGAGCTGAAGACTTGTAAATCACGAGACTCCAGAATCCTACTAACACTTTCTTCAAATAAATGAGAATACCAATATATTTATTCACCTACGTATTTTTTCGATGTTAGTTTTTTATAGGCATATTTAAAAAATATCATCAGCATCCTTCTGCCGATCCCTCCCGCAAACTACAAAAAGTCTGATATGCATATTATACTTTCATTGAAAGCTGTAAAAAAAAGACTATTTCTGTTGAGTCCTCGTTAACAAAAGGCAATTTCACTTTTATCTCGTCTTCTATTTATCTCTGCCTTCTCTTAAGTCTCTGCCTTCAGAAGCCATGTAGCACTCCCTGACGGTATATCACCCAATATTATCACTAACCCAACCCCCACCCCCACAGCAAAGAAGACCACCGCCTAGACCGGTCCATATCCGAGCCGTGCGGCGCGGCCCCGCGCGCGCCCCGCCGCGGCGCCAGCGAGCCGGCGGACGCGGCGCGCAGACTGCTGCAGAGCCAGGAACGGATCTACCCGTATCTGTTCGCCAGCCTCAAGAGCGCTCTGCAGCCGCTTATCAGTGCACGGTGAGTTGGGAGGCGATAATATTTCGAGACGCAGCGTGGATAGGCCTGGAACAAGGTGGACCGACGACCTGGTAAAGATTGCAGGTGCCTTGATGCGAAAGGCACAGGCCGGCCTTTGTGGAGATATCGGGTGCCTATGCCCAGAGATATTATGATGAAGTTGTATTCAAGTAACGCGAAATCTAAATCTGATAGTGATGGTGCTATCAATAAGTACGCTGCGGTGGCCTATACAGTTGAGTTATACTTGGCGGCATGCGAGTGCGGTGGCCCATACAATGAACGTGCGAGTTAGTACCAGTCGGATGATGGTTAAAAAAACCGTTGGATTCCTGTAGCATTAAATCACTAGAACCCCAGTTACGATAGAAAATCTTTGTCCCCCAATTAACTCCTCGACTCTGCTAATAGGATAACTGGCTATTTGAATTTAAAAGTAACTTACGATCTATCAACCTAAAAATAATGCAAGCAATAATTTACAGGAACATAGAGAAGGACATGAAAGAATGCAGACACCGAAAGAAGTCAGTAATTCAAATGAAGAACGGTGCCCCAGTTTACGATTCCGATGAGGGCACCGATGAAGAACCTGTGCCATAGACAACTGTCACTCTCACAAGCCAGAGACAAGTGACAGCTGTCAAAGAAACGTCAAAAAACCCGCCAAACGCAACAAGTCGGCTTATGTTTGGCCTTGGTAAATGGTAAGGCCTATTTGTGATTATACAGTGATTGTTTTACTTGTGATCAAGATTATTAAAACAAAACTAAGTAAGTATGTTGAACGTTTCTCATTATATTAAAAGTTACGTAGAAGTGACTGACAAAGTGATTTAAGATAGCTGTGTTGTAGAATGTTTAATGTCGTTTTATTAGACTATTTACATATTGTACCGCAGTATTGTATACAATGACTTTGTTGGTTCGTATTATCGAGGTTAAGTTGAGGTTGCCATATTGATATTTTTGTTACTAATATGGTAAGTAGGATTGGTTGGACTTGTATTAATGAACCGTGATCAAGTGAGCGCCATCTTGAGATTGCAACCCCATGTAATGTAAAGAGTCGATTATACCTTTGCTTAATCCAGAAACCTAAGTCATAATAGAGCAGATCAAAATGGAAGTATTGCTCATAGAATTAGGTCTATTTTTGTATCACGCCGTTTGAAAAGCGGACGCGTAAAATATACAAATGATACAAAAATAGACCTTATACTGTTGGCATACGTTCCATTTTGATCTGCTGCCTGATGGCTTAGGTTGCTGGATTAAGCAAAGGTGCAATCGGTCCCTTAGGCGCTTTCCCAATTGGCAACGGTCGTGCGACCATGGTCGTACGACCATGGTCGTACGATGGACGTTGCCTGACCAATTATAGGTGAGCTCAAAACCGCCCGTCGCACGACGACGGTCATACGACCGTTGCCAATTAGCGCAGTAGACTTCAGGATTTCACTTCAGTTAAATCAAATTTCAAATGTAGACTCAAGATGGCGCTCACTTGATCCTGTTTATTATTTACGAGCTATTGAGTTTGATCATGAAGCGAGTCCTTTGTCTAGTATTTATGACACGTAATGTAACGTATAATGAATTTTCAGTGTTATGTATGTAAGGATGTGGATGTTGTTATAAGTTAAATCAATTAATAAAATGATAAGAGTTTTTAGTGGAGTAGAATCAACCGAAAATGGGGCTTGAGGTGGAACTAATTGCAACAGAAATGATTATTCCGGCAAATGGCAGGTAATACGCTTCTAATCAACATACTAAAAATATACACCTGTATCTTTTGTGCTTTTGGTGTAAGGGGGCACAAAGTCTCATTTTTTAAATTTTCGTAAATAATTTCAAGATATTTATGGTATATTTTTAATATGTTCATTAGAAGCGTATTACCTACCATTTGCCGCAATAATAATATCAGTTGCAATTAGCCTCACCTCTATAACTTTTTCTACTCCACTATTTGTGTTGTTTCGATGTAGGTACACTTGGTACCTATGACATAAAGAAATATGTAGGAACAAGCAAACTATCCTACATTAAATGTATAACTTTTAAGGGATTTGTCATAGTGTGACAACATATTTTTTATGGAATGAATTGTTGAGAACATTATAATTTTTGAAGAATGTATCTAATAATCAAATCCCAGCTTTTTAAATTTACTCACTTAAAGTCACTTATACTTCAATTAGATATATGTTGTCTTGTGTATTGTATGTATTGTACTTTTTTATTTTTATTTCTCTGTTATTTTGTTATGTATAAACAAATGAATATTTGGAATTGATTAATAAATTATTACCTATTTACTTACATTTGCACTGACGTGGTTTCGAGAAAGAATATGTTAGTGTTATGTGGCAACATCATCACTTAGATTCCATTTTAAAATTTTAAAATTCTCTAATGGAATATGATTGCTGATGTATGGACTGATTTAATTTTTAAGGATATTATGAAATAAACTCATTTTATATGTTTTATGTAAACTTGTGCTATTATAACTCAAACTATAAAACATTTTTATATTCTTTTTAGTTGTTTTATTTTTCCCTTTTTTGCTGTTTGTTAATAAAAAGTAGTTTTAAGATTGAAATTCCTAAAATATTTAGTGTCTAAGTTTATTAATGGATAATAAAGACAATCGTCAAGAGTCCCATTCGTTGCTTCCATCAAATTGTATTCATATACATTTTTCCATTTGAAATAAAAATATATATATGTTTTATTGGATACTGTTGTATTATTTACTTCCCTATGTACCTCAGGCCTTTTATTCATAATCAAAATCACGTCAACCGCAAGACGCCTACTGCTTGGCATAGGCTTCCGCCAGAGATCTCCACAAAGGCCGGTCTTGTGCCTTCCCCATTAAGCTGGTACTTGCGATATTTACCAGGTTGTCGATCTACCTACGCTGCGTACATAGTCGCTACTTGAGAACTTGACTGCCCCGTCGGCCTAAACTAAAAGTTACAACTCTTGAAGGTGCCAACACTCAATAAGGAGCTTTTACGTAAACAGAGAACTGTGTATTGATCTCAAAAATGACAAAATATAGTAACATAACCAAAATTAAAACAAAATTAATTATAATACTTAACTGTCAATAATCTTTAAAAACTTATTGTAAAGATTGTTAGCCTGTTGTTTCTTAGAAAATGTATCCATGCGTTTTATAGAGATAGGGACTTGGATAGTATAAAGCCAAATAAAGAATTACAAGTTTTTGTTAGTTCCTAATAAAAAAATCCAAGTCTGGAAAGAAAGGGCCCTTTTTTACTAAAAAAAAATACAAGTCAAATACCCTATTCTATAATGCATTGCACCGCATCGCTCTTGCTATAAAAAATAAACTGAGCTTATGTCATCGTCATCAGTCTTACCCACGGCTGGACATAGCCCCCCCCCCAAATGAGCGCCAAAGCACCCTGTTCTCGGCCGCATCCAGCATCCACCCGCAGCCGCACAGTAATCGTTACTCTAGATAGGTTCTACAGGTAGGCCTGACCTGAGGGTATCCTTCATATCGTTTGTTGAGTCGAATTCACTCAAGAACTCGTTTACCCCAGCAGATGTCGGTTTTTCGGTATATATTGTTGGAGGTACAGGTGCTGGTTGGAGCCTAAGTACGTTGAGTACGTACATCATAAAGTATGTAAAGAGAAAGCAAACGAAAGAGCAAAGAGCCTAATGCTAGGACTTGCAATCCCTACCTAAATCCCTGTCAAGTTCAAGGGGCTTATATACCTGAGCATAATAGGCCTGTGGTGCTCTTGCGAGGCATGGCCCGCGCTGACAAAACATGAAAGCGAACTCCACGCCAACGAAATTAAAAATGCTGCCATGGACGATTCGACTGAGTACGTGACGAAAATATCCGTGGCAGCGTTGGCGTGAGGGATTTCGCGGTTAAGATCGAAGAGGCTAGCCTGCGCTGGTTTGGTCACGTGTTGCGTAAGCTGCATTGATATAGAAATATATGCCAGAACCTCCCAGCTAACATCAGGATAGAGGCCCCGTGGACGGCCGAAGAAGATTGACATCGCTGAGTCGGATGCGAGAAGAATGAGTAGGAAAGCGGACTCTGGCAGAAGCAGGGATAAGCGCTAGGATGATGACAATGAGCAGGGTAATAAATGAAACCGCTCATACTTGCTTAGGTCTATAATATTTTCATAATAACTATAATTATCTAGAATTCATGCGTGTGTGCGTGCCCACATACAACATTACATATTCTAATACTAATGAGTATTATAAGTACTATAACTTCCTTCCGATACTTTAAGAGAACTCAACACTGAATGTGACAAAATTATCCACTAAGATACATTATAAGTATAAGTTACATAATTAGCAAAGTGCCTGCTAAGCAGAGAGATACTAGCCTATAATAATAATAAGCTATCATAAATATTACATGATAGAAAATTAAGTTTAAGTACTTAAAATATTAATTATCATCTACAATAATATTTTTTTATTTCGTTTCATGACGACACAATATTTTTTGTCTCTTAATTAATAATACATAATACAGATTTTAGTAAATGTCAACTACATTTATATATACGTTTGTAATATAATAAGACGTATTTATTAATTGTAATTAACTATGTAATAGCTTACAGTACAGGTTGCTATAGTAAGAGGTTCAATTAGGGAAAAGGAGTGTTGAAAATAGTTTTGAAATTATTTCTTTGCGCCTCCCTTGCAGCATGGCTTGCCACCTGCAAATACGAAATTATCAAATTAGTACGGTAAAGAAATCAAATTAGATATAAATTACATTTTAATGTCAACGCCATGACTCAGACCAGACTTTCACTCCTGCGGGTCTAGCCAAGATGCTAATTAATGCCAGTAGAGGAGTGGAGTCGCTGTCGCTGAAGCTATTTTTGAAACCGCTCGCATTCACGCGGGCGTTCGCCTTCTAATGCTTGTCTTTTCCATCTCTAGCAACTTACCACGAGTGTGAAAGAGATAGGTAGCGCACGCGAACGCACGCGAGCGCTCGCGTCGAGCTAAACGGTTTTAATTTAAATGTTTAGTTAAATCTTTCAATCAATATTTAAAACCGTTGGCCGCGCTTACGTACGAACACTTAGTCTGTATATGAATTCCGGTACTATTAAAATTAGTGTCTTTTCTTGTCACACAATAACTTGACGGACTGTAGAGCACCCGGACAGAACTCATTACTAACTATCGTGCGTGTAAGCGAAACTGTGATATGAATACAAAAGACATCAACGCACTATGAACTCTTTGTGACTATAATACAAAAGATATCAACGCGCGCGTCTGATGTCGGTTGTTTGTTGTTTTTAGTAGTAGTAGGTATCTCCCCTATATATTCATATACCTCTGGAATCTATGTATTCATGGGTGTACAGTGTCTTTTGGTGTACCTATTATACACAGAGCACCTTTCATATTTATAAAATGTATGCATGTCTTTGAAAATAGCCCCTTTTGTCTTCAGTTTTTCTAATTTAGCCAAATATAATTTTATGACAAAGGCAATTAGAAAAAAAACATTTCACAAATTAACATTATAGTAGCTACAAAGTGTCTTTGGATTAGTTTTAAAAGTCTACTTCTACGAAAGTTCCGTTTCCGTAACAGTTTTCGTAATTTCATACATAACGGCAATTTCATAATTAAAGACTAAATGAATAATACCTGAGGGCTTGCCGTCGCCGCACGCGCAGCTGGGGCCGCATGTGCAGCCGGCGCCGCACGCGGCCGCGCCGCCGCCGCACGTGTCTGGGGGAAGCAAAGGATACTTTAGTTACCATACAATAATAGTACATTATATACTAAGGGGATAAAGTAGTGTCTCAAGCCATGGGCTGCATGAACCCTGTGCGCAGTGAACGGCTGAAGAGTTGACTCCAAAGAGCATAGATATTTCATAAAATTTCAATTTCAAATCTGGGGACCTATTTTGAACCGCTCGCATCCTCGAGAGCACTGTTGCTAGAGATAGAAAAGACAAGCATTAGAAAGAGAGCACTTGCGGGGGTGCCAGCGGTTTTAAAAAAAGGTTCCCTGATCGTCAGTCGCAGTCGCCCAGTGACAGCGATCCACTCTGCGACTGTCATTAATTTGCATCTTGGCTAGACCCGCAGGAATGACGGTCTTGTCCGTGTCTTGGCGGATGTCTTTAAAATTAGATTTGCTTCAGGTAGAAAAGACAAGTATTAGAAGGCGAGCGTACGCGTGGATGCGAGCCGTTCAAAAATAGGGCCCACGATCTCGCTGCGTTGATTACGTTACGCTCTCTCACCATAACTTCTTCCTATTTTGCCTTCCTTTTTTTCTTACACATATTCAATTCAAAACATTGAATAAGCAAGCAAGCAAGTAGGTACATGTTTTCCAATTGTGAGGAGGACATTTATTTACGTCTTCCTAAGGCGCTCTTTGCGGTGTTTTTTTATTGCCAATGGAGGCACATGGACAGATGATCCACCTGATGGAAAGCGGAAATCTATAAATGTAGAGAAACAGCTTAATACATCAGTTATTTGTGGGTGCATTGAAATATCCCGAACAAGAAGCAACTGCAAATGCGCCACTCACGAGCGGCGTATTCGGCGAGATTTTTACGCAAAATACTGAGCAGTTAAACATCAGCTCAAAATAGGTACAGTTTCACGGTGGCAGGATTCGTGCCTTTTCTGTTTTTGCCGCCAAGCAACAATGCTTGCGTTGTTTTCCACATGAAGGATAAATGGGCCAATACAAAACTTGGCGCTTTTAACAGCTCCTACACTAAAACTAGAACTAATGATAACTCTCATTAGCACTGCATATTTTACATGCATTAAGAGCCTCTACATCTATTCATTCCGTATTAAACTTAACTTTCTAAAAGTAAATAAGATAACATGATCCAGAATTAAATGACTAAAGAGACCATGGGTCCTGTTATAAGATCTAACATAATTAAGAAGGTTAACATCAAGAAAAAGCGTGGGATGGGAAACGATCGACTCGTAATGTACTTAATGATTCGCAGCCGACTGCGTTTGTGTTTCAGACTAAATATAAGGGCCCGTTTAAGCTTATACGTCAACTCTTATAAACCGGACAGTAAACGCGTACGCGTCGTACAAGCATAGTCATTGTGTAACAATCAGACAGAAAAGTGCAGTCTACAATTTTTTTCATCCAGAGTTTCAATGCAGTGCACTTAAGACGCTTTGGTGTTCAGAGGAATCAAAATTATCAGTCAGAACAATTTTCTGTGTGATATACCTAGGGCGGCTTGCACCACATTATTAATCGCATTTAAGTTAATACATAAACAAAACTTCATACAAATGAATGTTCAATTTCATAAAAATCTAAGGTGAATGTAAAATACTGAAGCTAGAAGTAACACGGTTAGGTCATTAAAAGAAAAATTTACAAGAAATACGCTACTGCAGTGCCACATGCAAAAAGTTGCAATTAATTTATATGTAAAACGAGAGAATTACCAACACGACCCTAGAGCAAAACTGCGCAATTTACTTCGCCTTAGCGTGACAGCTTACAGTTATAACGTGTACCTACCTAATGGAATGAAAGTTTGAACTGTGGTTGTGAAAGCTTAAGTGATCTGACAACCGAAATAATCAAGATGTTTCTCTTTTTCAGTACAATTACAATGTATTTGCAGATTTTAGTTTTACTTTGTGAACCATTATGTATAATGGAAAATGTAGATACTGAATTGTTATCATGTTAACTGAAAAATTTCAATAATTGCAATTACAGTATTCTCTATAACTGTACGCTACACTCCGTCGAAAAATAGCTCACGTCCTTCAAGGACCAAACGAACTCCCAGCGACCAAATCATATTGATTTTTAAATAAAAGCAAATAAGGTGGCAAATTAAATGCTGATGATTCGATAGCGTCAACTGCGTCATTATTTCCCGGCCACGCGTTCGCCGGCATAACAAAAACACTGTCCACGTGTCCGAAATTCGAATTTAAATTTAATCATCGACGTGAACGGCCTTAGAATTTCGAATACTACTTTTAAAAACAAATACGAAAGCTAAGGCTCACCTTTGCAGGAGTCACAGGGTGCCGGCATAGCTAGATTGCAGACTAGGCTAGAATGTAGACAGACCGTAGCAGCGCAGCCAGGCGGAGTGGTGCGCGCGCAATACGGCGCTTCTAGAGCGAGCGGGGCCGGGTCAATAACTGAGTTGCTACGTGGGGGGATCGGACGATCGCTCGGGCTAACGTAGTTCGGGAGTCGGACGATGAGTTGGGCGTTAATTATGAGGAAAGCCCGTTTAGCTTTAATATTAAAAAAATTGTTTAAGGCAGGAAAATTAATTTCTCCCGCAATGCAGCTATGCTTGCATTGTTGTGTTTCGGTTTGAAAGGTAAGGTAGCCAGCTCAGAAGCATGTCACCTGTCACCAACAAAGTGACAAGGCATCGGCGGTTCTGCAATTTTGTTGCTTAAAATGTAAGTGGATTTTATGGACGACAGTTACCGGTTTACATCAGGTGGGTGGGTTGTCTGTGCCTTTGCCACTGAGAAACAAAACATTCCTCTAAAGTTACTCAGAACCTTCGAGGCCATGGCTCGGGCGCAAATCATACCTAAATAAACGAACATTAAAAATTAAACAAATAGATATAAAGATAGAAAGCAGTAGGCAGGTAAACAATTTTTCTAAACGATCTATGACCAAGATCTAGGAAAGTCTACAACGTTTGCTCATTTTTCCAACTCTTTCTACTAGTAAAATCACTGAACTAAACAACGAAAGACCTAGTCTCCGTAGGCTGGAAAATGGGAAGCAGTGATTTTAATTGTTATATTTATATCTCCGCGATCTCCAATTCGCCGGCCAGGCGTGGAGATTATGGCAATGACCTCCCCTTTCGTGGAGAGGCCCTAAGTTCTGCAGTGAACTGTTACGGGCTGTGGTTGATGATGAAACAACGAAAGACATCAACCCAGATGAATTCAGATGAAACAAGCCAGGTTAAAGTAAATTATGAGATAAATAAGTTCGGCGTGGTTTAACTCGTAAATTGGATCTATGTAAAGCCTATTATTTTATGGGAATCACTCGGGAATAGTGTAGTTCCCGTTAATGAAAGAATTATCTAAATCATTTAGTGGTTGCAGAGATCAAACTTCTAAACTTACAAACATACGAACTTTTCCTTCTTATATTATATAGTTATGGACCTGGCGCGACCGTTTGCATGGCGTCCTACCCCTACTTACTCCTACTATAACCCTACCTACCCTGTTATCTTACTTATTAACCTTCTTGTTCAATCACTCTATCTATTGTTGAAAAACGCATTAAAATCCGTTGCTTAGTTTAAAAGATCGAAGCGTTCATAGATACATACATAGACACATAGGGACAGACAACGGGAAGCGACTTTGTTTTATACATGTATGTATAGATGTTAGTATAGTTATAGACGTAAAACATCGTCCGGCTCCCGCACTACATACAAATAGATAGTCGCCTTCGAGCTGGCCACAATAAAATGATCACGCGTAAACAAAAACAACGAACCGGTTAGGTGCGCGCGCGCCCCTCCATCGGGTTTATCTGTTACTGTCTATAGCTACTTTCGTTCTGCAAATAATGACTTGTCTCTTTTACAATTATTTGTGTTTATTTTATTGTTGTAGGTTGTTTGGGTTCGATCGAATTGTAAACGAATTATAATTGGATCTCAATAGCACATCAACGGCGGTTTTAATTGTATCAGAATACCAAAAACACGTAAACTGTCATTGTGCTGCGACTGCAATCCGATTACAATTCAATCCAGCCTAATAACAGTAGCAGAATACTAAAAACGTATAAAATCATGGTATATTCCCCGTTGTTACCGACCTACGGGAAAGAGCAAGCCCTTTACAACTGATTTTTTACTTTATATAGGAATTAACTGCAATTACCTGATCTGCCAAATCCTGGATCATACTCAAGGACCCCGGTACCTCGTGCGCGAGAGCTCAACCGGGACATGAGCGCCAACATGATATTATGATTTACTTTTTAGGATAACGATGCCCTACCAACATCTCAGGGGCTCAAGCTAACCTTACCTGCTCGTGATATCCCTGCTAGAGAGACGACTCGGGTTGTGATGAGCTTCGACGTATATAGTGGGAATAATTCTATTAGTAAAATACCTTAGTAGCGCAAGTATTATGGAAGGACTTATTGTAACGGACAGTACCAACAAAATTTATACGATTACCATTAGTTTAACGTATAACTACTAGTAATAGTTGTTGAATGCACCGCCGAGTTGCGTAATATGGGTGACTAAACATAAATTGAAATAGGGTAATTTATGTTAAAATAACATGACAAAATGACAGTATTTAAATATTCAATTTAATTTATCTTTTGTAAGTAAGTACTAAGTTATGAAGCAACATTACGAAGCAGTAAATAAGTAGTAGATAGCAAGACCCGGGTGATGGATGGACTAGGTTCTTGCACAGTTTTTTACTTGATTAAAAAAGTTGCGGCTATCATAAAAAGTACTTTTCCGGGCGGTGATTTGTCTATGAGTACAACTATTTGTTGCTCCAGTTTATACACGTAGGACCCTTTTATGCGTCACCGCTTACAAACCGCATACGCGTCGTCTCCGCCTAGCCACCGCATAGCAATCGGACAGGAAACGCGTAGACCCTATTGGATCGAACACTGTGCGGTGACTACGCGTGTGCAATTTTAGTAATAAATGTTCTGTGCTATTGGTACTGTACTTGCTTACACTGCTGAACTGTAGGTACACTCTGGCTGTTGCCAAAGTGTAAGAAATGAGCAATATGGCGGTTCTATTATATTCCTAGGCAGGCTTTAAAATGTAAAACGAAATTCGTACACCGACCCCGCGCCAGCAGACCGCTGAATCACTGTGGAGATACCTAACTACATTTTTTATACTGATTAGTAAACTTCAATTTAGTTTTTAGTTACTAGTCAAGGCGTTTGTTGCTCTGAGGCTGTAGTGGATTATTTAAATCAATAATCTAACAAAATAGCTTACATCTATTCAAAATCCCAGTTTACATCTATTCAAGCAATTACTGAACCGAGCGATATTTCTGTCATTGGCGGGCATTATCAGGTGGCCCACCTGCCAAGAATATGTGGATAAACTCACAAACATTTTTGCTTTTAATTCTCTTCATACACGTCTCAAATGAAATAAAAATATCAACAATGTACCTATCTAAAAATCCAAAATAACACAAAGTTCGAGCTCTCTAAATAGCCAAAATGAGAAAAGTTTACATTCCCACCGCGCTCATTCATTAATTGTTTATTTAATTTTTACAATATTTTATTACAATATTTGTAGATGGTCAATACGAAAAAGGTCCGCCTGGGATGTAAAGATAATCACAAACGCATTACACTTTTCATGGAATTCACTTCACACACATTTCAAAATTCGATGAAAATCTTTATTTTTTATTTTTGGACTAGCTAGGCATTTGACCGCCACCTCACCTGGTGGTAAGTGACGATGTGGCCGATAATGGAGCATGCCTACAAATCATGCAAAATGTCAAAAATAATAGATCGCTGTGCTCGCTAATTGATTAAATTCTCTTTACATACCAATGTATTAAATATTTATTGAACAACACCTTAAAGTTATAATACAACAAATTAAAAAATACAACCTAACCTAACAAAAACAAAAAAAAAAACCTTATTTACATACCTACATTTTCAACAATGTAGATATCCAAAATGTCAAACATTTTCATGAACTTCTCTCCAAATATGTAGATACCTATATTGCGGTCCGCGGTACGGCTCCAGTTGAGTATGGCTCCAGGGGGTCACGACCCATACTTTGAACTCTGAAATAGAACAACAAAACAGGCAAGCGGGCCACCTGAAAGAAACTGGTCATCGCCACCTACCTATAGCCATTAGCAACACCAGGGGTATCACCAATGCTTTGACCACCTCTTACCATAGAGGGATACATAGTGAAATATTTGCGGAATCAGTTTGGACAAATGTGAATGGATGGATCTACTATCTACGCATCCGTTTTGTTTGATTGTTCGAACAAACTTCGACTATTATGTTAGAGCTTGTCTAAGCTGAAATGACGCGCCCCACTACTTAATTAGTTGATTTCGATGTGTGAGTGCAAATATTAATAACGACACTTCATCTGTGTGGGAGCGTCGACTGCTCAATCGAACGACGCGTGCTCCTACGTTTGAGTCTCACCGGCAACTGAATGAATTACAACGGCATTTGTTTATTTATTTATTTATTTAATCGTTTATTGTACACAAAAATGGAAATAAATACTAAGCAAATGTAAATATGACACAAAAGGCACTACTTATTTCTATGAAGTAATATCTTCCAGCAGGCCTACAGCAAAGGAAACGTGATGATTAGAAGCAGCTAGGACGTGCACAATAAGAAAATAAGATACAGATATTTACGTAAATTTGACTAACTAATATAAAAACTCAATGAATACTTATATACATACATTTATTTGGATATGTATTGCGTCCATATTTAAAATTTGCTTGTGTGCGTTAATGCGATAGTGGGGCTTAGACGAGCTCTACACCCTGTATTGTAAGTCACACAAGCCAGCTGCTAAAATTAAAGGGCATACCTAAAGTATAGGGCATGTGTAGTTATGACCGTCTGACTAACGGTATAGGTGACATTGTCTAGCGCTTTATCAATGTCATGGACGTCTGTTCATGGGGGGCGATGATCATTTACCATCAGGTGACATGTTTGCTTGTTTACCTCCTTTTATTCCGTTTAAAGAAGAAAGGACTCCGTTTAAAGTACGAGCAATATGTGGAATGAGCCCTCCCGAAGTCTTTCCCTTGCACTATTACATGGGAGTTCTTAAAACGGCCTGTTTACAGGTACCTCAAAGGTCGGCACCATATCCGCTCCCCTTAGGGTGCAGCACGATGGCTGCTTTCCATCAGGTGCCAAATAAATAGTACTATAGTTAGCACCAAAACGAACCGAGTTGTATACAACTATAACTATCTATAATTTGCATGTTCTTACTAATTGCTTTCCTGACACATTGTCACTATATGTTTAATTGAGAAAGTGAGCAGCGACCAGCGTCACTTGCTATGATACGGTCGGACCGTTCTTCCGTGGCACCGCCGCAGCCTGTTATGGGTCTGCCTGGATCTCGGAATCCGAACTGGGCTGGAAACGCATGCGCTGGAGTTTGTATACAAATATAAATGTACTAGCGACCCGCCTCGGCTTCGCACGGGTATGTAACCTTAAGAAATTATACACCTAAACATTTGTCTATCTATTGGTGAAAACAGCATAAAAATATGTTCAGTAGTTTTTGAGTTTATGGAGAACAGACAGACGCGGCGTGGGATTTTGTTTTAAAACATGTGATACTAGTGGACCCGGCGTGAATTCGTTCGCGTACACTTACTTACCCCTACCAACCGCTTTTTACCTCTATCTATTGTTGAAAACCGCTTTCATATTCGTAGTTTAAAACATCTAAGCGTACATAGATACATAGAGACAGACAGCGTACAGAAGCTACTTTGTTTTATACTATGTATGTTTAGGAAAAGCCTATTCGATAGAGTCTCGGCCAGCAGTGGCAGGCGGCGTGATGTAAGCGACATCGCGGATAAATCTCGCGTGAGCTGGGTTGGTCACGTGGGAAATAGTACCTAACCCTGCTATTTTCAGAAATAAAATGATGCGGTCCCAAGATTGGATGAGCGTCCAACTACATACGACACGACACGTGAGGTTTCACAGGACTGGGCGAAGTGGATAAGGGCGACTAGAAACATGGACCGTGGCAGAACAATAATGGAATGAAAAACTTCAAAATTTTAAACAGGTTAAAGTTTATCAGAAACTAAAAGCCAAACGGTTAAGATTTATCAGCACTAGATTGAATTTTTTTAATTTTTAATTCCATCAACGAGATTGTCCACATGCGCCACGTGATTGTCCACTGCTGTACGAGAGTAGGTATCCTTCACATGTGGACAAGTGTTCGATCGCAGTATTCTAAATGCATAATTTAAAATATTGTCAATAAAAAGAAATAAAAAATTTAACACGCTTATTTTCTGGCAGTCCAGAAATCAATGAACTTAATTCAGAAGTCCTGTTATTTTTTTAAACTAATCTTTTTTATAATAGAGGGAGGCAATCGAGCAAGCAGATCACGCGAATGCTTAGCAGGGCTTTGAAAAGCTTGGCTCGTTTCTTAGAGTGGCAATACTGCCAAGATGTTTCTATAGTATTATCGTAGGCAGCAAGAAGATTCTTGAAAGATTACGGTCTTGACCGCCACTCCAACACTTGGTACGGATAGACCTTCAATTTGTGGCGGGTAATGCCCTCCTCAAAACACTCACTCCTCCGAACACTTGGTCATCTGGTCATCTTGGCGTTAATGTCCTGGTTGTGCTCTAGCACGCGAGGCCCCGGGGTCCGCCTTAACCATGATCCAGGATTAGGCAGATCAAGGCACAGTGGACCCTGTTAATAGGGGAATCTGAGATTGGATCATGGTTACTCATCAGTCGCCTGGATGTGCAGGTTTCATGACGATGTTTTCTTTCACCGTAAGAGCATCGGTAGGTACCTAGATCGTCGCCATAACTAGTCAGAAAACGACCCATGCTACGTTTGCCTAATCATAGTCACCGCCCGAGAACATGTTTATGGCATTGAGACGTAATAGCCCCGGTTCAGAGATGGAAATAGTTAGGTAGTATTCCATATGCATAAAGATGGAGGGCGTTCAAAAACGCCTAACTCTTCAAAGGACACCTAACTTTTAAGAGACTATCCCAATTGCCAGATCTACGCTAAGAATTCCGATATCTATCTTGAATTCTTGGCAGGAGCGAGAGCACACAGTAAAAAACGGCCCGCCCCAACACGAGAGTGACTAAAAACAAAGGATACACGACAATTGGAACATGTAAACTTATATTTTTAGGGTTAAACTGGACCAAGAATCTTCCAAAGTTGTACAGACATATGTTTGTTGCATCACTCGTTGACGTATGCTAGAGAAATAGAACCCACAAAATAGAGGTATTCTTCTCTGTACTACCTACAGGCACTTTACTTTATATAATCAATTTAAAATTACTTTTGAGTACATAGTACACAAAAAAATTAACTTCAAATTAAAGAACTAATTTTCAATTACACCGACAAACCAGAACTTCTTTTCCTAAAATTGGATTTGCCGCTGATAAACAGCTCGGGTATCTAACGTTAATCTTTTTTATTCTGTAATCTCGAGAAGCGTAAGGTGGGTTCGCGTGAGCACTTTTTGCCATAATTAGAGCCGCACTCGTTTATTTCCAGCGCAAATTGATACTGCATGGGGTCGACGCACTTGTCTTATTGCGTCGTGCCTGGCTACAAGCTCTCGGCTGCGACTTTGTCTGCTCTATAGCACAAATAAATATGGTGCTGTCTGAATTACAGACTTAAGTTCAAAGGATCATCATTATCGATAACAACTAGGTAGGCACTTTAGTAATCTAGCTTGTGAGTTAAACCACAAGGTAGGTAATTCGCGAAGGTTAAAAAGAAAGTTTGGTTTCTCGTTCGTACGATTCTGATGAGAAGAATGGAGGAGGAGAGCGAATGCGCTCCCAGCCACAGTGTTTCCTTTGGACTATGACATGTCTCTTTAGAAGCGGGCAACGCAATGGTAGCGCTCCTGGTGATGTCCATAGGCGGCGGTGACCACTTTTTATCAGGTGGCCTGTTTGCCTGCCGTATAACATGAAAAAATGTTCGGCAAGTAACAAAGTTAAAGGCACGGCGGCCTAGGACAGAGCGGTCATAATGTGGTGGTAAATGACGCCCGCCACAGAAAGGAAACATACAATACGTCCCTGCGCTTTCTGACAAGCTCTAGCAAACCGCGACATATTGTTTCCGTGGTGTCAGTAACGTCATTCACCATTTTATTACGGCCGCTATATGACGGCATGTGTCTGTACATTTTTCATTTAAAAAAAATACGGTTTTACGTACCTGTTTCCAGCTGTGAAATCATATCTGATTGATAGAAGCCAGAAAGTATTTACTTTCTGGATTCTACAAATCTACGCGTAGTTCGGTAGGTACAGTGATTCTTTTTTTTTTTTTTTGTACCCAACGCAAAGGAAATGGGCACCCTCCGGTATAGCGGTTGGGAGGGAGGAGGTGAACTCTCATGAGTACCAGCCGGCTGGCCGGACTGGTTATGCACGACTCGCCAAAAAAAAAGATCTAGGCGCATACGTGCTACACACCCCCTGGGAGCACCTGTAGCCGGAAGGGCCTTTCAGGTTTCATCGGATGCGACATGACATGCGACGGGGTGCGTACAGTGATTCATAGGACGGTAGGTTATATACGAGAGTGGACATAGCGGTTTTGATAAAGTGTTTTTTTTTTTGTAAGGTGGACATTTCCGTAGAGTGGACGTATCGGTAGCTCGGCCACTTCAAAGTGGACGTCTTAATACTGTGAACAATTGACAGAGGCCTGTGTACTCGGTCAAGCCTGATGAATCCGTCTGTATAAAAACCTCCATCTTAATTATTTCGTTTGCTCTAAAAACAAGTTTTACAAAGAGAAACGGCAGGCGTGTGCGAGTGACAAAGACCGCGGTCGCTCTAGAATACTCTACATTAACCAAATGCCGATATTTCCTGTTCCCGCCGAGTACCGGCTAAGTACAGTTTAAGCATAAAAACAATTAGCTAACTCCAATTTAATACTTACCCTAACAACTAACTCCTAGTCTTAGTCTGAATGTTGGTTTCTCTTTAGGGCTATATGAGACTTTCTCTGGCTAATATCAATACAATTTCTTTATTTTGTACTCAACTGCTCGTTTGTCGGTCCCCCTCGAGTGGCCGTGTCCCTGAACTGTCCGTGTGCCACCGCAGGCGGCCTGCTCACCGAACTGTGACACCTCTAATGATGGACTGTTTTGCCATTTTTTCTTGTCGGAGAGTCTAGGCTTTGTTAACGGACGGTTTGTATTTAGGTATAAATTATCATAATCATCCAACCATCATCTAATACGTAAACCCAAAAATGTTCAATTGGTCAGGTTAGGTTAGGTTAGATCTTTAATTAATTATGAATTTACTCATCTATGCTAATAGTAGTATTTATAACGGATAACCTCAAAAACCGTTTAACCGATATTAAAAATTCTTTCACCTATAAAAAGCTACATTATCAGCGAGTAACATAAGCTATATTTTATCTTCGAAAAATTCGAGTTCAATAAGAAAATAGCAATAACCCAAGGTATTCATGTTCGCGTATGTATAATTTCAGAACGGCTGCACCAATTTAACAATTTTTTTTTTTGTTGTGTTTTAATTGTCAGGGCAAGGTTTGAAAAAAGGGTGGGTAGGATAGGTGTAGGGTAAGGGTAGGGTAGGGTTAGAATGCCGCGCGAACTAAGTCGCGGCGGGCCCACTAGTAATATATAATATGATAATCATTGGTTACCTACAGAAAATCAACCCCTCTGTTTGCTGTTCATTATCGCAGATGGTTTAAGTATACCTATGATGTGAAAAAATATAAGTAACAAAAATGTCTTAATTTTTCTTTAATACATTGTAAGTATTATTAACACAATTTTCATCACAAATTCAATGCATATTACCAATAAATAAATTCAGTTCGTTGACAATAATTTAAACCGTTTATGCAACAAATAAATACTTAATGTTTTAACAAATACATACTTAACAGATCAGTTCAAACAATAAATGTGTTTAATAAATAATAACAACTAATACAGAAGCACAAAGTCCATCAATATTCAGGTCAGGATTCTGGAAGCTTAGCTTTGGATCAACTGCGGTTATTATGCCAAATTAGGCACTTAATAATTTAATCCCCTTTCGCATGTTTCTTTGATTTCAGAATCTTTCTCCTCAGTATCGAATAGCCAATCCAAAACACGAGATACATTTTGGAGTCAGTGGATATCATCAAATACGTGGCTAAGATGGCGAAGATAATACCTAGCGCATTCAATACAATTTTAATTGCATTCTTGTAGGGCCACTGCCTGCACGGGCAATCCTTTGGACATATTGGACTGGTGGTTTGATCTTCATACTGCGTTGTGGTTTCTGTAAAAGCGAAAATGCACGATGTGATTTTTCATGCGTAGTCGTAGGTTTGTGAAGTGTACTACAACCCAAATCATCATCATTATCCAAGCTGTCAGTCCCGCACTGTACTTCAACCCAAATAGACATAGGTACATTTATAATAACGAATCCAGAAATATCAAACCGCGACCTTTTTTTTTGATATATTACACTGAGCAACCTCCTATCCAAGAAGGCTAATCGGCTATCTGCAAAACAGTAGTTTTGTTTAACTATTGCACCATAAAGCCCTATTTAGGGTGCACAATCATATAATTTTTATTTTTTATTTGTATGATTAAAATCTACCTTATATAAAGTAGAACTTACAAAAAAACGTACCTTGGTCTTTTAATTCAATGCGAGAAGTGCATTACTGTTATTAGGAAGAGACGAGTAAGGAATGTGACAAGTATAAGAAAATGACGAAGTCGTCCGGATTCAAACTATATACCTTATAGAGAGAGATCAGTATAGAAGCGATACGATGCTAGCAGGAAGTATTTCTGTGATCCGTATGTACTTGAAGGGGTCGGCACTGGAACGCATATTAAAACCGGACGGACTAGGTCGGTAGGTTTAAACCAGTATTCACAAACAACATGATAAAATCATCTTGGCGTTAATGTCCCGGTTGTGCCCTAGCGCACGAGGGCCCGGGGTCCGCCTTGACCATGATCCAGGATTTGGCAGAACAGATACAGTGGAGCGACTGCCATCTGACCTCCGTGACCCTACTACCAGGGGAACCATTTTTACAAACAATACGTCTCAGTAAAGTAGCGTTACTATGCACGTAAGACACTTATCACAGGCTCTTTGCTAAGTGAACGCACTGCGTTTAAAATGGCTCTATGTCTGATAAATTTTCGTAAGCTATGCGTGCATAGTGCCGATCGCCACTCAAGTATTGTCAGTAGGAAACCTGCGCGACCTTATAGTAACGCTTCTGAATACAGGTACATAGTGTCACACCTTTACCGTAGGGGTAGACAAACAACACATTGTTCCACTTGCTACTATCCAGACAAACCTCTAGATCTACAATAATTTTTACGAAATTGGATAGGTAGAGCTCTTTGGCAGATACTAGGAGTATCTAGCTAGTACAATAACAATTTATTATACGACCTCCTATGGTGAAATTGATTACAGAACTTTGTGCCAGCAAACATACATTTGTTTTAAACACTGTAATGGTTTTGGGCGGCTTCCAGTTTCATGCGACGCCTTATGTTATTTTCCAGACAGTTTTATACGTGAGATTCATTGCTGTCTTTATTGTGTAAGGCGTTATTAGTAATAATAATTCTATATAACTTAATAATGATATCACAAACATGGAAATTTCTTTTTAGAAATAATTATTGCTATTTTGTTGATTATAATTGTGATTTTTCTTTGTATACAACAATGAGGTAAAATAAAAAATATATAAAAATAGAAGTTCAATAATTTGTTGGTAAAACTAATTATATTTTATCCCTTTAATGTAAATCACGTGTGTTATTTTACTTATTACGTGTGCTATAAATACTCCTTTCGAACAAGACGTGACAGTTAATAAATTTAATAGTGCATTAAAATAATAATTAGATACCTTGCACAGTTTCGCAGATGGTGACCATTGCGGTGGTTTAGTCCTCGACGCCCCGATCAGGAATGAAGTACTTGATATTAATTTTAAACACTTAAATATCGAGTTTATCAACCAGAGCGACTGACGGACAAATAACTAGGAAACGATCTGAAGAGGAAGCCTTCCGCCCAGGCCTTTCAAGCGGAAACACGGAAGACTGTGTCACTACATAGACTACCGGGAAAAGAATTTATTCTAGTACCTTCCTAGCTAAGTATTTCTTTTTCTCTAAGGTAGGGTTCAAATCTCGCGAATGCGCAGTTGCAGCAACGGCTCGCGCGCAAGCCCTTGCTGCAACTGCACAATCAGGGCGCGTTCGCGAGATTTCGACTCACCCTTATAATTCAAACCGGAATACAACAATACAAACACTGTTCCTTGGCGGCTGAAATAGATAAGGGAGTGGTCTTACCCGAGCAGATTACTTAAGCTCTGTCAGAGTCCTTCCACCCGATAATAACCTAAAAATTGTGTGCCTTCGGGCCTTGCCAACTTGCCTCTAGGGGTGCCTGAGTGGTGCTTTATTCCATTGGACTTATGGCCAGTGGGGTATTCCAGAGACACAAATGGAAACATTGTAACGTTAAATGTCCATGTTCAATTTCTGACTCCTTTTTTGAATACAAACTTAATATTATCGTTAATATTAGTTTCCACGAGGACATATCCATTAAATTCACTTTTTTACCATCTTTGCCGATACTTGACATTCAATTCCAAGCAGATCGTTAGATTTTTTTACTGATGCGCTTTTCAGAAATATACAATACAGTTAACAGTTATGTTACAATAGCTTCAGTTTTTTCAGCCTTGTTCCAATTGGAAGCGGTTTTTGCATCCGCTTGTTGGTATAAATCGCTGACATTGCCTGCTGTTGTATAGTTCGGCGACAGACAGCAGCAAACATCATGCCTAACCCTTGTGAACCGTGCAAAGGTAAGAGCCACTTTGACATTTAAATTGAATTCGATTTGTTAGCGAAATCAGCTCTGTTGGAGAATCCTCGTCTATAGAACTTCACTTATCAAAAATTCAGAACCGCAGGTGCGTGCTCACTGTGAGAACTAAGATGATATGCCTCAAACTTTTCATTATGCTGGCAACCTTACCCTTCACAACAAAACACAATAGTGACGGAAGAATTAAATGAGGCGGTGGTACCCATCCATTTCTCATTCTCCATGACTCGTAAGCGAGAGGTACCGGGTTTGAACTCCAGTGCCGCCTTGTATCAATGACTATTTTCTGAGTTATGTTGAACACTAACTGATATTCTTACGGTGGGGGAAAACATCGTGATGAAACCGGTGCTTTCAGGCGACTAAAAGTGTAACCATGATTAAGTCTGGTCAGGTTTCCCTGTAGGGTCACGGAGGTCAGATGGCAGTCGCTCCATTGCAATTACCTAAAATGCCGTCGCTCCATTGTAATTACCTGATTTGCCAAATTCTGGAAATTGGTCAACGCGTCTCCTTGCTAGACAGAGTCCCACCAACAAACCCGCTACAATTTTCATTTTATAAACTGTTATGAAACAGTTTATAAAATGACGTTATTTCCAAAATATATAATTTAGTCTTTTTTTCATTGTGCACTTAGATTCCTGCAAAGACGGAGCCTGCAAAGACAGCTGTTCGTGCAAAGATAAGGGTTGCAACGACTGCTCTGATAAGGGTTGGTAACTATGGTTATTTTATCTCCATCAAATCTTAAGGAGTCAGTACATCATCATCAAGTGCTCAGATCTTCTTGTTACAAGTGAGAAGGAATGTTAAAATAAGAAAGATTGTCCTTCCATCAATTTTCAAAACTGATTAACGCCCTTTTTCGCTTCGATAGGGTGGGTAACCCTTCGTGTAAAGTCCGCCTAAAAAAATTTAATTATTTATTTATTGTATCTCGTCTAAATAACATTAGTTAACTCGAAGGCAACAATCTAAAGACCAATCTCCCCTTTCATTCCCAGGTGGTTGCTGCTAGACTTGCAGCTCCTTTAGCTCCGGAAACATGGATCGGGACAGTCGCGGGCTGGTCGGCCAGACGTCTGGCAGTCGTCGACCAATCATCTACCAGTTTTCTGGCAGTCGTCGAACAGACGTCGGCCAGTCGAGCAGTCGCCATCGGTCGCTCTGCTCGCGGGTGACTGCCGCCCTCGACGCTTGCTTCCCGGTCGCATTTACCGTCGTGTTCTTCATCACAATTATCATGTTCTACTGTCTCATTTAATGAAATAAACGGAATTCTGGAGCTATATTTGTATTTATATATGTTTAGCGATTCCTACCTACATTTATCACAACCTTAACCATCTCTGCCGCCAAGCAACAGTGATTGTGTTGGTACTGTTGCCGTGTTTCGGTTTGAAGAATGCTTTTTAGCCTTACAGCAAAGGCAACGTTCTTCGTTAATATTAAACAAAATAAATATATTACACCATCATACTTCAAAGCATAATAGTAATGACAAACAGGAAAACAATGAAAAATAAATAAAAAGTAAAGCAATAACAGTGATGTATCACAATTTTGTGGTTACCTACAATATTTGCATTGTTGTATTCCGGTTTAAAGAATGCGGTAGCCAGCACAGTATTGACTTAGTTATGGGCCTTAGTTACCGCATTCCGCCAACCCAACGGCTGTCTGCTCCAACCCATGGGGTCCCTTGAGATCTACCTATCCAGGCGAACTCCTCAAGCTTGTCAGTGTCCTACCATCGATAAACTGATCTGTATTGATTTGGAATCAGCAATTTTTTTATGTTATACGGCAGACAACCAGGCAAACGGGTCACCTGATGGAAATTTGTCACCGTCGCCTATGGACATTAGCAACACCAGGGTTACCAATGTGTTGCCCGCCTTACTGACATATCAGTAAAGCACGAGGCACGTACACTTAAATAAAATACATAACACACATCATGTTTTTTCCACATACAGTGTTTCTTTTGATATGAGATCCTTCAAGTATATCAGAGCAATGCACTGGTGTTGCCATGTCCTTTAGTGGCGGTTACCATTTTCCAACAGGGAGCAAATTAAGTTAGGTTCAGAATGGGAAACGTTATTCCCATTATTATTACGCATTGCTACGAATTTTGGCTACGAAATAGAAGCTATTCCGCTTAGCAGTGCCTGAAATCCGTTTATTATCTTAGCTTAATTGAATTTTAATTGAATCGCAATAGCACCTCAACGGCTGTTTTAATTGTAGCAGAAATGATGTTTTTGATTATAATTGATGTACATTGAAACCGCATAAAACTGCCATTAAGCTGCGATTGCGATCTAATTATATTACTGCGTTTGCAATGCTATTAGTAAATTAGCAAATTTGGGACCCTGTTTGCATACCGTATAATACAAAAAATAAATTATGTTAAGTGGTGGTAAGGTTAAGGGGCACAAGGTATACTTTTAAAAAACATTATAAACATCATGTTTTAAGAATACAGAAGGAGGGTATCACTGAACACTTCTTGCGGGAACATGCGGTTTCCTTTTATTTTAATTTGTTCATCTCTGTTGGAAATGTCCATGCATGGTACATAATATATATTACCTACATACATAAGCTCACACTTTATCCCGTAAAGAAAATAATGTGCTTTAAGTATTATTTTCTTATTTGGCTTATTACAACTCTTTATCTATTTTATTTAATACAATAATTAATATTTTCTTACATACTTATTTTTGTGTTTTGCAGTTACACTCGCTTTTTGCAGGAACAGATCATCAATATAAAATCTACAATAAATACCTACCGAATCATATCCAATCACTATTTTTTATTTTTTATTTATCGTGTACCTCTCGGGTTATGGCAGAATACCAGTGTGTTGCTATCCCAGGCAACACTGTGCTGAGCTATAACCTTTTATGCTGCAGCACACACATGCGGCTTAATTACGCCCACATAGTTAATTAATAACTAAGTCTACCTCTATACAATGCTTGTACTTATATAGCTTCTAGGTTTAAGATGTCTGTGTGTGCATGAAGTATGAAATAAACGATATTCTATTCTAAGTGTAATACAGTGTTACCTGTTAACTGGGATCTCAAGGGATGTAGAACTTTTATCACTGAAATTCATTTTTAATTTATCCAGTTTTCTAAATAAGCATACGCGTGCTACTAGTGATGGCGGCTGCATAAGACACTGTGGCAGAGCTGATCTAGGATGCAAAAAGACAGTTGGTACTAATCATTACGCTGTACAAAATAAAGTAGTAGAATAGTATGTAGAGTCCTTGACGCGACGCGACAGGCGCCTTCGTCGCGCGTCACTACCGCCATGCTCCGACAACGAGCATACTGCGTCTATAGAGCCTTGCTATGTCTTTAGTCGCCTAGAGAAGTAAATGATCCGTAAAGACCACATAACACGTTTGTTTCTGAGTTGTTTCATGTCTAATTATTAGCTATTAGCCTTTTTGCACGTAACTTTACCCTTGAAATTCGGTTACTACGTTCTGAACCAGTTCCAGGTCCAGTTCCCGATGGAACCACATTGAATTTCGGGGAAAACTACAGCCTATGTTACTCGCTGATAATGTAGCTTTCTGTAGGTGAAATAAATTTTAAAATAAATAAGCACAGGACCGGCCTTTGTGGAGATATCTGGGGGAGGCCTATGCCCAGCAGTGGGCGTCTTCTGGCTAATATGATCACAGCGAGTCGCGTGTAACAGAGACGGCGCTCTACTAAGCCAAATTAGCCGGCGTGCATTATTTACCGTAGATAGCCAGTAACTCTCATAGCTTATTTACTTGCGTTACTTCGACTCGGAACAGTTACTTCAGCTTATCATGGAATACTGTCCTATATGGTATACTGCTGCCACCTTTGAGAAAGATTAGCCAAACAACTGGCTACGACGTAGGGTAGCGTTTGTCGGTTTTCTATAGGCAGCACTTTGATGAGTGAGAGAAGGAAACTTTCGGTCCAATTCCGCTGGCCCCATCAAGAGGAGTGTTCCTCCCTTATGCCAATCGATAGACAAACAAGCACCTGGAGCTACCTGATAAAACATGGTCACCGCTGCCTGCAACACCAAGGGTAGCAGCACGGGCGAAGCCAGGTTTTGGTTTTGAGGGGAGTTCAATATTACACGGCGCGATTGATATCTATCTATATAATATTCACATAATTCAACAAAAAACAGAATCCCTGTTACCTTAAAGAGAAGGGATGCATGCGATGTGTGACAATCTCCTTTGTTGTATATGACTTCAATCAGGTCTTACAACGCGCCGCCATTTCGTAGCGATAACACATATTTTTACATATGATTATATTAGACGATACCACTGTAACATCGGGAATACAAATCGGAAAGGCCCGTCTAATAGGAATGTGTAAATAACGAGAGTTTAGTTTGAAACAAACAACACATCTTTTTCCTTGACTAAAATTATTTATAATCGCCGTCATGTGTGGTGAAATGTTGTAAAGGTTCCGAATCGGAATTCGGAAATCAGAATTCGGAAATCGGAAATCGGAATCCGAAATGTGAAATCCGAAATCTTAAATTAGTTTTGCGCTATCTCCGCTTTTTTGAGGGGGAGAAGACGGAATCACTGTCCTGCCTACTCCTACCAGTTACTTCTTAATTCATTTTATTGCGCCCGAGAGTTAAAACCCAGGACCTGTGTGTGGTCGCCTTTGTAGATCCTGGCAACACAGGAGTTGTAGCGGCAGGAATGAGTGGCGGGGCAAAGCCGTCTTTTTTACCTAATCACTTTTTAATGGTCAGATGCAAATAAATTTGCGTCAGGAGAAATGTGATATCGGCATAGGTTTTATTGCTAATATTACGCTGATTAAATTCAGTAGAATAATAGTAAGAGCACAAGTATGTGGCAAATAAATAATGCAAAACTTGTTGGGCACCAATTTTTATTTCATGCTTAATGTGCAACTTAAATCAAATTAACAAAATAACAATTAATGCTTTGTTGTTAATGTCCATCATGAAGCGAGCCAAGCATTCTATCGTCATCAACTAACAGCATTCCCCTGGAACAAAATACCGTAATTAGTTACAATTTTAATTGTTTACATGCTAGGCAAGTCACAAATACAATAATTAAAATAAACAATTACCTAAAAAATTGTTTCTTTGGTGTAATTAACATTGTGAAGATCTCGTACATTGAAAGTGCTTTTAATTTTTTTCTGAGCTTTTTATTATTTCGGTATGATACCTACCCTAATCATCATCGGCTTAGCGTAAATCTCCCAGTTATGCTCTCGCGCACCATGGCCCAGGGTCCGCCTCGACCATGATCCAAGATTCGGTAATCAGGTAATTACAGTAGAACGACTGCCATCTGACCTCCGTGGCCCTGCTACCAGGGGGACCTGACCCGATTGGATCATGGCTACACATTCAGTCGCCTGAATGTGCAGGTTTCATCACGATGTTTTCCCTCACCGTAAGAGCATTGGTTAGTATTCAACTAATGTACAAAACTCAGAAAAGAGTCATTGGTTGAGTACATGGTCGCAGTGGGATTCGAATCAGGTACCTCTCGGTTACGAGTTGGATACCGTAACCACTTGGCCATCGGTGCTCCGTGATACCTACCTTAATGCACCCATTATTTACGTATGTGATATTGTGATAAGTTCACCTGGCTTCGAGCAGTCTGAGCAGTTGGCTTCGCAGCTGCAGCTGTCCTTGCAGGCCGCGCCATCCTTACAGGAATCTAAAGGATTATACGACGTCACCATGAATAGAAAGGCAGAATCCTAAATTATAAATGGAACCACCCCACCCCACTTAAAACAAAGCCACGATGGGCGTATTATGATTCCCGGTCGCTCTCTGAATAAGCTGTAAGATTCAGACCAGACGGTGAATGTCTAGATTTTTTAAAGTCGCATAAAAGTCGATATTTACTTTTACTTTTCGACGGCTTTACAATTTCAGGCGACTAAAAGTGTAACCATGATTAAGTCTGGTCAGGTTTCCCTGTAGGGTCACGGAGGTCAGATGGCAGTCGCTCCATTGCAATTACCTAAAATGCCGTCGCTCCATTGTAATTACCTGATTTGCCAAATTCTGGAAATTGGTCAACGCGTCTCCTTGCTAGACAGAGTCCCACCAACAAACCCGCTACAATTTTCATTTTATAAACTGTTATGAAACAGTTTATAAAATGACGTTATTTCCAAAATATATAATTTAGTCTTTTTTTTATTGTGCACTTAGATTCCTGCAAGGACGGAGCCTGCAAAGACAGCTGTTCGTGCAAAGATAAGGGTTGCAACGACTGCTCTGATAAGGGTTGGTAACTATGGTTATTTTATCTCCATCAAATCTTAAGGACTCAGTACATCATCATCCAATAAGTGCTCAGATCTTCTTGTTACAAGTGAGAAGGAATGTTATAACTAGAAAGATTGTCCTTCCATCAATTTTCAAAACTGATTAACGCCCTTTTTCGCTTCGATAGGGTAACCCTTCGTGTAAAGTCCGCCTAAAAAAATTAATTATTTATTTATTGTATCTCGTCTAAATAACATTAGTTAACTCGAAGGCAACAATCTAAAGACCAATCTCCCCTTTCATTCCCAGGTGGTTGCTGCTAGACTTGCAGCTCCTTTAGCTCCGGAAACATGGATCGGGACAGTCGCGGGCTGGTCGGCCAGACGTCTGGCAGTCGTCGACCAATCATCTACCAGTTTTCTGGCAGTCGTCGAACAGACGTCGGCCAGTCGAGCAGTCGCCATCGGTCGCTCTGCTCGCGGGTGACTGCCGCCCTCGACGCTTGCTTCCCGGTCGCATTTACCGTCGTGTTCTTCATCACAATTATCATGTTCTACTGTCTCATTTAATGAAATAAACGGAATTCTGGAGCTATATTTGTATTTATATATGTTTAGCGATACCTACCTACCTTTATCACAACCTTAACCATCTCTGCCGCCAAGCAACAGTGTTTGTGTTGGTACTGTTGGCGTGTTTCGGTTTAAAGAATGCTTTTTAGCCTCACAGCAAAGGCAACGTTCTGCGTTAATATTAAACAAAATAAATATATTACACCATCATACTTCAAAGCATAATAGTAATGACAAACAGGAAAACAATGAAAAAAAAATAAAAAGTAAAGCAATAACAGTGATGTAACACCATTTTGTGGTTACCTACAATTTGAAGGATGCGGTAGCCAGCGCAGTATCGACTTAGTTATGGGCCTTAATTACCGCATTCCGCCAACCCACCGGCTGTCTACTCCAACCCATAGGGTCCCTTGAGACCTACCTATCCAGTCGAACTCCTCAAGCTTGTCAGTGTCCTACCATCGATAAACCGATCTGTACTGATTTGGAATCAGCAATTTTTTTTTTGTTATACGGCAGACAACCAGGCAAGCGGGCCACCTGATAGAAAGTTGTCACCGCCGCCTATGGACATTAGCAACACCAGGGTTACCAATGTGTTGCCCGCCTTAAATATGTCAGTAAAGCACGAGGCACGTACACTTAAATAAAATACATAACACACATCATGTTTTTTCCACATACAGTGTTTCTTTTGATATGAGATCCTTCAAGTATATCAGAGCAATGCACTGGTGTTGCCATGTCCTTTAGTGGCCGTTACTATTTTCCAAAAGGGAGCAAATTAAGTTAGGTTCAGAATGGGAAATGTTATTCCCATTATTATTACGCATTGCTACGAATTTTGGCTACGAAATAGAAGCTATTCCGCTTATCAGTGCCTGAAATCCGTTTACTTTCTTAGCTTGATTGAATTTTAATTGAATCGCAATAGCACCTCAACGGCTGTTTTAATTGTAGCAGAATTGATATTTTTGATTATTATTGATGTACATTGAAACCGCATAAAACTGGCATTAAGCTGCGATTGCGATCTAATTATATTACTGCGTTTGCAATGCTATTAGTAAATTAGCAGATTTGGGACCTTGTCTGCATTCCCTATAATACAAAAAATAAATTAAATTAAGTGTAATACAGTGTTACCTGTTAACTGGGATCTCACGGGATGTAGGACTTTTATCACTGAAATTCATTTTTAATTTAACCAGTTTCCAAAATAATCATACGCGTGCTGCTAGTGATGGCGGCTGCATAAGACACTGTGGCAGAGCTGATCTAGGAGCGCCTTCGGCGCGCGTCACTACCGCCATGCTCCGACATCGAGCATACTGCGTCTATAGAGCCATGCTATGACTATAGAAGTAAAGCATCCGTAAAGACCACAGAATACGTTGGTTTCGTAGTTATTTCATGTCTATTTATTAGCTATTAGCCTTTTTGCCCGTTACTTTACCCTTGAAATTTGGTTACTACGTTCTGGACCAGTTCCAGGTCGAGTTCCCGATGGAACCACATTGAATTTCGGGGAAAACTACAGCCTATTCGCTGATAATGTAGCTTTCTGTAGGTGAAAGAAATTTTAAAATAAATAAGCACAGGACCGGCCTTTGTGGAGATCTCTGGGGGTGGCCTATGCCCAGCAGTGGGCGTCTTCTGGATAATATGATCACAGCGAGTCGCGTGTAACAGAGACGGCGCTCTACTAAGCCAAATTAGCCGGCGTGCATTATTTACCGTAGATAGCCAGTAACTCTCATAGCTTATTTACTTGCGTTACTACGACTCGGAACAGTTACTTCAGCTTATCATGGAATACTGTCCTATATGGTATACTGCTGCCACCTTTGAGAAAGATTAGCCAAACAACTGGCTACGACGTAGGGTAGCGTTTGTCGGTTTTCTATAGGCAGCACTTTGATGAGTGAGAGAAGGAAACTTTCGGTCCAATTCCGCTGGCCCCATCAAGAGGAGTGTTCCTCCCTTATGCCAATCGATAGACAAACAAGCACCTAGAGCTACCTGATAAAACATGGTCACCGCTGCCTGCAACACCAAGGGTAGCAGCACGGGCGAAGCCAGGTTTTGGTTTTGAGGGGAGTTCAATATTACACGGCGCGATTGATATCTATCTATATAATATTCACATAATTCAACAAAAAACAGAATCCCTGGTACCTTAAAGAGAAGGGATGCATGCGATGTGTGACAATCTCCTTTGTTGTATATGACTTCAATCAGGTCTTACAACGCGCCGCCATTTCGTAGCGATAACACATATTTTTACATATGATTATATTAGACGATACCACTGTAACATCGGGAATACAAATCGGAAAGGCCCGTCTAATAGGAATGTGTAAATAACGAGAGTTTAGTTTGAAACAAACAACACATCTTTTTCCTTGACTAAAATTATTTATAATCGCCGTCATGTGTGGTGAAATGTTGTAAAGGTTCCGAATCGGAATTCGGAAATCGGAATTCGGAAATCGGAAATCGGAAATCGGAATCCGAAATGTGAAATCCGAAATCTTAAATTAGTTTTGCGCTATCTCCGCTTTTTTGAGGGGGAGAAGACGGAATCATTGTCCTGCCTACTCCTACCAGTTACTTCTTAATTCATTTTATTGCGCCCGAGAGTTAAAACCCAGGACCTGTGTGTGGTCGCCTCTGTAGATCCTGGCAACACAGGAGTTGTAGCGGCAGGAATGAGTGGCGGGGCAAAGCCGTCTTTTTTACCTAATCACTTTTTAATGGTCGGATGCATATAAATTTGCTTCAGGAGAAATGTGATATCGGCATAGGTTTTATTGCTAATATTACGCTGATTAAATTCAGTAGAATAATAGTAAGAGCACAAGTATGTGGCAAATAAATAATGCAAAACTTGTTGGGCACCAATTTTTATTTCATGCTTAATGTGCAACTTAAATCAAATTAACAAAATAACAATTAATGCTTTGTTGTTAATGTCCATCATGAAGAGAGCCGAGCATTCTATCGTCATCAACTAACAGCATTCCCCTGGAACAAAATACCGTAATTAGTTACAATTTTAATTGTTTACATGCTAGGCAAGTCACAAATACAATAATTAAAATAAACAATTACCTAAAAAATTGTTTCTTTGGTGTAATTAACATTGTGAAGATCTCGTACATTGAAAGTGCTTTTAATTTTTTTCTGAGTTTTTTATTATTTCGGTATGATACCTACCCTAATCATCATCGGCTTAGCGTAAATCTCCCAGTTATGCTCTCGCGAACCATGGCCCAGGGTCCGCCTCGACCATGATCCAAGCTTTGGTAATCAGGTAATTACAGTAGAACGACTGCCATCTGACCTCCGTGGCCCTGCTACCAGGGGGACCTGACCCGATTGGATCATGGCTACACATTCAGTCGCCTGAATGTGCAGGTTTTATCACGATGTTTTCCCTCACCGTAAGAGCATTGGTTAGTATTCAACTAATGTACAAAACTCAGAAAAGAGTCATTGGTTGAGTACATGGTCGCAGTGGGATTCGAATCAGGTACCTCTCGGTTACGAGTTGGATACCGTAACCACTTGGCCATCGGTGCTCCGTGATACCTACCTTAATGCACCCATTATTTACGTATGTGATATTGTGATAAGTTCACCTGGCTTTGAGCAGTCTGAGCAGTTGGCTTCGCAGCTGCAGCTGTCCTTGCAGGCCGCGCCATCCTTACAGGAATCTAAAGGATTATACGACGTCACCATGAATAGAAAGGCAGAATCCTAAATTATAAATGGAACCACCCCACCCCACTTAAAACAAAGCCACGATGGGCGTATTATGATTCCCGGTCGCTCTCTGAATAAGCTGTAAGATTCAGACCAGACGGTGAATGTCTAGATTTTTTTAAAGTCGCATAAAAGTCGATATTTACTTTTACTTTTCGACGGCTTTACAATTTCGTGAAGGTTTATTTTTGGGATAATTTGATAGAGGCGTCCTGTAGGAATATTTTTGTTCGCATGTTTTTTCAGGCGTCAGAAAAATAATTACCTACGTCCCGTGTAGGTATTGCTGAGAATACCTATTGAAAAGTGAAAAGCCTCTGTATGACGTCTACGTAGTTTATCAAAATTTAACTAATAATAAGGCCACGACAGTTAAAAAATTGTCTAAACGAATTTTTGTGGCAAGTGATCTTTGGATATGAGGCTTACGATCTTTGTACAGTAATCTTATCGTAAATTTTACACAAGGATTTCAAGGATTTTGACAAAGCACGATGATGTGGTAAAAAAGTTACCTTTGCAGGGTTCGCAGGGGGCTGGCATTTTAGCTGGCGTTGAACTGAGGGTGTGGATGACCAGATGTTGTGGTGTCAAGTAGACTACGCCTATCTTCGAGTAACGTTACCATTTTATACTCACGGTTCGTTGTAAAAACTAACAGAGCAATGGCAAGGTCGATTGGTGACCTCACGGTTTTTGCTCGTGGACCAACTGGTGCATGCACGGAAACAACATCACAACCTTTCTGATGCTGTGGCCGAGTAACGGCGTTTATGGTTTTTTTTTTTCAGGAAAGTTCCAACTAAGTTCTGAGGTACCAGTCTCTATACTTCCTTAATTGATTCCTTTATTCTTACTTCTTTTTTTCTTCAAGATTCTTTTGGCGTAAAGTACCCACTTCTTATACGATAATATGTAGAAGAGTAGTAGTATTTGACTAGGTACCTTTCAGATACTATCTTTTGTCAGTATTACTTTGTAGAAATTAATACAAAAGTTTCCACGATTGTAGCTTTTTCAATAAAGATACAAATATTCATTGATCAAACAACGCAAACTTTCCTTTAAATTATTTAGTTAGTTAATGAAAAAAATATGAGGTACTTGTACCCACAAGTACCACAGACCTACACTCGGCAATGCATGATGGATGTTTATAACCATTCACTCAGTGACCATCGAACTGGCAGCCCATTTGATGGAAAGCAGTAAGATTCATTAGGTTTCATGTTGCCTTGGCACTGTAAACACTACTAGTATGTGCCTTGTGTGTGATACATATTTGACAACTGATATGTTTATTAGTGATAATTTTTAGTGTAATGTTGTTAGGGAAAACCCGAATCAACCCAGCAGTGTTAGACAGTCGGGCCCGATGGGGCGTACTACGCACACACCATTTATAAATGTTATTCTTTAAAACAAGCTTTGACGATGATGCGATAGAAGAGGTTGGTTAGGCACGTAACCGGTCGGGCGACCCAGATATCGCTGGATGGATGAAGTCCTAAAAGACCTAGGGCCTAGTTCTCGCGCTGTGACATTCGAAATTGTTTGTAGCCACATATCTCCATTTATAATGGCACCAAAATGTCTATTGCAGTAAAAACACTTTTTCCCAACTATCTTCGACAATCATATAATGTCGAAAACATATTTCAGTGACGTTTTTATACAGATTTGTGGCCAGATGAAATGACTAATTTGAGATGTCATAGAACGAGAATAGGCCCCCTGCACGCACTGGGCATCCTCGATTGGCAGGAGATGGCGCAGTATAGGAAGAGGTGGCGAACTCTGGTGTCGGAGGCCAAGATCCTCTTTGGGTCTCTGAGCCAGTAAGTAAGTAAGACAAGTAGCTGGTTAATGTCTTTCAATTCAATGTCATAGTTTTTCTTAAGTTGCTTCTTTTTGTTACAAAAGTGCAAATTATAGAGCGTTGTATTTATATTAGTTGCACTTAGCATTCGTTATGGGCTAGACGCTTCTTGAAGTTACGTGATTGAATATTGATTATTGAAAAACTTGACAATGAAGGTACTTGAACTCAATTCATGTAAGTTTCTTAGTATAATATTTTATTAGATAGGTTCTCTGCCTAACCTTCATGAAGTTTCTCTGGCAAGTCGTGATTTTGGGTATTGTTTGTCCACCAACTAATTGTCAGTAAGTCAGTCCGGACAGATCATAGGTAGATACTATATTTAAGTACACAATTGGCCAAAAATTTATGGTTTGATCTGCGTTTATGGTCGTGTGCGTCGAATTGTATTAATAATGATGCACGATATCGGTCGCAATAATTTGAGCTACTATTTGATTTCCAGTGCTTGACGGAGAGCCCCGCGGTGTGGGGTGCGCGCCAGGTTGCGACTGTCACGACTTAAAAGACCTAGGTAAGGCCATAGACAATCCACGACTAGCACAAGTCTACGCGCGAGAGCGGCAAGTGAGAAAAGACGCGACATAGGCTATAATCGTAAATGAAAGATATTTATTAGTAGTATTGAGAGAATGAAATAAAGGTTCTGGCGCGACGCGAGTTATGTCGCGAGCACACTTGTGCTACCCGTGCTGTTACTTGTTTTGCCCTCGGCAGGTTTGTACTTTAGGATTCGTTGAACCAAATTTAAAAGAATTTGGTCCATTGGTCTCATTTCTTTGTCGGTCCGTCCGTCTGTCTATTACAGTCAAGTATATCAGAAACTTCTGAAGTTAGCATATTTTCATCACACATATTGTCGGGTTAGTTACCACGGTTAGTATTGTTTTACTCGAAATTTCGATGCTAGCATAATTGGCATATTTACATAATTATCACAAACGGTGATTGTGAGTGAGTTAGTGAGTGAATGATAACTTATGATACCATTTACTTATTTTCTGTTAGAGCCATGATCGAGCAGATTTGTTGATTTAAATAAGCGACAAACAAGCAAACCTGTCAATGAAAAAGACTTTTGTATAAGTACAATTAAAATAAATACTAGAAAAACTGTACTATTTAAATAATTAATTTTAATTAATTCCAGGTACTTGCATGAAGTAACTACATTGCTAAATTTACTGCGTGTCCATAAAATTGTTTACGTTTTCGAGGTTTAATTAAATAATTAACTTAAATAAAACTGCTTTTAATTAACATGGAAACAATGTCATTTTATTTCATTAGCTTAAATTAATTCATACAGACACATTTGATGTTCCTAAAATGTTATTTCTTGACAAAAACTAAATATCCGCCCATGGTGTATTCCACGACAAAAAAGCGCTTAAAGAAACTAAAAACTAAATATAAAGTTATGGAAAAATTTATAATGGTTAAAACAAAAGCTGGATCATAACTCTATCTCTCCTCTTTGGCTCTATTATGGAGAGAGGTAGAGACATGCTCTACTTTTTAGTAGTGGTGGCGTCTCCTGCGCAGCCTGCCTTCTTGGCGCAGGTGCACGAGGAGTCACACTTGCAGCCCTGGCAGCACTGGCCCGCGCTGCATTTGCAATCTGTAAATTAAAAAAAATAAGCACCTGGGGTCTAAAAAAGCCATATTGAGTGTTTCATATTATGAGTCACTAGCTCGCAAACTGCGACTTCGTTCACGTATTGTCCCTACCCTATACACCTTCCCCTTGAATCACTTTATCTATTGTTGAAAACCGCATTAAATCCGTTGCGAAGTATAAAAAATATATGCGTATATACAGACCGCGAGACGCGACTTTGTTTTGTACTATTATGATTTATATTAGAGCGCCACAAACTTATCTGATCCGATGGTAAAAACTGGAACTAAGTGACGCCATTTTGAATTGTCATGTCAATTTCAGCAACAGCGACGCTGCAGATAACTTTGTGACAAATTAATATGAAACGCTAATGTAGTCGTTTTAGACCGCCTGAGGAGCAAATGGTTCATCATCATCATCCCAGCGGTCAGCCCCGGCTTCCACCGCTTTCATACTCTTCCTTCTCACTTCGCTTCGTCCGGCATTGGGCAACCTGGAATTGTAAGCCATTGGCTCTCGCATCTCACTCGGCGATGTCAATCCATCGCTTCTTGGGACACCCACGGGACCTCTTTCCTGATACCGGCATACAGGGTAGGGTATAGACACTTGTTTCCCATGTATAACTGGGGCATACGGATCACGTGACCCAATCAACGCAGTGATAAACAAACGATTCTCGACCGTAATATTTGGATGTGGAATGAGATCCCAGCCACAGTTTTCGAGTCCGGAGTGTTCCTTTCGACGATGACATGGCATGGGATCGTGCAAAAGGTATCTTACAGGTCTCTTTAGAAGTGGGTAACGCATTAGTGGCGCACCTGTTGATGCTGATGTCTATATGCGACGATGACCACTTTTCATCAGGTAGTCAGCTTGCCTCTGTCTTCCGTATTATCAAATAAAAAATGTGCAACTCGACAGAAGGAAGCAATAGACACATTTAATCATTTTTCGTCCTACATAGTTACCTATTATGTGTGAAGTCTCCACATAAAAACCTTCCTCCCATTAATTATTTGGATTTCAGGATTTGTCTTGTCCATATTTTTCTTCATTAAACTCATTATCACAATATTCTGTGATTAAACTAAACTTTATCCAATGTGTTACGAGCCAGTAGCGTTATCAAGGTACCTAAGTAGCTGTTGCAATTAATTTCCCACTCAATTCATTCCTAATAATAACTAACGAGAATGCTTACCTAACTCAGTCGAAGGTTATATCGTGTTTCAGCTGTTCGCTACCAAAACACGAAGGAAAATGTACGAGGCAATATTCTCAAACAATTACAATGCCGTGTTGTTTGGTCGATACGAATGATTTGGAAACAATAGATACAACGAACTAGTTCAACAAGACATGGTTGATATTATTTTTAACGAAGTAGATGAACAATTAAAGGTTCAATAGTGGACGCTCTACGGCTGAGATGACAATTTTTTATGCTACTCATTGACAAACAAGCAGACTGCCCACTTGATGGTAATTTTAGAGAAAACCCTATGACACCTTGGCAATATAAGGCCTAATTTTTACCTACCCTACACCTATTTTCACAAATATTTGTGAGAATGAGGCCTACGTGCTTGAACAGAGAGACAAATAGAGTGTGACCATGATCTATAATACATGACAAAAGACTGTCACCCATATAACGTACACGTCAAGTAACGTCTCTACAGCTGTAATTGTACTGACTACCTTTTTATACTACCAATGACAAAAGTCTGTCGCCTATACTGTACTGTATTGTACACCTCTTGCCTGGAATTGGACTGACTACCTTATCTTTAAGGAGCACAACAATGCAATCTTTGTTGCATAGCAGCAGAAATAGATAAGACGGTGTTGTCACCCAGGCTCGACATCGCTCTACCACCTATGAATGTGGATGGAAGCAGGTTATCTATAATATAGGTATATTGAATTTACACCTATCTATACTTTGTTACTACGGAATTTGCTATGGTTCTGTAACAGCAACACAAAATAGGCGTCCGTCGCTTTCCGCGTCTGTAGGTATTTCCCCTAACTCCTAAACCACGCAACGGCTTTTGATGCGATTTATACCATCAGTTAGAGAATCTCTTCCGGTAGGTTTAATTAAGTATATGTATGTAAATTTTTTGTAAAGAAGACCCGTGCGAAGCCGAGTCGGGTCGCTAGTATCTTAATGTAAATTTTAGGCTCGTTATTCGAATCTAATTGAAGGTGTGATTTGACTTATCTTGCCCAAAATCTTGCCTGATTGGTACATAGAAATAAATCGCACAGTCAGCTGCAGAGTGACTGAACCTCCCTAGCATATATTAAATTAATGGTACGTAAATGTATTGGCCGTGTGGTGTCCGGCAGAGTAGAATAGCACCAAACCCTTACAATAATGGGTGTCGTACAAGGCGACTAATGTTTTCAAGGCAAAAGATCAAGAGTCTCCTTAGACTGGAAAATAGGCAGCAGCATTTTTCATTGTTCAATTTAAACACTGCGATTTCCAACCCGCCTGCCAATCGTGGAGATTATGGCAATAACCTCCACGTTCGTGGGAGAGGCCCAAAGTCCTGCAGTGGACTGTTGCGGGCTGTGATAATGATGATGAAATGTATTGGTCAGCTCTTTGCAGTCGACTATACCTAGTTCTCCAAAACCAACTAAGGAACCAATAAGAGGGCGAACAACTTAGTATATGGATGGTAATTGCACATTGTTAATTTAATGCTCATGGTAAATAACTCTCCATGTTTGCATAATCGGTGAGGAAAATATTGAAATAATTGCTCTGGGAGAGTATTATTACCTACATTTATTTCCTACAAGCGCTATAGTAGGTATTTTATTAGCTTTTCCCGTGACATCATCTGCACAGAATTAGATAAATATTTTTAATACTCGAACACAAAATATCATCGAAGTAGCAAATAAGACATACCAACATTTTTTAATTTTGTAATACTAACGAATAATAAAGCTCGGGTTGCACCAAATTCTTAAACACATTAAAGAATGACGTTCAACGATTTTTGTATGAAATTTTTTATGTATCAGCTTAAATGCGTTTAAGAATTTGGTGTAAGCCGCCCCACCGGCATTTTAGATAGGCCTAACAAATTTCTTCAAATTCTAAGTACCTATGAATAGAGACCACGATATATCCCATAGAGCAAGGAAAAAGCATTAGAAACCTCAAATCCCCACGAACCGCGCTATAAACTTGGTACCTATAAAATTTAAAATTACAACAAAAAATATATATACTCACTATCACCACAGCCACCGCAAGGCATGTTGTAGAAAATAGAGTTTTCACGGAAATATACGAAGTGCGCGCGAAGCCTCTCCTATGCAGTACTGCACTAAGGCTGCGCGTACGCAACTCGGATGTTTTATCGGAACGCACTGCACACGGCACAGACGATATTTTGTTATGGGAGTCGCGTTCAGAACCTTGTCTCGTTCATTTTGATACCGTAGTAGGTACAATACAAGAGTAAGTGCATTAGCACCTTAAGAATCATAATTCTGTGCAGTGTGAAATCCTTTTTTGACATGGAACGTCTTTAAAATCACACTGAAACATTATGAGTAGGTACCTATCAAGTCAGAAAAACTAAACCGTAACGAAAATGTCTCTTAGCTTAATACTTGCAAAAACCATGAATCATTGTTCGGCGTATATAGTCAGCTCGCTGTTTTGATCTTGAATTTGCGTTGGGGGCGAGTGAGGCAGCGGGGGAGGGGCACTGCTTATAATGAACGAAACGCGCGCTCCATCGACTTTCTATTCAGTGTAACTCTCGACTCATACTTGCGGTGATTCTTGCATGTATTCATTATATTTGTCTACAACAATAGATCCATATAAAAATAGGTGTAATTTATCGTCGAAAAGAGGGGGCCATGGCCCACACGTGGGTACTCCAATGTCCGGTGCTGACCGAGCGTGGCGGTTTCGAGAGCGTCTTAAAGCTGCCAAGGAAGACGTTTCAGATTAAACCCAACGGCCTTGTATTCCGGTGGGGCGGCCACCCGATTTTTTTAGCATTTATGACAGTATTTTTATTTATTAAATAAAAAATATCCTGTGTGCTGCTGTAACTGTAAATGTCAAATTGATCCCGTAGTACTACCGGAGACGTCAATAGACGCGACCACAGTGATTCTAGCTCATATAAACTGGTGGTGGGTAGGTTGATACAGCCTTCAGTACCACAGGTAAAAAAATTAACCACGATACTACCAGTAGTGCAAACGGTAGTACCTTCCTACCACAGGTAGGCCAAGCAGTGGGTGTTCTGTGATGGTAAGAGGTTAGGTTACGCGACAGTTAATTATTTCAATCAAGTGGAGTGGAGTAGAGTGGAGTGATAGGTACATACGCTCGTTCAATTATATTATTTAATACCTCTAAAGTGGCAAACAAGCTTACAGCATGCCTGATGGTAAGCGGTCACAGTAAAATTATTTTAAAATTTATACAAAAAACATCAACGAATACAGACGCGTGCGTTGATGTCTTTTATAGGACACTTTGAATAATTAAATTACTTTTGAAATGTGTGGTTATTATTTTCGGTAACCATGAGCTAGGTTTTCTCGTAATCTGCACCGAGTACCAACGAAAACAGAAGTAATAAATTGTTTATATTCCCTAAAAGTTACATATTATAGCTTCTGAACGCACCATCTTTATAAAAATGTGTTTTACAATTTGACAAATCCTCATAGTCCATTGCACAGTTTCTAATAAGGATATTTACTTTGCCTAGTTCCATACTCGCAATGGACTCCTTTACCAGAGAAACGGTCGGTTGTTACCAATCGTCAATAAATAGGTGAAATTAGTGCCGTGTCGTCTATTGTTTTCTAATCAACGCAATAAGAGCTTGTTAAGGATAATAAATCTTAAGTGTTAATTGTAAATGAGGACGCAAAGTAAATAAAATGGTATCATGATACCTATTGTAAAGATATAACAAAGACATCTATCTGCAATCATTCGTAGGACCATCGCAGCCAGTCTCGCTTATGTTGACTAGTTAGAAGCTTTTTTTATTTCTTTTTTTTTATGTTATACGGTAGGCAAACAGGCAAGCGGCCACCTGATGGAAAGTAGTCATCGCTGCCTATAGATATTAGCAACACCAAGGGTATCGAAAATGCGTTGCCCACTTCTATAACACGTGACTCGTGACTCTGGCAGCAAAAAGGTAAATGCCCCTCCACTTCCAAAGCCATGGTTTCCCAAATCCCCATCCCATGGAGCACTGGAGACCTTACCCACCGGCAGTAACACAATACTATTTAAAAGAGTATTGTTTAGCTGCGGTTTTCTGTAAGGTGGAGGTACTACCCCAGTCGGACGGCTCCAATTCGAACGAGATACCCCGCTATGCCTTACCTCTCTTTAAGCTACGGGCAGGTTGTAGCAGTACTAAGATAATAAATAAGCTTGGACATATATAAATTAATTTATTTTTACCTATTATTATTTTTAATGTTGCTATTGCTTTTTTCCAAGTGATTGCTTCTAATTTGTTATATTTTTTTTAAACTTTTAATTGTATGATTGTAACTTAATTTCATTGCTGTAAAACTGTATGGAAATAAATAAATAAATAAATAAACAATTTTTGCACTAGGTTACAATCCAATGGTATGGGGGCCTGGTGATCTGTAAGACATGTATTTATTACCTAGTACGGACACCAGTCTCTCACACAGGTTTTTACTTTACTTACATTATATTGTTTCTGTTGATAATTTTATCTACCCACCTACGTGAAGAGAAAATCAATATTTTATTAATTATTTCTTATATTCATCATTATTTATTTAGATTAGATTAGATTCATTTATTAATCAATGAAAATTACATAATACTACACAATTCATATAAGCAATTCACAGAGATTTCGTCATAATATAAACAATAATTATAAAAATGAAATTAAATAAGTAATTTCATTAATAACAAGAAATTGTCAAAAGTTTAACTAAAATAAAAATGTATTGAATAAATGTACAATCATCATATCAGCCAGAAGACGCCCACTGCTGGGCATAGGCCTCCCCGACAGATCTCCACAAAGGCCGGTCCTGTGCTTTTCGCATCCAGCTGACACCTGCGATCCTTACCAGGTCGTCAGTCCACCTTGTGGAAGGCCTACCCACGCTGCGTCTTCCGGCACGTGGTCGCCACTCGAGAACTTTACTGCCCCATCGGCCATCTGTTCTTCGAGCTATGTGCCCTGCCCACTGCCACTTTAGTCTGGCAATCCTTAGAGCTATGTCGGTGACCTTGGTTCGCTTGCGGATCTCCTCATTTCTGATTCGATCGCGCAAAGAGACTCCGAGCATAGCTCTTTCCATTGCCTTTTGGGTAACAGTGAGCTTTCTTATAAGGCCCACAGTGAGCGGCCACGTTTCAGTTCCGTAAGTCATCACTGGCAACACACATTGGTCAAAGACCTTCGTTTTGAGACACTGCGGTAATTGGGACGAAAATATATGGCGTAGCTTCCCGAATGCTGCCCAACCGAGTTGGATTCGTCGATTGACCTTTTACTCGAAGTTGGACCTACCTAACTGAACTATTTGTCCTAGGTATGAATAGTCGTCAACAACTTCAAGTGGAATGCCTCCAACTGTCACTGGAGTAGGCACAACATGGGCATTCGACATAATTTTCGTCTTGTCCATGTTCATTTTAAGACCTACTTGTTGAGAGGTACTACAGAGGTCATCGAGCATTTTTCCCAAGTCTTCCAGGGTTTCAGCCATGACTACGATATCGTCAGCAAATCTGAGGTGAGTAAGGTACTCGCCGTTAATATTGATGCCAAGTCCGTCCCAGTCCAGAAGCCTAAAGATATCCTCCAGTGCAGCGGTGAACATCTTCGGTGATATGACATCACCTTGTCTAACACCCCGCTGCAGTTGAATAGGTTCTGTGGTCTTATCCTGGAGACGAACTGACATAGTGGCGTTTTCGTACAAACACTTCAGTGCTTCGATATATCGATAGTCAAGTTTCGATCGAATCGAAGGCTTTCTCATAGTCCACAAACGCCAAGCATAATGGCCGGTTATACTCTTCGGTCTTCTGTATAACTTGCCGCAGCGTATGAATGTGGTCTATGGTACTAAAACCTTTTCGGAATCCGGCTTGTTCGGGAGGCTGGAAGTCATCAAACCTGCATGCGAGACGATTCGTAATGATTCTCGAAAACAGCTTATACACATGGGTCAGCAGCGATATTGGTCTGAAGTTCTTCAAGAGAGCCTTATCACCTTTCTTGAAGAACAATATCACTATACTTCTGTGCCATGTTTCCGGCGTTTTTCCCTCGAGGATGACGGAATTGAACAATGTACAATGTCAATTGCATATTTAAGTATAAGTACCTATTCGTAATAACATTCCTATTAATTAAATATGAAATGTCTAACAGAATAAATTACAAAAAAATTGAAAATAAACATGTCAATAGATAGCCTAAGTAGGTATACATTTTTTTTTTTTTTTTTTATATTAAACAAGACAAGCATTTGACCGCCATCTCACCTGTTGGTAAGTGACGATGCGGCCGAAGATGGAGCATGCTCGTCTTGGAACAGCCTATTCACTCTAGCCTTGAAGGCATCCAGATTATATTGATCAGGGAACACACTCGCAGGCAACGCGTTCCACTCCTTAGCCGTACGCATTATAAAAGTCAAGCCAAAGCGGCTCGTGCGGATAGTTGGAAGGTCCACGACATAAGGATGAAGCGCTCGCCCGGATCGTGTCTCCCGATGGCGGAAAGGGGACGGCGGAATGAGGTCGTGCAACTGCTTCGCACACTCACCGAAATGTAACCTGTAGAAGACCGACAGACGCGCAACCCTACGCCGATGCTCGAGGCTCTGCAGCCTAGCTTCAATCAACTGTGGGTCACCAATCATCTTCTTTGCACGTTTTTCCACCGAATCCAAAGCCGCCAGTTGATATTTGGCTGATCCATCCCAGAGGTGGCAGCTGTACTCCATGCAGGATCGCACTTGTGCTTGATATAACTGAATCAACTGCCTTGAAGTGAAGTACCGCTTAACCTTCGAGAGGACACCAAGTTTTTTTGCTGCAATTTTTGCCTTGGATTCGATGTACTGACCGAAGTTGAGATTGGTAGAAAGCTCAACACCTAGAAGCTGTAGGTTGCCGGTAATTTCCACAGGAACATCCCGAAAAGTTGGAGTAAGATGGAATGGACTCCTTTTGGCGGAAAACAAACACGCCTGAGTTTTGGTTGCGTTGAACGTCACCAGATTGGCTTCACCCCAATCAGAGACTGCCTTGAGAGCGTTGTTCAAACGATCAACCATAACCTCTCGACAACACTGAATATCGTTCCTATTGGCTTTTGCATCTGCCAGATATCTATCCGTCACTGTGCTGTCGTCTGCGTACCCAAAGGTACCTGGAAACTTGGTACATAATAGTATACCTGAGAATTAAATATGGTACGTCAATTAAAACAAAATAAATAAATTAAAAAAAATGTCAGGTGGGATATACCTACCACAATATACAAAAAATATTTGAAATGTCCAATATAAATAATAAAATAACATAAAAGTTTCAATGGTAGGAACCCAGCTCGGGTACTTTAATTAATTAATTGTCATGTCAAATTTAATTCAATAAACTCTTTTATTGAAAATATTGGATTTTCCAATAAGAGGTTCTTTAGCCGGCGACCAAATGTTTCGTCACAATATTCAGTTTTTATACTTGCGGGTAGTCGCTCGTAGAATGTTGGTCCGATAACGCGCGGGTTTTTATCGAGCAATTCTAACCGCCGCGGCACAGACTTTAGCTGCCCCGTTTGTCGCGTCGCTCGATCCGGAATGTACATGCCCTCGAAGTCGCATATGTTACGTCGCGTGAACATAATTACATCAAAAATATACTGTGAGTAATGGGACAGTATTCCGTATGTTTTAAACAGTTCCCTACATGAGTGCCTCGGCCGCACGCCTGCTATCGTTCGTATAGCGCGCTTTTGTATAGTGAATATACGATCGGTGTCAGTTGAGTTGCCCATAGGATAATGCCGTATGATAATAATGAGTGAATGTACGCATGGTATGTCTGTAATAACGCTACATTGGACATTATAGTCTTTAGTTTCCTTAAGGCAAAAACGGCACTACTAAGCCTGTCACAGATCACCTCTACGTGTCGTTTCCACGTAAGATTGGAATTCACACAAAAACCGAGGAATTTGCAATTTAAACTTAGGGGTATTGGGCTGCGCAAGGATAGTGCCGTTGGAGAGTTTTTGCATGAGAATATAATTACATTTGATTTAGCTACATTAAGTATAAGACCATTTGTAGTAAACCATTTCTGAAGCTGGCTTCATACAGTGCTTATCTTGCACTCCAGTTGCTCATTCGTGCGTGCGCTTACTACAACAGTTGTGTCATCAGCAAACAGAACCATCAGACCTTCGGTGATGTATGATGGCAGATCATTTATAAATAATAAAAATAATGTATTTCCGAGGGCCGATCCCTGCGGCATACCAATCTTAACCTCGCCCACTCCCGACTTTACTTTCTTTCCATCAAGACTAACTTCAACCGTCTGATGACGATTTTTTAAGAAAGAAGTTAAAATCTTGCGGGTAGTGCCATTTATACCATAGTAATTTAATTTTTTCAGTAGTAGCTCATTATTGATAACGTCGAACGCTTTAGATAAGTCACAAAATAGTCCTGCAACTTTGTATTTATCATCTAAACCGGTAGCAACACAATTATATACAGGGTATCCCGTAAGTCGACGTCAAGCCGGAATCGGGTGATAGTCCAAATCATAATAGTTACTAGAAAAATAAAAAATAAAATCTAAGTCTTGAATTTTTTAAATTATAGGCATTTCTTTTTTTTTTCGAGAAAATGTACACCCTGTGATGGTTTTATAGCTCCTGTTGCTACAAATCTTAACTTTTTTTCAATTTTATTTTTCTTATGTAATCCCGAATAGTGCTAATCTAACCTATTACTTAGAATTCTAAGTCAACTGCTCCAGCTTGGAAGAAAGTGTCACATTATGACGTACAATGAATAGACAATTAATATTTCGTCCAACTTTAACGGACTGTACTGAAAAAAAAAAGTACTACGCCAGGTTGGCAAGTAGCACGAAAAGTTGACGCATTTAATAAGGATTCTAAAATGGTATAATACTTGCTACATTATTTCTTTGATTACGGGGGGAAAAAATTCCTTCAAGAAACCCAGTTTCGAAAAGTTTTTCATTACCTACTAAAAACGTGTGATTGTGTAGTGCCACCATGCCTGTGTACACCACTCAGGAATATGCCAACATGCACTTTATTTATGGCGAATGCAGAGGGAATGCTAGTGCTGCGGCTAGACTGTATCGCGAGAGGTACCCAAATGCTGATCGTTATCCAGATCACCGAGTTTTTACAAATGTGCACCGTCTACTCTCCACAGAAGGCATACTTCCAAACCGACCACATGGTGAAGGAAGAAGTTCCTTGCCTTACGAGGACGTAGTACTTCAAGCAGTTGAAGAAGATCCAAGTATTTCGGTACGTGCAATCCAGCAAAGCGCAGGAGTGCCCAAAACTATAGCTCACCGAATTTTACAAAAACATGAGCTCCACCCATACCATGTACAGCGAGTACAAACCCTGCATCCTCAGGATTATCAACTTCGGGTTGCGTTTTGTCAAACGATGCTACAAAGACACCGAGAAGATCCGCGATTCTTAGAGAAAATATTGTGGTCGGATGAATCGACATTTAAAAAAGACGGTTACATGAACCTACACAACTTACACGAGTGGCACGTAGAGAATCCGAATTTAATGAGACAAGATAGATCTCAGTATCGTTTTAAAATAAACATGTGGACCGGAATTTTGAATGGAAGAGTCATAGGACCTTTTGAGTTGCCAGAGATCTTGACTGCTGAAGTTTATTTAGATTTTTTACAAAACAGTTTACCTAGTTTACTGGAAGACGTGCCACTCAGTATTTACAGAGAGATGTGGTATCAACAAGATGGCTGCCCAGCGCACTATGCCCGCTCAGTTAGAGCATTTCTCAATGAAGAATATCCGGGCAGATGGATAGGTCGGTCTGGTACGATCTCGTGGCCAGCCCGTTCACCGGACTTAAATCCATTAGATTTTTTTTACTGGGGAGCAGTGAAAGAGAAAGTTTATTTTAAGCCAATCGAAAATGTAGCTGAGCTTCGGCAAAGAATTACGGAAGCAGCTGAATTTGTCAACAACGGAAGATTTGCCCGTGTGATAATCCGATCTTTTTTAAGAAGATGTCGAGCTTGTATTGCAGTTGAAGGAAGGCAGTTTGAACATCTTTTGTAAATAATAAATCTTTGCATCTAATTGGTGTTTAATTTTAAACTTAAGGAAAATTTGTCCTAAATTTAACAAAAAGTTAGCATCTCTGACTTGAAAGCATCACTACCTGTCTCACTCACATTTCATGAATAACTCTCCGTCTCACTCGGTCTTAGGCAAGCTTTGAACGCACTAGAATAATTTTTAGTAGGTAAAGAAAAAATTTTCGAAACTGGGTTTCTTGAAGGAATTTTTTTTTCCCCGTAATCATAGAAATAATGTAGCAAGTATTATACCATTTTAGAATCCTTATTAAATGCGTCAACTTTTCGTGCTACTTGCCAACCTGGCGTAGTTCTTTTTTTTTCAGTACGGTCCGTTAAAGTTGGACAAAATATTAATTGTCTATTCATTGTACGGCATAATGTGACACTTTCTTCCAAGCTGGAGCAGTTGACTTGGAATTCTAAATAATAGGTTAGATTAGCACTATTCGGGATTACATAAGAAAAATAAAATTGAAAAAAAGTTAAGATTTGTAGCAACAGGAGCTAAAAAACCATCACAGGGTGTACATTTTCTCGAAAAAAAAAGAAATGCCTATAATTTAAAAAACTCAAGACTTAGATTTTATTTTTTATTTTTCTAGTAACTATTATGATTTGGACTATCACCCGATTCCGGCTTGACGTCGACTTACGGGACACCCTGTATTTTATAGGCAGCTGTTGTGGTGGACATGTTTTTTCTATAAGCAAATTGATGGTCAGTGAGTAAATGATTGCTTTCTAAGTGCCGCATAAGGTCTTGTGACAAAATCGATTCGAATATTTTTGATATAGTGGGCACTGTTGTGATCGGTCTGTAGTTGTCTACTAAGCACCTTTCGCCTTTACCTTTATATAGCGAACAAACCCTTATACTCTATAGTACGTCGGGATATACACCACTTGAAATGATGCCATTAAACAGTACGACGAATAATCCCGATAGGATTGGCCAGATGCTCAGGAGGACCTTTGTGGACATATCATAAATATCCAGGGTGTTAGGCTTTTTCATTAGAGATTTTAACGTACTTGTCAGGTCATTCACTGTGAGTGTTGGTATGCGAAACTCTTCTATTACACTGTCTTTTAAATAGTTATTTACATATTGGACAAATGCTGTTTCATCTACTTTTAAGGTAAATTTAGACGCAATGGATAAAAAATATCTGTTGAGGTAATCAGCTACTTTATGTGGCGGAACGTCATTTGACGCATCATCCTTTAGCGAAATATTTTGAATATTAGGTTTCGTCGATACCTCCTCACTTATAACATGCCACATCTCTTTCGAAGGGTTACTACTCGAGTGTATTCGTGTTGCAACATACGATTTACGAGCCGATAATGATTCTGACTTTATGAGCTTAGAATAGTGATTTATGTATGATAAATTATTTTTCTCATCTGGGTATTGTCTTCTAAATTCTGTAAAACCATTATGAATTTGAATGTATTTAGCAAGGTCTTCCGTTAGCCATTTTAGATTTTTATCGCGCTTTTTCACAATATGTCTAATTGGAAAATGAATGTCAATATAGAATGTTAAGATGTCAAATAATTTATTAAATTTTGTATTCATGTCAATGTTATTGTCAAATATAAAATTCCAATCATAATTTGCTATGTCAAAGAAAATAATAATAAACATTCATCCTTAAACATTCGTTTTTCAGTTTTTTCCCTGTGTTGTCGGTGGTATGAGTGGTCTGTGGTCAGCGTGAACAACTGCGCATCGTGGTCGCTAATGATGGTGTGTATGGGCACCGCCGTACAGTCGCCGCCATCGCGAGGCACTATCCCGCAATCTATAGAAGTCGAGCTGTCCGTGGACACACGCGTAGGGAACCGAACACAATTTATACACCCATAATAATGCAGAAGTTTATCTACTTGTTTTTTTAATGAATTATCGGACAAGTAATCCACATTTTGGTCGCCAAGATAAACCTCTTATTTTCGTCAACTATCTTACCCAATAATAATTCGAGTTTATTTAAATATATGTCAAAATCACCATAACCTGTGCGATACGTAGCTACAATAATAAAATCTGTATTCAATATTTCGATGGCACAGAATTCGAAATGATACTGAACGGCCAGGCTCTGTAGGTCGGTTGGTTGGCGGTACGGAATATCGGCCCGTGTGTACAGGGCAACACCACCATGAGCGATGTTCGTGCGACAGTAATGATTCGCCAGTTCGTACCCACATAACCTAACTCGCTCAATCTCACCTTTTCTGCACCACGTTTCGCTGCATGCTAGGACATCTGGATTTTCGATGTTCAATAATAGTTCTAGTAGTCCAGTTTTACCACAAATTGATCGAACATTTTGATGTAATACTTTAATTGATGTGGATTTTGTGTTTAGTGTGGTTTTTGTTGCGCGCCGTGACTTTTCGAGTTTTTTGAAACAACGTTGAAGCGCCGTATTTGTACGCTATTAGGCCAGTGTTTTGAGTTTTTCACTAGATGAACTTTGTGGACGGGTACATCGAGCCTAAACGACGAGTAGCTACCTCTGGTGACCAATTTCTCGCATACGACATCCGTAATCTTCATCTGGCTCTGGAGGTGCAGTACATTTTCGATGGTAGCATCCTCACTAACATTGAATAAATGTAAGCTAATGAAACGTGGCGAGGCAGCTCTGAGTCCCTGGGATTTAATTAGCGGCTCGCTCGTGGACAAGTCACAAGGCTGCTGCTTCTTGTTAGGCTTGAGGGCAGCCCTATTTATTTATTTATCTATTTAAAACAACTTTACAGTATTACAGTAATAACCAATGCACATGCCGCCAGGCATGCCGCTAGGTGGCGACGGCGGGGCAACGACACGTCGAGATCGGCCGGACGGTACTGCTGGTGCTCCTGGCAATACCCCAGCCGGGGCCGTCGGCGATGGCTCAGCTGGTGTCACCGACATCAACGATCTTACTGGCGGGTCAATAACCTCATTTTCTCCTTGTTGTCCTAGGTCATATATTAGGTTTCTTAATTCTTGACTTAATTCGTCTTGTTGTTGGTGTATTACATTACAACAATCCGTTAGTTTCTCATTCATATCGGTAATCATATTTTCAAATTTTAAAATAACGTCAACTAATATTTTGTCGTCTTTTGTGCCGGTTTTTGTCTTCGATGGCGCCATTTCACTGTTTTATAGTTGAATTGGTAAATATTAGGAAAATATTTAATTATAATATAAAGTGAATTTTTTATTTAAATTATGTCAAAATAATAATTAAATTAAATAATATATTAAAGGATGTCCGACCTGTTTGACAGCTGTCAAACATTGTCAAACATTTATATGTTTTACATGTTTTTAAACATTGTCAAACATTAATATGTAGCACTAAGATAATAAGTATTTACAGACAGCTACTTCAAAAAGTAAAATGTGTAGTTCGGCGTGCCTCACTAGATGGAGCTGCTTAGACCGGATTCTCAAGTATTGAATTTGGTAACCGAGCTTCAAAGACTTCTATATCGATCGTGTAAAGATACTTAGTTTTAGTTTGTAAGAAGAAAGCGCAAAATCTCCCATTGCTCCGCTGGACCATTGGTGGCATGATTATAAAGTAAATAAAATGAGTAACGAGAGAAGACAATAGTACCCACCTACGAATTCACAAAATGCTTGGTCGAAATTAAGGGTTGACATTCCTACTTACACCAAAGAATAGGAAAAAAACCAGCAACACTCATTCTGAATAAGGCTTTGTAAAACAATTAAATATTTATTCAAACACCCCTCCCCAAGTAGCACCGCGCTCAAATGTACGCCAAGGATATCCTCTGTCTAAGGTACGTCCCGACAAAAGGCCCCAAACCACTCTCCTGCAGACGACGATCCACCTCGCCAATGAACACCTTATCCTCTGAACTCCAAGTACCTGCTGTCTCCACATCCACCCGAACAAAAAGGCCTTGCCGCCTCCACCGCAGATTGCGTAGTACCCGGCAAATGACTAGCTGCATACGTGCAGCAACACGTAGAGTCCCACAACAAGCAACGTCCTTGCTTACACGGTATCAATGTTAGACTATCGGGTCGCTTTCCATCTGTTCTACATAAACCATGTGATTTCAGAACAAAGGGGACATTCGCAAATGTTAACGCGCGCTTGATAATGTCGTTCAAGGCATAGTGTCTGGATAGACGACTAGCTTATTTAAAATAACTTAGCCCGTGAACCTCACTCTCAACCACCATCTCTCCGCACACACACTGGTGGGGCTCACAAACACCACAACCCAGCCTCAGGGCTACCGCTACCCGCAAAGCATTGTTGTCCAGTAAGGTTCCCAACTGCGGTGAAGGCAAAGCATGAAGCCAGGCTCCGAACTCCGACCTCGAAACCACCGTCAAACGGGCCAGGTACCCACCTACTACACCAACAGCCGCCCGGGAGCGCGGGAGCGCGGAAGCGCGGTATAAAAGCGGGCGGGTGGAAGAGAGTGGACAACATTACACTGTGGACGAATTAGGAAAAAAAAAGAACTTTATTCAAAAATCTTAAATCTAAAATTACACCGATCATGAACGACTTAGGAGGTGAACGAGTTAGAAAAGTGTACGAAATCGTCCTGGGTTGTAACACAGGCAACAATACATAGGTCTGACTAGTGGTATGTGCACCAAGCACGGGTGAAGTATTTTTGATTTTTGAACAGCCTCTGCTCGTTTGACATTGAGTAGTATATACAAATAAAACTAATTGACGCCAGTATGAAGATAGATGTTGATATTCGTTGGGGATAGACACTTTAATAATAATAAAAATTAGTTCCCAAAAGATAAATATTTTTTAATAGCATGTATTTTTACGCGCGGTTTCTATGATCACTCAGAGTACTTGTCAAGACTAATCAAACGAGCTCAAACTCGATGGCTTTACCGTACGTATTAGGTGTTCCAATGCCCACCTTCCTTCTCCATCAACAGATCAGCTCGATAGTATTAGACATGACATTACATTGCCACCTAACACCAATCACCTATCTTACAAAAGTATGCAATATTTCAGCTCAATCGGAAACCGGAAAGTGGGTAACATTTAATTTGCAAGATTTTATTAAACAGTGAAAGTAAATAAAAGCTTGTAAATGATTGAAACAAATCTGATATCACTTGACGCATTACGTTACGCCATGATACGACACTGCTGTTTAAATGATATTAGTGGAACGTTAAAGATTACAGTAGTACCTATCTACCGTATAATGATAAGTATCAGTATTATTATTTCTTTATAATTTACTTTCTGTGTATAGGAACGCACTGCCGAAAACCCCCGTTCAAGTTTATATATACTCAAATATTTTTCAAACTACTGAACCAATTTTAATAAAAAAAGGTTAAAACCATCTCGACAAAACTTCCTTTCTAATAAAGAAAACTGCATCGAAATCGGTCCATCCGTTGAGACACACACCTCCACACATACCTACACAGAGCCATAGATACACAGACACACAGATAGATACACATATCAAACTTATAACACCCCTCTTTTTCATAGGGGGGAAAAAAGCATGATTACGGTAGGCACATAGTTTGATTTAGGAAGACAATACACGGAAGTGTGACTAATTTGTTACTCATTAGTTGCTGATTTCCATCAAGTAGTCCGCTTGCCTGTTTGTCTGCCGAAAACCCCCGAAAATGTTAAAGTATACTCAAATATTTGCTAAACCACTGTACCGATTTTCAAGAAACAATGCTAAAAACCATATCGATTAAACTTCCTCTCAAATAAAAAAAACTGCATCTAAATCGGTCTACCCGTTCCGGAGATACGATGCCACAGACAGACACACACCTCCACATATACAAAGAACCAGCCACAGATAAACATACACAGAGATACACATGACAAACTTATAACACTCCTCTTCTTTGTCGGTTGTTAAAAAATAATTATTAGGATAGGCATAGGCTTAGGCATGCTTAGTTTGATTTCGCAAGACAATACACGGAAGTGTGACTAATAGGTTACTCATACCTACTTCCGAAACGGAACTGCCTACGTCTGAAGCAATTCTAAAAACAACAACTTTATCATGAATGATTTCATGTGTGTATCGTGAAACAGGGTCTTATCTATCAGTAAAGATAAACTGGGTGCAATACCTGGTAAAACTACTTATTGATTGAAGCAAAATGTTCATGTTTTTGTGAGTAGTGAATTGTGGATGGCACATTATACTTATTAGCGAAAATGAAATTAATTCACCGTAGTATGGCTTGTTTGTCAGATCAAGTATGGAATTATGGTCTCATCCGACAGAAAGCATTAAACTAGGCATGCATGTAGCTTGAAGTAATGTAGAAGCTGAAACTCGTCGAGATCATCAGTTTTTAAATTTTTTTAAGCAAACTTTTACAGCTACATTAAATTTTCTTCAATCTTTGGAAGTAGGTAGTTATGACTTGCAGTTTTCAAGTCATGCTTAGAAGACACAAATACACCAAACAAATCCGTTCCCCCCATATTCTCGCTTATACATTTCCAACGTTACAAATCAGTCTATAATTTCATAAATGCCTAATCGATTTTGATTAAGTAGTCGCAGTTTGATAGCCAATAAGACAATGATTACATGCTCTGTATTTAATTCTTTTCTTCGACACGATCGCTTTACGCCGGACCATATTTTTTCATATATTTCGATAGGACTGATAGTTTTCGAGCTGTGCCTACTCGTACTGCTTGATTTTATTCCCGCAAAGAAATTTGACTTGTCATCGAAATTATACAAAAACTACTGTAGTGAACATAGCTTAAGTGGTATAGAGAATAATTTATGTACATACATTTACCTACATAATAAGACCCACCTTATTGCTGTACTAGCTTATGCTCGCGACTTCGTTTCCGTTAAAATATATTTTTGAATAAACATTTTATACGGCCAACTTATCTCTGTTTCTACCCACCCAAATTAGATGCAGTATTTTCACAGTTTTGTAGCTCCGGATCCAACTTAAAATCTAAGCCATGTTGTGGTGGGGATGCCAAGCCATTGGTAGGCCCCAACTTTCACCTATATACCTACTCCTGGGACCCTAAGGAACAAGTGCTCAACAAGTGTAGGTTATTTATTTTGAGGTTAATGTCTATTGTACCTGTACTGTAGCTTTTTTAAATCCATACCTATCTCGCATTTCTCCAATTGCAGTGCTTCGATAGTGTCTATGAAGGAATATTATTTTGTGAGTTTCCAAATCCATTCTATTTCCGAGACGTATTTTGGAATTAGGCTTAGCGAACACTTAAAACCACGAACCTGAATAAAAAACGGACGAATACTCTCTAGAGCCATGAGTGAAGCATAAAAATGGCCGCCGATTTATGTGTGTGCGTGCCTTGACACTGTCACTGGCATGACAGTGTGGTACAAAATCAAACAAAATGGCGGCGGGACAAAATGAATTGTCAAGAAATTGCCATACCTTGCATACTTTACTTCTCTTTCGTGTAGTAAAACGATGAACCTATTTATCATTGACACATTAAATTAAATATTCCGTTTGGACCTATGTTTTGCCAAAACATTGTCAACGACCTGTTGAAACTACGATAATGTTCTTTAAAGCCACAGGTGATGAAAAAATGAACGATTATTATTGTTATTTTAAAAAACGGCCATGACGTGTCGGGCCATGTTTAGTGCTGAGTTCCGTAGTTGCCTGTCATAATATGCGTACTTAAAACTTAAATATATTGCGGACTCGGATCGCTTTGCTCTTTACCTATACAACCTCAATGTTTTTAAAAGAGCTATCCAACGACATCACCCACAATGGAATAAGCAAGATATAAGAGTAAGAAAATTCATCCCCGTTGAACCTGTGAATTTGGTGTCGTGAGTCACCCAACACAACAGTTACAACGGTAAGACCATACGGTAAGATAATATTAAATAATTGGGTACCTCCCAAAAAAAAGGTAACTACTTTCCAAAGATTTTATTTTATAATTTTTTCGGTGTGTTATAAATATTTATAACCATATCAAATTTCAGCAGAAGGATATGGGGAAACTATTGAGAAATCCTTGGTTTTACCACGAAACCCCAAAAAATAATCTGGGGTACCTACAGTACAAATCTAGCATAGACGTACCGACCACGAATTTTTTGTAAATAAAACGTTCAAAAAGTGTTTCTAAAATACAATTATTTAATTTACCAAAGCAAATAAAGACCGAAACTAACCAACGTGGATTAGGACAAAGAATTTGGCACACCTCGTTCCTATTTGCTATCTTATCATATCAGTGAGATAAGACCATATCATCAGGCACACAATGTACCAATACTCCAGTCAGCGGCCACAATAGCTAGGCACCTGTCGCCGCGACAAAAACAAGAGAATCTGATAAGGCACTAAACCACTATTAATATGACAACGAAAAAAAATCGATAATGGGTGTAAAAGTGAACTTAGCTTTAGTAGTGCTCCTAGCTGTAAGTTTTAGTGTTAGAGGACAAGACACAATTTTGGATGATATTGAAAAAAGTGATGATACAGTGGTAGACAATAGTATAGTTGATACAGAGGATGTAGTGGAGAAGATAGACAATACTCCTGACCCAGAGCCGCCAGTGGAGGTCTTGTCGGGACCACAGCCACTCGAAGTAAGAAGCGGGAAGTATCAACTGCTAAATGACGGGTTAGTGGGTGAAGAACCTGTCAATTTGGATGCCGTGAGTTTCGATGCCAACGCTGGCCAGAGCGAGAGACAGCTACTGCCGCCACCGAGCACTACAGTGACAACGAATAACGAATACGGTAAGAATAGTTATAGGAACATATTTATAGAGAAGTAATTAGAGTTCCACATAGGTACCCGAGTGTATAAAACAGTCTGACAGATGAGTGACTCCTAGATGATCTACTACGACATACCAATAAAATGGTACCTGAATGCTGAGAGCATATGACTCAGAATAAATGAGTCATTTATGAGCTTATGGTAATATTTAAACAGTGATCAACGATCATTGACTTGCAAATAGAACATAACTATCTATTCTATAGGAGCATCAATAGTAGCAAATTTAACTAGGGCAACTGAAAATTTGTTACTATAAAAGTAATTTAGGTTACAAATTCTACTTTATCATATATGATTTACCAGAGCGCGATAAGGGCCACACCTTGGCGCCTATAAAGCGCCTAATTAAGGTTGATATGACTAACGTTACAACTCTTTACATCGATGTATGTACACCTCAAACTTGTGAGCACTTTTTCATCGGGAAGGGTTATACGGCAAACTTTAATGTGTCCAATTAACGCAAGATAAGGGCTGCGTCCTTTATCATGAGTTAAGATAAACACAATATGTACTAGATGGTTACAAAATTTCATGTTTGTAAAAAGAAGCATGATTTCATCTTTTAGTTTGCGCTCAGATTAGATTTTTGGGTCAGACGAAAATTTGCTTAGCATTGAATGAAGGCGATCGTGATTGAAGTACACGAGAGCACACGCAACGCTTCATGTTAATTTAGAAATATTAATTACAATAATATCAAGATCACCTCAAGTACTCACATCCCGAAAGAAGTAATGGAATATATACTCAAAACTAAGCGATTCTACCACGTCTAATTAGTGAAAACTTACATGAACAAATGCCATAGTTTGTATATTCGGCCAATGGCTTATAAACATCAAACTATAGTTATTACTAACATGCGGCATTGCGTTCAATAATGTCACAAGCAACTTCTATATAACCGTTATGATCATTATTGAAATGAAAGTAAAATATTACAGTAATATTTATTAGTAGCTATTAGAAATTTAAACCTTAAAGCACCAGGAATATATAAGCAAATAAGAAAAAGAAGCGTACGCAGCGTACCGTGGTACCTAACAATGTTTCCAAAGTATAAACCGTACTATCGGCTCCCGAGACCGTTCAACCAGTTTTAGGGTTCCCAGCGGAAGACCTTCGTCTACTTCACTTCGCCAATGGATTTAAGAGGAGTGGCGAGCTCGTTTCGAAGCTAAGTTGAATTGGCCACAAAGTACAAAACGGTCACCCACAGGATCGGCGTGCATTATTACTTGTATTTTTGTTATCGGCCTCACAAACTTGCTACAACCTAGAGTGGGGCCGCTTCTCAAAGTCTTTAGGATAAATCCAGGAACTTTTAAACCAGCTAAGTTTATGACTACATGTGTCATACCTAGGAATGCTATTTCAGCGTAACGTCTTGTTAATCATACTTTTATCTAAAAGCAAACAAACATGAGTACCTATATAGTATTGCGTAGCTTACTGCAACAGGTTGCTTTGACTCACGCAAAACAAATTAACACAATTATGAATGAAATCATCAAATCCGTACCTAGTCCTACAATTCTGATAGCATGCAAGAGTATAAAGTTAACAATTTTAATAATCTAAATAAGAAGAGAAACCTAATACTTATAGATATCTCGGTAGCTATTTCTAGAAACAGCTACCGAGATAATGAACTATAGTTGAATCTGTAGAACTGAAACTGTAGTTTACTTTCGGAAGTTAAGTTATAATGTATTGGAGTAGATACAGCAATATAATTCGATTGACAGCCATGAAACAAAGAGGCGAAGTAAGGTGCCAATGACATCACCCGTTATAGGAATCGCTTACCAGCCTGATATAAAGCTGATAGCTTATCATTATCAGGGCTAAATGCTGATACTATGCAGTCAATATCTGACAAATACAATTTCTTTAGAAAAATTGTGTAGATATTTAGGTACTTTATTGGTATTACTAAAAAAGTATCGAATTAGTTTTAACTGGCGTTAAAGTTTATTGATTTGCATGACTGGTTAGATTTTCTATAGGTAATCGGGTCGGTTACATTTTGTTGTTCTGCAATGTTGGTACCTTGTATACCAGTACTTGAAAACAATACATGTCGTAATCCATATATCATTATTTATATCTATTAATAAATCCGTTGGTTACCTTGACGTTAATGTTCTGGTTGTAGTCCGGCCCAGGGTCCGTCTTGACCTTGATCCAGAATTTGGCAGATTTGGTAATTATTGGCATTCAGTCGCCTGAATGTACGTTTTATAACGATGTTTTCCCTCACCCTAAGAGCATCGGTTAGTGTACATAACTCAGAAAAGAGTCAATGGTACTTGGCTACACTGGAGCTTGAACCCAGTACTTGATGAGTCAGATCCCTTACCTATTAGGCCAGCGACGCTCCTCATACTACGACGACGACTTATTCATATCCGTTATTATCCCATAACTAACATGGGATCTGAGAAAATGCTGTCCGAGCTAACCATTTAACTTGACGGACTTACGGGCTATAGATCTGTATTTTTCGAAATCTAATCAGATTCAGCGCTTTTAAACACAATTACCAATAAAGTTTGAATTCGAATTCATTGCTACGTTTTAAGGATTTTAAAACCACTCTCCATTTTATTATGACTTTTAGCTCACATTGATGGCCGCGTGCTCCCCCCAACGACGTACCAAAACAACGGTCAACCCTACGTCATCACCAACCAAAGGCTGCAACAGATCAGGGGAAATTTCTTATACTGGTTCTACGATCAGGGCGGCAATGAAAACATTGGGGATTACCAAAGGGACATCCACACGTCGACGCCTCAAATCCATAAGAACTTCAACTTCCAATTGCCTTTCTTTGGCTTCAGGTTTAACTACACCAGGGTGAGTATTTATTGTTTCCGTTTCTACTCACTACTCACTAAGCAGGTCCAGTGACAAGCAAGGATCGCAACTTATACCTTACATTAATACAAGAAATGAAAAATAATATATGAAGCCCTTCAAAATGGGGAAATTGAATTCTTAGACATCAGAAATAATTCGATGATTATGCATTCCTTTATAATCTTCTCTTTGTTAAGAGGCCATAGATACTTTTACTACATTGTAAAAATAATTTGTCAAATTTTTATTGCAACCAGATATTTTTAAGATTTCTTATAATATTGGAATAATATATTATAATGTATAATGCTAATCTCTTATCCCTTTTCAGCTCTCCATGAATGGATACTTATACTTCAGTGACCCCCCAGACCACTACAGGTACCCCCTCTCGTTCCCCATGAGGGACTGGCCCGCTGTGAACGATCCCTCGTTCATCGGTATTTTCTTCAGCAAATGTCGGATCGGTAGCATGAGGCCCGAGGACCCTGACCGGAGAAGGCCTGGTGTTTACTTTAGACTTGATAGGGATTTACAGGTGAGCTATATTACTACAATCATTTTGTCGAAATTCTTCTCTCCTTAATAGGTTCTTTAGAAATTATTATATCAACAATTTCTGATATCCCTAGTATTTGTTATACCCTTCGTAGTTCCAGTTGTATTTGATTTGGTTGAGATTTTCTGGTGGCACATTTCCACATACCTAGTTGATAATAATTTCTCACCATTAATTTTATAAACATTTACATAAAATTAGATTGCTGTGAACCCTTCTTTCCATAAGCCAAAACAGTAATAATGGTTTTCTCAATTTTCTCCTTAAAGACTCGTACTGATCAATTCGGTGTCGAAGTGAGGGAGCGTGTGACCTGGGACATCCGCGAAGGCGTAATCGGATCGGAGTCTTTCTTCCCGAAACACGCCATTACGATCACCTGGAAGAACATGTCGTTTGCTGGCGGTATCGACAACTCATTGTACCTGGTAAGCAAACATAGTAACACAAGAAACATATAATTAAGTAAAACAGAAAGAATTTAAAATTCCTTCTAAGCTTCGTTTAATCCATTTCACAATTAGGGATTCTTAAACAGGATAGTAACCCGTTCACTCACATCCTTAATAATGAATATCTTATTCACACAGACAAACACTTTCCAAATGGTGTTGGCTACTGATGAAGTGTTCACCTATGCGATATTCAATTATCTGGAAATCAATTGGAGTTCACACACAGAAGCAGGTGGTGACACCACCACTGGTGAAGGAGGTGTTCCGGCTTATGTAAGTATCATACTTAGTTCTTATTAAACTTTTAATGAGCTGAAATAGAAGAAGAATTATCTAACGTATATTTTGTTGTTTTAAAGATCGGTTTCAACGCTGGCAATGCTACTAGAAGTTACGAATATAAACCTTACTCACAAGCTTCGGTATTACGAGATTTAACTGGAAGAGGTTGGGCGAATGGGTTCCCTGGACGACACATATTCAGAATTGACGAAAACATACTCATGGGAACGTGTAACAAGGATATCGGTTAGTATAATATTTCTGGTAACTTAAACTAAAAAATCAAAAGTGACATCGAATAACTCATTTTTGTATTTGTAGATGGGGCGAATCTTCCTCTAATGTTCGCTCCCGAAAGTGGTAACATGCTTGGTGGTACCATCGTCAACATAACTGGACCCTGCTTCAAGCCGAATGACCGCATCAGCTGCCGATTCGACACAGAGTCCGTTGTCGGAGCCGTTATCGATGTCAACCGAGCTGTTTGCGTGCAACCACGATTCTACCACAACGGTTATGCCAGATTCGAAATAGCCATCAATAACGAACCCTACAAATGGAAAGGAAAGTTCTTCGTTGGTAAGTTTCACATCAATATGAAGAATATCGATAATTGATCTAACAAACTGAATGACTCAATATTTTTAAAACTATTCTCCAGAAACACCGGCCACAGCCTCCGAGAAGATATTCTTCGCTGACAACTCAATTCACGAGAGGTACCCTCCGGAAATCAAGATATCTTGGAACCAGTTCAATTTGACCAGCAATCTGAATGCTCAGTTGCAAATCAGCTTATGGGGCTACAGGGAGGTCACCATTCGGCCGCAACTCGAATATATCGACATGATCGAAGTTGGCGTAGGTAACAGTGGGGAATACGTCATCAACCCTCAAAACTTCAGAAACCGCGAGAATATCATGCACAACAACATGCAGTTCGGTTTTCTGCAGATCAACTTGACGACACCTGAGGTTTACAGAGGCGTGGGGATTTCTCCGTGAGTTTTATTTATTTATTCTTGATATCACCAGCTTCGCCTACTGGATGTTGGAATTCTGTCATCATAACTTCATGTAATATTGCAGAATTCTTTGGAGTAGACCGATCCCGCTCGGTTGGTACTTCGCTCCGCAGTGGGAGAAGCTCCACGGCCAACGCTGGCCCCAGTCTATGTGCAACAACTGGCTTCGCACAGATCGTTTCCTGAAGAACTTCGCTGCCCAAGTCTGGGTCTGTCCTTGCACACTGGAACACGCGCTGCTGGACAAAGGCAGATTCATTCCAGACGTAAGCTGCGACAAGGACCTAAATCCAACTTGTAAATATCACTGGGGTGCTCTCCATTGTGTCAGAAGTGGATCACCTAGGTAAGTCGTTTTGGGAGTGTCAATTCATAATGTACAAGATATTATAGTTGACATCGATATTTCACAATTGTGATGATTGATTATAAATATCTATTAAGTACTTTTAGCTGCTTTAAATGAAATATTTGAAAATCCTTTGACATATTTGAAGCCATGTGACGTAGAAGTAATTAAGTACTTAATCTTAAATTATATTGCAGCGTTGAAGGCTCAGGACAGCAGTGTTGCTATGACAAAAATGGATTCCTCATGCTGTCGTACGACCAGATGTGGGGATCCCATCCCCAGCGCGCCCACGATTTCGGCTTTACCCCCTACAACGAGGCTAACAAGGTAAACAACATTTTCTAACGTCTATAGATCTATATTATATTTACAGATGTTAAAAAGATATTAACATAAAGGTCTTCATTTTGAACCAACTCGTGCTAGCTACCAACTTTATAAACGTGAAAAATCCAACATTTTAGTCGATAAAGAAAGCTGACTATAGTAACAGATTTTCTAATAAGTACCACGTTTTTTCTATTACAGGTGCCGTCATTGTCCAACTGGTTCCACGATATGATTCCGTTTTATCAATGCTGCATGTGGCAGGAGGAACAAGCTGTTGGTTGCGAAACTTTCAGGTGAGCTTAGGATAATGGCGTCGTTGGTCAGCTACCTATTATAGTTTAAGCGAAACCGCTGTACCGCTTTAGTTGACTTCACCACGCTTTTATGCCGCAGAAACCCACTGAATGACTCTCTAGACCTGTTCACCGACAGCGTCCCTTTTTTACCAGACTGCAACAGAAGGAGGGTTATTATACTTGATAACTCAGTCCACCTAAGCAGCCTTAAGTTGAAGGCCACCTAGCCTACAAAAGTGGTAACCGTGCCTTGTATACTACGAGGACTAAGGTGGAATGTGACAACCGTGACGGTAAGCAGTTACTGTCTATGGATATTTGCAATACTTGGGGCATCACCGCAGTGTCGCCGACCCTTTCAAAATATTTTCTTGAAGAACTCTCCGATGTTCTCCAGGGAGGTTATTCCACAGCCTTAGTTTGCATAGGTGAAAATTCATTGTCTAACTACCTTATCCGCACAAGCATTAAGTATTGCTTAGCGGCCAGAAATAAATATGGCGGATATCCATTCAGGCGAACGTTTCATCAGGTTTGACAGATTCCTGCCACCGTTCCCTGGAACAACTCTTCTCAATCGTAGCACTCTTGGCAGGATGGTCGTAGTCGTTATGGGTTGGTGGCGCGCTCCACCAGTGAACAACAATCTAATTTATATCCATTAACCATAGGTTCGAACGTCGTCCTTCCCAAGACTGCGTAGCGTACCAGTCCCCTGGCGTCGCCGGCATATTTGGCGATCCTCACCTCGTCACCTTCGATGACCTTCAGTATACGTTCAACGGCAAAGGTCAGTGATAAGTAGAAAAAGAACCGACATGTTGTGAACAAATTTGTTATCGTGTGACAAGTCTCTTTGTCTCCATTATGGCTGTCATTCAGGGCCATTTCGACTAAATGAGACTTCTGTTTCAATATAATGGAAGTCTATCCTTGTGTACCTACTGATTGATTTATAAAGAAGTAATTCTTGTGCTTTTGTTACGACACTACAACTTTACATTGAGATAACTACATGGATGTTAAAATATTGTTATGTCCTATGCTAATAATCGATAGCATACGTGTCGCGTGTGTAAGCCCTTTAATTCTTTTTCATATAAATAAATAAAAATTAGAATAGCAAGACTTATTTCAAAAATAATTACTGAGTTTTGTAAATTAAAGTTTGGAATCCCGTTTTCGACATTGAAATCCAAGATCCAATAACAAATGTTTTTATTCTGTAGGTGAATATGTCCTGACGAGAGTGGACCATCCCCAACTGAGGCTGGACGTCCAGGGTCGATTTGAGCAAGTCCCCAAAAACATTTACGGAAAAGTTAACGCCACTCATCTGACTTCTGTGGTGGCTGCATCCAATAACTCCGTTCCAATAGAGGTTAGTGCCAACATAAGTTTTTTCATGTCATACAGGCAAACAGTAATACATACTAATTAGGCAGATAGCTACAACGGATTTGGCAGTTTTCCAAATAAGAATTTATCAAGAAACTTAAGAGCCTACGCGCGCGAGTTCGTAACCGTCTAACTCCTACAGTACGCCGCCATCTTGATTCAATTGAGTAGGGACCAATCGTAGCAAGGCAGAGCCAGAACTAGCTTGCTACAATTGGTCTCTACTCTTTTGGATCAAGATGGCGGCAACCTATCGGAGATGGCGGTACGACCGCAGGACTGACTGATGATTTCGAAATTTAATACACCCAGAAATTCGTCCGGGCATAGCTGGTTGGTTAATGCACAGATGTCTAATGATATTAATGACTATAATTATGATGATGTGGTAGAATTTACAATTACCTCTTACTGTTATAGGTTCGTCTACGACCAGAGCACGCTCAATGGAGGTACAGACTGGATGTGTTCGCAGATGGCAAAAGAGTTTACTTCGATCGACCCGCACTTAAGGTGCAGTACTTCCCAGGTAAGTTTCTCCAGCAATTATAGCCACATTACAGGTATTTTTATGTAAATTTCATGCTTATTTCAAACAAATATTGAACCAGCTTCGCACAAATGCAAACAAAGTGCCAATTGCCAACTCAAATCTTCCTAGTGAATGAATCTTCCACTGCATTGCATTAGAAAAATTTTTAAATGCATCCTTTAAATATTTTTTGAGATTATTTTGTACAGTCATTGTAATTATTTATTCTATAGATATGTAAAGGTTATGAATAAAAGGAGATGTATGAAAAGGGTTGTGGATATATGCGAGGCTAGGGAGTTGTGTCAGGACAGAGCAAAGTGGCGGTCCATAGTCTCTGCCTACCCCACCTGTGGGATACACGCGTGAGCTTTATGTATGTACGAGTATGTAAAGGTTGTGTGTCTGTCTGCACTGGGTACCATCCCTTAATTATTTCTCTTTGTATTTTTGGATTCTGCTTTGAAAGTTAAAGTGACAGTGACAATGCACCTGACTTTCTGCATTTTTGTAACATTCATGAAGTGCATGAATCGTAGGTGTTATGAGCGACAGACTGTTACCGTTTTCCATGAGATAGGCTGTCCACTCATTTATTGTCACTGAGTACTTATACAAAAACAGAGAACAATTTTTAAGTCTTTTCGATTCACTGCTGTAAATCCTGGCGAAACAGGAGTCGCAGTTGTGGAAATGAACTGACTTTCATGTATCTTTTTGCAGGTGTCACCGTGTACCAGCCCATGTACATCCTCAATCAATCAGAGATTGTCATCATGTTCCCCTCTGGCGCTGGAGTGGAGGTGGTGGAAAATCGAGGATACATGACGGCCAGAGTATATCTGCCTTGGACTTATATGGTAGGTCTATTTCCCCACTTTGCTCCGTACACCTATGAGAGACCACCTGGGTGAACCGTGGATAGTTTTTGAAACGATTTAAGTACTCACTATGTCCATCTGGGTGGTCAATTCTTTTTAATATGTAATAGCTACATACAATGACTCCGAAAATATTGTTGTTAGAATTTTTGTTAATGTTATCGTTAATCTGAACCCCGGGCGATGTGGCAAAGAAAGCGTGGGAAAGCGGACCCTGGCAGAAGCCGGGATTGACCGCTAGAATGATATAATCATGATGATGTTTTAAGGTTAATTTGACACTCGTTGTGCCGACCCCATGTGCGATAATTGCAGGGATAGATGATGGTGATGATGAAATCGTTTATATTAAACTTAAATAGGTAAATGTCCTTTTCCTGTTGACGCAATATACAGAAAATGTAATTAGTTCATGGGATTGACGTGTCAATAAGGGTGATAACACACTATATTAGTAAGCCAGCAAATATTTCCTGCTGATAATAACGGTTGATAAGCTTTCAACGTAGCGGACTCCCTGTAGGTAACTAACTAACTAAAAAAATTGTTGGATCTTGGGCTGTTACAACTATGAACGTTTGCAACAAAAGGGATATCTCTCCTTTACCGGCCCTTTAAAAACCTGTCACCTCTTTCTTGAAAAACTTCATTATGTAAAATCCAGGGAGCTCATTCCAATGATTTTGTGGGTGGTAATTCTTGCCTTTTAGATAACAAAAATGACAACTAATAAAAAAAGACAATTTAGAGAGCAAGAACTAGTATCGATTTGTGTTACACATTCAAGGTGCAGGTTTCATCACGACCGTAAGAGCATCAGTCAGTGTTCAACTTATGTGCATAACTCAAGAATGGAGTACATGGCGGCACTGGGGTTCGAACCCGATACCTCGGAATACCGGAGTTCTTAACCATTAGGCCACCGACGCTGTCACACTGCCAAGTTTACTAATTCTTTTTAATACGTATTCCAGAACCAAACGCGGGGTCTATTTGGAAACTGGTCCTTAGACATAAATGACGACTTCACAAGACCGGATGGCACAATAGTGGGTGTCGACTTGAACAACTTCCAATCAGCTCATAGGGACTTCGCACAGTACTGTAAGTACCCTTTTATGTCAATCGGTAGACAAACCGGCTAGCGAGCCACCTGATGGAAAGTGGTAACCACCGCCTACGGAACTCAGCAGCAACAGGGACGTTACTAATGTGTTGACCACACCGAGACAAAGCCACCTGGTGTAAAGTGGTAACCGCCGCCTACGGAACTCAGCAAACAGGGAAGGTCCTAATGCGTTAGCCACGCCGAGACAAACCTCTCTAAGGATCCCATATCACACTCCAAAGGAAGCACTGTGAAAACATTTCACATCCGAATAGTACGAGCGAGTAACGTTCTTACAAACAGTCATGTGGACAACAAAAGAGTCATGTGGAGAACATAAATGTGGACGAGCATCAAGCCCACGGCGGGTGGTGCGATGGCGGAATTGTGCTGTACCTTCTACTCTAGTCAATATTCATAGTAGGTTATAAGTATAAGGCTTTTCGATACGAGTGTATTTTACTCGTAGCCTGCCTGATGTGTACCCATTGTTCTACCAAATTTTGGAGCGTCATGTGTCATCGTACTAACCAAAGTTATATTTACTTTATGTATACCTAAGTAAAAGTGTTTGATTTCTAATACCCGTGAACATTTGTACGGGACACGCACGGTGCACCAGATACCAGAAGATATATCTTTAAAACATAATCGAAATAGCCTTTGATTAATTTCAGAAGATTGCGCGATAGAAATAGTATTTTCTGAAATGGTAAAGTTTTTGTTTACTGAAATAAATTATTTCTGGAAAGATATATTTTCAAATGTGTCCTAAAAAGGTGTAACAAGGCGTCGTGAGTCAGTGTAACATATCAGAATCGATAGATAAGATTATTAGTGATACAGAGCTAACGATCAGCCATATCTAACTCAATGATTTGCTTTCCAATGTTTAACCATCGATATATGTATGGTATCATTAAAGTATTCGATATTAGATATCTATTTTAAAGATGGATTTCGAAAGACACCACACAACCTGAGGTATGGGTATGTGGAATTGTCCGAATATGGACCCACTGCCCCTCTGAGTACCCTCAGCCGCTTTTGTCGGAACACCACAGGATCTCATGGATAGTTTCCACCATGGTGCATACACGACGTGGTTATCTCAGACTGAAGTTCTGGGTTGAATTCCCAGCTTGGTCATATATTTAGTAAATATATACCTATCTATCGGCCATGTCCAGCAGAGTAGAATAGCGACTAATGTTTTCGACTCAAAATTTCTGGAAAATGGGCAGCAACATTCATTGTCATTATAATGAAGATCTACATAACGTAACTTTGACAAATTACACATTTATTTTACCACCTACAATAGGTACGGTCGGTTACGTTATGTTGTTTATTCTAGATATTTGCCAAAGCGCAATGTACAGACATTAATGACGAGATAAATGACTTTACGTAAATACCTACGACCTTGAATTTATATCAAAACCTCCATTCCAGGGCAACTAACGGACCGGGAGCAAAAGGACATAGGCGTGGCGCTGTTTGCAAGAGAGTACGGTCGGACGGCAGCCTACTTTAACGACAACTCCTTTATACCAAACTTTATACGGAACCCTGTCAACTTCCTGCCGGCGAACAGAACTCATGATGTGGAGAGGGCGATAGATATATGCCAGGACTCGTACCAGTGTCAATACGACTACGGCATGACCCTGAACAGAGACATGGCTGAGTTCACCAAGAACTATTTGTCTTCTATCGTAAGTACTTATTGTTTTTCATTTTTTATTTGCAAACGCATTTCCAACAATGTGGTCGCTGCCGACCACACATATTGGTAGATAAAATTATTATATCAATATATACATATTGTATATATTGATATAATAAGTAAAAGCTATTTTAACTAATCAAAAAGCAGATAGAAAATCGGCCACTGCCTTTTGTCGAGCAACGTTGTTTGTGAGACTTCAGAACTATTATTAATCAATCTTGACTAATTCATTTATTACTATGGCAATTACTATGAATTTATGGTCAAAAACACACGTTTAATATTTAGTAAAGGTGTTGGTACACGACTACTAGTTTATTCGATGAATCAGCGCACTAACTATTAATGCTTGTGTAATCACTGCTGCTAGATTTTCCCAGGCTTAGCGTCAATAAAATGAGGATTCCGTAGACTTCGTGGAGTTTTAACTAAGATTTTAATGCCGTTTAAGCTGCATTGCAATGCGCATGTGCGCTTATCAATGAGCAAAACATTCCACTTTGATTTGCTCTCACGCTTTTTGCTTCTGAATTTAGGCTACTGAATTTAGTCGAGAGTTTAGCATTTTACGAGCACGTGACAGAATTTGGTCAAGTCACCTATTTAAATCCTATCTCGATTTCTATCATTCAGTTCGAAGATTAATTCATAATATGGTTACGTTGTAAAGGTTATTAGTAATTACGCTTAGGAATGATATAATGTCGTACCTATAGGTAACAGACAGGGAAACCATCATGATGTAACATCATAACTTTTTGCTAAATCTGCTTGGTGGTAGCAACGGTAACTACACACTGGAATCGAAATTAGATCCTGGCTGAACAGTAGTTGCATCTGAAATACGTAGGCACCTACCTATAGACAGAAAAAAAAAATCAATAAACAAAAATTCAAAGGAAATAAAAACGCGCTTTTGGAGCGCTATATTTCTAATATTTGGGTGTATGTTTTATAAGGTAGCTGGAACCCGGATCATAAAAAGTCTCCCTACTTAAATACCTACATGAATTAAAAGCCTGTCAACAGTTAAGCACAACAATAATGGTTGTCTCATTATCCATTCTCTTTTAATCGGCTGGTCAAGGTTTCATGGGATCGTAGTAGTCTATGCGAAACTATGCAATGATTTACGTGCATCAGTCGACGTTAGGACTTTCAACCATAAGCGGACATAGCTTTCTCACATTTTATCTACCAAAATTAAGTATTATTTGACAGCGTCCATGTGTTTTTCTAGACGAATATCAAGGAGCAGAACGCCCGTCGTGTGATCAGCTGTGGTATACTGGAGACTCCGAGGTTTGGACGGAAGAGCAACTTCTTCTTCACACCAGGCACCAGGGTACGTTTTAAAAATGTTTTCTTGTAAACAAACACAACCTGAACATTGGAGCGTAAATATCTTGATTTTACACTTGTTTGTATGTAACTATGTATGTTCGGGGCAAATCTTGCAAGCCTAATTTGACCCTTTTCCCGATGTTGAATTGAGCTGAATGTAACTTTGATGACAATGTATTAATGTAGTACCATGGAGCAGGCCTGATGAAAGAGTTGGAAGGTGGTCATAGAAACTACTGAATGCAACAAGATAACCCCATCGTGTTTGGGTTCTTTGGAATGGTCTTGGTGAGAACTATACCGCCCGATACAAGCTTGTTATGAAATTTTATTATTGCCGAGTCGTCTGGTAGCGATACTTGTTCAAGATAAGAGCCACTGATTTTATAGACCGTCATGCAGAGACAGGACAGACAGACTCAATACATAGCTGTTAATTATTGTAATTGCCTGTATTGGACGCTATTTGTCGATCGACTGTTACAATCAAACGAATTGAGATCGTACTTCTAACGATGCGTCAGCATCCCAATTGATTGCCTATTTACACTATTTAGACTAGGGTCTCACACTCCATTCACACCAATTCCTCCGACAGGTCAACTTCGAGTGCAATCAGGACTTCATACTAATCGGTGACAGCCGAAGAATTTGTGAGGACGACGGCAGCTGGAATCTGCCAGACTATGGATACACGGAGTGCTTGCGTAAGTGTTTTCTTTATTTGAAAGTCAAGCTGCTTACTCAGTTATATACTTTGTCTCATATGAAACTTATCATAGATGTAAACATACACTGCGTTTTAATTCAACCTAAACTACCTAATAAGTTATTTGTTTATAGTGGTAATTTGCTTACAAAACTAAAGCAAAATTGGTGGTCACCCATGGTGTGCATTCACATCTGTTTTTTTTTTGTTTTGGCGGATTAGCGAGGTATTTAAAAGAGGGTCCGACCTACATCGCCGAGTTTGTTTGTTTATATCTATGCTAAATTTATCTGAGACAAGTATACAAAATAATTTCAAAATTGCATGCATGTATTAAGATCTCGAATGTCTGATATCCAGGTAACCAGGAGTATTCGCAACGTGCCCTGTTTCTGACCTGGGGCGTGATATTGGCAATTCTTCTACCTTTAGGACTGCTTATTTGCCTGCTTTGGTTCTGGTGCTGGTACAAGCCGAAGTCCGAAGGCAAAGAGGGCTTCCGTTTCCAAGACTACCCGCGATCAAAGTCCGCATCTAGACTCAATCTCAGATCAGGATCAATGGGAAATATCACTGATACACTCAAATCTTCTACTTTACCTAGTCAGAAATCGCTCGAGAAAGAAAAGTTAGACGATAGTCCTGTGGAGGAATCTCCCATCGTCCCTGCCAATATTGCAACTCGATCAGCTCTCTTGACTTCCCCGCAAGACGGGGATGGCTCAGGGCTCGGATACCCTGATTCTACTAAGAGCGATTCCGGGAAGTCAGACAAATCAGGCAGCATACCGAAAAAGAGGCGGTACGATAAAACTTACCGTACCAACGAGCCCTTGCCCAACGCTCCCGACGTCGAATTCCCCGAAAAGCTTTGGGACCTTTCCGAAGAAGACTTGCTCTCCCTCACGTCACCTTCAGACACAGAATCCAATCGTGATTCCACCCTCACTCGCCCGGCGAAGGACATCGAGTACATTAGCAAGCCCCGTCAAACCGGACGCCATGCCTTGCCCAGTGACTCTGGTTATTCAACCAAAGCCTCCGAGGATCCGTATCCAAAATACGGATGGCACAGTCCTGTAGCTCAGTACTCTCCCACGTATTCTGAAATCTACAGTCCCCCAATCAGTCCCACTTCTGACGTGAGCCCGAGGAGCACGTACCAAACGGGTCTCCCAGAACCTCCTCGGAGTGCTCCAGCTACTGAAATAAAGACCTTCACTCTGCCCCCTCAGAGGGGAAAGTCTGTTGAGACGCTCATTGACCCACCTACTTCAGAAATGCCTACTTTCAGCAGCAAGTCCACCATGGTTTGATTCTGTAGCTTTTCGTTAATATTTCCCACCGCTCACGCCACCATGGTGATTTGAGGGTATTCGTAATAAGATTTTATAAGGATTGAACAATCACTGCCCATTAGAATGACAAGATTATAAGCGCAGGGCGTATTTGTAAGCTGCACTACCTCTAGTATTTCGCACCTCATCTTCGTAGGGTATTTATTGTTAAACAGTATTTGAATAGTGATATCCCCATGGATGCTGATTTGTAAGTTAAGTTTTAAGTAGATTAGACACAAATGTTTGTACCTTAATATATTGAAATTGTTGTAAAATTCGTACTTAAATAAATAGCTGTACTTTGAATATATTGAAGTCACGCGTAAGAGGAAATTTCTGTTCCGATCTATAGTTAGAGTAATTACCACATCCCCCCATGACAGTAAAATTTCCTATTTAGGGTTCTGTGCCAATAAGGCTTAAACCCTTTTGTACCGCTAACTAATAAGAAAGCAAGGAATACGTCTCATGCGTCCTCCTCATTCGAAATTCCGGTGGAATAGAAATTTTCTCTACCTCGTGATATATTTTTATTTTTCCCTGACCTGCGCGAGAATATTGCTTGCTTTCTTATCTAGAGTACACATAAAAACGGGGCTATGCTAACAAAACAGGTGAGTACCGCATGGTTTATTTGCATTAAATGATAAAAGATTGCGGCTAAACTGATACGTAGGTAAGCTAATACTCTACACTCTATGTATGCGCTGTTGTAAATAAATAATAACCTAAATAAATCCAACGTTGTTGTTTTTGGCACGATGCGGCACAATTACACATACATTACATTTTACTACAACGTAATAAAGTAAATACTTACCAACGGAATACATATTACCTAACATCAGAATTCACTACATACCTAATCTTGCTTGCTGTATCTACTTTTACTGTACAAAAGAATTAAGAGTCATTCCATGAATATGGATGGGCCAATTTTTGTTCAGTCAGATCGATGTTATCAATGCCAAGATTTGTAGTCAAGCTATGCCATCCTAGTACACACTAGCTAGTATACATATTGGCGGTAAACACATATGTCAAAATATTTGGCGGTAAAGAATGCGTCGTCTCTACAATGCCAAAACTAAGTAGCTAATGTTTCTTTTTTACCACCAAATAGTGTACCAGTAACTACTTTGTACTACGTACTTACCTGAACAAAATCTGTCAACTACAGCTCCATACAACTCTATAACTCTTATGCCGGTTTTCACCATCACCTCTCAAAGTTTTATGGGACTCTTACACTTTTCAATGACAAATTTCATGAAAATCCGTCACTTAATGAGCTTATGAGTGAACTTAATATAAAAATTTCGCGCAAAATAGAGTCCGTAAAATATGAGCTTACTTAATCAGTGACGCAACAGTTGAAATACTCGCAACTCTTCAAAAATTCGTCCTCACCGTGGCACCCATCCCACAGGCAAGCAGGAGTACTCTTCAAGAACCCTGGGTGCCACCTGGGGCATCATCAGCGCGGTGATGGTGCCAATCATCATCGTCCTCATCTGCATTGGCTGGCGCATCCTGCAGCGGAGAAAGGCTGAAGAGAAGGAGGAAAACGAATACATGAATGTCAAGTAAGTCGTGTCCCTACACTATTCATACACATATATACTAGTATATAAGTAGTTTATCAGTTATCTAACACCCATAACACAAGCTTTGCTTACTTTGTGGCTAGATGGCGCTGTACAAATTTGTCCAAGCATATTTATTATTTATTTGATTCAAAAGGTGAAAAATCTTAAAGAACACGAATGAACTAAACTCTGAGGATTATCGACAGTAGGTACCATATCGTGTTTGCAGATGCTCAAAATATCAATAATAATAATAAAACAATATATAAATAATCATCTTAGCGTTAATATCCCGGTTGTGCTCTCGAGCGAGTGCCCAGGGTTTGCCTTCACCATGATCCAGGATTTGGCAGATCAGGTAGTTACAGTGAAAGGACCTATCATTTGACCTCAGTGACCCTGTTAACAGGGGAACCTGACCAGATTGAATCATGGTGACACATTCAATCGCCTGAATGTGCCTTTTCCTTACAATATTTCCCTCACCGCAAGAGCATCGGTTAGGTACTGTTCAAATAAACAGGTCAGAAAAAGTCCATGGTATATGGTGCCACTGGGGATCGAACACGATACCTTTCGCTTACGAGTCAGACCCGCTAACCTAATAGGCTATCGACACTCAAAAGAAACGCGTTCATCGCGTGTTGTCCCCTGAGACAGAGTAACTGCCAAAGGAATGTAGCCCTTATTGGCCCTTGGTTTGGGAAAATGTGATGAGAAGATGTCAAAAGCCACTCACAAACCTTAGTACGATTCCGGATACCTAATTTAGAATATTCTGGGGCGCAGATTATGGATTCTGGAGTCAAATGTTACCATATCCCTAAACTCCGTCCTAAACTACATTGCGACACAAAGTATACATGCAAAGTAACCCAAAAACTACCTACTTCAATATCAAAACCATATCTTTCCTTTTCTTACAGAACCAGGGTTCTCGACCCCGACGAGTCGATGAAGACAGATGACGAGAGCATACCGTACAAGAAAGACGTGACTGAAGACAGTCCAGAACCCACCGACGGAGTGAAGGTTGTTGGTGACAACGCTGAGCCTAATGACCCAGCCTACGGCCTGCCGTACCCTCCCTACGATCAGAATCAAGACTACCCGACCCAGCCGTATCCCTCGTCAGGCGAACCTTACCCATCCTCCTCGCAACCTTACCCATCCTCCTCGCAACCTTACCCATCCTCTCCGCAAACTTTCCCATCCTCCTCAGAACCTTTCAACCCTAACGTTTCCTATCCCCCTCCACCACCTCCACAACCAGGCCAGCAACGACAATGGTCAGGGGAGACCGAAATTAATTAAAATACATAAATACTTGTACGCGTGTTAAAACATTGTGCTCAAACGCACAAGGCATTTGTACAATTCGGTTTTGTACTCTTAGTATGTGAGATGTTTGTTAGAAGTAGTTCTTTACGAATAAAATCTATCGCCTATTTCGTAGTGTCATGAATTTAGACGTTTTTCATTATTTTGTACCTTATTTCGTTTATGATTAGTTTATTTTACTTATTTTCGAGTAGGTTCTAGATTAGCTAATAAGGACTAATTGACATAATTAAATCGTTGTGACAATAATTTATGTTTAATCCCACCTAATGATTTTACCTTTCATTTTTTTTTAATGTTTAATTGTTACTTTTATACCTTCTATAAACAAAACATGAAAATCAAAGCCGAATTTTTCAACTGATACAAAGAAAATAAGTTCGCTACGCTGGCGTATAGCTAAGAACGTTCGAAGTAAATATAGGTTACTGTTATTCAGACTTTAATGTTTATTCAATGAATAAAGAAAAACAAGTAAGTAAAACAAAAATAGATTTTAACATTTAGTAAATACTTATATAGTTTTAAATACTAGGTATATGGTAATGTGTGTAACCTTTTATAATAAAGTAATTTGTTTAAAAAAGTTGAATTAATCTTATTATTAACCCAACCTCGAAAATACTCTTTGAAATTCTCTTTGAAACAAACCTAACCTAACACCAAACGTTGGCATTAACTCGTTCATCCGCAACACCTCGCCGCAGACCAATGCTGGACATAGGCTTCGTCCCAGTCGCGCCACCGTTTTTTCAGCGCACAGTCCTACTAACTATTTTGCGTAGATCATCGCCCTATAGGCATCATCATGGCGTCATTACCCGATTGTGCTCTCGCACATGAGGGCCTGGAGTCCACCTTGATCATGATCCAGGATTTGGCAGATCAGGTTATTACAGTAGAGCGACTGCCGTCTGACCTCCGTGACCGTATTAACAGGGGAACCAGAACAAATTGGATCATGGTTACACATTGAGCGGCCTGAATGTAAGTACAGGTTTCATTACGATGTTTTCCTTCACCGTAAGAGCATCGGTTGTGGTCCAACTAATGTACCCATATCACATAACTCATCAAAAGTCTACTATATACCTACTGGCGGCACTACGAATCGAACTCGGTACATCTCGCTTACGATTTGGACACGCTAGCCATTGGGATGCCAACGCTCACGGCGTAGATACCTAGATCGTCGCCCTATCTAGTCAGAAAACGTTCCATGCTACGTTTGCCTAATAATGGTCTCCGCTCCAGAATAGGTATACATTCAATTCATATGATTGGCTTTTCGACAAATCACTCACCATCCTTGCTCGCTCGCTTTAACAAGATAACGAATCGCTGAAGGCGTGTCTACTAACACTCTTCTGACTTGGGCCGTCCACCTCGTTGGAGATCTGCCGCTAGCTCGTGTGCACTTTTCACTGCCTTTCACAACTGACCTTGATATTGGGACTGCTGCCGACACACGTGCCCAACGAATGACACAATTCGCCTTTCGACTATTAAGGACAGACGCTGGCAACCTCTAAACACTTGTATGGACGCATTAATGCGAAACGACATCAGGAATATTCTCCTCTATCAAGCATCCATCTCAAGGGTACCTATGTTACATCTAAGACAACAGAGTGGTACCTACTTATCCAAGAAAGCTGGTAAGCCAAAATAAAAAATATAGGTAAGTTTTGGGCTCAGTCAAGTTTAATTACAAACAGTCCCTGCCACTTACAGTAGATCACGCACAAAAACCAGCTTGATAGCTAATATTTTCAAAGATTGGTTTAAGCTTGACCCTCAGCCACTGCTGGGTAGTGCGCACAGGGAAGCGCCTGAAGTATGTTGCTTTGGGACTAGTGACAGGAAAGTCTGCTGCACTCCAGAGGAGGTTGCTAAAGCTATAACTAGTATGACAAGGGGCAAGTCCCCTGGACATGACGATCTCAGTCTCGAGCACATTCTGGGCGCTGGAAGTGAATTTTTTTCTAAACTGTGTGTACTTTGTTTAACCTATGCCTGCGATATTCATAACTTCCGCCAGATAAGATGTAAAAAGTAAAAGTGTCCCGATTGTAAAAAGTAGAACGGGTGATTTGTCATCCTCTGCAAATTACAGGACTATTTCGTTAGGCACAGACATAGGTAAGATATTTGAAAAGCTGCTACGGCCCGAACTGATAAAATGTATTGACATAGACGATGCACAATTTGGTTCCCGTGCTAGTCTCTCGACTGATTCGGCCATTCTAGCTCTTAAACATACTGTGAACTACTACGTGAGTCGCGACACGTCGGTGTACGCATGCTTTCTCGACCTGAGCCGTGCATTTGATCTGGTGAATTATGAAACCGGAGGAACTGGTGAAAGTGTTCGAGTACTGGTACGGAAACCAAACTAATTGTGTTAGATGGGGCGACGCGACCTCTAACGACTATAAATTAAACTACGGAGTACGCCAAGGTGGGCTCATTTCTCCGGACCTTTTTAACCTATATATTAATGACTTGACGGAGAGACTGCGGGGCTCCGGGGTCGGTTGTCACTTAGGTAAATGAACAGTCTCAGCTATGCTGATGACATGGTGCTCCTTAGCCCCTCTATCAAGGGGCTTAGAAAGCTTCTTTCGATCTGTGAGGATTATATTAATTCTCATGAACTATACTGAAATATAATGTAGCTAAGACTGAGCTCTTGGTATTCAAGGCAGGGAAGGGTCCGGGGAATGTGCCTGGAGTAAAATTAAATAGACTGGCAGTGCGGGCTGTGCAGCAGTCTGGGCCATATACTTACCGAGGACATGAAGGACGACAATGATATGGAACGAGAGAGAAGAGCCCTTGCTATTCGAGGGAATATGATCGTGCGTAGGTTCGGAGGATGCAGTAGAGAGGTCAAGTTGGCATTGTTAATGCCTACTGCCTCTGTTTTTATACGTGCCAGCTCTGGGTGAGGCACTGTAGAAGGTCGTACAGCGCTATCAGAGTGCAATATAATGATATTTTTCGAACTCTGATGCGGCTGCCGAGGTTCTGCAACGCCTCAGCCATGTTTTCGGAGGTAAGGGTGCCGGATTTTTATGCGGTTGTGAGAAGACGCATTGCTTCCTTTTGGGAGAGACTGCGACAGTCTCGTAACAGTATACTGAGAGCTGTGTACCGTGACTCCGCAAGTACTATACAGAGGTATTGGCTATCTGCGCACCAGAACGATAATCTGAGATAAATAAATTGACATTTAACTTGACATTGAATTTTACAAATTGTAATTTATTGCATACTTCAGAACTTACGAATATGTATTATTATTATTTCATTGTATGTATCTAAGTTATCTGCAATAAAGATTATTTATTTATTTTATTTAATAGAGTACTACTTCCTATTGGCACCCACGGGTAGAATGTGGTGCTACAGCAGGCTCAACCTGAAGAAAACACCAGTGTCACAGTGCAGGATCAAGATGGGCTGAGGGACTGCCTACTCGCATTGATGAGTGCTGAAAGAGCTTGTAGATACATTTTTTTTTTAATACGGAACCGGCCGGTAACGAAGTAATTATCAAATGTCTCTGCCTCTTGAGTGATGATGGTTGATCACGCCAATCATGCAGTCACGGAACAAAATACCAGCACGACACAATTTCTACGAGATGAATGGCGAATCAAATGGGGGTGCATAAAGTGGTCAACTTGTACCGATGTCGAAACCATAAACTTAAATTCTTCTGTAACTTCGTCTTTCTAATAAAATGATAAACTAAGGCTATGGCTGCACTAGTGTAAGATGTCCTTGCTTTTGTTTTTGTAAAAAAGCAAATGTCACAACTGTCAAAGTGGCATATGACATTGACATTGACGTTTTTTGTACTTTGGTTCGAATTTTCGTAAAAATCTCTTGTAAATATTTCAAAACTTCAAGGAATAACTAAAAACAAACAATAATAACAAGCTTAGAGTAAAAATATTAAACACAACACTGAAAAATGAAGCTCGGAAAACTGTGAAGTGTTTTAAAGATTTCCAAGTTGCTTAGTAAGTGTACTTACGTACATAATTTATTAGCAATTAACTCGACGAAAGAGGGGACTTTCTTGGCTATTGCACTAGTTTATTGATTTAAAAATGGATACAATTACACATTCTATTCCACATTTCATTAGATTCTTTAGGCAAACCACTCTGCAAGCCAATAACGCCGATTTCATTTCAGATACGTACGACACGAAAGTTGTTTTTCAAGCAAGCAATTTTTTACATAGTTTTCTATAAAATGCATGGAAAGTTTCGGAATGACAGGGTCATTATTGAGATTCACTTAAAATAGCCTCAACTTATTCAGAACTATACCCAAATGATGATGTATGATTAGAACATGAACATTCGCACACAAAATGTACTTGCCTGTTTATTCCGGCGCCCCTGGATCGGGCTGCCGTTTGGCACCTGGTTGGTGGTGTCGGTGGTATACTACTGGTGGCTGATATCCAAGATTAGTGTGCTGGAAACACAGAACAAAGTGTACAAGACTCAACTGACACTGTCGCAAACTGTCATGAGGCAGATATCAGTTGATTCTCTCTCTACATATCAAGTGCCAAATGTAAGTAAGACATGTTAAGACAAGAAAAATTAAATTCTAGTATTAGAAATGTAAATTAGAAAAGTAAAACTAAAGCTAGATTTCTGGGCTAGTCCTGTATTGTATTTAAACGTGAAGTCAAGAGTATCATAACCTGAGCAAGCATGAATGATAGTGAGCCAAGTTTGTCAGGAATGTAATATATGTAACAATTCTGCCGTTACTACGCCTATGGAGAAAAGCGTAAAGTTAGGTAATTGTACATTTAAATCGGTATGTGTAAATCAGATGTTAAGGCCTGTCACAGCGCTAAGCAGATATGTTTATGCTATAGGCTACTTAAATTGCAAGCTACTTGACTACTAAAGATGTGACTTATTGCATGTTAGTGAAACTAGACTTTTTCATAGCCATCCCAACGCAGGTAGTGTTACATAACTATTCCTCCACATAGATTAAAAAATTTTATATTGACCATCTTTTCAATCTTACAGTCTCCCCTCTGTGTACCTATGTTTGAGTGAATCTTTTCAGGTTTAAATTATTAAAACTTTTCTTTTTCCATAATAATAAATAAATTCATCAGATTCCAGATGAACATGGAACAATTTGTGAGACAATCCACGTATCTTTTGTGTGTATGGGTAAATGCAGCCGGCAAATCATGCCAATGCTCAAATCTATGCTGCACCACAGGCAAAATCCTATACACTTTCATTGGCTGGTCGACTACGCTGCCAACCAAACAATCACCAAGTTGTTTGAGACATGGGATCTGCCAGATGGTGAGCAATTATTAGTTAATGGGAGTATTGTATATTTGTCAACAAATTATTAAAAGTTTTAGACATACTTTAGGAGAAATACTAATCCATTTTAGACAATGTAATACACCAAATAATGTAACTTTTCCAGTAAAATACACATGCTATGATGCAGCAAGACATTTGTCAGAAGTGCACTGGATACCAAATAGTCACTACTCCGGTGTGTATGCGTTTGTGAAACTACTCTATCCTGATATACTGCCTGCTACATTGAAAAGGGTAATTGTTTTGGACTCAGATCTGACATTCCTCTGTGATATTGCTGAACTGTGGGCTCTTTTTAGAAATATGACTGACACTCAGGTAATTATGAAATATCTTAAATATATTGGACCTCAAGAATATTTATTTTCTATACTTATACAACTTTCCTATTTTCAAGCTGTAATTGCCCAATGTGTGGACTTGTGATAGAAAGATGTTACCTTTCACTAAAGAATAAACAATCTGATTTTCAGCTAATAGGCCTAGTGGAAAATGAAAGCAACTGGTATTTTGACACAAACACTCGCTGGCCTGCCTTGGGCCGGGGCTATAATACCGGAGTAATGTTGTTAGAGTTACATAAAATACGCACACGAACAGACTGGAAAGCACTATGGGAAGAGGCCGTAAACGAAAACATAGACAGATTAAAAAGGACCACACTTGCAGACCAGGATGTCATTAATGCTGTTATTAAGAAAACCCCCAGTATTGTATATAATATAAGCTGCCAATTCAATGTACAGATGTCAACAAAGACTTTAGCTAAGAATTGCTACCGTGAAGATCGGAATAATGTAAAGGTGAGAGTATTTTCTGAATGAAATATGAAACTGGAAAATACTTAAATAGGCTATGTTGTTTATGCTCTTCCTCCACTTAGTTATTAATACATTTGCAGTTAAAATTTTAAACATCATTGTTGTTTTCAGTTAGGTATGTCGCATGCATAATATGTTAATGCTCATAAGGTTATTTGTATTTAGTTTTTTTTTGTGGTTTCAATTGGACATATAAAGTTTTCATTACTTATATTTTTCTTTGTTGTAGAAGGTATTCGAACGTACTCGGCGTTACGCGAGTGCAAACAACTCATTCGTCCCTCCGGGCCATTCAAAATTGGCGCTACGCGAGTGCGCATGAACTCATCTGGCCGGCCCATACAAAATAAAACAAATAATGCCTAAATAAACATAAATGCCTTTGTACTTCAATTACCTTCTGTTAAATTGTATTTATTATTTTGTGTACAATAAAGAATAAAGAAAATAAATGGACTCAATCGGCGTCGGTCCGCGCACTCGCGTATCGCCAATATGGACTCAGCTGGCAGGGTGTCCGCTCACGCGTTGGTATATTTTGGCGGCCATACTATTTGATATTTGGGTTAACAGCAAGCATGTTGGCTCCCAATGATAAATACACAAAATATGTGGCTGAAATATTGTCACTATCGGCAAACTTCATGTCGAGTATGAAAGGGCGCACTATGTCACAACATAACATTAAAGCGTGAAACAACAACAGTAGAAAAAATAGCTAGCAAATCTGGCAATAGTTGCCGGCACGTCTGAACACTTCCGTCCACATGTTGAAATAAAAATATTGGCCATTTAGGAGCCTCTTTCTTTATTGTAATTAACTAGTGTCACTAAATTGCACTGTATTAACAAAAACATCACAGCCCATAACAGTTCACTGCAGGACTTAGGGTCTCTTTCATGAGAGGGTAGGTCAGTGCCATAATCTCCACGCAAGGCAGGCGGGTTGGCGATCGCAGTGTTGTAAATATATAAATGAAAACCGCTGCTGCCCATTTTCTAGCCTACGGAGACTCCAGAACTGGAGTGCAGGGGACTGTTATGGGCTATGATGATGATGATAATGATGAACTAAAAAAGCTTGATATGTTTTACAGATAATCCACTGGAATTCACCCAGTAAACACAACATCAGCATAAGGGATGCGGAGTACTTCCGCACGATCCACCAATCGTACGTCAACTTTGACGGAGATATCTTGCGGGAGAAACTCCATCACTGCTGGAAGACCAATACTGTCTATAAGGTACGTTTTGTCTGCAACTTCAACATCATCATCCCAGCGGTCAATCCTGGCTTCGGCCGCTTCCTACTTTGTTTTCTCCACTTTGCCCGATCTTCGGCATCCTCACGTCGTAAGCCGTTGGCTCTCGCGTCCGACTAGGCGATATCAATCCATCGTTTCTTGGGTCTGGAACTTCATTCACATTATTTTGATTATGATAGAGTGATATTAAAATAATATACGTAGTGATCACTTTTATAGGTATACAAAAATGGAATACCTAGCATCCACCTGTCTGATCCCAATGCACTATACATTATGTAGTAGTCATCTAATTCGAATTCTTGGTTTTCGCGATTTAATGTATGGAAATTAGTGGAGCTTTTAAATACTTACTTGATCTCCAAGCCATGCTGATTTCATACACCGGTTGTAGGTACGGAATCGAAATTCCGACGCAAACTTTCGCGCTGTGACGTAAACGGCCTTTTCAATCTTTTAGGTATCTTAGGAACTCTAGACCTCCTCCATCCGTGAGCATAATCAGTTTGCACCCAGAAGGTTTCCAAAAGAAGCTGCAAGGTCTCCAAATTGTCTCGATTGTATGAAAATTGCCCATGTGACCGTTTTTTGTTTTTTTGCTAAAACTCTAAATCTAAGAATTCTAAACGGAATTCGCGGGTATTTGATATAGACGTTCTATGACCCCTGGATAAGATTGAAGAGGCTTGTCTGCGCTAGTCGGGTCACATGTTACCAGGGATACGTGCGAAATAGATGACTTAACCTGCCGGTATCAGGAGGGACCTCCTTTCTGATACCGGCAGGCGCGGAAGGCCCTTGAAGAGATGAATTGACATCGCTGAGTCGGATGTTGGAGCCAACGACTTACGTCAGGATACCTAAGACTGAACAAAGTGGAGAAGAACGAGTAGGAAAGCGGACCCCGACCTTGGGATAGGATGGGATTGACTACTGGATGATAATTATGAGGAACTTCAATTACCATCAGGTGAACAACAGCGAGCCGTGTGGCGTATTCCGTGCGAGTGCTCGTGTGTCCCTTCGCACGCTCGTCCATTATGCGCGGGAAGCCCTCCCCCCTTCCGTGGAGGGTGGGCGGAGTGCAGATGAGCACCACGACGCCTTCGACGTCACATTGGTGCTGCAGCTGTCAATGGACAGGTTGCCGTCGCTGGAGCGGCTCCTGAGTTATTGGCAGGGTATGTAGATACAGTTTTACTTATGTAGGTACATGTTAGTAAAAGTTGGATTGATTTAGTAAATCATTCAGTTTGGGAACTTAACGTTTATTGAAATTGAAATAAGTATCTCCTATCAGTAAACCGACGTTTATCGCCTCCGAATTTCAAACGTTAATATCTTACTAATTTTTAATATTTGAAAACTAAGTATTACCAGATGATCACAAAAATGGCAAAAAATGTAGAAATTGCCGGCTAAAACTGAAAAGTTTAAGTTTGATAGAACACTTCATTCTGAACATTATTATTACCTCAGCCACGCAGCATACATAGTCGTTATTGAACCTTGAAAATCTAAAATTCGATTGCAATCATGAAGTAGCTAGATTTCCAGGTTTCGAGAACAAGTCTAGGGATTTTCGTATAGCTTAACTGTCTAATAAAAAATGTTTGCAATAATGCGTGTTATCGAAATTGCTACCATAATTTTATTGGCGGGCACTTTCAAAATTCTATACTTTTTGTGTGGGCCCGTGAGGTCTCATTTACATAACTATTCGTAAAATAGTACGGCTTGTTAGTCAGATTTAGTAAGGAGGTATACCTCCTAGGACTGGTGGGACTATAGTCCCATCCGACAAAAAGCATGAAACTTTGCATGCACGTGGCTTGTACATACATAATGAAATGTAGAAGTAGAAACACGTCGATAAGTTATTGTTACCCTCTCCCCCTTTGTATCCGCATCATCACAGTGTTCAATTTAATGGAGAATAAATGCCTCATTGATACTTTTAAAGCAGCAGTAACGGTTTCCTTAAAAAATAAAAAAGCTGACGATGGCGTTACAAAGGGGGAGAGGCGGTTGCCATCTGTACTATAATATATAGTACCCTATTATATTTTAGTTAGTTGTACTATATATTATAGAAAAATAATATTGTACGAAAAATACTATATTTTCGTCTTTGTCAGATCGATAATACAACTGTCAGAGGGGTAAGAATGCTACGATCATGAGTCTCTTGTTTATTCCACATTCCTCAACCATTTCAAATCGTCGGTCTAAGAAACTTTTCACCTGACCTTTCTTTAAAATATTTACTTTTTGAAAATATTTCCTAATTAATATAAAATGTGTACTGTATATTTACCTACATTTCCCAAACGTATTATATATTTTTGCTATTAAAAATGAAAAATACTATTTTTCTCCAATAAAAAAGATGGCATAGAGAGGGGAGAAACAATAACTTCTCGACGTGTTTTTACTTCATTTCATTATGTATATGTACAAGCTACATGCAACGCCAAGTTTCATGTTTTCTGCCGGATAGGACCATACTCGAAGCTAAGAAACAGGACTAAAGCAAAGCTATCTAATAATCAACTTGGCGTTAATGTCCCGCTAGTGCTCTCGCGCACGAGGGCCCGGGGTCTGCCTTGACCATGATCCAAGATTTGGCAGGTCAGGTAATTACAGTGGAGCGACTGCCATCTGATCTCCATGACAAGGGAATCTGACCATATTGGATCATGGTTACACATTCAGTCGCCAGAATGTGCAGATTTCATCACTTGCCGTAAGAGCATCGGTTAGTATTTAACTAATATACATAACTGAGAAAAGAGTCATTGGTACATGGCTTCAGCGGGATTCGAACCCGGTACCTCTCGCTTACGAATCGAATATCCAAACCGCTCGGCCACAGACGCTAAAGCAAAAGTATGTATCATCTTTCAAATCTACTGTTCCAACCAGGTCCGGTAAGCGCCGCGATCTACCTGTCGGACTGCGAGGTAGCCCGGTTGGAGGGCTTCGTCCGCGTATGGGCGCCGCGGCGGTACGTCGGCTACCATCTCGTGTTCAGGCAGGATGAGGTACGTAATGTTAGGTAGGAAGTCGAGGTCATGGTCTGATGCTATGGGTGATTTGACGTTAGCTTTTTTTATATTATACGGCAGACAAACAGGCAAGCGGGCCACCTGATGAAAAGTGGTCACCGCCCCTATGGACTAATGCGTTACCCGCCTCTGAAGAGAACTCTAATATACCTCTTAAACGATCCTATGTCATAGTCCAAAGGAAACACTGTAGCTGGGAGCTCATTCCACATCTGAATCGTACGAGCGAGAAACGTCCTTTCGAACCCAGCCCAACCAGCTGATATACAAGTGGCCTTAGCCTCTGGACAAATGAAATAAACCCTTTTTAGAAGTGCAGTTACTCAACTGTAATTATCTGAATTGCCAAATCCTGGGTCATGGTCCAGGTGGACTCCGAGCCCTTGTGCGCGAGAGCACCACCGAGCCATTAACGCCATGATGAAATGAGATGAGAAGACAGTGAATAAAACAATAAATACAGTCACCGTAATATCGTCGTCGTTGAACCAGTTTTAGAGTCCCCAGCAGAAGTCCTTGGCCAACCTCGCTTCGCCTAGAAACAGTATTAGGAGGCACACCTGCCAAGTGGCATGCCAAGCTTGCAGCTTGCAAGTTCGATCAATCTTAAAGTACGAAACAATCATCCAGTAGTTCCACGTACATCCAGGACTACGTGCGCCGACACGAGTCGATCCATGTGCAAGATGGGGGAGGCCTATGTTCAGCAGTACGTCCTGCGGCTGGGATGGTGATGATTTTTTTATGCTATGCAGTGACTAACAAGCAGACTTGATGGTAAGCGGTAACTGTCCCCCATAACATCGCCGATTCATGCATTTAGGTTGCAGGAAATAAAAATGCAGAGCCGCAGGTGCGTCAGGTGCGTTGTCACTGTAAGAACTAAGATGAATTTATAAATGTCTCATGCTTGAAATTGCGCTACCTTATCCTTCAAACCAGAACACAATGCAAGCATTGTAGCTCGGCGGCAGAAATAGATAAGGCGGTATTACTCGTCCAGGCGGACTCCTCAGGCTTGACAGGGTCCTACCTGATAAAATAATGATGATTGACGAAGATAACGATTCCTCAACCCCCAGGTGCACTACCCAGTGAACTACCTCCGCAACGTGGCTCTAGACAACGCAGGGACGCCATACGTGTTCCTGATGGACGCGGACTTCGTCCCGATGGCCGGCCTCTACGACCACCTGAGGGCGGCCACCACGCTGATCAACCCTTATCCGCAGAAGAAGGTAGATAGAATAGAAATATTTACTATACAGGAGGGAATACATCGTGATGGAACCTGCATTTTCTGGCGATTGAATGTGTAACGATGATCCAATCGGTTCAGGTTCCCTTTTTAATAAGGTCACGGAGGTCAGATGGTACTCCAGATTAATCCTAGATTATGGTCAAGGCGGACCCCGGCTCCTCATGTGCGAGAGCACAACCGGGACATTAACGCCAAGATGATTATTATTTTATATTACACAGAAACAATACCACAAACATAAAATATTGAAAAACTAAAAAATATCACATAGAAAGCAACACACAACATTACATAAAACAAAAATTTTTTTGTACAAGCATTGACTACACAATGCCGTTACTTGTGTGGATGTATTGTGGTGTTATAGTGTAACATGGCCTAACTCAGCATTATGCCTTGTTACCCCTGCTGAGTGAGGTACGGACAAAGATGCTAATTAGGCAAAAGGAATTATATTAGGAATTATATTACTTAGCCGTTATTTGATGTTCGGTTTTGTTTGAAATGCATGTTTACCCGCGAGACAAAAAAACGCATATCGTGCTGTGCGGTGTTGTTACGTTATGTATGTTACCGCATTTTGACGTGAAAACGCCTAATGCCGACAAAAACCAAATGAGAAAGACCAATGAAATACATTATTGCTTTACGTGAAGATTCTAAATGCCATGACGCTGCTATGCAGTCAACTCCGGGTAAATGGCAAATTTAAATATTTAAAAATAATACTTAAGGCCTGTTTCACAACCTATTGGTACCTTCCAGAAGTTCTATTTAAAAGAATTCTATGATGCTGTGTCCCGCTTATTAGTACAAAACGAAAGATACGGCATCACAGATATTTGTCAGATAAGTTATCGAAAGCATATCAGCAGATGGTCGATTAGACCCTTATAGTCTATTCACGTTAAGAAAATAGCGAGTAAAGGGGTTTTCACCGTGAAGTAAAAATTCAAACATTTTGTTTTAAAAAAAATTAAGCTTATTAATGGATAACGATCAACTTCATTGTCTTAAATTAGGAATAAAGTCAAGGATATTTAGGATATACAGCTTATTCCAACCGGCGAGGTATAATAAAAATTATTATTATTTTCTGGCGATAACTGGTCACTGTCAACTTAACTATCTAATTAGTTGCGACCCAATTGGTCTAGGGATTGGACAACGATGACTCACTATTTTCTTATCGCGAATAAGCTGGACTAGGCTGTCAAACGCTACGTATTCTAAAAAAAATTAAATGCTTAAATAACATATCCCCCTGCCCCCCAGTGCCTAGTAGTAGCGGCCTTCGAGACCTCCCGCTACCGCGCAGTGGTGCCGCGCTCCAAGCCGGCGCTGGTGACGCGGCTGCGCACGCACGGCGACGTGGCCCCCTTCCGTTCGAGGGAATGGCCCCGGGGCCATCGGGCTACGGACTACAAGCGATGGGTGGATGCTGTTACGCCGTATGAGGTGAGGTCACAGCTGTTGACTGACTGGGTTTGACGGGCGCTGGTGATGCGGCTGCGGACGCACGGCGACGTGGCCCCCTTCCGCTCCCGGGAGTGACCCCGGGGGCACCGGGCCACGGACTACAAGCGGTGGGTGGATGCCGTTACGCCGTATGAGATGAGGAAACAGCTGTTGACTGAGTTTGATGACATTTTCTGAAGGTTTTTTCGTAATATCCGTCTGACTACTCACATTACACCAACCCCAATTTTGATAATTGTCAAACTAGAATCGTCTCGCAAGCACGCTGCCACTAGACCAGTACCGCTGTCCAAAAGTTTCATGCTTGTAAGTTTTACCATTTATGCGATAGACAGACAACTACTGAAAATGCCTTCAAAATACGGTTAATGTATGGAGACCCCTTGTTTTTGTTATTTTTTATGATTATTATTTGTTGTTATAGCGGCCATAGTAACACATACTCTGTGAAAAGTTCAAGTGTGTAGCTATTGTGGTTCCAAAGATACAGTCACAAAGAGTACTATTGTATGGATAGCGCCATAGCGGCGGCCAGGCTGCCGGCGTGGTGACGTTACAGCTAGATCGCGACAGCAATAATTTCGCGAGAAAATATGAAAATTTAAATAGTCTATGACTCAGTAATTTTTTAGCGGACCTCAAACATTTTTTCACTAATTTGTTAATTTTTATCTATATTTTAACACTATTTCGTTAAATATGGCAATATCTACTTTAGAAAATACCCTCATTATGAAATTTCAAACAACATGGACCTATAATTTAAATAGCTCATCTGTGGTATTGTCGATGATTCTCATATATAAGAAAGAAATAGTAAATGAAATCATAGAGAAGCGCCTAAACGAAAGATACAATTACCACGGGCTAACACGCAAAATCGCTGTTTGACGTTTCACAATAGTAAACGAATGCATTCGACGTTTATCAAAACTAGCCCTCCGGCCCACAGGTGGAGTGGGAGTCTGACTACGAACCGTACTTAGTGGTCCACCGTTCGGTGCCCCGGTACGACACCCGGTTCTCAGGTTTCGGGTGGAACAAGGTGGCCCACACCGTAGCACTGAGGGCACATGGGTATAAACCAGTGGTGTTACCAGCTGCCTTCGTGGTGCACACAGCACACGCCCCTTCGAAGGATATCGCGGCGTTCAGAGCCGATCCTACGTACCGGGTGTGAGTATACTCTCTTTTCCTTTACACTATAACATGGGGTTCTTCAAAAGGCATGTCTACTCGCAAATAATATACAACTAGTGGACCCGGCGCGACTTCGTTCGCGTGGCGTCCTACCCCTACCCTACACCTAACCTACACCTACCCAACAAGTATTCTAAACCTATCCTACACCTTTCTTAAACCTACCCTACACCTAACTTATATCTACTCTACACCTACTTTCCCCTACCCACCCCTTTTTCTTGCTTATAAACCTTCCTCTTGAATCACTATCTATTGTTGAAAATCGCATTAAAATCCGTTGCGTAGTTTAAAAGATCTAAGCGTACACAGATACGTAGGGCCAGACGGCGTCAAGCGACTTTGTTTTATACTATGTATAGATATATGTTTATTCAATCGACATGTATTTTTTTCTTAGAGCCGACTTCACAAGACTGATCTCCCAACTTTTTCAGTTGTCTGGCGCTGCTGAAACAAGAGTTCCTCGAGGACCTGAAAAAGAAATACAACGTCTCCTTCGAAGACACGAAACCGGACTCGATTTATCAAAGCCAAGCCAAGAATCTGATCTTGAACCAAGCGAGCGATACTGGCTAGTCTTTAACATAGTTACTTTTCTAGCAAATCCTGGTGGTAAGTAATTTAATTACTTGTTATAGTGGAGTAGACATAGTTGCAGAGGTGGAAGTAATTACAAAATGAAATGGGACCTTTCAGGCCCCTCAGGCCAAAAGCGCCAGTACAGGTGTATATTTTAAGTATGTTGATAAGAAGAGTTGATTACCCACCATTTGCCGCAAGTCATTTCGGATGCAGTTTTTTTTTTTTTTTTTTTTTTTCTTTTTTTGAAAGGTGGGCTCTCCAAGGCTTTTCAGACCCTGCGACCATTACTGGTTGCAGTTTGTTCTAGCTCAACCCCCTATTTTGGTTAATTCTACTCTTGACGGTGATTTTATTTTGACGCGATCGATTGTGATGATATGAAAGATTTATTATAATCTTTTTATAGAGACTGTATGGGGCTACTGTTGTGTGGCAAACCATATGTGTCAGACTGTCATCATTCATTGCCTCAGAACAAATTAAACAGCATTAAACCGCTATCAAACATAAATTTTATCAAAATAAAATTAAAGGTCAATTTTATTTTATTTCCATAAAATTTCTTAAAATCGACAGATTATAATAATGTTTGGCTCCTTAGAGAACGCCATATATGGGATTTTTTTTTCAGAAACTATCCTGGAAAACTGGTCACTAGTGGCATTAGTCCCACACAGATCTATGGCACAGATTAGTCTGTGGCCCTCTGGCTCCAATTCAATCGCCAGACAATGATCGAGTTGAGACGAATTTTTACATTTATATCATCACTACATAGTGTCATCATCGACATTAATTTATTAATGACCAACTTCGGACGTACAACAAATACTATAATAATATAATATACTACCACTACTACTCATAATAAGTAGGTACAGTACATTCGTACTTTTAAGAGAAATCGAACAATTATTTGCCAATTGAATTTAGGCTGTGAGCTTTAAATGCCTCAATCTGCAAAGGATGCCAGGCCAATAAAACTTCTGTGGCGGAAAGTTTGAGACATTATTGATTAGTTTAAGGAATGAAAGTATTATTTTATTATTCACTGTTTATTGTGTTCACTGTAATCACTTGTAATTCATATCATATTATGAAGTAAGTATTATGAAGGGTTGTATTGTGTAACGAGCAAAACCAACGAAAGACGATAACTGTCATATTATAAGTTAAGACTGGCATACGTCAGATTAACTGCAGTTATAAAGCGGGCTACAGACTTTCAGTTCTAACTCGCTTCTAAAATTCGTAACAGAATAAAGTAAGATAAGAAGATATTTAGCACAACTGCGCAGTTTTTTGCTAAACGCAAAAATTTTTACTGTGCAGTTAATCTAATGATATTTCGATTAGATTAGATTTTCAGTATAGTCCAGCTGTACAGTTCTCAAATTTGCCTACATACATAGTTCGACTGTACAGCGAAAACTGAAGGTCTGTAGCCCGCTTAAGACGCATTTAAGGGCCTTGCACAACGTTTTCTTCACGCGTTACACAGTCACGCATGAGTTACGCTGCAAAAGCAACAAGAAAACGACGTAAATAGCATTCACAGTGCGTTCTAATTGCGTGAAAAACGTATGCAAGGGCCCTTACAGATACAGTGTTGTACTCTCTTGTATTAGTTTAATGGCAGCCTGCGCTATACTTAGGCGGCACTTGAGTTGACGCTTGAACGGTTTAAATATTCCTAACCAGAAAAGCATTGCACCAACATCAACCTTAAGTAAAATCTGTACTCGCAATGGTCTATTCGCGATAAGAAAATAGTGAGTCATTTTTGTCCTCGACCAATCGGGTCTCAACAAATTAGAAAGCTAAGTTCACAGTGACCAGTTGACGGCAGGAAATAATGAAAATGAATACCTCACCGGTTGGAATAAACAGCAAATAGTAGACTGGCTGCTAGGCAAAGGGATATCCGTGACATTATTTTTAATTTGAGAGAAATTGATTGTTGAATATGTTGATTTTCATCCATTAATAAACTTTTTTGAAATATAAATTGATTGTACTTTTCCTCACTATGAAAACATCTGCAGTTGCACTGATGACTCACTATTTTCTTAACACGAATGGACTATAATAACTATAACTTTAGGACACCGATTATGTGACTCCTAAATTCTTAGGAATATCTATAGGCATCAACTCAAGCGTCGTCTAAGCTTAGTGCAATCGGACATAAATGTATTAAGAAGGTAAACAGTTATAGTTACAGTTGTGAGCTTCTGTTGTATTAGTTCTAATGCATTAGTTGATTTTTATTACACATTCCTATAAAGGACTTTCATTAAACTAAGTGTAACACGTAATGTCGAAATCATTAATTCATAATAAAATGTAATGATCATATTATCGCGACTGTCCCAAATCTCGTATAATACATTCTTGCCCAGTGATTAACTATTTTAAGTCTTAATTTGTAAGTATACTTAAATTACCTACCCTATACCAAAGCATAATAATTACCTGATTGATATTATAATTACTTATTATTTTCTTATATTAGTAAATGTATAAAATTATATTTTGTTACTTATTTTAAAAGAATCACGAATAAATACGTAGATGAATAAATTATAATTAATAATACATTTTATACTGCGAGACTTTCTAGCAATATAAGGCATGAATATTGTTATAACTTTACTGAGTACAGTAAACAATAAATGAATTTATTTAAATTATGGTATTTTACTTTTAATGACATACTTACATTTCGTTGGTCGAGGATAGTGTAATTGAAAAAGTTTCGTCATGTTTTTTTCCCGTATGGCTATGCCATAGCGGTAGGCAGAAACCGAAGACCATATACTTCCCACGGCCCTGACAAATGTAATGAAAAAAATTATGTTCAATTAATATATTATATTTTACGAAATTGTTAACCTATATATACGTAGCTATATTACGTAGTCCTATAAGAACCGATAGTCTAAACTAAACACGGCATTAGTAAGCCTCGGCACCAATCATCCTAGACTCTGCGTTGGCCAAATAGTTATTACTATTGGGGTTCTCCTTAGTAGTCAGCAACCACAGCAGCACTATGATCTGGAAGTCCAACTCCTGGATATCTTTCTTCAGAGAGGCTACTGCTTTCTTCGCGGTCACTAGCGGAGAGTTATCGTTCATAGACGATCCTCGCGACTCTGTCCTTTGCTTTATATTCTCCACTTTAGCCGTGATTTCATTCAACATTTCTTGCCTATCTGTGACCCCAACACTCACTTCGTTATACTCATTCGACACTTTATTATACTCGTTCAGTAACGACCCATACTCCTTTACTAATGGCTCGAACTGCTCGTTCAAAATGTTCTCTCTGGCGGAGATCTTATCCATCACAGAACTGACGTTATTGTGGAGTTTGTTCAATTGGGAGCCAGTGACCTTGAACCTCTCAAACAGTTCGTCTCTATACGACCTCATCTGAGCGTGTCTGGCCCTCCAATCCCTGCCGTCGGCTGATATCTTCAGTCTCAGAGCCGGCGCCACTCTTTCCAGCTCCAATTTCCAAGCCTCCCAATCGTGAACCTTCACAGGGTTGATGGAATCCTTCTCTTCTGCATTGTCTAACTCCTCCCCCTCAGATTCTTCCGAATAAATAGCCATTTCTTCCTCAACTTTGTCTAGAAGAATCTCGGTCTCGTCCTCTACTTGGTCCACATCTTCGTTGGTATCTTCTGCCTCTGGGATATCCACGATCGGGTGTTGCCATTCGAAGTTTTCTTTCTTCAGGGCCTCATCAGCTAGTATGTTCAAGATGTACGACACCTGCTCGCCGTATCCCTGTTTAAGTTTGTGTGGTGAGAAGTCTATAGCGATTTCCTTCTCTCTCAAGACGTCTAGTATGCTAGCTGTTATCGAATTAGGGTCGTCCTCCTCATTAGGCTGTTCGAGCTCTTTACCAGTTTTTCTGATGAGCCAGGCAGCGGTGGAGGCGAAAACGTAAAACTGCTCTCCAGGATTAGTGGAAGTGATGAAGTAGTAACGGCTCATTGGTTTCATTTTGATCTGAGGACGCAGCTCCGTGTCGATCTTTAGCAGACGCAACTTGTCCATCAAATTCAGGTCCATGGTGAAGCTAAAACAGGTAAAATTTTCGATAAAAACTATCTAAGGGTTAGACGACTAAAATGCCAGCGAAAATTGTCAACGATTATCTCAATTGTAAACTTACACTCACTTCTATAAATATTAGTACTGTTATTTTTTATGTATGTATTGTTTGTATACAAGTTCTCGTTGCTATGCAACGTCCTACCTTTGTCATGTCGTCCGTCGGTGAAGATAGTATTGCCAAGGGTGAAACCTTGTTCGATATATTCCTTGGTAAAAATGTAAAATTCATCCCATTTTATCTTGTCGAATATAAGATCGCACTGCGCCACAACTTTGGCCACAACACTGTTTTACAGCCATGGATTTGTTCACATCTTAATCATTATTTTTTTGTTGCAACCACATGTTACCTATAGAAAAACCCGTCTTAGGGGATATTTTATCACGAGTAGCTAATCTCTTAACTAATCATTTGATGATAGGCATTTACAACTACTATACCTACACGTCCAAAGTAACTGATTTATTTACAACATCGTAATTTGCCGTACTTACAGCCAGATAAAGTGGCTAGTCGCTCGTCGTGTCAACACGAGCTAAAAATCAAGGTCCCGGGAAGTCGTTTTGGTATTTCTGGCAGAGCACCAACAGATTAATTAGCAGTTTAAAATTAAAACGGTGTTTGGAAACAATGGCGTAGGAATTTCTTATTCACGTCTACTTAAAGTGACTAAACACGCCATAGAAACAGAATACTACTCTTCTGTTTTCTATTAAACGGCCGAGGATACATTTGACTGCGGTCTCACCTTTTGGTAAGTGACGATGCAGCCGAAGATGGAGCATGCCTGTCTAGGAACACCCTATTCACTCTAGTCTAGCCCTGAAGGCGTCCAGATTAGGTATATTGATCAGAGAACGCCCGCAGTGCGCAAAGAACATGTGCAGTGCAGGCAAGTTCGGCGTGATTACGCCTGCAATGCTATTTCAATTACTAGCAACACATTGCCGAAATTACGTAACGTTTTACCAAACAAACGAGCTTCGGCCGGACGTAAGTTCGGCGGAAACACATTCTTTGCGACGGAACTTCGGTTCGATGGGCGGAGATACACGAGGGGTTCGCGGGCAGCGGGAGGCGGACAACCAAAGAATTTGGACCATTGATTATCTAGGAGCGAATTTTCACTTATGTGTTTCCGGGCAACCGAATTTCTATTACATAATTTCCGCGTTTATGATGTGTAGACATTAGCCGAACACGACATAATATAAAATCAGCCGCGGTACTTCGGTCGCGTATCTTCGGTGTAGTGGCATCATTAGAACTTGAACATGAACTGAACTTGAATTGAACATGCATTCGAACTTTCGTACAGTAGGGTGGGGGTAGGACACCACGTGAACTAAGTCGCACCCGCGCCAGCATAAGTAAATACTTCTTTTATGTAGCATTGTTGGAATTGACACGGTAGGGTACCTGTACGTACAAGTAAAGACCCAGCTAGGTACCCATAGTGCACAAACCAGCTCTGCGTAGGTACCTAAGCTTGTTGCCAACGTCCAGACACATTGCTACCAGAATATTAATGAAGATATCGCTCTATCTACTTAGGTAAGTGGCTATAATGAGTTAGTATTGTTCGTGCAGCTATCATACATACACTTTGAAGGTCGGCGTGACTAATGCAACGCGCGTGACACACAAGCCGGAAAAACACGTCCAACAACTACCTAATATTAGTAGCAGAATTTAATTATTTTTTAATTATTTTATAATAGAGTAGTCAAGCGCGCTAACTGATGGAAGGTGATCACCGCCACTTATGGAAATCAGTAATACCATCAGTAACATCAGTTCACTAATGTGGGTGTCAATCTTGGTTGTGCTCTCGCGCGTTACCACCAATGCGCCATCCCACCTCTAAGGAGAGCTCTAATATACCTATTGAGGACTTGAATGTCATAATCCAAAGGAAACACTGTGGCGAGGACTAGGAGTTCCACAATCCAATTGAACACCCGCACTTTTGCGTGGACTGGACACCATCGGAGGGTTTACGTAAAGCGTACTCCACATGTCCGCCGAAAGTTTGGCCGGGACTTTGGCCGACCCTCTACATTCTCGCCTATTAGGGATGTGGTGGGTGTCAAAACGCGTCGACATTATATCGATTCATCGGTGTAATATCGCTAATCTGCTGTAAAAAGGGTCAAAGAGGTGATGGCAGCTGCTCTACTGTAATTACTTGATCTACTAATATCCTTGATCATGGTCAAGTGTAACCCGAACCCAAGTGTTACGGGAAAAAGCGCTAGGAATATAAATATGAAACCGATCGACTCGAGACGACAACGAACTATCTCTACTTAGTCTATGAAATAGGCGAGACATGCCAAACATGCACAGGACTACACGAGTATAGGCGAATACTCCCGCGGAACTGTCCACATGTGGAGTGCGCTTAACATATATGAAGATACAGAATCTTATCTACCCATCCCGCGCCAGATGGCGCGATGGCGGAATTATGGCTAACCTACTAATGAATCATATAATAAATCATAAAAGTGTACTTAGCTAATTTAGCTTAATGGTTAATAAATAATAGTAACTATTTTAGAGTAATTATTAGGCAAGCGACATACCAGCTTGTCTTCACAGTGACAGGTAGATCTGCATTTTTGTTCTGCATCACGGGCCCCAGGCCTCAGTGTACATGAAATGTATGGTTGGGGTGTCCGTTCACTCTGCAGCGGATTGTACATAAATATTTAGTAAGTACATGTACTGTAGGTATTTGTGGATGGCAGTTACCACTTTCCATCCGGTGAGCTGTTCGAATATTTAAAACTTATTGGTAAACCAAATTTGCTACACCCTAGCCAGAACAAAGAAGTGCTTATTTTGCAGGACGAATCGGCAACTGCAACCGCCTTATCAAAATTTGCGACGCTCGATCTAATTAAGATTGTAAAGGTTGTATGGAAAGCTGAACTAAGTGGCACAAAGACGACGAAGAGTCCAGCAATAGACGTACTGCGGCTGTTGGAATGAAGATGAAGATGCGCAGAAAGATGATCCCAATACTTTTGCCTAGTTAGGTTTATTTGTTACCGTCATTAAAAATCACGTGCTACTGGTTAACTAGAAGAGTTACTATTAGGAAATAACATAGAAAGTAGGTAGATATCTAATCTACAGTAAAATACCAAGTCTTTATTCCTACTATACACAGGTATTCACGCGAAAGAACTACATACGAAATATTATCTTGTTTGGTGTTTCTTTCCTTTGTAGAAAACAATAACAAAGAAAATAACCCGTTCTATTATCGCCATGCTTGCTGTCGACAGGGATAACCTCACGCCTTGGAACGTTTTTAGTCGCGAACTGTGCGGTTCCAAAGACGCTCCCACTCCCACGCACGCTGAAGTTGTTGAACGATTACCTACAATATGGACTTCTTCAAGAAAGGGGTGAAACAGTTCATACAGGGTCGACAACACGGAAGTGATACCTCTGCGGCCGTGCCGCCGATCTCCGACAGTACGCCGCCATCTTGATCCCATAGAGTAGGGACAAATCGCAGCAAAGCAGAGCTAGGATCTCTGATAGCACGACGTACGTACATCTTGATCCAATTGAGTAGGGACCAATCGCAGTAAGACTAAGCCAGAGCCGGCCCCTGGTATTGCAAACATCCATGCTTACCATCAGGGTGGCAGCGAGCTTGTTTGCCACCACGCTAGCCGTCCCTACTAGCCGTGTGTATCGTGTCGTCACGAGCGCGCGAGCTCACCTTGTTCTGATGTATTTTCGGGCGTTGGAGGATTGTTTGAGCGAAAAAACTGCGACGCGGCCTTGCAGTCGCTTTCTCCTAATTTATTGCTTTAACGTCATTTTGATACCGCATTTTGCGACTGAGAAATGACGCCTTGAGCTGTACTGGATTCTGTGTAATTGAGAATACTTAATGGGTAGGCGAGACTTGGTCATTTGGTATTTTTTGAACATGTAAGAGTTGAGGATGATGCATGTGGTCCTCCTGACAGATTTAGGCTAGGATTAAGTTTGAATCAACTGTTGTTGACGTTTATGCGCTCGTAAGTGCAGTTGACACAACAGATAGATACCTACAGCAAGTTAGCAAGCAAGCTACACCTACCTACTTAGATAATTTTGTTTTATTCCTTCAGCATGTACTGCGGCAAGTATTTATGATGTTTCATCGAAACTTACAGTGCAAGGTGCTCTATTCGAAGCCCAAAACGGTAAATCGACGAACAAATACGTATCATCAATACTCAAAATATAAGAATTTGTCAACAACAGAGGGTAATTGAAGAGCTATCCTCAAAAGTAGACAACTTGTCAAAACAATAAATTCTACGAGTGCGAGTGAGAAGTTGGAGATGACGTCATAAATTTATTATTATGGATAATAATTTATCATACATGCATTACTATTAATTTTACAATTTTTATGTAATATTTATTGCTTTGAATTGTAACGAATGTTATGAATAAATGATGATATGATATGATATGATACTGCGCGCACCTCCCGTGATTCTGTCTGACGAGGTCTGTATGACCGAGAATTCGGTAGGACCATGGGTGGTGATGGGCCATTCCTTCTGCATACAGCGGAAGGAACTCTTGATTGAGATTGAGAACCAGATCGTAGTACCGCATCAGATTCCACTGTGTATCTTTAAAAACATGCCGATAGGAATAATCTGTTGAAAGCATGTACTCAACTAGACACAAGAAAAAATATAGCCCATCATAACACTACATAACATTCCAGCAACACAGTCTAAAAAAGTGCACCCAGAACCGCGAACTGTTGCAGCAGTACCCGAAAAAAAATCGAAAAATGCCCCGCCGACAATAAAAACTGGAGATGAAAAAAGAAAATTGAAAAATTTCGCTCGTAAACCGTCGCTTTATCTCGTGTTACTGCGCGATAAAATTAGCGGCGGCGCGCAGGCAGTCGCGCCCGAGCGCTCGCGCAGTCCACTCCCGCGCAGCCCACCTTGCGAACCCTGTTTCTAGTTTCCCACGCGGCCGCGCCGTTACGAAACCCAGTGAGATATTAACCCATTACCCATCTGTGGATTTATTTGTGGATATCTGGTACCGTGATCTGTGCGATTTCAGTGTGTGATGTTAATGGACTAAACGAGCGTAAAGGTAAGCTTGCACGGTTAGAAAGTTATGTTTTTGGCGCAAACTTTTGCGACTTTCGAGTGCACGGAAATGTTTTGGAATTCGGCCCGGTTTGCGGGGAGGCTGGCCTGTACCGGGTGGTCCCAGCGCTCCTAGCTGTACCACGGAATGTTGATACTAACAGCTGTACCTAACTAAGGACTGCTTGCACCAAATTCTTACATTTAGATATTAAATTAAACAAAAAACTTCAAACATAAAAAATTTAAACGTCATTCCAAAATGTGTTTAAGAATTTGGTGCAAGCCGGGCTAAGTGGCTGTAGTCCTGTCATATTTAAATTAGCAGGTTAGACGATTTAAGGCGATGTAGAATTCAAGTAATCGGTACAGTATAGAAAAAAAAATTCCTTGTAAAAATGCTAAGAACGATAGCGTTGCAAACGAACGGATAGTTGGAATGGAAACTATCTACATGACAAGAATAACATCAGTTGGCGGAGGCCTGCTGCACATCTATCTGCGCTCGGAATATGGTAATTTTTTGGTTAGATCAAACTAAAAAGGGGCTGTAGGTATATAATGTAGCGAACACCTCTTCGGGACCTCACTCAAACACTCCATGATTACGAAAAACTGTCTCAGGATACTTATAGTGTTTCCTTTTCCGGTTACTTTGCTGGTGCCTTACATTTGGGCCAACAACGTTACAGTGCGTTTCAAACACTTGAGCCCGCGCTGTTGGTAGGCGATTTTGGGTAGGCCGTCTTCAAACCTGATGAGTACTGAATTTTGGAGCAATAATATATATTTTTTTTATGTTATCCGGCAGATAAAATGCTGCAAAAGGAAGACGAATGTGAATATTCTACCGCTTTATAACTCACTTCTATAACGCTATATAATCACTTTATAATCTTGGATCAAGTTGTTTGAAACGTACTATACTTTGTTTATATTTTTGCTATTAAGGTTCCGTACCCGAAGGGTTAAACAAAGAACCGCCTCCGCTGTCTGTCTATCTGTCATAGGCCTGCACAATAGCTATCTTTGGAACCGGAGCAAGATTTTAATCAAACAGAAGTATTAAACTAACATTACCTGACCTTGGGTACTTATAATATTAAAATCTATAATGACACGCTTATTTAGAAGTTTCACTAATGGAGTACTAACGAACTAAACATTAATTTGTAGATTGTTACAGTATGACCAATACCTAAATTCCTTTCCGATGAAACAAATGACGTTGATAAGATATTGTAAGCAAGCAGAAGACATGTCGTGTCACTAAATACTTATATTGATAAAAATCAAAGTTAATGCACCACCTATATATTCGATATTTTTAAAAGATTTGAGACTCAATTGTTGTCCCGCTCGCCTCAAGTCGAATGATTTTTAATTTTTATTTTCGGCAAGAAAATTCAATATTATTTTAAATTACATTGACATGCATCAAATCCGAAAATCAGAATTGAAAACCGTTCGAATTTCAGGCGAGCGATTCAAAATAGGGACCCTGATTGTTTTTTTAAACTATGACATAGGTACTTGTATATTACTAGATCTTTTTAGGTCTTGACCTACGTCCTTGTCAGGACTTGTCCTGTCTACTCCGCAAGAATTGTGCCTAAAAGTTAATAAACCTGTAACGCCTAAAAGTTAATAAAACAAATCAAACTAAAGGTAACTGAAGTCAGGCACGATCATCATCATCATCATCATAACAGCCGAAAGACGATCATTTCTGGCCATAGGCCTCCCCCAGAGATCTCCGGTCTTCTCAGAGGTCTTCCGGTACGTGATCGCCACTCGAGAACTTTACTGCCCTTTCGGCCATCTGTTCTTCGAGCTATGTGCCCTGCCCACTGCCACTTTAGCCTGGCAATCTCATTTCTGATTCAATCGCGCAACCAGACTCAGTCCCAGGCGTCAGGCACCCTGCTTATACAATATAGCTGGGTGAAATATTATGGACTCCAGCAGCGAGCTACCCACAATCACTCATTTTGCTATCTATGGTCATGGTATTTCAAATATTCTATCAAGACGGTGACGTATTTAGGTACGAGACGTATAACGACCTGATAAGGACAAACTGCTACAAAAACAGTTTTAAAAATAGGAATGGAGTTTGCGTATGGGTACATACAAAATCAACAAATATTGCATTATCTATGTACCTACCTACAATCGAACCAACTGAATAGTGACACAAGTTTCCCTAGTTTCCATCCGTGGCTACCCACAAAAATTGTGATACATGTGATATTCTGGTAGGTACCTATGTAAACTACATCGCCGTAAAGTTTCATCAATATCCATTCAGTTCATTTTGCGTCTTTTCCATAAAGGAGAAACATTCATCTTACGATTATTCGTATTCATATACGACTTATTCTGAGAACAAAGGCCTTAATTCTAATGACAAACAAGATTCTTCGTCTAATCAAAACAGCACTAGAATTGTACTAAACTAATTTCTCAAAAATAAAATGGAGACAACATTAGATGACGTAAATTAGCGAGTATGTTGACTTTCTTCACACGAGAAATTCATTTATAGTCCAATAATTATAATAGATGCTACCTAAGTGACAATTCAAACTGTTTTTCACAATAACATATCTACCTACCTAGATATTAGGTTGAAGACCGAGTTGAAAATAGTTTTATTTTTATAGACCAACGGGTGTTCTTCACCGAATTTTTTTAACAACTTAGGTAACATAGGTTTTTAACTAAGTACCTCTCTTTTTTTCCTTTTTTTATACCACAAAGGTAACAAACAAGCTTGCGGCCTGCCTGATAGTAAGCAGTCACCGCAGCCTATGGACGTTTGCAATACCAGGGGCATCACCCACGTGTTCCCGACCCCGTCAAACCTTTTCGCCCCTTTTTTCAAGAACTCCATGTTGTACCTTCAAGCCAAGGAAAATCTACGCACGAGACCGATTTTGAAACGCAATAAAAATTTCGATCCTCGTGAATCATTTCGAATCCCTCTTTCTTTGTTGTTGGTTTTATTTTTTACTAATGGACCCGGAGCGACTTAGTTCGTGTACACCTATATTCCCCCTACCTACCCTTTTTTTCTTGCTTATAAACCTTCCTCTTGAATCACTCTATCTATTGTTATTAAAACCGCATTAAAATCCGGTGCATAGTTTAAAAAATCTAGGAGTACATCCATACAAAGGGACAGACGGCGGGAAGCGACTTTGTTTTATATTATGTATACATACAGATGTACATACATACCATCAATACCATAGTGGGACGCCGTGGATACTTATATCGACTGGACCGACAATTTTAACAGCAATACATATATAATTATGGAAGTTATACATAAATAATGTCACATTTTTTATGTAGAATTTACATTAGACTGAGTAAGTAGTTACGTCTCTATCCGAGAGAAAAAAAGTTGTTAATCTGGAAATAGCAAATGGAGCCAATGATACTAAAAGGACCGGGGTTAATTTAAAAAGGCGGTTTCAACTCTCGATACAATATCTGTCACGGCTAGTCACGGGGTGACAATTGGATCACGACACTGTCAACCAGTCTCAGGGTCCATAGCAGAAGGCCTTGGTCTACCTCGCTTCGCCAACGTGGTGTCAGGACTTAGAACACACGCCTAGGATGAGTTTGTTACGGTGGTGAAGTTCTTAGAAGTGATTAGCCAGTAAAACGGTCACCCATCCAGTTGCCGGATTCTGCGCGAGATTAACTGGTTTTTTTCAATGTTATACGGCAGACAAACAGGCAAGCGGGCCACCTGATGGAAAGTGGTCACCGCCATTTATGAACATCAGCAACACCAGGGTAGTTACCAATGCGTTGCCCGGCTCTTAAGAGTCTTCTAATATACCTCTTGAACGATCTTGCGGTCATAGCAACGCAAACACGCCGTCACTAGACAGGCTTCTTAATTTAAATTCAGTTTTAAATTTCACGAACTCGTCTAATACCTACTTAGGTACTTACTTTGCAGCGCGACAATCGCCTGTTGAACTTTTATATGAGTTTAATCGAGAAACCTGATTGGAAAGCGGTCGACGACACCGCAGTCCGCCGGGCCGGGCTCGGTTCGATTCCATGTGGGCACAATTTAATGGAAGTGAAGAAATTTCGACATAAAATTCGAGGCAAATGCTGCAGTGTACGTTCAGGCTGTGACTGCATACCATCAGGCGGGGTGTACGTTTGTTTGTTATCTTAATTAGCTACTACCTACCTAGAAATAAATTTTGATAATGCATTTTTCGTTTTATTCATCAGTTTAACTTATAATGCAACTGCAACTGTACGTATTCCCTTCATAATAAATGATGTTGATACCTTCTCTAGAGTGAATTATCTATTTCTAGACAGGCATCTGGGCGGCATCGTCACTTTGTATGTGCCACTAGGTGCGATAGCTATCAAAAGCCTGGCTTGTTCTTATATTTATAATAACCTAGGCGACAAATAAACTATTAAATAAAATAAATAAATAAAAAAGTCGAGTAACCCAAGTTTACATATAATAAAATATTTTCAAAACTAAGAAACATCTTGATTTAACTGGCTTTCAAATGAAGAAAATCGCATCGAAATCGGTCCATCCGTTCGGGAGCTACGATGCAACAGACAGATACACAAAGCCACAGATACACACGTCAAACTTATAAAGCTCTCTTTTTTCGTCAGGGGTAAAAATTGTGTTTACCTATTAGTTACATTTCTTAATGTAAAGAAATTTTGTTAGAGCTTGTCTAAGCTGAAATGACGCGCCCCACTACTTAATTAGTTGATTTCGATGTGTGAGTGCAAATATTATTAACGACACTTCATCTGTGTGGGAGTCGACTGCCCAATCGAACGACGCGTGCTCCTACGTTTGAGTCTCACCGGCAACTGAATGACCAATTACAACGGCATTTGTATATGTATTGCGTCCATATTTTAAATTTGCTTGTGTGTGTTAATGCGATAGTGGGGCGCGTCATTTCAGCTTAGACGAGCTCTACCTAATTGTTAATGTTCGTGTTAATAAAGTGCAGTTTCACAAATACCTACGGCATCCTTCTCGGTTACACATAAGAAAATAAACATACACGTGGTAGACTACAATCTAGTATTAGAACATAATAAATTAAATCACACATTGACGTATCGTCGCCTATTATTGGCTTCGATGAATACATACCACAATCTACGCAAGCAAAAGTCTTCTAGCTGTTAGTCTAGTACCTACCTTATGTGAATCAAGTCAGTCTCTATTTGGCACTTGTTAGTCACTAGTGAGAACAAAGGTAGTGGTTACAACTGGCAATAAACACGCCGTTCGACTATATAAACCAATATAAAAGACACGCCAATTTTGTGTAAATTATCTATTTTGTTGTATAGCAAAAAACACGCCAATTTAGTGGTAAATTTAAAAAACAACAGTTTGTTTTATTGTATAAAAAAACACGTCAATTTAGTGAAAAATTATACAACAACAGCTTGTTTTGTTGTATAAAAAAACACGCCAATTTAGTGATAAATTATGAAACAACGGTTTTGTTGTAATTAGCCAGATAATATAGTTCAAGTGTGTTGATAACGTAATTAATTATATTAAAATTAGAACAGATTGAAATTTCTATATTATGTTGTTCCAAACTAAAAATCTTGCTTAAAACAACCTTTCACTAGATTTCGCGGGATTCTGCTGTGATCGTTTGCCATGTGTGTTCCATTTTCAAATTACTGGTCAGAGTTAACTAGGTGCAGTTTGATGTGAAGTGTTACTCGGATATCTGGGACAAGTGAGTAAGTTCTCGAGAATTTCCGAAAGTAAAATGAGTCCAAGGAGGCTGTGGAGGAAAGCGTCGAAAGAGACGTAAGTTAAGCTTCTAAATCATGTTCTATATGAAAAAAGTAAAACTTAGATATTGTACAATGCTGGGCATACGGCTCTCCCATTGTGCACAAGTAAAACCTAAGCATTGCTATCCAACGAGGCAACGCAGCTAGCTTTTTGAGCACCATTCAGGAGGACAGCGGTGTGGATGAATTTTTTAATACATTTAATAGTAGCATTTTAATATTACTTATTGTGTATTTTTTCTTTTACTTACTTTCTTAAGGTCTTTGTAAATATTTTGTCTGTATTTAAAAGCTAAGTATTATTTATCAAAGCAAAACTAGATGCCAAAATCTTACGACAACATTTATTAAACTTTCTACCTACAGCCCACGCTTTAATACAGTCATCGTACTTACGACATAGTTAAGTCGATTAAAAATGCATTAAATAGCTAATCTGTGTGCGAGTGACTTAAAATGGTGACAGCCTAAGTGAGATCGCGATCTAAATCCAATTTCACGTTGGTATCACAAGGAGGCAACCTGGTATTTTTTTCCATGGAGGCACCCCTATTAATAATTCATACTATGAATATTTCATTACGATTTTAAAATATTTGTATTTTTTTATTAGTGAGAGTGAGGTTCGCCATATTGTGAGAGTTTTACTATAGAATTCTAGTTATTTTTGGGCAGATCCGTCTGCTTGTTTTTTGTTAGTAACATGTTTTATGTACGCAGTGTTTGACAGTACGGCCTATCATCTTAAAAAGGGTTATTTCATCATTGATTGCTTCATACAGGTATGTGGTATTACGAGAGTTCACTCCCTTTATTCTTTACCGTAGAGCATTGTCCGGAAAACGTTGATCGCGGTTGACAAAGGAACTAAATTTGACAGACAGCCAACAAGAACAATTGACAACATAAACAATGACAAGGACGCCATAACCTCAAAGCAATCTTATCTGGACCTAAGTCTATTACAAGTGCATGGAGTAGCCCCCACATTGCGTTCTCTGGGCCACCTACGTACGTTTGCATTGACACCTACTTTGTGTAATATTCATGTAAAAAGTCGATTTAAAATTTAAATGCAGCTATAACGTTTTATGCAACTGCATATGATTATCATAAGAAATTCTTCAATCTGTTGACAATAAAACAATGGTGATGTTATTGACAATCCATCGATAGGTACGATTGTTATTTCATATTACTTTCATAACAATTATACGAAGAAAATACTTGTAATTTGTTTTCTAATTTTATTTAATTAATGAATGTGTAAATAGTGTCGGATATACGTAGGCGGGATGATAAGTACTGGCCTGGCATGAAGATGACAGCCCTCGTCAATAAAAAATGTAGGACATATTTGCACATGCATTGATGGCTATCATACAAAATTTTAGCTATTTTGAACTCGTAATATTTATGTAACACGCTTTTTAGTGAGTCAAAGTCAAATTATTTTTGAATATGAGGTAAATCAAGTTTCAAGCCGTCGTAATGTTTTTATGTTTTTGAAAAGTAATTTGTCCAAAATAAAGACGATTCGTACGCTACTAACGGGGCTTCTGCACCATCATTTACTAGTGCAAGCGGGGCCTTTCCTCTTTTTATAATTAACGATTTAGATCACAAATATAAAAAAGGTTATCTCTTATGCGGTAGTGAAATAAATTTTAAAATAAAATCAAGCACGCACAAGCCCCTGCAAGGTAAATTGCCTGAGAGCTTGAGGTTGAGACTCCCTTCATTGGGCTATCATTTCAATTCAACATTTTTATCTGACTAATTAAGTAATTTGCCTTATTTGAACACGTTAATAGCTTAAATTGAGCCCGGTTGACCAGTTAGACGATTAACAATCTTTTAGACTTGTCTCACGGCATATTATGCAGAATCCTTTTCATTTGAGTAGGTCAAAAACAACAACGACAAAAATTCAAACATTCTGAGGACTTAATTGTTCGCGAAGATCGGCTGTATGTAGCTGGATGTAGCTTATCAAAGCAATATTGTGGATTCTTTATAACAGAGTATTACGTGTATTGGAATAGAAATCAAGCTACCCTTACATAATTTGAAATAAAGTCACTTTCCACATCTGTCGGTCAGTATATTCGCTAACTCCTCATACACCACTTGACGAATTTTGATGCGGTTTTCACCATCAGTAGATAATTTTTCGGAAGGTTTATACGTATCATCTTCACAGCCCGTAACAGTCCACTGCAGGACTTAGGGCCTCTCCCACGAAAGGGTAGGTTATTGCCATAATCTCCACGCTTGGCAAGCGGGTTGGAGATCGCAGTGTTTAAATATAACAATGGATAATGCTGCTGCCCATTTTCCAGACTACGGAGACTTTTGATCTTTTGCCTCGAAAACATTTGTCGCCTTGTACGACACCCATGAGTGTATGGGGTTGGTGCTATTCTACTCTGCCGGACACCACACGGCCAATACTATTATACATGTATTATAATACATTATACGTATAATAAATGTATATTATATCCTATCTGTCTATGTACTGTCGGCGTTTTAGCCTAATAATTTTCGTGGGAATATTCTAACAAAGATGGCTACTACCAGTCTAATGACCGATAAGTGGTTGATCGATGAAGTTGTAACTAGGTTGCGGTACAACCGCCATGTAAGTAAAACTCTTTGGTGCTCGGTTTCCTTACACGTTTTGCCACATTTTCTCTCCGCTAGAGGAGAATTATCAATATTAACTGAAGAAATGTGGAAGAAAAACTTGGAGAAAGTCTAGAGGCTGGGGCTTTCTGACACGAATGGTTCGGTTCTCATGAGGGAACTGGTCACTAAGTCAGACACGGACGTAGGAGAACAAATATTAGTTCCACTCGAATTTGCTGGTTTAACATTTGAACTTATGTTTTTTGGTGTGGCATGATGTTTTATTGCCTAGAAGGCACATTGACAGACGGTCCTCCTGATGGAAACTGATTATCGATGTTAAGGTCATCTGCAACCTATTGGGAAAGCTGATGCAATGGCGACATTTGTGGTGTAGGTCAAGTTTTCTCATTTCCTGATGTTTCCCTGCCTACAGCTATAAATAAAAATGCTATGGTATTTATATATAAATTAGAATACACAGCCAAATACATGGCTATGTAGGAGGCATGGCTTTTTTGAGTGACAAACGCGCAGACTGCCCACCTGATGGTAAACGGTATCTGTCGCCCATAACATACACGATCCATGCTCAGAGATCGCATAAACCGCCCACTCCACGAGAATCTGCGTTGTTGATGCCACCATGATGCCCCGTCGTGGACCGTGATGAATTGAGAAGGGGAGAAGATGATAAAAGTACTGTAGACGTCGTACTGCTCAGAATTATTGCGGCACCGCATAGTAACCAATATATTTGAACACCGCATAGTAACCCAAGCTTCCGGCTGCAAGCTCCGACACTGACGATAAACATAAATCATAAAATCTTTATTGTTTTTACTGTGACACTTAGGTTTATGACATCGATATAATATGTAAGTTTATGATGATTACGAAAAATCTGTCTCTGTTTCCGTCGTACCGGATACGGTTACAAAACGCTTTGTCGGTTAATAATAGTATGGTACTTTAACGTATGCAATTGCCGTGTTTTTTATGAAATACGTCAGACAAACAGGCAAGCGGACCATCTGATGGACAGTGGTCACCGCCGAATATGGACATCAGCAACACCAGGGGTGCTCTTGAACGATCCCATGTCATAGTCCAAAGGAAACACCCAACAACAACAATCTGATGTTTTCCTTCGAGTACAGTCAGTATTATCAAAGTCCTTATTATAAAGTCCAGTATTTATAAAAAGGCGTAGGATAGCCCTAAATCCATCTCTGCAGCAATAAATAAGCCTGTAAGCCACCCTGTATAAAGTCTAAAGGACTGTATAAAGTCCAGTATTTATAATAAGGCGTAGGATAGCCCTAAATCCATCTCTGTGGCAATAAATAAGCCTGTAAGCTGCGCAGGCGGCCCACTGGTCGCTACTCGCTATCCTAGATGCGGAGTGGCCTTGGGCCCATTTGGTGCAAGTCGTGTGCAGTTCGGTTTTAAATAACCAGGTCCTATGCCCATGCCACTGATTCCCACATATTGGTATTGCCTTTTGTGGGTTGATTATAAGGTGTACTTATTGGATGATCGGTAAATAAGTACTTACTACTCGTACTTATTTATTTAGTAAACGTAATGTAATTTATTTACTACTCTTGCTAATCTTGGTACCCATGGCCAATAGCTTTGTGTAATACGTCGTTTGGTAGCAAACTAACGTAACGTAAAAATAGCTATCTAACGACATATTACACATTGCCATCGGGGGTGGGTAGAACAGAAATGCATAGTAGATATATATTGCTAGTATGACTTGTATAGTACAGCTATAACTCGGAACGTGGAACGTGTGGAACTGGCGCCATAGTAACTATTGTTCTGCTTGAAAATATCTAGCCAACGACGTCTTACACGTATCTATTGAAATGGGTACCACCGTCTGGTCTAAGTACCTTTTTGGCATGCATGCGGGCCACCTGATGGAAAGTGGTCACCTACATAAAAATCGAAAGAAGAAAAGTTAGTTTAGGTATGAAAAATAAACAAACAATAACAATAAACGCTTTGTCACGACACTCATGAATCTTGCATCTTCTTCGGGCTTCGCCTGCCAATGAACCTTACGCACGTACCCAGTTCCATCATACCTAGTCCCTTCCTATGAAACGTCGACAGCTGAGTGCTATGTGGCACCGCCAATCAATCTTTTACGTACCTAGTACCTAATCGTCCCCTTCTGAAACAACGAAAGCTGAGTGCATCTATGTGGGTCGTCTATTCGGGTTTACAGCGGCCACAACACACTAATATTGTGCTGCGGCGGCGCTGTAGCCTCGTAAACAGTCGCACGCGCATATTACTGCATAACAATGTAGAGCAATATAGAGCTCAGTCTGACCGTCTCTCTGTGATCCCTTCTCGTATTATATGGCCTTGACCAGCCAGGGAGCCTTTCTCATGCTTCGATATCTCTTAAAACTTATTGACAACGATCTTTAGTATGTCGGTAATGCCGGCATAGATATTTTATATTTAGTGACATTATCGAATCCAATATCAATATAATGTGTGGATATACGTCTGAATCTAAAAAGGTAGGATTTGGTGGAATAAGAAAATTACTGCAACTCAAACTGCAAATTTGTTATCCAGTATTCGATAAAATTAATTTTATTTCATTTCGAAATTCGTTTTAAATAAAGATTTTTCTCTAGCTGCAGCTGATGTTGTAGCGCGAGTTTAGGAAGCTTGATATCCGTGATTAAGATGTACTGCAAAACAATGTAGAGCAACGTACTGCTCCGTCTGACCGTCTATCTGTGATCCCTTCGTGTCTCACTTGGCCTTGCCAGGCATAGAGCTTGAAATCTGGATATAAATGAACTGCCTAACAATGTAAATCAATGTAGAGTTATATCTGAATCTCTCCTTGATCTATAAGTTGGTAGATAGATTAGTAGACCTATCCGGAGTAGATATTTGCGATAATTAGATCCTGTCTTCGCACACATGGGTAATTTTCTTCAATTTGCTCTACTTTTACACTAAAAATCGTATAGAAATCGCAAATAATTCTTTACAATATTTTTCTATTTATTTAAATTTCAAAAAGAAAACAATTATTGTATTTCTTCTTATCTACTTGCCATGACGTAGATCACAATAAAATACCTACCTAAGCATTCTTGAAATCTTTACAGTTTAAAAGATAGTCGGTAACAATACAATCGCGTCCAGCCTGCTACACAGCCGCTGTCTACATGACTGCGTGTGGGCTAAAGTGGAAGAAAGCTGGTGACATTTTACAATAAAGACGACCAGACGTTTAATGTCACTGGTACATAATTCCAGCAGCATTGCATCGTCACATTCGCGACATTCGCGACGCTGTCTTCCATCCACTGCTAGCAATACTCTCATAAATTAATTGCATGCAATCCATTCATTTCTGAATGTTAATGGCTCAATAAATACCGCCGGACCGGCATTTTCGGATACTTCACCCACTTTCGCGAAAGAAACGTTTTATTTTATCGCCCGAGTAATTTATTTGGATCTGTAATTGTTGGTTTCGGTACGGATATTTGCTTTCGGAGTCTCAGATCAATTTTCCATGAATATTCGAATATTCCATACACTGTGATTCAATTCATTATAAACCTTATTATTTATGATGCTATGTGGTTATTTGATTACAAAACTGAAGCAAAATTATTTAAGGCTATGAGATTGAATTAATTTAGGCCGTTTTATCGCAATATGCCTCTTGACAATGATGATGAAATGAATGTATGAAACATTTACCTAGTAGGTAGGTAGATATGGTCTCGGTACTATCTTAGAACGGGTTGGCCAGAGATGTACTCGTATGCTACTGTACTTACATGTGTATTTTTTGTTTCAGATCTTCAGCGATGATACATGTGGACGAGACAGACCCTGTGGGAGGTACGTATTAGATTTTCAAGGATATTCTAGGATACAATGTAAATATGATGTTAAGATTATGTTAAACGATAGTACGCATAGGCAGCAAAGACATATTTCATTCCACTATTGGAAAATACAGAAAACATGTGCCAAGTCCAACGACAACGTGGTAAGACTCATTAGTCTGGCATCATCGAAGGTCATGGTTATCAAGAGCACAAATACATCTGCAAAAGCGTGGATAAACTTAACTATCTAGACACTAATACAAGAGAGGGAAATTGATAGGTGGGTGCATTGTAGAGCAGCTCTACATAAAGTCCTCGTGTTCAAGCGTCTAAGCAAACAAACCAAAATCCGTATATACAAAACAGTATTAAAGAACATCTTCATGTGTACCTTTGCGAAGCTTAGACCCTATAACAGAAGGACGAACAGAAGCTTCTTGTGGCGGAGAGGAAGGTCCTCCGAAAGATCTTTAGCCCAGTGCAAGGAGAGGACTGAAATTGGACGGTCCGGAAGACCAGGGAGCTGGAGGAAATGGTGGACGAGCCTATTGGCGAACCAAAAGTCCACAGGCTTCGCTGGCTTGACGACGTAGAGAGGATGGGATAGGATCGGGCAGTGAAGAAAGCGTACTTGAGACCACTCAGTGGCGACCGGTCAGACGTCCAAGATATCGCTGGAGGGACCGAAAAAAACCTGTTGGAAATCCAGGCGGATGGTTGGCAAGAGGTGGCACAGGACAGAGTGGAATGTAGCTTCTTTGTGTCAGAGGCTAATGGGTCATGTGGTCATGAGTCATTTTGGGAAGCTGCGTCATCATAGTAAATGATGTAAACATGCGAAATTCGCCAAACCGCACTTGACTAGGACATTGTTGTGTTTTAACTTTGTGAGAAGGAAGCTAGCAAATCTAAATAGGCTGAATATAATACAATAGGTACCAACTGTACATATTAGGTACAGAACAATCTATCTCTGTAGAAACTACGCGCCCAAACGAATAGGTCATCTGACATGACCTTTACCACCTACTCATAAATCCAGATCAGTTATCTGCAGCCAGAATGATTATTTTCACTTCTAATCACGCGGCAAATAACGTGCAAAAATGACCTGCTGCGCTTATCACCTTTGTCCTCAGTCTAAGACTTACCCGTAACCAGTATAAAAGGAGCTAACATTGCTATGTGCGTCTATAGAGACGCCAGCTCTTCTTGTACTGGTTTTGGGGAGATCGTTATTCCGTTGACTGTACCTACTTTCAGAAATACGATTTCAACTCGGAATCCAAGCGATAAAAGTATGCACAAACTAAGTATGTTTTCTACAAGTCTAGTTCTAAAGTTACCGACGTTACCCACCGTGGTCACGAGGTGAAAAGAACGCGTGTTTAGTTTGAAACAAATGTTACAGACAAGTTCAAAGGGTAATCTTGTTCCACGTTTTCCATGATTGATTGATTATCCGAACAGTTAGATAATTCATATGTACAATTCTGACTCCCCTTGCCCCCCGAATTGCAATCCCGAAGCGTCCGGTCGGCCTGTCAACGATAAAACGGTCGTAAGCGTGAATAAAGAAAACAAAAACATACGATTTTTGGCAGCGGCGCGGAATCCGACGTTATTTTGGACGCGGCCGGCTGGAGCTCGAGTCGCGATGACAGCCGCCATTGTACAACACTAATTGTCAACGACTCTGATCGACTTATGATCATCAGGAGCAGATTTTTGGCTTGTTGGCAGTAAACATGACTTGTGAGTGCATAGTATGGAGTTGTAGGTCTATCTAAACGGTATTTCGGTATAGGGTGCACTTGTCTGTCTTTTCATTAGATTTTCGTAAATTGATCGGAAAAAACTAAAAAAAAAACTATAGGCACCTAGCGCCCTAATCCTGGCTATTCATTACAATTATGTATAATAAAATTCTCTTTAATTTTCGTTTAGAAGTAGGTAGGTACGCAAGTTGAGAGTATTTCTTACTTTGTCCTTTTTGGATTACCTAAAATCTAGATCATTTAAGTTGATAGGAAATATTCCAGTACCTACTTTTATCAAATAAGAGTTTAATGGCTTCAGATATTCATACCTTACCTAAATGAGGAAACCAATTAATGACGTGGGCGATACATTAATATATCAAAGTCTAAAAGGAGCTCGAAGCACTTAATACAAAGTAGAAGGTACTGTCAACAACATACCGACCAGTGTGTACAAAACCAGTATAAAAGGATCTAACATTGCTGTGCGCGTCTATAGAAACGTTAGCTCATCTTATATTGGTTTTGGGTGGATCGATATTCTGTCTTCTGTACTTATAACCCAAATATTTACTTCCAATCTGAGCCAGATTCGGTCTAGATAATTATAGAAAGGAAATGTCTCTTCGCACCTATCAATAAACACAACGCAGATACGAGTAAATTAATCGGTAGTAATTAACCTAGATAGATACCTAGGCGCGTAAAATGTCGCTATAAATTCAGTTGCAATTTTGACAAAGATTTGGACACAGGCGGGGTGACACCTTTATGTCGCTTTCGGATAAAATATTGTTCAAATTAGGTTAACTACGAAGCACTCTAGCAATAAATATCCAAGTCGTAAACTATTATGTCCAATGTCAAAATTTCAAAATTGAGTCTAACAATGGTATAAACAACACGACTAGTTTCATTGATTTCTTCCATGGGTATAAAGATGAACAAGGAAAAAATTCGGATTCAATAAACAGACCGTAGCTAGTTCAAACCAGGTCAATTCCAATACCCTCTAGCGATCAATGTCCAAGTCGTAAAGTATTATGTACATTGTCAAAATTAAGTCCATCAAACGTCTTAAATGGTGTTAAGATGAACAAGGAAAAAACTTGGATTCAAGAACTAGACGTAACTAACTTTCTAACCTTTTTGTGGCCAAGTATTTTTTATTTATTTATCACTTTATGCACAAAATGGTATAAAGATGGACTTAAAGCTTAGTAGAGCAGGTATGGCCAAGTATGTTAGTAACTTGTACTTCTATTTCAAATTTTTTTACCTATGGTTAACGTTTTTCTGGGACAATACTCACCACGCAACATCAGAGGGCTTAGTGTGAGTTTCGCTTCGATTTTACTTTACTATCGCGTTTGCGTTTTCGTCGAAATTAGTATGAAGAAAAAAAACTTCGTTTACGTACCACTAGACGGCGCTATACATTTCTTCATACTAATTTTCACGTAAACGCAAACGCGATAGTAAAGTAAAATCGAAGCGAAACTCACACTAAGCTCTCAGGTGGCCGGCTTGCCTGTGTGTCTGTCGTATAACAAAAAAAAACTTGCGGCTTCCTTCCTTAACCTTTCTAATAACACAAACATACTACAGGCATATATGCAGCCTAGTGTGGCTGGCTATATAAAAGGCCTTTCTATGGCTACGCTTCTTCCACACAACCCTTGGCAGAGGTATCCATATTCCTACCAAATTCTTAACTAATACACTTGTCACTGTTACTAATTAGGCTCTGATCAGTGATGTTTTCGCTGCCAGTTCGAATTACTAGCAATAAGTTATCTACTAATTGGTAGCAATCCGCGAGTTGACTAAATGTCAAATCAGCAACTCATTATGATCTGTGAAAACGGATCACTTGTATGAAGTTTGTATGAGACTGAACTGTGACATTATTGTACAAATGCGTCAAATATAGGTACTCCCTTCTATTTGAAGCTCTATAATCATAAACTTGTTTCATAATTTATTTGAATCTAGTCAAGTTCCCAATTCCAACAGTAAGTACCTGCCTATTACAAAATCGTGGACATTTTCAACAACCCATTCAGCACTTATGTGTAATAAAATTATACATTATTCTTGTAATTGCACACCCATTTCCTGAGTAGCACTATCTATCTATGATATTCGATAATATAATATCGCAACAAAATTTGTAGCTGTCCTTTATTTGTACCTATTGTGTATGCTATGTGAATCACTACATATTATAAAACAAAGTCAAACGCCGCGTCTGTCTGTCTGATCGTTATAAACTCAAAAACTACTGAAAGGATTTTCATGCTGTTTCACCAATAGATAGAATGATTCATGAGGAAGGTTTAGGTGTATAATTTGTTAAGCCGTAAAAAGCCGGGCCGGATCGCTTGTTGATTATATGTATATAGTGACCTACTTAAATTTGCAAACGAAAAATATTATACAGTAAAGTAAGTACTACTCTACAGTAAGTAACGTTATACATACAGCAATTAGAACGCATTTAGGAATCACAACATAATAGAATGATTCTACTGCGTAGTTTCATTGCAATATGTTACCAGTTCAATATTCGGATTTAAAAATAAATACGGATGAATGGGCAGCTTGTGTTTCGGCCAAAGACAAGCTCGACCTTCGTGATGCTAGTTGGAAGGCGATTTACAACAGACGACTACGATACGACCTGACGAATCCGTTCGTTACGATCGAATCAACTGAATCGTGCGTGACCCACTGTAGAACTTTTTCATTGTAAGTGTCATAATGATTGACAAAGTCCTAAGTAATAACGGACTCGTGGGGCCAAAACAAATTCGTCTTTTACTAAACCGTTATGTTTCAGATTTGACGAATTTAGCACTTACGTTTATTTATTTATCGTATGGCTTTTAAGTTCCTGCTGCTACTTAAATTTTCAATTTACATTTTGTCAAGTAGGCGAAAGCTTCAACCGAAAGGGACTGAAAATCTTCCGCTTGCCCGCTGTACTTAGTATCCGGACATTCAAATATAATGTGGTTTATTGACTGGTCAGGGTAGCCGCTCTGGCATGCCGCTGCCTCGCACCAACCCCATTTGTGCCATAGGTACGCACAGTTTCCGACGCCTGTTCTTAGGTGTCAGCGTAGAAAAATATTATGGCTTGGTTATGTTTAGGTTACTTATGACAAGTGCCATCGTAAAGTCTACCCGTGAATATGATAAGTATAAAGTGATCGCAATATTATAAAAGAGAAAAGATATAATTCAGTATTTGTTTCTAATGGATAAACTCAAAAACAACTTAATTGATTTTAAAAATTCTTTCACATGGAAAAGGCTATAGTTTTTAACAAAATTCAATGTGGTTCCCACGGGAACGGGTCCGGAACGTATAATAACCGAAATTTACGCGAAAGACGTCATTGGCAAAAAAGCTACTTAAATTTTATTGCTACTTTTTCACGATGAAGCAAGATTTTAAGAGCAAATATGTCGAGAGGCGTCGGTATGAAAAAATTATCATCTCGGCGTTATGGTGCCGGTTGTCCACTTTGACCATGATCCAGGAGCAGTTCAGGTCATTACAGTGGAGCGACAGCCATCTGACCTCCGCGATCCTGTTAACAGGGGAGCCTGAGCAGATTGGATCTTTGCGACATATTGAGTCGCCTAAAAGTGTAGGTTTTCAGTCGAATGAAAGTGCAGGTTTCATCACAACGTATTCCTTCACCGTAAGAACATCGGTTAGTGTCCAAGTACTTTGTTTAAATATGTTTTGAACAGATATAAGTAGAATTTAGAATTGGAATTGAACTTGTTCAATGTTGTTACGAGTATTGCGAGGTTAAAATACATTATGTCTATGTCTAATGCCATAACTCTGAAAAGAGTCATTGGTACATGGCTGCACTAACGTTCGAACCCGGTTCTCTCGCTTACGAGTCGGACCCCGCCGCTCAATAAACCTACTTACAAAACCGCGATTACCTATAAATTCTACAATACGTTAAAACTTGTTTCATTTCAAATATGTATCGAACATCGCGTAAACACAAAGAAATATTGTATCTAATCCCAGATTTGTTTAGGTATTAATCCCGTAATAAATAGCGAGTGTAATGAGATAAAGATAGGCGAATGTGACACTTGGAAAAATCATTTAATTATTTATTTCACTCTTTGTTGTATATTAATAGTATAATTATTACAGATTCTATAAGATTATAACAAGTACAAGGAGTTATTTCGTACTTACGAGAGTTTATTCGTACATACGGAGGTTGGGTTGGCATTACAATACAGATATACATACAACATAGACACAACTCTGCGTTTCACTAAATATCATCGAAATCGTAGATACGTTTTATTTAAATAAAGCCTTACAGCTCCTTCCGATCCGAATTTTTCTTATTGCATTCAATAGAAAAAAGACAACAATTGAGGCGACAACAATAATAAGGACCGTGAGGAAGGCGTTAGTTGTCTTTTCAACAGCATAGTTCCCCCTATTGTATATTGGCGGCAAATTAGTTCCTTTTTGCGCCACGTAAGTATTATCGTTGTCTTGTCGTTGGTTTGCCTTTTATAGAATAGATTCTATGCTATGCTTTCCATCAAGCTGGCTGTATTAAGCTTTGTGTTTAAATACCTTAGTGGCAGGTATAAAGATAATGTGCAGACTACTTTATGCGGAAGCTAGTTCTGATGAAATACACGTTTTTTATATTTATTTATTTTATTTTATTTATTTATTGAATTTGCCAACAGATTTACACTTTTTGTTACATCTAAATTATGACATGAAACATCCAAATAGGTAACAATACCCTCTTCAACAGAGATGCCTACCCACGTTAGCAATTGCATTTTTCAAATGCACTCCACTCTTTTGTCTAAGCAGGCTGTTGGCGCTATAAATATATTGAGTTGTGAGTCATCCCAACTGCTTCGTTAGCGCCCGCGGTCGGCCATGGCGCCAGGTTGCATTCAACTCTAACATTTCCGAATGGCCGGCCGTCACACCGCATCGTAACACAGTTAAATAAAAAAAACATAAACATAATGGCGCATAACACCATCCAGGTTGGGTAGAAGAGACCTATAAAAGAGACAAGCTCGCCTTTGTTGAAACGCTCAACACCTACCTCGTACGTTGGTACTCTAGTTACTAATCTACTCTCTATATGCCTCCCCCAGAGAATTTTATATTCAAATTTAAAACACTAATCGGCAACGTCTCATGCTACATCCCATTTGTCAATATGTGAAGTTATCTAAACTAGAGCCGAACGTTCTATCTCAAATAAGTACTGAAGTTACCAGTGCCAAATGGTACCGAATCGGACGCAGGAGCCAACGGCTTATGACATGTAGATGCCAAAGATCCGGCAAAGTGGAGAAGAAAGAGTAGGAAAGCGGACGCTGGCATAAGCAGGGGTTGACCGCTCAGATAATGATGATGATGATTATGCTTGCCAAAAGGATCTTTATGAATACAATAGGCAATCATACAAACAAAAACACTCCTACCGGCTTTCAAAGCCGAAAGAACAAACCCGATGTCGATATACGTTAAGGTACTTCATTTTATGAACTCTATTCTATACTTTATTTTTTTATTCTATTAGATTTGCTTTGAAATATTTTGCTACATTTTGAAAGTAATACTTTTTATCGCAAGTAGGTACCTATTGTAATGCAATCAGCTGATGTGTATGTGTGAAAATTAATAATATGACACTTTATCAATAATCACGTTCTTATTGACTTTTAATACCTAAATACGCACCGTTTAGTTTTAAGATAATAAATGGCCATTGACTGCTATAGAAGACATTGCAAAAGTGTATACGTACCTATTTATTGTTATTTGGAAATAGGTATAATATAAAGTTTATAGTAGTTCTATCCGTAATAATTATTATTATATTTGACATTTAGAATAATATTCTTAGTAATAATAATCTTGACATTTCATCAATTTTTATGAGTGTTCGACAAATTAATACAATTTTGTTAAAAAAAAACACATTTTATTCATTATGTAATTTGAAATGGCAATTCCTTTAAAGGCCGATTTTTCAAACCTCGGATAAAACATATCAGTCTGATAAGTTCATACAATATAAGTGATGGATTACAGTTTTTAATTTGGCAGTATATTACTTTATTGGGCTAATAAATTTTATGTGAGGATTGAAAAATCGGCTCTAATTAAGTTATATAATTGCAATATTATAATAATTTTATTATGTGTAATGAAGAGTTTCCAATAAATTACATCTATATCTATTTGAGAATCTTATTACCCGTTATATAATTCCGTGCAACAGGCGCTCTCGAATGAACCAGACAAAACAATACTGTCTCATCGCAAAGGTCGTGGATGCACATTGATCCGCATGACTCTTGCTTCTCCTTGGTCAGATGCCAAACTCACTCAGATTTTTAAAGTTTTTAATTAGCCAATCTCTTTTGTGCATCATCTTTTTGGAACCGGTCGGCTGATTTTGTTTTTAAAAACTTGCTTGTTTGGATATGGAACCATGAAAAAAAACTCAGCCTTTTACAACCTATTACACAATCTGTTTTTATTTAGAAGCACTTAGGCACATAGGTACCTACCTCTAAACGATTCAATTAAAACAAGTTGCACTAATTCTGAACAACTAAACCAATGAACCGGATTGGGGCAAAAAATAAATTGTTGCTCCAAATCGTATGAAGTCTTGCCTCATACAAACATAATAAATATAATCATTGAACCAACCTACTAAAATCTAGAAATTCCTTTGAGTACTGCAAGTAAAGTTAAAAGTTTAACAGACATCATCATCCCGGCGCGGGCGGACAATCCCGGCTTTTGCCGCTTTCCTTTCAACTTTCCTACTCTTTCTTCTCCACTTCGCCCGATCTTCGGCATCCTCGCGCCGTAAGCCGTTGGCTCTCGCATTTACAGTTTTAAGTATGAGTAAAGCATATTTATAACTACTTTAATAAACGTAGAGAGAAGATTATACTATTTTAATATTAATATAATATTGTCCATTTGTCCACAGAGATAGAGCCCCCATTCCCCGTCCGAGATGTCACGATCAAGAGAGGCACCGACGTCAATGAGTTCTACGATATGCTGTCAGAGATCGGACGGTAAGTCTTACATTTTATGTACCTACTGTTAGGTATTAAGAGACAAAGGTTGTTTGGCCGCGTAAGAGAACTATGGAAGAGCATAAGTATATGACCACATTAAGAATCATATGCACTACCAGTGCAGTTGTTAAACGGTTTTTATAACATTCATGCATTGAATTTTTACTTAAAATATAAAAAATACCCTGGGGCTAAAGGACGAGTCGTTTAAGCATAAGGGACAGCTAATGCTCCTTCCTTTTACCGTCACCAAATACCGTGAATGTTGATGTAGCGGTAAAGGAAAAAATTCTAGTAATGGAAATGCACTTATGCTCTTCTACTGTACATAACTCTTAGACTATCGCACCCCACCCAACCATATCCATTCGTTCGTAGCAAAAGGTTACAGTACCGTACGCTACAATAAGCTTTACTTCTCGTTCTTCCTTTATTCTAATGTTAAAAACACTATTTTAGGATCTGAATAAAAGAATCGAGCAAATGTTATTGTAAATGTATTTATTGATGATTCAACTTGTCCGTGCTTGTACTCTTATCTGATAGAGTTATCGCACGTATAATTAAATTGTGGATGGCACTGGCACTTTAATTTTATCTTTGTCTGTATCAATTCATTGTTTGATAGCAATAATATTGATTGAATGTTGCCTTTGTAAAGTGCCTAGTTTAGTAGTTTAGACAGATAAAAAAGTTACAGGAGTCCCCCTCCTAACCAATATGATATTGGAGTAGGTACCATGCACGATCTAATGTTTGCTTCGAAGATTCATTATCCATCGGCCCTAACACACTTCAAAGAATGTGTTGGGAGTATTTCTGGCGGCATATATAGTCTAGTCTAGTTCAATTTAAATACAAATACAAATTCACAATAACAGAGTTACACGTCAAAGTTGCTAGTGGGTACTTAGGAGATACCTGTATAAGCACATTAATTGTAATTTACAATTACCGTAGAATTAATTTTATCATTCATAATAAAATATCTAAAAAGTAAAAAAATCTACCGAGCACTTTCATACCACCGTTTACCATTCCAGTGGCAAGTTTGGCACGGTCTACCTCTGCCGGGAGAAGAGCACAGGGCTGGAGCTGGCTGCGAAGCTGGTGTCGGTCGGCCGGAGAGACGAGCGGCGCAACGTGGAACGCGAGGTGGAGGTGATGCGCCGTCTCCAACACCCTCGCCTCATACAGCTGTATGACGCCTACGAGTGGGGGAAATACATGTGCGTCGTATTGGAGCTGTGAGTGGATTTTTGAGATTATATTAATTATTTAGTCAGAGATAGCGGAAGCCCCAGGGTTTCGTGGATACGGGGAATCCAAGAAGGGATGGATTGCCGAGTCGAATGCGAGAGCACACGGCTTACGAGCTCAGACGAAATTTCATCCACCAGCAAAGGCCGGCCTAAGTGGAGGTTCATCATCATTATATCAGCCAGAAGACGCCCACTGCTGGGCTAGGCCTCCACAAAGGCCGGCCTTGTGCCTTGCGCATCCAGCTGGTACCTGCGATCGTTACCAGATCCTCGGTCCACCTAGTGGGACCTACCCACGCTGCGTCTTCTGTCGAAGTGGAGGTTAAGAGCAGGAAAGAGCAGGGCCCTGGCAGAAACCGGGATTTACCGCTACGGTAATGATGATTAATCAAGCGTTGATCTGTGTCTCTGTTGTAGTGTTCGTTGGTTCTGGCTATAAGTTGTACTAAAAGTCTGTTCTTTTATTTTTTATTTTATTTTAATTTATGTCAGTGGATAATTTAAATCTTGTTAATCAAATCAAATTACTTATGCGACCACTGTGGTGTATTCGTCATAATTTTGTCTTAATTATCTAAACGTTCAATTAACACAAGTATTGGAATAAGGCCAAACAAAATCTAGACAGCCGTTATCGTGTCTCGTTGAAGATAGTAACGGAATTCGCTACACGGTAGAATACACTTGAAAATAAATACATGCCTCTTGAGGGTGTACCAATAAATTTTTTTTTTCGACTTGATTGTGCTTTGCCTACTTTAAATGTAGCGGTGCGCATAACTTAACGACAGTACCTACCTAACTACAAAACAAAATCTATTTCATATGTTGTTTATAAAGTAACTCCTATAAATTTAAATGGGTGGGGTGTGAGCTCGTTTGTCTCGTCATCGTCTTAGTGCTTATACCGGCCTCTGCCAGGTTCCGCTATCCTACTCATTCTTCTCCACTTAGCCCGGTCTTTGGCATCCTCTCGTCGTAAGCCGTTTGCTCGACTCGCATTCGACTCAGCGATGTCAATCCATCGCTTTTTGAGTTTCTTTCCTGATACCGACAGGTTCAGACATCTATTCCCAAGTAATCCCTGAGGCTTACGCAACACGTGACCGACCCAGCTCTTTGTCAGTGTGTATCAAACAACATCTCCATATCCTATTAAGACAAGTCACATTTATAGCTACTTTAGGTTCTAGGTAGGTAAGCAAGAACGCTAGTGTCGCACAAAAGTGGTCGATTTATTGCGCTTGTCTGTTCGCAATTGCGAGACAATTCCTTTGAGAATGCAAATGGCTACAGGCTACCACGTCAGTCACGAGTGTAGCCTCCGCTTCATAATCACAGACAACTGCATCTATTATAAGACTTCATTGTATAATATTAAAAGGAAATATACATAATAATGTTCTTAGTAGGCATATGGTAGGCAGTAATGTATGGAATATATTCTAAATAATGACTTCCTTCACATAGAAGGCCGAAGTATTCCCGACCGTTTTTGTTGATACAATACTTGTATAAGGTCCCAGAAAAACGATGACAAAGTCCTAGCAAAGTCATGTTCTCGCAATCTCGAAATCTAATAGCGAAGCCGAAACTGCAGCTCCGCATGGCAACATCCTGAGGGCAACATCCTCACCGCATTTGTCGTTTTGCTAATATATTTTTTCTTTTTTCATATTTAACTGTTATAGGTAGGAAATTGAAATATGTACCGATAACGAAGAGGATTAAGATATTCATGCGCGTCGCTAGTTAATGATATAATAGTGTCGTAGACTGTTGTTCCGCGTTCGATATCTCAACTCATGCGCCGAGAATGCTATGGACTACATCCAACCAGACAATAGGGCAATCCTGATTGACATACCGTTTCCGACGTGTCATTGTTTCATAATCTGGTGCATGATTGATCTGGGCATTTATATCTAAAGGTATTTAATCGGAATATCTAGAATTATTTCCCGAGTCTATTGCATGCCTGTCATCGTGCGTGTCCTCACGACACCGTATTTTCTTCATTAGATCTTGATATGAGTATCAATGGTTCCAATTACTTAATTGGACAACTTAATGAGAAAAATCGCAAAAGTTCAATCAATTGAACCGTTTAATTTGACTACCTACTGAGAATAGACAGTGTGAATCATTTAGTTTTGTTTTGGTATAAACCACTTGTTATCAGAGAGTTACTTTGGTGCTGGATGGCGCTGTGTGAATTTGTCCAAGTACATTTATTAATAGTTTCGTCTTTTAGTTGTCCTATTGGGATTGAAAAAACGACTGCTATAATAATATTTCTATAGGAATCGGGGCCAGCTTGCAAAGCGACACTAGCGGGCACCCATCCGGCAGAGGACCAAGTCTGAGCGTATTATCCTTATGCGTGGATGACAAACGCTCATTTCATTCGCCTATGAGTGCATCATACGCCTGTCCTATATTAAAAATGTCGACCACTCCGCAGTCCAGACCGCACATTCAACGGTATTATTAGACGATTCCCGAGCGGCGCGCATGCGTTAATCTCAGTCTGTATCACCTGCGTCAGCGCATCACTGAAATACAATTACGTTCGAACTTGGAATGCAAGCTACATGGGGCGAAGAATGCCGTAGGTGTCATTTATTTATATATCAAACGGAAATGCATGCGTTCTGCTACATCAATAAACGTTATTTGAACCTTAATTCTACTTACTGTACATATTTTTAGTCAAAAACTACCTAGAATATTTCACGTCCCCAAGTAGTGGGTAGACATTTGCACATGTTTATATGTACATAAATTCAACTATTTGAATATGATCATCTTTTAGATACACACATAAATGCAAGTTAAAAGACGTATACTTATTCAAATTTGGAATGCATTCTATATTTGAATTCATTGATGTTTCGACTGCGCATGAGACGTGAGTCAGAGCGGAAGAACTCTGGGGAATATCTCGTTGTTTGACATACGTTCACCTCATGTGGGTTAAGGCTATACTTACCAATTTTTTCGTTGAAAGATATGTTACTTATGAATAATATTTAATTATAAAGTGGTAATGGAAAATGGAACAGTTTTAGTCAAGAACGAAATCAACTTCATTAATGTTTTGTACGTCGTACGTAACGTCAAATAGATATTACAATTTTTTTACCAATTATTAAATAAAATAATAAATAAATAAATAATCGTGGACAAATTCACACAGCGCCATCTAGCCCAAACTAAGCACAGCTTGTGCTATGGGTGCCAGATTACTAATATATTACATAAATATATATATTTTTTTAATATTTACTTATTACACATAGAACACCCAGACCCGTAACAGAAATTAAAATTCATAATTTCAATGTCTGCCCGAATTAATTTCAATATTCTGACTAAGATACCTTTATTAGTCATAAAACCGATTTCAAACCCTCTAAAGTTAGTTATAATTACATCAATACAAATGATTAAATATCCTAACTTCCTTCCCGGTCGACATAATTTATTTTGGTCAAACACGACATCGCTATAGAAGCTGTATTAACATCCACATCGTTATAATTAAAAATTATTCTGTGCATCGAAGATTTAAAGCGTAGTACACTTACGCTCGGGACTAACCAAGGTGTAAAAGAACGAACGACGACAGACACGAACTTCGTGACGAAGCGGACAGGTGTGGCCACGCCTTTATTACGCTAATTATTAATCATAATTACATTTAGGTTTTCTTAGTTAGGCGAAACGCGTAGGTCGGTACTCAACTTTAGGTTATAGATGGGCTGCTGTTGGAAGGTATATTAGGTGTTATGGGTATTAACTTTAATTATTATAATAACTTACCAATTGTGATGTATCCGAGTGGTTAAGTATTCGACCCGTAAGCGAGGGGTCCCGGGTTCGAAACCCACCGCCACCATGTACCAATGACTCTTTTCTAAGTGATTAGTTGAATACAAACCTATTTTCTTACGTTGACGGAAAATATTGTGATGAAACCTGCACCTTCAGGTGACTAAATGTGTATATTATCTAGTAGATATTTGACATTTCGTTACCTATTTGTTACACCCTGAAATATTTTACTTACAAACAACGGAATCATCACTCAAATCAAGGGATTTATTACACCTTCACCACTCATTCTGACTGATTTCAATTACCATCACCTATTGACCCGGCGCACACCAAATCATTGCGTTAAACACCTATCGCCAGATCGAGTTGTTGACACTCGTATTTGACACAGCCCACGTCTTCAGACGCAGGTCAGCCAAAAGAATGTTCAATGGAATGCGCAAAGTAAATCAGTAACAGAAACATTGATCCCAAATCCAATGCTGTGAAAGGAGTGAGTCAGCGTGTACAGTTATGCTGCGCAGACGGCGTTCGCGTGAGCATGGAAACTCGACTCTGCGGTTGAGTCGTATGCGTAGGTACATACATATACGACGTATTTGGCACGTCTGTCTTTGTTCTTAGGTCGTGTGATGTCCGGCAGTGTAAAATGTAGCACCAAACATTTCCACTTACGGGAGTCTTAGGGAGTGTTCAGGCGTTTCGCCCCGGCCTGGGTTGGGCCCGCGGGCCGAAACGACTGAAGCATTGAAATTAATATTTTTCCTCAGGTGTTTGAGCGCGCAGTCAAAATTGTCCTTAAAATTTATTTTAGGACAGTCGAGGAAAATCATTTATTTTATTTTATTTTCAACTGCGGGCCCAAACGCCTGAACGAATAGTCGTCTTAGGCACCCGTAAAAGCAAATGATAAACGCAGAGTAGACCAAGGACCTCTGTAGATTAGTAAAGAATTGTAGATAACTTTCAGTTATCAGATTCAATTTAAAATATAAATAAACCCCTCTTTTTGTATCGGTGAAAAATTTAATTGAAAAAAAGAAACACTTTTGAAAATTGTGAAAAATGTCGTATTATAAAAGACACAGTAAGAAAATCTACAAGGTAGTACTACCTTATCAAAATTATTGAAATACACGACGTACTTTCTATGTCGTTTACGACACAGTACTCGTAAGTGGGTTAATTCACACGTCAGGCTTATTTAAGTATGTATGTATCCTTATTTAAGCGGGCTATCTTACTGCTGAAAGAAGCTTTGTCAAGCGGCGAAACAGAGAAAATATCGAGTGTGCTTAAATCTGTAACATAGTTAAGTAACCGACGTTAGATTGATTATTAAGGTGGCTTTTGTAACCACCTTAAATATTCAAAGTATGTGTTATACCTTCATGATTTTGTTACTCCGCCTTATACTGTGGAATAGAATAAGTATGAAACTACTCCGGCTGTTTTACATTCCTTATCTATCAACTTGTATTTTACAACTATGGCTGTATATTTACTTACCGCCTGCGGTTAACCACAGGCCATTAACGAAGCAGCCAAACTACGTACCAACTAAAATAAGTATTCCTTTGGGAAACTATCAATAGCCAATATACTTAAACAATATTAAGTACCTCTCTAAATTAATAATAATTGTGTTGATTCAAAACGATCTTCATTCATTATTTTTTATGTTATAGGTACGATAGGCAAACTGATGGTTTTAACAAATTCAGGATACCCTTGTTGCTGTCTTTTAGCGGTGACAACTTTCCATCAGGTGTAACTAGACACGTTGTGTTTCACGAGCCTTTTTTTTTAAAGAATTTCTACTCAGGCTACAGTACGTGGCATTTTGCGATTGGAAAATTCAGGGAATGGGACATTTAGCGAATAGGACATTCTGTGCCTAAACGCATAAGAATTGTCATATTTTTTTACAATTTAAATTATAAACGACCTTAGAGTTAACATCTTAAATTTTCGTAACAGGCTTAGAAGCCACCCTTTCTGCCCCACCCTGGTGTAAACAACAACATTTTTTTTATAATTATGTAGTGAACCTTATTTTTGCAAATTAAAATACCATTCACATTGAAAATAATATTGCTCGAGACTTTACAATCCTTTGTGCTTACATCAAACCGCGGAAAACAGCGACGGACACTGCCCAATGTGCGCGACGTTAAATCAAAATATTTATTCGAAACCCGAACAAAGCACCCAATCCTCTTTTAAAACCAAAAACTTTCCACCGATATGGGAGACGGGCAAAGACTTCTAAGGCAAACTCTCATCAAAAGTGTCTAGGGATCATGTAGGTACTTTTATGCCAACTACTGAAAATTAATAATTTTAATTATTTATTTAAAAAAATTTAAGTAGGTACTTACTTAATAAAATATCTGATTTTCAGTAAATTACAAATTAGAAAAAAACATGTGTTAAGGAATAAAACTTTGTTGCATAAACTGTGTAGTAGGTAGGTACATTATTGGTGCAGATGATTTTGCAATATAAGAAGAACAACCCATAGCGAGTATGCAATTATAATGCAAATTGCAAGTTCAAAGTTACAATTTGCTTAGGTAATTAGTCCCTAGCCCTAGCTGTCCCTAGACAGACACCTTTTAATTAAGGTTTTAAAAATGCAATTAAAAACCTAATCATGACAAAAAACGTGCTTGCTCATGGTACTCATGTAGAATATGAATCGTGCCAAGGACCAATAACCCAGGCATTTTGACAGGATATGTAAAATACTCTGTGGCACCCGAAACTTTGCGGTGAAAGGTAAACAATATGTTTACGTGAGTATACGACGACAAGTCAAACATGAATTAAGTACCTACCTTGTAGATAGACTTAAACTAAAGGTTAAACCTCACTCATCGGTTTGTAGCAGGCACGTGCGAATGGAAAGCTTGAAACATCAAACAACAAAGAAACTATTCGCAATACGCACACCTACGTACCTACCGCGTGTCCGAGTCTGAATACATGTTCCTGCCGCGTATCTGAGTCTGTACTCTGAATACACACAAATTCCCGACACGCATTCCCATGACGCTACTTCCTAATCCGCAAGATGTGCGTCAAAGTGAAGTGGGCCCGTAAATGGCGCGCTCGGCGTCAGACGGCGTCAGCGTACGGACTTGGCTCGGCGCCATGTTGACGGCCATCTTTAATCCGCCGGATGTGTGGCTTAAACTGCTGTCTCTTTGATATCGTAGTTTTATGAAACTGCTTTCTTATTATATTGCCCACTCTTATGGGTATTCAGAATTGCACTACTTACCTAAGTTCCTACACAAAAGGTAACGAACGATAAAATATTTAAAACCAGTTGTTACTTACATAGTCCACCTACTCTGGAAAACCTCGCCACGTGTTTTCATGAAAAACAAAACAAAATACATCCAACAAAAGCCGGGTAACGTCTTGCATAATTGTAGTGGATCGCCACGTTGGCGTGCCATCGACGTGGCACCCGCCTATCATTGTCACAAGTTGGGCCCAAATACAAATAAAAGGGTGTTATATTACCTACTATTGAAATGGACGTCCATCCATACTTACGATATGAATACTCGATTCGATACGCCTGATTGTGTGTGGATTCGACTTTACGTAACACAACGAAGTAAATATCGAGAGAAACCTCTCCCACGTCAAAAACAGCCGTCGAACTGTGCCGGCGAAAAACAAAAACAGACAGCCGATGACGGCACAGAGAGATCCATTCAGAGATTCTAAATTCAAACCGCGATGACGTCCAGAAAGGAGAAGATCAAAAAGTAAACAAACAAAATACAAATGAACATCTTTCAGTGGAATGACGAACCTTACTGAAATACGACTGTGATGTGATGAGATCGAATGCGTTTGAATACCCACGCTCTCTATAATTTGAGGTTTGCGTAGGTGAATAATGAAAATAGTCTTCAAAGAATACATTTTTTGTATCTGACGAGAGTGTGGTGTCTCTTTACAGATTGGCTAGATTTAGCAAATTGTACTTAGGTAATATTTAAATCAATTGTGAATATTTATGTAGCTTGTGAGATAGCGTAAATTAAGTTGGTATTAACTTATGTAAGTAGTCTATTGACCGTATAGAACTCTTAGAACATTCTTAGTTCACCGTAACATGAATAATGTAATTTATCCTTCGCCAATACTTACCTAATAAAACACGAGAGTCATAAAATTATATTGCATTACATTTTTATAGTGTTTACGTTGCCGCATTTTCTACTACGTTATGCTTATGAAGTAGGTCAAGGAATGTGTTGACCTGCAGTTATCCAGAAGTGTGAAGTCATGAAATTCTATCGACTCACCGCGCTTTTAAAGGATTTTGTTTCAATGAATTGGTACCTAAAGGTGGTTAAAATTCAAAGCTTCGTCCTATGATTATAGAAATAGGAACCAACAGGATTTTTTAAAAAGTGATACGGCAGACAAACAGTCAAGCGGGCCACTTGTTGGAAAGTGGTCACCGCTGCCTATCCAGCCTGCCTAACACCAGGAGTATCAACTGTGTGTTGCCCACCTCTAAAACCCTGGTCACTGCTCTGGCTAGCAGCAAAAAGGCTGGATACAAAATTTTTTACTTCGCTTCCATGCCTATAGTCCCATGGGATTATATACATGGGAGCCAAGTGGCAGATGGGATCATTTTCTTTCTTAAACTTGTCCTTTTTCAAACTTCACGCCTTGTTATCTCGTCTAATTTTAAGCTGTAATTTATGTTACATCTGCGTTTTGTTAGCGATCCGATACACCACGTGTGTGCAAGCATTTGCCAAATTACGAATCAACTGTGTCCTTGACATAACATTGTTTGCTTTGTTTCGCGAACGTGTAACCACTTGCTGCGTTACACTTGGACAAACTGTGAAAGAATATACACTTGTAATAACATAAACGATGACGGAAAATCAATTTACTTGCTTGCTTCTAGTAAATGTGTTGTTATTGCACGCTTCTGCTATAATTTATTGCCCCGACTGCGGCGTAGCCCAAAAGGAGGGGTTATGAGTTTCGCCTGTTATGTACATATGCTATATTTTTTTGTTTATAGCTTTCAAACATTTTTTATTCGTCTTAGTGGCGCGAGTGTCAGATACCTACTCCTTTTAATATTTAGATGTTTAGTGTTTGTATCTGATGTTCTGTTCTCGCAGCGCTGTTCACGTGGTCCATAAGCTTATAATAAGTAGAGTATTGTAGAGTCTATCTACCCTAAAGTTATGTACAATTCTTAATACATAGCTTGAACGACGGATAATTATCCAAGACTGCAAGCAAAGAAACAAATAAGTTGATACACACATAATTTCTGGAGAATAAAGATCCGTATTTCTTTTTTTTTTTTTATATTTCGCTTTGGCTAATGTGTTAATATCTATAAAAGTAGATTATATAATAAATACCTCGACTTGGGGATATTTCTTTAATCATAGATTGATTCCGAATCCTTTTGTAACCAAGTGTTTTTCCATAAGTCTGCGTCGGTTGCGCCAGCGCAGCCGTTCCGGGTTGGCGCGAACACAAATCGCCCGAAGCGATCCGGCAATCTATCTCTTTAATTTTATTATAGCTACGAAAGATTCAAATCGTTAGACATGGCGAGCACAGAACAATATCTCGATTAAACCATGACCATGATCCAGGATTTTGCAGATCAGATAATTACAGGGAAGCGACTGCTATGACCTCCGTGACCTTGTTAACAGGGGAACTTGACCAGATTGGATCATTGCGAAACACAGAACACAGAAACTGTGTTATATGGTACTAAAGCTAAATGTATTGGTTATTGGGACATGGGGCCTTCGAGAAACGAGCCTACACTTTTCTCAAATGGCGGCAACGCATTCGTAACTTTCCTGGTGTTGCGGATGTCCATGGGCGACGGTGATCACAAAAAACAAGTTTTCTGATATGTATAGCAGAAAGCAGAAATACATAAATACCTAACTAAGAAATTTATTGGAAGGGCGAATAGGTTGCCAGTTCCCACGCCAAATTAATAAATTGTATAGGTATTAGCTTTGACGGACAAGAGTTCATTAGTCCCACAGTGCCAGTGGCAACACATCTCACAATAATGAAACAATAATATGCGCTGCAAAAATCCAATGCAACCACAAACCATTGTTTTAGAGATAAAAACATCAAATTCTAATTCATATTAAAAAAAACAAAGATGAACAACAAAGCATCATTCTTGATTTAGCTAGCAAACTAAAAGAAAAGTAATCCCACGAATTTCACCAATAGCACGAGCACGCCTAGCTATGCGGAGTTAGACAACAGTAACATCACCGCCCGTCGAGGGACAAAGCGAAATTATATCAGAACCGGTTTTAGAAAGAACTCCAGTTTCCGAATGTAATTTAATCAACGAAATGTCATCGACTCTAGAACCGGTAAAAGCGACATTAGCTGAATTTCTCCGCGACAAAACATTCTAAAGAGAAAGCGCGTTGAAAAGGCCACGGCACAGACACGGCCACGCCGGCACCGACCTTGCGGCGGTCACCTCCGTCTATTTGAGCTCCACAAGTCCACAACTTTGTGTTTGCACTCGTTCTTAAACTAATCCGGAACATGTTGTACCGGGAACCCAACTTCCCAGCCGCAAAAGCGTTCACGGCCAACGGCACCTATATAATTGACAAAATAATTTGGCGCCAAACGATACACACACTTCACGTACCGACGTTTTTTGGCAACAGCCGCCGGTTTCGTGGAAAACAAACTCTTTTACCGGAAAATTTCAATCGCCTCCTTTAGTGCTCGTTTGGGAGGTTGTTTACGTTGGTAAATAAAAGTTCATTTTATTACATGTGCTTAACTTGTAATCGTGACTTCGTACGTAAAAACTGCGGTAACAGCTTCTTTGTCTTTATTTTATTACCGGTAATAAAAAGATTCTGTCCAATTAAACAAAAGCAAAATAAAATCTTTTTTCCAGAATCCCTTTAAAGGTGTGCAAGTCGTTATGTGTAAATGCTGATAAAATAAAAATGAAATAAAAAAATTTTTGGCAACTTGTACTTGTGACAATTAACGACATGCCTAGGTCCACCAGACCTTAATATACTAAAGAAGATGCACACCTAACCTGAATCAAATGTGAAATAGGTTAGGCATTCAGCATCCAAACTGAATCAAATGTCATGTAGTATAAGGGATAGTGCTCACTTGGGTTAGATATCTATCTACATTGCTTAAACCATAATTTAGCTTAAGGAATAATTATTATCATTACTGTGTAGTAGGTACCTATATTTAAATAATGTAATTGTATGAAGTTAAAGACACCATAAACGTTTTACATAAATGTTACAATGTCGTTAAACATACTTACATAGATGGTTACTTAGGTATAAGTACCTACTTATACTTATAATTTGTTGATATTGTGTGTGTCTAAAGACCATTGTCTCCCGTTGCAGGATTACTGGCGGGGAGCTGTTCGAGCGTGTGATAGACGAGGACTTCGTGCTGACGGAGCGCGCCTGCACGGTGTTCATGAGGCAGATATGTGAGGGCATCGAGTTCGTGCATCGGCAGAACATACTGCACCTCGATATGAAGGTAGGCCAGAACAGTACATGCCGGTAAAACATGCTCATCGGCTAGTATCGACTCCGTATTCACTGACATACGAATGACAGAGACAGTCTACGAAGCCGAACTAACTAGCGCCGATATCGAAAACCTATGCCATCGTCGGCATCACCACATGAGAGGCATTATGAGTTTGAGGTAGATAGTAATCTTTCATTAAATAAGTAGAAACCTAAGCCAGTAGCCTCACTTCTACCCAGCTCGATATTGAGAATTAATACCTATGTATTTGGATCAGAGAAAAATGACACGCTCGTGCGTGATGTGCCTGGACATATGTTTCATTTTGGTTAGTTACTATTGTGCCAAAGCGCAGAGGAACCTCGACGTGTCGAAATTATATGCCCAGACAGATCGCGGTCGGCCCACGACAGATGCACACAAACTGCAAATCTCCTAAGTCACCTGGGGTGTGTGATTTGGCGACATACCAAGGAAATAATTACAATATGTCTAAATCCTTCCTGGTCTGGATTTTATTGTATTCTTCTCGTGCAATTTCCTTATTTTGGAGAACATCTGCTTCACGCTCATCAATCACAAAACCATTACGTAGTGTGACACAACCATTCTCACTTATGTAGAACTAAATACCTGCCAAATCATTTCTCATTTTAATTCATTTACCTAATGGCTCATTTAGGAGAAAACCCAAGAAGTGTCACCAGTTTGTTTGATTAATTCTGTTGGACTATTAGCATTACCATAGAGTATTTATATCCAATTTCTATTAGTTTTGATTGTTCTATACAGCCGGTCGCTGGTTCTAACCCCAATATTTGGCAATAATAATGCGACAACAGCTGCGATCCCAACTAGACAATGTACTCGTTAGAGACTTGGCTTCTAATTGGAGATTTAAATCTGGGTCTGGATAATAAATTCTTCTCCCATATGAATACGCAACACTGTCTAACAAAGTGTGTACAGCACAGCACCAGTTGTTTTGTTGCTGCCAAAAGTTAGCGCTGGCGTTGACCACTGGCCACTGGACGAATATTTGTTCACCATACCGACAATACGCTTGTCATTCATACTAGAGCTTGGGCCGAGTCCAAAACCATTAATCAAAGTGGAGAAGCAACCAGCAGCTTTTATGATTGTCCAAAGACATAATTGTTTATTCGTATCGAATTTATTTCTGTCAACTATCCAATAGATTTTTACGAAAATATCTCGTGAGTATTCATTTTTAGACGATTCGCGGCTAGAATATAAAAATAAAAGTTCCGACGAATTGAGAACCTCCTTTTTTGAAGTCGGTTAATAAGCGTTTTGCTTTCGCAATTTGGAGTCATCATGTTTTTCTCACTTTAATTAATCCGGCGATGTCACCCTGAATTAGGCTTGTGGCTTTTATCTTTAATTTTGTCAAATAAACCATCACGCCAGCGATTTATATTTGTCTGAATACCTAAATTTCATTTTACTTTCAAGTTCTCGCCTGGTATCTTTAGGTTGATCTGGTTGCTCTAATGCCGGTCACAGACATGTATCAAGATGTGTATAAAGATGCGCAAAAACTATGTGTGGGATAGTTGTAAATATTTATACAAATATTTCAGTAGGAAGTTGATTTTGCAACGTACGAACTTTGTACGAACATTTGTACTCATCTTAACGCATGTCTGTGACCGGTTTAAGGTTCGTGCGAAATGAACTCCTACCTTCTACATTTTTGTCCCTCTATTTCAGCCGGAGAACATCCTTTGTCTGACAAAGGCAGGCAACCGAATCAAGATAATAGACTTCGGCCTCGCGAGGTTCTACGACCCAGAGAAAAAGCTGCAAGTGCTGTTCGGCACTCCCGAGTTCGTGGCTCCCGAAGTAGTGAACTTCGACCAGATCGGGTACGGCACCGACATGTGGTCGGTCGGAGTCATCTGTTATGTGCTGTGAGTATATGTTCGACAAATAATTGTTCCCTTCATGTCTAGTCTTGAGGTGAAAAAGCCGTAGGTAGGTACGGTGATGAAAACTCGTCAAAATATGTACCTACGTGGGTAGGCCTCTTACAAGGTGGACCGACGACTAAAAGTAAAGATCGCAGGTACTAGCTGAATACCGAAGGTACAGGACCGGCTTTTGTGGAGATCTCTGGGGGAGGCCTATGCCCAGCAGTGGGTGTCTTTCAGCTGATATGATGATAATGATGAAGAACCTTCCGCAAGTGTAGCGTTTTATGTGGGTAGCGATAAAGCAAATGTAATGAAATGGAAATATCTCAAACCGACTGAAATGTTAACAAAAGCTTTACAATCTTATCACGAAACAGGAACCTATTGACGAATACGCCATATGAACCACTGACGCCACCATCAAGTGGGTGGGAGCATCGAGCGGGCACTCGATAGTGGCGTCAGTGGATGGTGGGTGGGAAACCACCAGGTAACAGGATAAACCTTCTGTTTTTATTCAATCAATCAATCACTCAAATATGTTTATTGTGACACACAGATTATACATTAAAAGCAGGTTTTAGATAAATAGACACTAGAGCGCTGTGGTCTACCTTTAGGCAAACAATATAAAATTTGAGTAGGTACACTTAATATGTACCTATACAATTAAATTATCACAAATAAAACAGAAAAAGAAATCGGAAATATTTCGGAGAGAAAATAAATACGATTGCCGTAACTCAACTTATGATCCTCTCCCCCTTTCCAGGCTATCAGGACTCTCCCCGTTCATGGGTGAGACAGACATAGAGACCATGGCGAACGTCACTGTAGCCAAATATGACTACGACGACGAAGCTTTCAACGAGATCTCGGAAGACGCGAAAGACTTCATCAGCAAACTGCTCGTGAAGGACAAAGAGTAAGTTGTGTTCTGTTACGGTCGCTGAGAGGAGAATTTATTAGAGATAACTTGACTTTCATTCAAAAAGTAACAAAAAAGAAGTAAATTGTGGAGTCAATGGCCAGAATTTCAAATGCAAAAGACAAAAGAACGATCCAAAATTTCCAATTTGTGTTTAATACCAGTTTCTTTCCTCTCAGTGGGTCCAATATATGTTGCGTCGAAAATGTTGAGAATCGTCTCAATGTTCATTTCCAATATCTTTTATGAATATCCATAAAAGCTGCACATAAGTCAGCCTGTCGATAAAGACCCTTTGTTACAATTTGTGTTCTAATATTTTAACAAACTCCATCAAGCACTTATTTGACTAACATTATTTTTCAATTTCATGAATTACTATAGCGAAACGTAACTAATATACTTGAGAGTGTAATGTGCTAACAAATTATGTAATACGCAGTAGATATCCACTGTAAGTGATTCCATACCTACATTTCTACATCTATGTAACTTGCCGTTATGTAATAGCAATTAGGTACCTACTTAATAAATATCTGATAACTTTAATATTACTCACTGTAGCTATACCTGTCAGCAATAATTTAACTTTTACTATTTACACTGAAAAAAAAAACTTTTTAAATTGGTAGTCTAATTACTTATCTATCATCAATACTTCTTAGAAAGAAGGTTATGACCTGAATGACTGAGGTTAAACTGAGATTGAGGCAAGAAACTTAGGGAGGACTCTGAAATCCTACCTGCTGACACTCCAGTGTCAGTTTTGAGATTTTTATTCCAAAACTTCCGAAAGACATCTGAGTTCCTCTTCGTATCTGCTTAAATCTCAGCCTTATCCATTCCAAGCCAAAAAAGCCCGCACTTTGAAAACCATAATCCCAATCCAACCTCACGTCTAAACCCACTACCCCAATCAGCTGACCGCTCTTCCTCTTCGCATAAACCCACCAGCCCTCACTCGCACGCTCCATCTGCACCGGTGTCGGGTGATAGTAACAAGGGTCTTTGTCGCAGGTCGCGACCCACCGCCGCGGAGTGCTTGCGCCACCGCTGGCTGGCGAAGAGGCCGCCGAAGCCGCAGCCGAGACCGCAGCCATCGCCCAAACATGAGCTCGACGTCGCCAAAGACAACCTAAGGCTGTTCGTCGAGCGCTGGAGCGAGCATCCCAACTCACCATACGTGTTCGACAACCAAGCCCACGAGATCACCTGCCTCATGAACGGGAACTGCGAGAAATCCTCCATAGGCGGATGCTCGCCGTCCCCAAGGAGCTCTTTAGGCAGTTCCCCTGAAGTCTTCGATGAGGACGACCTCGATCCACCACCGTTAAGGGACAACTTCCTCGCGCAGAGGTACAATCCGGTCGAGCGACGCGCTTCAGACAGCAGCTGCTTCCTCCACAAGCGACCAGACGTGATGCTCAGGAAAAACCTCGCGGAGGAAATCAAGAAACTCTCAGACCACCTCTACATGCTGTCGACCATGAACACCGATTTGGCGAACAACAACAGCGCGAAGGAACTCGACAAAAATGTCACGGAGACGAAGACTTTCACGAAGGAGGAGCACAAACTGCCGAACGGCTTCAAGAAAGACACCAAAACGGTCATCAAGAGAACTATTACCAACGGCGACGCGACCAACAAAGAGAGGAGGATATTCCAATCGAAATCTAGTCACAAGATAACTTCGTCGTTCCTGACTGACAGGGAAGCGGACAGGCCGATGACCAGTAAGATGCCCTGGGCGAAGTCGACTAGATCTAAGAAAGTGACCAATCTGAGCAGGGACGTGCCGGACCAACCCATAGACAGACGAAACACGTTCTTTGACGAGTTCGACAAAAGGCGCGAGAAAATAGACAAGCTGGTCAATGGAAACACGCCTAATGGTGAAAACGGGAGGCAGTTACCTTACAGAAGAGGTGACGAGAACAACGCGCACAGAACTAAAGACCTGCTATTACATTTGCTAGAGAAATGGGACACAGAAACCGAAGGCGAGAGAACTGCTGGGGGGACCTCCACTGGTGGGAGACACCAATCCATTTCGCTGGAATGGTCACCTTCTAACCAGCTTGCGCAGAATTCCATGTCCAGCCTCCACGCTTTCTTCCAAAGACAAACGTCAGACGAAAAGACCCAAAGGAGAAAACTGGTCACCGAAACTCGGACTGCAAAATGACTTTAGACTCGGTGCATAGAAAAGGCATAGCCAGAAAAATACGCGGGAAAGATTGTTTGATCTCTCTTCTACAGCGCATAATATTGATTAATACCGATTTTAATGAAAACCGTAAGTAATTTCTGAAGTTGACCGAATATTGTGTGAAATTTGATGTTTATTCTTTCCCCTGGCGTATTTTCGGCTGCGCTCCAGTTAATACAACTTTGGGTGCCATGACACTAGTTACCAAAGTGAGGAAATGAGATTATTTTTAAGGTTTTTTTTTTATAGAAAACAGGTTTTTAATGAAATGACAATTAAGTTACTAATCTAGTCTTCCGTTGGAAAAGCTCTTTTTAGCAAAACTAAGACTGAAGCACTTTGGTAATTATCACAATATATAGACAGTCACATTCACAATAGTAGTAAGACTAATCATGAACACACGAAATATCAAATTTTATTACGTTTTGTAAGTAGAAAAGGTGAACATAATTGTACTTGTTCCTTATTTATAAATATAAATAAAAATTGTTATTTATAATATATTATTATAAGTTGTAATTTATTGTTTAAATATACGTATGTTGTTAATAAAATTTTGAATTTTATTTAACAATTTTTTCGGTTCAAAATTCCCTCGATTATTTGGTAAGTACATACCTATATATCCACGAGATATGGTGTTACTATTTATCATCCGAAAAGTTTATTTACCAAGTACCTACGGTATATCATCATCATCATCATCCGAGTCCCGGCTTCTGCCAGGGTCCGCTTTCCGACTGATTCTCCTCCATTTCGCCCGGTCTCGGGCATCCTCGCGTCGTAAGTCATTGGCTCTCGCATTCGACCTCCCTACCTGAGGACCTACAGTATATACCTAAGCCTATTTACTTTAATTTTATACTGGGTTGAAATTCCGCTTCATTGTAGGAACATTGCCAAACATCAAAATTCGTTTAGTAGTTTTTACGCGAAGGATTCTTTGTTTGTTACAAACTTAATCATATTATTATTAGATTTAGCCAATGTGGTCACCGAGAGTGATATCAAGCCTAGACCCATCCCGGAAACTGTCGAAATCTGTCCAATACCGAATGAAGGGCCTAAACTTCCCCTCCCATCCCAGAGACCGGCTGCCAGCGCCCCAGACGCTGACCCACCCGTGGCTGATCCAGTCGGCGCTTTGCACCGAGCTGCCAAAGACGAAGACCAAACTGAAGAGATACGTCATCAGGAAGCGATGGGTAAAAGCCGTGGCAGCTGTCATCGCCCTAAGACGTATGGGCGCGAAGTTCGATGACGTACCAGAGAAGGTTGAGGAGTAGGTCCAGTAGTAGCTAATACATGTTGGCCGAGTAGGCGAGTGCTGCCATCTAAAAATGAACCTTGTACATGGGTGCGATGCCTTCATTCGGCATGTAGGCTCGCGTCGACAAGGAATGGCAAGGCAATACAAACCAGCCTGTAGAGGGCTGATTTGTATTGCTTCCATTGCTTGTGGCTGATATCCTGACCAGTAGGCTAATTACGTAATGCTGTTGCTTACAACTTTCTGATTTCATATATTGAAATTGTTACTTTTGCGATTACGTATGACTGATTTAATAGTTTCAGTTTATTGCAATGGAACTATGTTAGCAACTGAACGGACGATATGTAATTGCAAAAGTAACCATTTCAACCATTGAAATCAGAGAATTGTTACCAACAGAGTTACATATTTAGCTTGAAAGAATTATTATGAGGAACCGCCATATTGCGGAATTTCATAGAACTCAGTTCTAACCCTGGCAACAGCAAGTAACAGCAACAGGAGCTCCCCCTTAACGAACCTCTTAATTAGGTACTGGTCAGGCTTTACATGGTTTGTCTTCATTCGTGTTCCCTCGGCCAACATGTATCCACCTTAACATTAAGGTCTTGCGCTGTGTTAAGTTGGAATGCGCAGTCAACAGTATACTGTGTAATATAAGTAGGACCGTTTATAATCCACCGCTGGCTTTTCAGACTATCAGGATTAGAAACAGAACGTGAGCCGTTTCAGTCAGAGGCTCCATGGGTACCGGAGCGCACGGGCGTGGGGGCGATGGTGCTGACAGCGCATTACGTACGTGTACAGCAAGCATTCTAAAACGGGTTAAATATTTTATTGATAATCTACCCGACAGACTAAAAAAATGTTTTCTGTCATCATCCCTGTTGGCAGACACGTGGCGTCACTGAATGTCATTGACAACAGCGCAGTTGGCGAAAATAAATACCCTACACACGCCGCACCGGTCCCCCGTTAGCTTTCTCCACTTGTTTAATTACTCCATGGCAGCCTAGTGGAGCCTGCTGACTGAGTTAAGCTACACCTAGATAATGTAGTAGTCGAAGTAGCGTTTGTAAAGATACAGCGAGTTAAGTAAGTTGCTCTTCGAATAGTGACGGTTGCCTGGCAAGAATTGTGAAAAGTAGTTCAATTTCTTGCCTGAGTCAGGCAACATTTGAGTGGAATGTTGTTGTCGGTCCAAATAGAGTCAGCTATAATGATAATTACATATATGTATAATCTTTTATGTTTTCGAAAATGGAATTGAATTCCGCAATGCAACATATATGTATTTTCTACCTTCTGTAGTGGGGGGGGCTGGGCTTTCAAATGGCCCGGGGCGGGAATAAATCCCGCTGCTGGAGCGTGAGGGCCTGTTGTTAAAATACGTCGTGGTAGAAATAGAATCAGAAGGGATATTAGCCAAAACAACGATAATTTGATAGTGACAAGATCTTAAGTGCCACAAACTTATCTGAACCTATAACGGCTTCGCTGTTGTTGACAAAATGACATTTCAAAATGTTCTCTTAGTTCCAGTTCTGGTCACCGGGTCAGTTAAGTTGTTGCACTGTACTAGCCAATTTTTTTGCTAATTGGACGGCGTCTTGACTAACTTTACTCAAATAATTGCTAGAGATGGGTGATCAATAACGTCACTAGTACCGGCGGCATGTTAATACCTTTTACGCCACATTCATGATTATCCTAACATGCTGCCGATAGGGAACCTACTGATGAAAATACTGACGCCCCTTCACGATCCTTAGTATCATATGTCCTAAAGGACGTGATTTTGTTACATAGTTCCTTCGTAAAAAGTCACAGTGACACTAACATAACGTTATTTAGAACCCATCCCTAGCACTTATTCGAGTGATGTTAGTTTAGAGGTCGTTTTATTAGCAAAAACTTGGCGTCCCAGTGGCGTCAACCGGTGAGCAAAATACATCAGCATTTGTCCTATGGGGTCCCACTGAGTGTAGCCACACCCCATCCCACTTTGTTTTCGGACAACCAACGTATTTTAAAGACACCTAAAAATTTTTAACTATTACCGTTAGAGGTTTTATAATACCTACTTAAGTACGTAATCAATAACTATTATGAAATGGTGCCAAATCATTTTAACGTAAAGTCTAATAACTTGTGTCATAAATAAAATTAATAATAAATCTCAGAAAGATCTGTGGAATCGTTTCTCAGCTAGAATAAGTACTTAATATTATTTAGATACACGTAAATTAATGTTTTTGAAAAGACAAATAACGAATAACTTAATCTTAAGGTTTTATGTCAAAAATAAGTTAACAGTTTGTGTCTCACTTTTAGATCTTTCTAGTTTACTTTTGTTCACTTTTAGTTTAATAATGTTGTACCTACCTGCTTATATTACCTATTTCCATTCCCAATTATCTAAAGGTATTTGTTCTTATAACGAAGCTACACTATTATTTAAAAAAATTATTATCCATTACATACATAGGTACATTCTTCCGCAAAATGTCCTACCTACCTAGCCAAGTTTGCGTGCGTGGTACGCAATTGATAGATCTTAATACCTAAGTACTACCTACTGCATTGCTATAATAGAAATTGTACTTATGTAATTCCATTTTCTTAAGAACTTCGTTTCAACTGTATGAATGATTGTTCTATTCTATCTATGAGATAAATTACTATGTTTGTGACTATGGTGTTTTATTTACCTACCTTACTTTTAAATCATGGACTCTTACTGAAGAGGTGATGTGTGCAAATATCATCCTTTAGGCTCACATGTTCCACTGCGATATTGTCGTTCATCAATCCACGTTGAAAGTAAGCGTGTTGTAAACATTACCCTAAATTAAATTACTATGAATGACAGATATTTCCGCTAAATTGGGAGAGGATTTAGTAAGAGGTCAGTTAGCCAGCCACTATTACCGTCAAAATGTGTGAACAAGGCGGGCAAGTTTATAACGCCTGTTGAAAACTTATAGCAATGTTGCTTGTACGTAACGTAAGTAGTACAGTGTAAAAACATAAAGGAACCACACCAAGATTTTTTTGCACCACTAAGCTAGTAAACAGCTACCAGCCTGATGGTAAACAGTTACCGTAGATTTATTACTAGGTAATACATTTCTTGAAAGACTCCATGACATACTCTCCAGGCAGCTCATTCACAACCTTCGTGTGGGCTATATTAAACTAACCGTGGTATACCGTGGTGCCAAATAGGGCCTCAGGAATCTTTCGAATCAGGCGGGTAGCTCCCCTGATCAGGACTTCATAATTTTATATCGAGGACCGATCGCACCATACGAAGCTGTTAGTGTTGTGTCAAAGCCCAAAGCGCTAGTCTCCAGCGACTCGGTAGTCGAAGTATCAATACGCGATATAAGTATCAGGAGATCGCGATATATTGAACTTCATGATCGTAATCGGCCCACAATATATTGATGCCTTGGCGTGCGTAGCTTAGCCAACCTGACCTTGTCTTTCAAATTACTCCTGGCTGATCAAAAAGTATCCACACTATTTTTCTAAACTAGCGGACTACTACCTCCTGTGTGAATGTTTAAGTTTGCCCTTACGACCTGTTTTCAAATCATTTGGGGGCTTCATAGTAGTGCCTATGCGAACTATCTATCTGAATTGTGCGAATAGAAATAGAAAGAAACTAATTGGGCGCGACGTTACTAAACAATGATCGGAGGGGTAGCGTCAGTTGTCTGTTCTTCAGTATTATTATCAGACTACGACAGGAGGGTTGTTAGTTCCTTTTTACGCCATTTAGTATGAAAATATCATTGTCGCATGCAACTGTTTCGTCTTCTAAATAGATTCTAGAAGCTCACAAGTATCACAACAAATGACAATCACTGGACTATTCCTGCAATCGCATGGACTGTTATGAAAAGAACCATCATGGCCGCTACGGTAAAATAGCAAACTATTACTTATTATTATTCTTATATATTCTATATTCTGTGCTACTATAGTAAAAAGGGGTAAAACACCAAAATGTATTTTTAGAATTTTATTTTACACGCCCAATGGTATGACAATCGCGGCCCGCGCCAGAGCCAGACCACTGCGCGTACGCATAAAGGCTTAACGATAGGATTTCTGGTAGCGGGCACGCGCGCCTGGACCGCCGAACTTCTTGGGCTCACAGCGGCGGGGATCGGCGACCAGAAGGCTCCTGTCGTATTGGACCAGGATATCCTTGATCTCCTTCTTCGACGCTTCGTCGACGTCTGCGGAAGAATAGTGAAGAGTTTAGTATGTGTAAGATGTATAACGGCCATTTGGGTTCCATTCCAACCAAAAAAGTATTGAAGCCAATTATTTGAGAATAGAATTTAAAATTCAATCTGGGACCTAATTTTCATAATCACCATGGGGGCGATTCTAGCGCTGTGACGTCACAAATTCGACCTTTTCTCTAGCCAAAAAACTGTCTTAAAACGTCACTGAAATTAAGACTGTCGAAGATAGTTGAGAACATACTTTTTGGCTGCAATAGACATTTCAATGTCATTATTAATGGAGATATATGGCTAGAAAAATTGTCGAATTCCAGATGTCACAGTGCGATAATTAGGCCCCATACCACTGCCACAATACACTACACTGTGATCTTTAATATCATAATTAGTAAGCAAGTATACAAACACCTCAATCATGATAAAAAAAAAAACCAAGACTGAAAATAGTATTCTCACAAACTATATGATTATGTATTTAAGTATTATGAATTTTGTAGTGTACATTTCAAACAAGCAAGGTATTGATTACACATGCCGTTTGGTAAATGTCACAGTTTATCTCCTTTCTCTGAAATGGCTGACTCACAAGAGTATGAGACAACTTTGGAAAGAAAGGGTAGGATTGAACCTGGGACCATCATCTCATGAAGCAGACACTATAACCACTAGGGCACATGTGCCACACCAGTATCCTCCAAATAAAGGACCACTATCCAACTTTTCTTACAGATGAATTGCTCATACTAGTATTGTAACTTTTAATTAATTTATTATTTCTTACCTTGTTTGTATAGTGGACTATCTCACTGTTGGCCATTAGTCCTCCACAAAATGTAACAACTAATATACATATTACATACACTCTTATTCCCACATCCCACTATTGTATGCAGACTCAAGTACCACAAACAACATCACTTTTGCCTCCTCCGCATTGTGGAGTACCGCCTGACTTGCCCTTTTTGGAAAAGGTCACTTGATCTGCTAAGTCACCGTAAGATTGTGAACACAGTTAGTTTATAATCTATCTAGTGAGATTGATATTATAAACTGTTGAATTGTGAATGGTGACCAAATTCACTGAACCATTTACATTAATGCATATTTATTTAACAGGATATTCGGTTTAAATTTGAATTAGGTTAGGTTAGTGTTGCTATGGAGCTCCATCAACTCAGCCCAGTGATGAATTGCATTAATGTAACAGTTAACAATTTTTGAACTATGAAAACTAATGATTTTCATAATCTTATGAGTCATCATAAGATATGAAAATACATCCTCCTAAACTGTCTACTGGCCACCCTTCCTCTCTCTCTATGGTAAAGTAATGACACATTACTTACATTTCTGATAATAAGCAATCAATGCTTTGGAGATGGCTTGTCTGATAGCATAGACCTGTGCAACATGACCGCCTCCCTTCACCGTCACTCTGATATCAACACTGGAGAATCGCTCCTGCAAAATTTTAAAAAAATAATCACTGTACACTGTCATTGCAACTAATAAGTAAGTACCAAAATCCATAAAGAATTTCATTAACTAATCAGATATGTAGTTTTTACTTCACATCCAAGGATGCTCAGGTTCGGAATAAGTTTTATTCATCATTATAAATATTGTAAAACTTATTTTATACAGAGAGTATAAGTACGAACAACAAATTGTTACTTCAAACAAGAGAAAGTACACAAAAAATAATTAGAAACATGCAAATGCACTAAATACTTACAACAACACAGTAAGTGTGGAATGAAATTACACAAGTAACAACAAGACAAACAAAGAATGTGAAGTAAAACTAGTAATTGATTAGCTCACAAGCATGTTAGTGTAAAACATACAACTAAGATTAGTATGGTTGGTTTTTTATTATAACTAAAAAAGGTGAGGTTCATTAAATCCCCAATGATGTAATAAATAAATCAGTAAGTTTTGTACAAACAACCATATGTAAACATTCAAAGCCAAGCAGCTTGCTGGTTTTGTGTTATCTTTTTTTCTAGACTTGTTGGGGTCAGGATGTAGCAACAGGGGTGCAGCATAGGCAAACAGAGTAGGTAGTAGTAGTTTCTCAATTTTTCCCAGGTTTTTTATTTGCTCCAAAGTTTTTTAATTTTAGTCATGAGAAAAACAATTCACATGCTGGAACCGTTACTGTAAATGCCACTAGAATGATGTAAGTAACAAAATACTAAATACCTAATAAATTTAACCAAATAAGCTACAAAACAAATCAACAAACATTCTCACTAGAAAATTGTACTGTACCTTGCCGAGAAGCAGAATGGGTTCCTGGAGTTTGTACTGCAACAGACGGGGCTCCACCAACTCCAGGGGACGACCGTTGACCCGGAGTACGCCATTGCCGCGCTTGCAGTAAGCGACAGCTGTGGCAGTTTTCTATAACAGACAGTAGCAAAACGATTAGTGATAGACCATAACATTGCATGGTACATTACAGTCAATCCTGCACAGCTCTTGAGTGAAAAGGGGGCACTATATAATTAGTCAGGCAATTACATAGTATTTAAAATTTAATTCATTGATGTTTGGCACTGTTGGGGGGTATTTCATTTAACCAATATTTGATAAAAGATACATTTCTTGACTTTAGTATGATGAAGCATTCAATTTCTTTGATAAAATATACATTAGACAAAGATATTTGATAAATGGAATACTACCCTTATAGACAAACATTAGAGGTTAGATATAATAGTAAACATACAATATCCACAGAAATACTAATGTCATGTGTTATTTTGCAGACTAGATTTAGCGATTAGCGAAAACGAGTTCATCTTTTACATTCAAATACTGTGGTCCAAACTGGACTGGACCACCCAGTAGGCATAGGTTAGGGCAGACTAGGCGCGAAAGAAAGCAAAAGTATCCAAAATATACTCGATCGTCACACGAAATTAAGACTAGTGAATATTTGGTATTATCTTTAACACAACATAAATAAAATAAATGCAACAAAATCATAAATCGGCAAGTAACACGTGGAAAGCATGCGAAAGACTCACCTTACGTCCAAAGACCTGGACGGCCTGGATAGGGTCGCGTCTTGCCTGGAAACATGACAATTATTTATAAAAATACATTTCCACAATTAGTAATTGGCAATAAATTGCCAAGAAATCATATAAAATACCAAAAAACTGATCTCCACCTCCTGCACGGCAGCCATTTTGACAGAAAAAGAAAGATCGAATGGTTGATCAAGAGTGAATAACGTCAATGGCGGATGATTGAATGAAAGGCCGACCAAAGGCAATATATTTTTTTTACTAGGGCAACATTGAAGAAATGCCATTGTACACTTTCCATCTAGCGTCAAATAGTGGAACTAAAGATATTTATCTTTACGATAGTTTATCAGAATTATGACAGATGTCACTAAATTGAAATTCAAACCAACCACTAGATGGCACACAAATAAACTTTAGCCTGACTCATCGGTTTACGTAGCTCTTGCTACGTTTGATTTGTATTCGCCGCCGGTAAACGTCGGTGTTGAGTCGTGCCGAAACCCGACCGACAGTAGCGCACGCGCTGCGCTCACAATGCATCGCGAAAAAGCTGACATTCCCGCGCTCGCGCAGTCTAACAGAAGTTGAACAAAAACAGTGTGAATTTGGCTTTGTTGTGAAGAGAAATTGTGCATTATCGTTTACGTAATTAACTCAGTTTGGTGATAAACACTCGTATTGTTAATTGGATTTACATACGAAATCAAGAACCAACTCAAAAGTTTTGACAAACATTAAGGTAAGTTAAATTTAAATTAACTAGGGTAGGTACCCTGCCAACTCACGATTTAATTGTTTGCAAATAAATAAATAACAGAGGTACCTGTCACAGGTAATTGTTAAGTTAATTACAATTAATTTAATTTAAGCATCGCTAATTATCCGATAACAACTAAGATATTACGTCAAAACTATTAATATTCAACAAAATAACATTACGGAATAATTGTGTACCTATCTAGATACCTACCTATAGGGGTTTAATTTTTTACTAAACATTTTACAATAACAAGTAGGTCCGCTAGGTCCTAAATAATCAGCATAAACGATCGAGCAATATAGCCTAATTACTAATAATAGGAAATAATGATGTATCGTATTTTATCGGAAGATCCTACATACATCGTACCTATTTGCAACTTGCTAAATAAATATAAAATTTAGGTGAGTACCTATGAGCTAGGTATGTGAACTTTTTGTGACATCCATCTCTTACTCTGACTACTTATTTGTTTGCTATAGCGTGGTGTGTGTCACAAAAACGTGTGATTCATGCCGTGTCGGAATGCGGTGCCGAGCGCGGAGTAGGTACACGTATCTGCTTATAACTTATAACCAACGAGACATATTGGTGGCTAGTATAGCTTGTCTAGCTGTGGTATACGTCTTAATAATTTCTTAGGTACTAGTATTATTTATCACCTATCTACGCGTTAGGATGTCGTCGTAGCGCCGTGACACATCACCGCAGCCCATAACAGTCCACTGCAGGACTTAGCCTCTTCCACAAAAAGGGAGGTTATTGCCATATTCACGGTTAGCAGGCGGGTTGGAGATCGCAGTGTCATAAATACAACAATGGAAAAAGCTGCTGCCCATTTTCCAGCTTACATACTTAGTCTAGGGTGTTTTTTTAAACCTTGTCGTGACACACAGTTTAGGAACTACTGACGTACTTAGTGTAGGGTGTTTTTTTAAACCTTTGGTACGGCGATAAATCAGAAACGATAGAACACAACATTGTTGCTGCGAAAAGTGTGTGAAAATTGGACGTCCAGATTGGGCCCCCTATACGCGCCAGTCGCGAAGGCCACTTGGCCGAAATCATGTTAAAACATAAACTGCGTGTCATTAGCCTACCAATAAAGCTAGTTTCACTGATATTATATGTTTCTTTGTTATATTTCAGTTTGAAAACCAAAGGTTTAAAAATACACCCTTTAAATACAAATGGTTCTTGTCTCTAGATAACTTAACGTTAGTTTAAACTGATGTTTACCATCGTTGGTCGGCCACCTTAGTGGTATACTGCCACCTTAGGATTTTGAGTTTAGGGATTATGGCAAATCCTATCACAAATGTCGAGGAGGTTCAAGTTTAGCAATTAACTGTTATGGGCTGTTGATGTTATGGATTAACACCTACTTTGAATGATGCCGAAAGAAGGACTGTCAGTTGTTGTTTATTTATTTAACTGTTTATTGTACACAATAATTATATACAGAGAAATATAACAGTATAGAAGGCACAACAGGCGCTGCTTATTGTGCCTGTTATTGTAGTCAAATCCATTCGTTTTCTTTCTAGTTATGATAATCACATGTTTACGTAAAGGAAGACACCTTGCGCTAGCTAAGTCTTTTCACAAACCAATTGATGGCAAAAAACCATTAACCGTTGATCCGCAGTAATTCGTATAAGTACAGGCATTAAACTGACTGATCCCACTTTTACGCATTTAATGAAGTGAATACCAACCTAGGCGGGTAGAGCGTTTACTGTAGACGCATTAACAACCAAATAAATAAAAGATAATACCTAAGTAAACGGCCAAGAACGACTACAAGAAACCCTGATAGACCAAAAGCAAGATGGTCCGACAACATCACCAAGGTGGCCGGGAAGATGTGGATGAGGGAGACTTCCTGTCGATCAGGATTGAAGAAGCTGTGGGAGGCATATGTCCAAAGTTGGACAGCGAAATGCTGATGAACAAGAAGAAGAATACCTAAGTCCTCTCCCAAATAAATAAAAGAAAATAAATAAATATAAAAGTCCTACCTGGATAAACCATTGGGTACACCCTTGATGTGCGTGCCAATGCATGCAAAGCACACGCTACTCAAACCAACGCAACAACTTCTACATTCCAATTTTCCTGTAAATAAACTTACCTACTTGAAAAAGAGCTATTTACGTATTTGCATAAACAGTAAACACCTATCATTCAATGCAGAATGTAACTGACATACGGGAAATTGAAATTGTTTATTTCTATGTTTAAAAGGTAGGTTACATGATCGCCAGTTATGTGTTCCCAATTGATATTCGTAAACGCAACGGAAGTCGAAGAGTGCCTCGTCCATGTCAATTAGGACAGTGGCTGTGAAGAGGTACGCATTTCTTTTTTTCCGTTTAATATTGAATCAAAACTTTATACCTGTTATACTCTACTCCACTACTGAGAGTAGTATCATACGAGAACTTTCCTAAAAGTTAACTACCACCACTGGCTGACTCGTTCCTCGGGCGATGGATTAGCATCGGTATCAATGATTCAAGGCGCTAGCTTTTTGAGCACCATTCCGGGGGGCAGCGGTGTAGACGACCTTTTTTAATTTTGTATGTAATTTTTCATGGTTATTTTTATTGTTGTTTTTTATGTTTCTTTTACACCACGCGTCAGGGCATGCACCATCGGTCTGTATTGCGGGCTGTGCTTCAATGGGCCCAGAAACGGCTCGGACCGAGTGTCGGAATTTACAAAGTGCTATGAAAATACCGATGAAAAAATGCGATTGCAATCCTTAAAACCCAAGAAATCTGATGCGCAACTTTTTATAGTTAAATGTTGTCCCATTTATCAGTGCGGTAACTCTATAAATGATAAATCATTGAGGCAAAGTTCACCATGTGAGGTTTAAAATTTATAACATCGAATGTACACAATCGATTCCTCGTCACCAAAAATTAACTTTCAAGATAACGAATGCAAATCTTCGACTGTTAAGCAGTACAATATAATACCCAGACAATACAATTTTTTTTGTCAATTACTACTTTCTTCTAGTTTCTACCATCAACCGCCCTAGTGAACAAGCGAGAGTGTAGCTACATCTAGGGGCAAGTAGGGCTTACTAGCTCCTTTCAATACAAGGCAAAGCATGATCCTTTTTTGCGTCTTCAATCGGCCAGGCCGTTGGTCGTCCCACTGCCTTGCTAAGGCTTCCTGCCGGCCACTGGGTAACTGTTAATGCTTCAAATAGCGCCCATAATCCGTTTACGATCGATCTGGCTCTTGTGTGGGCCATTAGCTGAGCTGTAGCGGCGGACAAGGCTCGTTAGGTAATTACCACCTTGAGACAGTATCAGGTGAGGAATTGTTAATAAATTAATGGATTAATGAAAAATTATTTATGGCTTATACACAAAATAATACAAAATCAGAGGAAAAATGAAAGCAACCGGCGGCCTTATCGCTTAAAGCGATTTCTTCCAATGTGAATGTTGAAGTTCTGTATTTAATTTTTTGGTTGCGCTTTTGCAGCGGAATTCGATGAATATTTGGCTCCTCCTTGTACTTTAATACTGAATCCATAAAAATAAACAAAAGCGCTTTAATAGTCAAAATCGTAAAAATGTTGAACAAAACGTCAGGCCGATATCCGAAGTCATTATTTACCTATGATATGATGAGAGTACCTATTTCATAATTGACTAACGATTGTCTATAGCCCGCTAAAATTAACCGGTTCGCCTGTACTCCAGTGGAGTTTCAAACAACGCAAAAACAAGGAAAATCGTAAATTAACTACCAATAAATAAACACTTACTGCATTAAATGTAGACTTCTACGTAATTATAGCGAAGTTTGTTTACTTTTTCTGCAACTACAAACGGAATACATCAACAATTCAATAACTCTGCATACGAGAGGAGGAAAACGAACTTTATTGTCACTCACTACCACGTGACATGGCGGTCAAGAGCCAGGCTAGTCTAAATAAATAAAAAAACATTTTTTTACCCAAAATTCATATTCATACAGAAAAACAACTCGACCATAACAATAAATAATGAAATACCTACCTAGTTATAATTTCATAATCATTTAATTTATCAAAACACGGATCATGCACGGAATATGCACTGCAATCTCGGATTTATCCAGCTTGTACGGTATCTATAATGCCGTTAGCGAACGCAGTTGGCAAACGAACTTCCGGGAAACCTTAGAAACGCAGAAACAAACTCGCAGAGTGCAACGTTATTCTTTTTAATGGTAGCACCTACGGTTAGATGCAGAATGAACGTACCCCGCATACATTAAATGTATCCATTCATCCCACTGACTGTCCACCAAAAATACATTTTACGTTTTTTTTTTTTCACTTTGGTCACACTATGTGCACAAAATGAAAAATAGTCCTCCCACTTTTTTTACTACAAGGGAAAATATCCCGTGATGGAACCTGCACTTTGAGGCGACTGAATGTGTTACCATAATCCAATATAGTGAGGAACGCGGATGTCGCTCCACTGGATTTACCTGATCTGCCAAATCCTGGATCATGGGTAAGGCGGATCCCCGCCCTCGCGCGCGCGACCACAACCGGGATATTGATGCCAAGATGATTATTATTTTTATTTCTGATGCGCTGCTCCCCGTCGGATTCCTTTCGATCGAAACTACATTGTTATTTCGACCAATTTCATTGCAGTGCAAGAGTTTAGCTTTGAAAACTATAGCAATTTCGAAAGTATTTCATAAGCAAACATTTAAAGTATTTTTTAAATTAGCTTCGCAGTAAATATTTGGTTTAAGTGCGTCGTAATTTTAAGCAGTCAAGTGCTTTGAAGTTTAGCCCATACCAACGTTGGATAAGATAAGTTTTTTATGAGTAAACAGAGACATATTTTAGCCATTTCTTGTAGATAACATAATGTTTGTTTCCGATAGATAACTTTCAAGACTACTTATTAGGTACGAGATATATTTAACTTATTTTTCTTTAGTTATTATTAGAAGGTTTTGAAAACATGTCATTCTTGATAACATCTAATCATACATATACCTCATGCAAAATATGAAGGAAAGTCGAAGTTTATTAAATGTACATTTCTTGTATTTTTACTTAAATGTGTTTAAAAAAGTAACTTCAACACAATTGTAACTATTCAAAGTACTAGATTCGAGTAACTTAAATTTCCAATATCTGATTTCACCATTTCTATTTTTAGTAAGTACTCTAGATTCTAGATGAACCACCTACGGTCAGTTTCTCGTAGGTTAATCTATTGTAAATCATCAATAAAAATTCGCCACCTTATCTATGGTGAGTTGTAGACAGAGACGAAAAGACTTTTATTCTATGATTATTATTGACAAGCGGTTCAGAAACTGGGCTAGACTTTTACACATTTGTTTCAATCGAGATCGTTAAGCTGTTGCTTTAAGTATTTAAATAAAAATGAAATCAGATAACAAATATCTACAAACATTGTACGAAACGAAACAAACTTCCATATAAAAGACATCAACGCGTCAACCATACACTTGCACAGAAAAAATATCAACTAGATTCTTGGGCTTTTACCTGCGAGGCTATAACTAAATCTACTTCTATAATTCTGTTATACGGAAATACCTGTTGGCTGTTAGACAACCCTAACAACATTTTACACAGGCAGTTATTCCCAAACCTACCTAAATACCTACAAAACAATACCGACCTCCTTTACCTGCCTGCCAGCGACAAGAATACTAACTACATTATTTTCGGGTTTCGAGAATTCCAGACATAACAGACATACATCACAGCAGGTTAAAATGTCACGTGTTTTAACAATGACTCAAAAGAGCATGTATTATGTACAAAATGGAGGTATATTTATTAACTGGTAGGACTCTCTCAAGCCCGAAAAGTTCGCCTGGGTGAGTACCACCGCGTTATCTAATTCTGCCGTCAAGCAACAATGCTTGCATTGTTGTGTTCTGGTTTGAAGGATAAGGTAGCCAGCGCAATTACATGCATGAGACATTTCATCTTATTCCTCACAGTGACAACGCACCTGCTTTTGGAATTTTGTTACCTGCAACCTAAACTTATGAATTGTACCATCAGGTGGCATCAGGTGGCACCATAAAAAAAGCAATCCGAGAAAAACTTATATTAGTATAGATATATTTGACCATCGAATCATGACTGTACCAACAACAACATAATATTAGACACGCTATAAAAGCAGGTTCCATAAAACGTAACTAAACGATAACATTTCCTACTTATCCGATATAGATGGAGTCGGAATGTGTCTCTTTCTTTCCATTCAACCGTATCACTTCCCATCTCAATACTCACTCTTCAAATAAAATGATATTAATTATATCTTACATCCATAACAAGTAACCTATTCATTAATTACTTATTACGTGATTTTTTCTACATTTAAAAAGAAACTCGTCTTACAACGATCACTTAAGCCAACAAAAAGCACTTACGAAATTCAGATAGCATTAGAAATAACTCTGTAGTAATTGTTACATTCCATTACAGTGTGTAGATAAACTCCAGCCAGGCATGCATCCGAGGTCCCAGGTTCAATGCCGGGTAGGGCAAGGAGAAAATATTATGAGAACGCTTGTTATGGAGTGCTGAGAAATCCGCGGCTTGGCAAGTCTAGACGTACCGACGGCACTAAGATGTTGCAGTTAGTTTTTAGTGTAGAGACCTAGATATATTATAGACTTACAGCTAGACTGTGAGACCTGATTGTAGTGTACTCATAACTAAAAATAAGTAAGTATGTACCAGGGCCTCGAGTCTGCTTATTTACTTGGCCAGATTGAATTGCAATTGAATCGCAATAGCAGTTTTAATTGTAGCAGTATATCAAAAACGTGTAAAACTGACATTGAACTGCAATTGCGATTCAATTACAATTCAATCGATCCATTATTACCGACAGTACCAAAATACCAAAGATTTGTCAAACTACCATTGATCTGCGATTGCGATCCAATTATTATTCAAAAGGGTCATCAGTAAATTAGCGGATTTGACACCCAGGTGGATGGCGGGCAATGCTTATCTATATACTATAAATAAACCCTAACATGTTTGAGAAAACCTCTCATTGGAGCTCCAGGCCCTGACGTAACTTACAGGACAGCTTATTTACATCACCTTATCAAGAAAGAGTACGGAAAATAAAGTTATACTTCCCAAACTAACACCTTTGCAGATATATTCAGCATGGCGTCGTTTTAGTTCCCACTTATCATAGTAGGAATTATAATTACGAAGGCGTAGTTCGTAGTAGTATGGTTAAACAGGTTGGTCGGCTTCACTCTCTATGACGATCGAATTTATACCACTATGTGCGCTTGCGCAAGGTTTATGGACACAGGGACATGTTTATTTTCGTATGGAACAGGTATTTTTAATCGAGGCACCAGATAATCTTTATTATACGCTGGTTGGTTTAACTTTATGTCTATTTTAAAGAGTAGTACAGTTAGCATCTTTGTTATCTTTACGCCAATGATAAATACAATTCTTGGTAGCGAGTTTGGGTGATACCTATCTGTGTATGTGAATAAGAATTTTATTTTGAGCCCAATTAAGTATTAGCAGCCCTAGTAAAAGCAGTAGCTAGTAGCTAGCAGTAGTAGCAAAAGGAATGGAATGTAGGCTGGAAAATGGGCAGCAGCGTTTTCCATTGTTATATTTATAACACTGCGATCTCCAACCTGCCTGCCATGCGTGGAGATTATGACTTTAACAACCCCTTTCGTGGGGGAGGCCCTAAGTGCTACAGTGGACTGTTATGGGTTGTGATGATGATGAAGCAGTAATAGTAGCGATTGATTAAGTAATAATTTTGAAAAAATGATGAGAAATGTCCATCGGGGTTTTCACAGTTATTTGTGTTCCACTGCATACGAGCCCCTTGACTCTCCTCCTGGGGATGTGCCTAATCAGCAGGTTACAGACTACAGTGCAGAAAATTAACATGAAAATAAGTTGATATTCTGTCGTCTGCTGCCTCCAAAAAGATTGGAAAATTCCTTCATGGCTGAGACTGGCAATTCTTTTTTGCTCTGTGTTTGCTGTATTTGTGTAATGGATAGCCTACGATTTTGCAATATCAATCACAAATTCGAGCACAAAACAACTCTCGAACTTCGTTATTAGCTGCTTGGAACAAAAAATTCCACAACTCAGTTACCTAGCACCTACTCCCATCTTGCCTCCATGTTACCACAATCAGACGCTGGAACACGAGTACATAACAAGCCATGAAACCTGACATATTGTTATCTTAGCCCACTTATTCGGTGCCATATTTGAAGAACGTGTATCCCGGTCAAGAAGCAAACAAGCGTCTAATGTTACAGATTCATGAGAACCAAGCAAGGGTTTATTTATCTCACAGCCTCAGCCACCCGCGCGCCAAGTAGGTTGTTATGAATCATGTTTTTCAGAATTGCAATGTGATAATGCTGGCGTCGTATTGGCAAGTATCTGCGTAGCTAGTTTAGTAGCTGAAAATGAGCTTCGTGTTTCGTTTTAGAGTCGGTTTCATGTGTTTGTTTGAGGTTGATGCCGTTTAATCTAAGACTAACAACTCTTTAGACTACCTAGATGCAGTGAACAAGCTCTAAACAAGCGAACCGTTTCCTCGTTATCTAACCGTGATCTTTAGAAGCTACCTGCAAGATATGTAGGTAGCCGTTTTACGGCGACCGCCAGCCCATCACCAGAGATCAAGTTGCAGAGCTTGCGCGAACCGAGCGAGCTTATCCCGCGAAATACGAGCTTGCGACCGTTTGGAAAGCACAGGTTGAGCTTTATTTTTGCCGGTTACGGCCAACGGCTATTCCTACCGCTGGACGTAACTCTAGATCGGCTAGTAGATACTCCTGTAGGTATTAGGAGGTTTTGTGCAATGGATATCGTTACCCGTACTTACATCTACAATTTAAGAACTTAATTTTTAAAATCCTTGCTACTTTATTTTACGTATAGGAACCGTAGAGCTGCGTATGCAAAGCTATGTATATAGCTTTTTAAGCATACCTAGGATAAAAAAAAAAACTTTTAGTTAGGAATAACCATTGTAAGACAATCGAAATTTAGGACTATAATGCTAAAGACAATAAAAATTAGGTAAGACAATAAATTTAAGGGACATACAATAGAGACCCCTAGCAACTATAGCAGTGTTTCTCAATGAATGGGTTGTCGAACGTATAATGTAAGCGCATTCTTCTTCCTTCTCTTTTTTTTTGGGTACGCAATCATTTCATCTTGTATTCTGTCATTATATTCTTGCAGTGCAGTTTTACTTTTTTTTGTCACTAGCGAGGACCTGTAATTAACTTGTTGGTTCTAAAATAATATTTATTATGTTTTATATACCTGTTGGTACTCCAATAAATAAATAAATAAACAAAATAAGACCATCCCGTAGACCCGGGCCCAAACCGCGATAAAATCGCAACGAGTACTCCACGACTCTTTATAAACTCCTTTGATTACTCGCGTGGGCAGCATTCACACATAATAGTATTCTTATGCAAATGTTACTTTTATTTATTACATGGTATTATCCTCCCGTTTGGCCGTGAGGTTTCCGGCAGAGTAGAATAGCACCAACCCCTTACACTCGTGGGTGTCGTACAAGGCGACTAATGTTTTCGAGGCAAAAGTTCTAGAGTCTCCGTAGGCTGGAAAATGGGTAGGAGCGTATTCCATCGTTATATTTATAACAATGCGATCTCCAACCCGCCTGCCAATCGTGGAGATTATTGCAATAACCTCCCCTTTCGTGGAAGAGACCCTAATTTCTGCAGTAGACTGTTATGGGCTGTGATGGTGGATTATGCTCCTCGTGTGGGATTCTATACGATGAGCAGACTTTAAGGAGTCGGGAGCTACATGGCCCGGTGGAAAATCAGCCTGTAGGTCGACTAAATTTTTTTCTAATAGGGAACTCGTCACGCACTGAAACTTACAAGAATATTTCTTGTTTGAAGCTACCAGTTCATGGATGCACTAGTTGTTACAGTCGACCGCTTAATAATTTCGCTCAAAGAATACATCCATTTAATACATCAACCAATACTAAAGTTCAACGATGACGAACTCACCACAAAAGTAATGTCCATGTTGTGTTCTGCGAATTTGTTCCACCTCATCATCATCTTGGCGGTAAATCCCGGTTAGGCTGCCGCGCGGCACGCGGGGGCCCAAGGTCCGACTTCCTACTCCTCGTGGTCAGTCTTCGCTCGGTCTTCGGCAGCTTTGGCGGTGAATTTGTTGGCACGCATTTTATTCTTAAAGACGTCTAGTCATCGCTTCTTGGGACGGCTTTTCCTTCCCGTGCCTGTGGGGGCTGACATGGTCAGACATTAGTTCACTACGTAATTCGCCGGTCTGCGCGAGACGTGGCCGTACCACCGAAGGCGGCACACTTGCAAATTATTTGCGATGACATGGAAGCTGCAGACTGAACATACCCCCCTAGCATACATATTTAAAGTAGGGGGATCCGTTCACACTACCGCCGACTGTACTCGTAAAAGAGATGTGTAATGTCAAACAACCCAAGCGATTGCCAATCCCATGCAATACCATCCGATTAGGTACGCAGAACAAGTATGGTCTTTAATATTCAAACTAATTTCTAGTGAAATGACTTCATAATCTGCATTGTATGTAGATTCAAGAGATTGGACCAGTCTGGGCGCGTACACACAGACTGACAGACTCTATTACGTTATGATAATTATAATAAATATCGTGGAGGCCCATTTGACGTGAAATTACGTTCGGTACTTCCATTGTAGTAGACACAATATTGCTATTTGGTCGCCAGTTCCGAAGATATACAGCCACTTTGGTTAATTCTATAGGTATCCGGCAGAGTAGAATATTGTCCCACCCCCTTCTGTTCAAGGGTAGTATAATATATCGACACGCATGTCTGTTCATATATCTACGTATCTACCGTTCAAGAGCATAAGTGCACAACCACTCTTAGAACAAAAAAAACCAGGATCTAATTAAATTGGCTGTTAGGCTCGAATAGGTCATTATTGACCCCAGTATCTTTATGTTAAAAAAATGACAGGTACCTACAGGCACTTATTTCCCTCGTAAGTTTCCCATGTGACCAAACTAGAGCCTTGAGCCTTTTCAATTTTATGCGCACCATTTTGAGTCAATCTAACTTTTCTTAAGAGGCATCTACAGAGAAGATTATCAATTATTTCTATTTTATAATCGTACACACATGTTATAAGAATACTTTACGCAGACATTGACAATAAATTTAGCAAAGTATATTAGCCATTACCATATATTATGATGAAGCTACAGTAAAAGCGTTCTTAAAGATTAGTTTCGCGTGGTCAATTATACTAACTCATTGTAACTTGTAAGATATGTTTGCAACTAAGTTATAACCAACGTGTATTGCACAGAGCATAGCACTTGCGTGCAAGTGTTGTTGTGAAACAGGAATTGAATGTGATATACGGTGTGATAAGCACTTCACAGCTTTTAAAGGAGAAAGAGAAATGGGAAGTTGTGTGGAAAGCTTTTCCTAGTTTTTTCATCGACTAACATTTAGAGGTATAGGATAAGGTCGAGTAGCGACCAGCACTTGGCATTTATAGATGACTTTATTTTAAAAAATTAAATTTAGATTTATATTAAGCTATATTTCGATTTATGTAAAAAATTCCATTTGATGCCATTGTCTCTCCGACGCAATATTGCAGATGTAACTTACATGTTAAAAATAGCTTCTAGTTTAGTAGACTGTCCCAAATTTCTCAGTAAATTGCAGTTTGAGGTGCCTAGAGGTCATGGTGGTCGTCGTAAGGTACCATTAATGTATCCCCAAGCCTCTACTAATTACAGACAGAATTCGTATCTTATTCGGGCGAGTAGGAGTTGTAATTCATTATGGGAATTGGGCGTTGATCTTGATATTTTTAATACGAGCGTTCACGCGGCGCGTAAACTGCTAAATAACGTATTCTTTGAGCAGTAAGTATTGGGTGGGTGTTTTCTTTTGTCATTGGGTTGCTAATTTATTATTTAAGTGCTAAATATTTTTTACTTTTTTTATCATGTCATTTGATATTTCGTGTGCCTACGGAATTTGCCTCGGCTATCTGCCTACGCTAAGTTTATAACCTATTCTAGATCTATTAGTGAAGGTCTATTATTAGCTAACAGTTTTATAGCATTAAGTACTTCTGTCTGATCTGTTTGATAAGCTGATGACCTTCCAAATAAAAATAAATAAATAAATAAATAAATTATAATTTTATTTTTTATTCGAGACGACGTGTGTCTTTTCGATTATTAATAATGTGGATTCGTTATCTTGCTTGTGTACCTACTTACTTATCTAAATTAAATCGGTAGGTTCCTAAGTTTCAGGTCGCAATAGACACAAGATATTTTAGATAGGTATTCTATACAACCAATCTCTAAGTTTAGATAGATACATATAATTGGTTATATACCTAATTATATTTAAGTACAAATTGATAAAAATGTTTTGAACTATCGCGGTTATAACCACATATTTTAAATGTATACCGGGTACCTTTGTTTACGAGTAGCCCGATATTTCGACGCAAACCCGAAGAAAACTCGGAACATACCTTTAAAATGTGTAAATTCATCAAGCTTACTCTTTTTGCGGTGATCACTGTCAAATTATCACTTTAAACCACAGGCTAACTAGACATTTAATTTGAACCGACAACATTTTTCACATAGCTAAGTAACTCGAAACCAATTACCTAATCACTGCCCGTGGACTATCTAACAGACATCCGGAAACGTTCTTGGAGCTAGATACGCGACACTAGTCGATATATACTAGGTATACCGGCTACCTGATACTAATACGCGTTCCTTCACAGGTGGCCGCGGAGCCTTCCGCGAAAGCTGCGTCCGGTGCCCATCAGGTGAGTTTCCCACAAGTTCTTCAAGTATCTTACTATGTTGCTTGTAGTATAGTTGTAGTAAGTTGCTACTGTAGATATGTTGTACGCTAAAGAAATAAGTTATAGAGTGTATACCTAAGTTGTTATGAATTGTGATCGTATCGTAAACACGTACTGTAATATTAAAAAAATATATTAATATACATGCAAGGCAAATTAATGTCCTGGTTGTGCTCTCACGCACAAGGGCCCGGGGTTCTCATTGACCATGATCCAGGATTTGGCAGATCCAATAATTACAGTGAGTGGAGTGACTGCCATTTGACCTCCGTGAGCCTGCTACCAGATGAACATAATCAGATTGAATCATAGTTACACATTCAGTCGCCTGAATGTGCAGGTTTCATTACGATGTTTTCCCTCACCGTAAGAGCATCGGTTAGCATTTAACTAATCTACATAATTCAGAAAAGAGTCATTGGTACATGGCCGCAGCGGGATTCGAACCCGGTACCTCTCGCTTATGAGTCGGATACCGTTACCACTAGGCACTATTGCACTTACTTTAATGACTTTAGAGAGAGGTTCGAGTGAGCCATATATCTTGTACAAACTACTTGGGTATAACGATAATATATAGGTTCTTATAGCTTGGTTTCCCCGCACTAGCCTATAATTAAAACCCCATCAAAACTCGTTCAGCGGTGAAATGGTAAAGTAAATAAACAAACAGGAAAATTAACGAGTACTTCGTTTGGTCAACGGTGCCCTACTTTGAATGTTGAGAGAAATATAGTATGAGATGAGGTCAATTGAAAAACCAATAAAAATCGTCTATAGAGGCACATACCCGTAGAATAAATTACAGACAGTACAATAAGTCAGTAAATAATGTAAAAAAAAATTACATTGCAAAAAAATTTACAAGTAAAAATATTAATAAATAATTGAACTCAATAAGAATGTAATTACAAAACTTCGCTACATGTTTAGAAGTCATCGCCCAGCAGTTAAACCCAGCCCTAGCGCGCATTACAGCTAATACTATCTATAAAAATATTGCAATACCTACTTTTGCAATGACAAACAAAGACATTCGTCCTGAGACGTCTCTTATAAACTGCAATACAGAAATCATTGCACAACTTTTATTGTATGCAAATTGCAAACTAACCGAATATTCCTAATTATTTACACCGGTGATGTAAACGACGCAACAATATCATCGATATTGCACGCGAAAATTGATTTGTGAGGCTAGTCGCAGTATTGTAATACTTAGGTATCTACAGTAAGTTTGGATCTAAAGAATCTACGAGTTACGTATGATATGAGTATGATAGAACTTACGTGTAAGTATTCCAAAGATTGTATTTTTTCTGGATCGCGCTCATTTTGATTAAAACCTATGTCGTAGAGTATATGCTAGCTAACTATATCGGTGCAAGTCATTCAGACGTGTGATTTGTCTGACTCTTTTTGTATGATGGGCATATCCGAACAGAAAATCTCTTACACTTTATTAGTAGAGAACTAGTTAAAATCGATAGGTCCAATATTATACAACTTGCCGATTAGACCTTGAAATGACAGAGATAATTGGCATATTAGTAAATCGTAATATAACATACCTAATTACATTAATTTGCCTCTTTAATTATATTTTCTGGCTAGCAATTAAACCTAAAATGCCCAAAAACCCACCGCAAATTCTACAAAGTGACTCAAACAATTGAAAGCATCCTCTCGCTCGTGAGAATCTGTATGTTTCTTAGAAAGTTATTATATATCTTGAATGCTAAATGGATTGCGTAAAGTTTTAACGCAATTTTTTATGTACTACCCATACCCCGCGACTTCATTCGCGTGTCATGGTTGTACTAATTCGGAAACCTTTGCACGCGTGTGCTAACTCGTCAAAGTTTCGAAATTGAATGTATTGTAAAGGAACGCACACGCAAAGAAGATTCAGTATACTACACTACAACGGTTTGCATAGCATATAGCTAACTATAAATAAACTTTCCTCGTACATCGTTCTGTGTATGGCAGAATTTAGCAGGAACGACGTAGGTTTCAATAGACAGGAACCTACTTATTGTTAGTCAAATAACGTGATCGTAAATTTCCCGGTATTTTGGTATTTTTAATTTGTTTCTATTCCTAAGTATTAAAAACTTTTGTCGTAAAACTTTATTTATTATTCAAAGCTGTACTAAGGCAATTCTAATACATTAATAATGAATTCCAACTTAAACTAAATAAATAACACTAGGTCTCTAAGTATCTGCTCACAAAATAACCTTACTTGCCATCTACGTTTGTATTCCTTACTATTTTAAACTAATTACCTATTCAAGATCATGGTATGAAAAATACATAACTCGAAATACGTACAAACTCTTATAATTATTTAATAATATTATCCATACGATACAGTAAAATATAATCTTTGAATGAATACCAATAGCAATGAAGTTTAGAAAAACTTAATAATGCACAGTAAGTAAAAGAAACGATTACTCCTTTAGTTAACACCGATTTACCTAAATGTGACTGTTAATCCTGCCATGCCACACTAAAAATTAACCAGCTTAGTAACTCAATGAAAATATAAGCAGTATAAAAGGTATTTATCTTCGTCCGTAGGTAGTTGGCAGAAATATTATCGACCAAGGAACAGGTTGCGTTTTTACCGGATTCGCTTTTTGTCCGTCCCGACTTTGAACTCCATTCAAGGTTGGTATTTTGCGTGAGTACATTCCACATTATAGCTGAGCACGCTCCATTGTCACACGCATCGGTGTAAAAAGTTGTTTATCTATGTCTGTGGACTGGAACACCGAATGATTGCCTTGGACGTCAGGTTATTTGAGGCAGCAAGTTATTATTTCGTTTTATGTTTCTTCGTAAAACGAAAATAGTGGAGATAAAGCACAGTGTTTAATAAAATCAAACAACAGAACACGCTGTTGCCTATTATCCAGTTTACAGAGGTCCTAGCGGATTAGCCAATTGCACAAAGTTTAGACGACGCGTACTTAAGTTGATTTCTGATATTCCAAACAATAAAATAATTAATAATAATAATTCAAAAATTTTATACAGACAAAAATTTGATAAATTAATTAACATATAATGTCAATATCGTAATCCATAGATTAATAAACATTGCTATAACTCTCTCCGTTTCCCCTTATTGTAATCCTACTAATAGACCACGATTATGTGAAGGACACTGTAATGTCGGCGAAACCTTACCTATCATCGACCAATCACCGACCTAGGGTGAAAACTAAACTCGCTAAGTCACTCTTAACTTTATGACGCCGGCGTTGCGACGCCTAAATGATTAGGAACATCTTACGTCAACTTAAGCATCGCCGTTTAGTGCAATCGGGCTTAAGACTTTAGTCGCCTTTTCCGACGCCTATAGTCTATAGTCGAGGAGTCGGCGCACTTCTACCACTGCCGGACACCACTCAGTCAATTTCAATTAACGCTAGACACCAAATACGCCGTCAACCCTGTCTAATAAACTAACTACACAATGATTCACAAAATCCTCACTCTGTGGTCTAAGAAAAAATACCAGAAAATCATATGAGTCAGGGGTCAAAATCGCAAGTTCGAAATCACTCTAAATGCCGTGTTCCACAAGACAATCTCCAGCGCTTCTTGGAACGGCGTCGGTATCGAACCGGCACTCGACTTGTGAATGGGCGACGTCACCAATGAGTCATTGAGGTCTTTAGTGCTTGTAGTATTGTACTGAGAAATTGTGAAAAATTTCGGTGATCGTAAAAGTGTGAATAATGGCTTTATGAATACGAGTTTTCTATGCAGGTATAGATTATCACTAACGCAAATAAAGAATAGATACCTATATCGTGGGTGGCATGATTTGAACGCGTTTTTCCAAGGACGAACTCAATTTATGGGCGTATTTGATTCACGAAAACGTAATTTATCATTTGGATGTTCAGCCAGAAATGTAACCTAAAACTTCCCACATAGATCGCCCAGCATGGCGGTTACTGGTAACCGCTGCCACTGGAAGTGTTGTCAAACAAATTACCGTAATATCGATTTCAAACGTTAATTGTAAATACATTGTCATTCCGAGCCATACCACATACAATTACATGAACAATAAAAATTAAAGAAAAACAAAGATGGTGAAAAGGAAAATAGTTCCAGTTTTGACACCGGGTCAGAAAAGTTTGTGACACTGTAGAGTACGCGACGTGCCCTTTATCTTAAACCCGCGCGTCTCTAGCTAGAGACAAGATAATAGCCGCCATTGGTTGGATTAAACCGAATGTTTATTTGTGTTTTATTGGCATTCAAACAAGTTTATAGCTTGACGAATAATAAAGGCTTGTAAATATGATCTATTACGTTTTTAATGTGTACTAATATTATGAAAAAGTGTGCCTGTCACTCTATCTGTCACTGTATCTACCTACCTACGCGACATTGAAAAACCTGTTGCAGCCCGAAGCTCATTGAATAATAAATATATCCAAGCATGATTTCAATTTCAGCTTTATAAATGACAGAACGTCATGCTAGCGCGGTAAATAAGAACTCTACACCAAATTACACCTTCCATATGCAAATGGTAGAGCAACTGGATACATCATCAACTTACGGATGAATTAACAGGATGGTAGAGATACAATCTGTCACAATAGCTGTAACGCATTCTATTCTCACAGAGATCCGTGTCATTGTGTGACTTACTGCCATGAAATGCTATGCTAGCATACTCTACATTTAATCTGTTACTCGCTTACTATGGAAGACTCTACAATGCATGCTCTATCACAATCGTTCTTTAATATCCGCTTCGGTTATAGTTTTCTTAAAAAAAATAGAATGTAGAGAATGCGAATACAATGTTTGGTTTGATCTACTTTGCTGTTTACTCTATGTAGAGATATTCTCTTTTTATCCGACTTCTTGCTTAGATAACTTTATTATGATACAAGTTACCTCGTACTTTTACGTTTTCGATTCTTAATAGTATCTTTATAGACAGAGACACGATAGACTTGTCGCTAAGTAGAAAGGTTTTAGTAATTTTTTTTTGAAATAGGTTCTATCTCATACTTTTAATAATGCTATTACTAAGATAGCGACAATCGAAAGCCATCCCCCTTAATGGCGACTTTCTAACGTGTAATAGAGCTAAATTATCGAGTGTGACTTTTCTATGATACGTTAATAATGACGATTTGATCACCGGAGGTGTCGCCGCTCTCGGGACGTCGCTAGGCAGCTACAAATTGATTTGCGTGTGAAAATACGTTACTTTCTTGGACATTTTTCACTTTTTTTTCAATTTTATCGTTAAAAGCATACATCCAAGAGGTTAATCGCCACCAATTTGGTTGCACATTAGTAACATTCAATTGTAATTTAACTGGTTGCGATGATATCGCGCAATAACTTATGGATTTAGATTTTGAGGCTGATTAAATTAAGTCCTCATACACAACCTCTATTGTCGCATTGTCTATGGCAACCTCGATATGTCATAGACAACTTCGCGCGGGCAAATGCACGATCTAACAGACGCGGGTTGCATAACAAACCAGTAACTTCACGGGATCGCGATAAATATATTTCTTTTGATTTCTACGTGTAAATTGCGTAAGTCACGATAGGTTATTAACTCGTTCACAAAGACAATTTCGTTCAGTCTTAACTCCACTTATGTAATTTACGTTACACCGCACTGGCAATGCTTTAATTCTCCGATTAATTGGCTTAGGTGCATTATCGTGACTTGAAGTCTGACATTTTAATAAGGCCGCTTCGTTTGAACAAGGAAGAGAGGTTCTCATAACTTGAATTGTTCAATCGATAACGCAATGAAATTTGCAATATTTATAAGCCCAATAATGTAAAAGTTGTACGAAAAAATACTTTGTACACGATAAAATACCTAAAACAGTAGCAAGGTTTTTAAACACAACAAGTGGTCAAGTTATGTACAACTGGCCAGCACGATAGGAGCGGTTGAGTTTCTAAACGTAACACGGTGGCGCATGGCTGAGCGGTCACCCGTCGTGCCCTACGTGTTCGGAATTCAAACTGATTCATCGGGATTCTAAAATAATATGGCTGCCTGTCCACTTCTTCCTTATATTCACTGACAATACGGTATTATTTTAGTTCTATTTAAGTAGTTGTTACATTCAATTTAATAACGGGCCTACAAAACGTATTTATAACTCTCAACTACAGTACTTACTTTTTGTTTTATTGTAGGTACGTCCTTTTTTATGATTTATTGTATTAGGTACCCTAACTGAACGTATTTAGGGTTTTTGCCCATAGCCAATATAGAAATACAATATAAGGTTAAGGAAATCGCTTCATAATCCTTGCATAGATAGATACCAAGTAGATGCATCATGGTTATTTAATTATGGACATGAGTAATTTCCTGACGATTACGGCTTTGGGCCCAGCAAGCTGGCTGTCTGACTCATTTCTTTGTCACTCCACTCTTTGGGATAAGCCGGAGCAACATTCCTCTCATAATATTATCCCATTATGTTCATGTCTCTTGAAACTGAGAGAAAGTTCAAGTGTTTAGTAATGTATAGCTGCGGTTTCGTTAGGTTGTTAACTTGTTAAAGTAATATGTAGAAGAAAGGTTTAACTTCCCACTTATTTTATTGTGGATCATTACATATTATTATCCTTTCATTTGGTATTTTCTTGCTCAAATAGACCTTTTAAAGTTAAAGTAATTCTTGCTAATCTCCAGCTTTATAGACAGTTTAGAGATCACGGCTTACAATGCTAGCTCGCGCATTCGTATTCCACTCATGCGCGTGCACAGGTGATCTCTGCCGTCTGCGCAGTCCAGTTGGCGCATTCCTATGTATATGAATCGCCTAGTTAAAGACTGGTTCAACTTTATTACGCACAATGTTCGATACTAACGAGCATTAAATGATCTATTATGCGCTTCTTGCAGTATTTGTTATCGGTAATTACGGATCTCTAATAGCTCTCGGGGGTCTGATATTGTTTGTGTTTTTTTTTACAATTTATTAGGCAGGCGTTTGACCGCCATCTCTACTCACCTGATAGTAAGTGAGGATGCGGGCGAAGATGGAGCATGCCCTAACTGACTAGGCTAGATGTTGACTGAGAAAAAAAATTGCTAACCTCCCAACTAGGTGGACAGAGTGATTTGTCGATTAGTAATAGACAAAGCTTGCCCGTCCAGAAACAGCCTATTCACCCCGGCCTTGAAGGAGGTTGTACTATTCAGAAAACAAATTATTAGTATTTGGATGCATCGTTTTGAAGGTTTGCAATGTTGTATTTTCTTTATGAAGTAGAAATACATACCTTCCTAACAGATCCGATCAGACATATCTATGAGTAGCACAAGCACCATATTCTTATTTTATATATTATTGCATTGAATTTTACAAAACTTTTATGCGCCGTAACAAATTCTAATCAATTCGTAGGAATTCAAGATCATACTTGATCTCGAGAAACGTTCTGTGAAATAGATAACGTTTTGTAATCTCATATCTAGATATCACGATCTCCTGCGATAGAGGTCCATCCATTAGATACGTGCTCACAGCGGAAAGTAAATTGACATTGAGTTTTACATCAACCGAAATGAGCCTTTAGTTATTTCTACTTATTTCTTCTACACATTAACCTTGAGCACAACATGAACACATTAAACCTTTTCTAAAATCAATATCAAAACATGAGCCGGACGGAAACCTCTTTGCCAACTTATTAAAAAAAAATTAAAATCACATTCAAAATTCGATGCAATTGCTCTGGCCATAGACAACCTTTGGCGCCACTTATCAATGGCGGAAACGGCTAAAAACACCAAATGGGGCGCCAAAGCCACCGGTCTACAGTTAACCAATAAGAAAACCGGATGCTTTTGCCACCAGACGGTTATTATGCGTTGAGACCAATCAGATTTACGATACAAGTGGTCCAGATTGTAAACTAGAGCATGAGAAGCATTGGCGGGAAAATCATTGGCACATGTCGGCTTTTCCTATTGCCGATACTTTTCTTTTAATGGCAAAACAGCCAGTTCTTTTTCACCATCAGCCAAGTCTTTATCATTAATTTCAAATTCAAAATTAGGTATGTAAAGAGTATGTTAGTGTACGTAACAAAGTTTTAGCCAGTCACTGATAGCAATTTGACTTTGGAATAATTTAAAGTTGTATCGACAAAGGAGATCATTACGCACTTTTGATTGGATACCAAATGAAGCGGCCGTAAGAAACAGACTTCAAAACGATACAGTGTCAAAATGATTAAATGTATAGGCATTTCCTGCGAAAGGTATGCCGAGTAAATACTTCGATTGTGAATAAAGGTCCTTATAAGGATACTGTTGCGAACAAAGATAAATTCTTAACTCCATAGTTAGCAGCTTGCAAGGTATCACCTTCATTTTAAAATAGACTGTTTTTAATATCGAAATTCTATAATAAAGAAAAATGAGAGTCAATTAGGTAAAGAATATAAATTAACTTATTTAGTTCTTGACGTAATGGAACTAAGTACCTGTATAAAATAAATGTAAAAGAAAGAATGCAAACGGCCGGCACGTGGTCTCTAGCTAAGCTAGTTAAGGCCTCCATACACGGCGATACATCTGCCACTGAAGAAGTAGGAGTAATTGTTAATTGCACAGCAATTTCGCAGCTGCCTGCCGTTAAGCTAAATGTCAAACCCCTTAATCAATTCATTGCCAACTAACACCAAGGCCATTGCAGTTATCCGCAGCGACTAATAACGGAAACGTCTACCGATACAGCGACACATAGATTAGATCGTCTAAAATTAGGTTGAGAGAGAAATCTCCTTGGTAACTGGATAGCTACAGATTAAAAATGGAATTGACAGGGAATGAAAACTTCGACCACAGAGATCGGAAAAGTGTTCGATTTTAAATTCGTTCTGGCGGAACAATTTCAAACGAATTTAAAAGAAGCTAACCACGAGCACGTGGCGTAGTTTTTTTTATGGGTATGGTGCGTTATCGGCCATATGCCACCGACGCGTGCCCTGTAAAAGGGACGTCTTCAGCCAAGCGTGATAGGAGCCACTTTACTCAAACGATCCAAGGTGAAGTTCACATTTTAAATACACGTACACATTTTAAATAATCGTAGGTAGTTTCATAACGACTTCATATTATTTATTTTTTTCTTCTTTAAGACCTTTAGGATAATACTCGAAATGGAATACTGTGATTGATTTGTACGATTTTTTGTGATCTTGTGGTTTCCTCAAGTGGGTTAACACTATAATTAGCTACATATAAATTTAATACCGGGTACCTTTGTTTGCGAGAAGCCGATATTTCGACGCAGTTACACGCATCTTGGTCACTGTGGTTTTAATATGTGTAATACTAACCGCAAAAGTTTAAAACATTATGTTCTAAATAAAAAAATGAAATTTATAAATTAAGATACACATTTAATTCGTTTATGTTAATTGTACTTAGGTATTCCTTAAGATGATATATTTTATGGCCTTTGCAATTGGATTTCAATAGGTACTGTTTGTCAATCCAGTATTTTATTAAATAAAGATTTTACATACATACATACGTACAAACATGACTGATGAATGATACAACGGTGACTCCAAACCTGTGGGTGACGTCTGAGATTCTTTGATGAGATGTCATAACACAACATTAAACATTTTATAGACCCAATTTACATTTTAAAACAAGGTGATCGAGTTAGAAACTTGTTATGGATATACAAATATTTAAATTGCATGTTTTCATTTTTATTTTATTACAATTCTGCTAGTAGAGAGTTTTAGAGGCAGAAACGATAGCAAGTAATATACCTATGTTATTCGCAATTTTGAATCAATTAATCCTGATTATTTGTTTGATAAGCATCGTACTTAAATCTACCTTCTATCCAAGTTCAAACAATATACAGATGCAAGGAGTATTTACAAGATTTGCCAAACGTGCTCTGCATTATATATAGCAGTATCTAGATACTTATCCAATAGTTATTCTTCAATATATAGGTAATACCTATTCAAGTTGTAAAGGTCGTAGAGACTAGAGTTCTGGACTGTTCTAGACACAATCGTAACTAATTAACACGACAGCTTGTACATTGACATTTTATTTCTGTATTGTAGACATCAAAATTGCAACACTCATTAAATATCAACAGCAGCACAAATATGTTACGGAAATAACACCTAAGCCTGTAGGCATATACTCAGATCTTTGAGACGATCAAACATGACCTACCAAGAGTGCTGACCTTCGAAAAATTCCGTTTGCATTATCTATTTATCCGCTGCGATTGCACGGTTTATTAAATTATCGCATTTGGCGCGTCTTCTGTTGCGTAATAATAAATAAATAACAGCCGCTTTCACCGTTTCCGGAGACCGCCGATGACCCAACTTATGTTTTAAACATTAATGTTGTAAATAATCGAAGAAATATGCATATTTTAATGGCTAAAATAATATATAGATAATATCTAGATACTAAGATAATAAATATTGTATCTATACATAGTATACAACCAAAGTCGCTTAGATCATTCAAACTACGCAACGGATTTTAATGAATGTTTTCAGCAATAGATGAAGTGATTCAAGAGGAAGGTTTATAAGCAAGAAAAAAGGTTATGTAGGGCTGAAGTAAACTACTAAAGAATAATTTCCACTAGTAAAGAATATTTTATGACTTACTGATGACCACAGTTTTCAATCATCATTTATAGCTTGTTGGAGTCGAGTAATTTAAAAAAGCGCTTCCATTAAAAAACATAATTATTATGGAAAGGTAACAATTCGGATCACAATGCCAGATGTTTCATAGATAGGCGTCGGGAACACTACTCGATAACAGTGGGGTGCCCCCGTCTCGAATGGGGTTGCACAGGGTGTTCAAGAACTCAGCCGACTATAAGACAACATTGGTCGAAACAAGTTTAACAAGTAAGCTCCAAATTGTCTTTGACGTAATCCCAAGGTCGCCGGGTTGGCGATCGCAGTGTTGAATTGAATACACAAAATAATACACACATTTCTATCCAAGGGGAGATCCTAGCTACTCGTCAATTATATCAATCTTTTAGTCTAAACCGTGTATGTCAGAATGCTGCAGCAAATTATGTTCCAAAATTTTCAAACCCCATTGAGTCTTATTGCATACAACCCTAAGACCGTCCTATTGCTATTTTAATAGAATAATACATTATATTGCCCTATTAATATTGCAATAGGATGGACTGTTGACTAACTTCACTCGAATAAGTGCTAGAGATGGGTGATAAATGACGTCACGGTAGCAATACTGTCACTTTTTACGAGAAAACTGTATTACAAAATCACATCATATCACAAATAACACACGATAATAAGGACCTTGAGTCACTCTCCTTTCATCAGTAGTATCGGCGGCATGTTAGGACAATAACGAATGTGGTGTAAAAAGGTACTAACATACCGCTAATACTATTGACATTATTTATCGACCATTTCGCGCTTATTCGTCTGAAGTTAGTCAACAGCCCGTCCTTTTCACAGTATTTTCATTTCACAAAAACATGTTCATTAAGGTAAATAATAAACCAAATTGGAATGTTAGATTAACTTGGACCAATGAATGACTTTTGAGATGCTAATTAATGTACGACAAGTTATTGTTACAAGATCACTTGTACAAGTAAGCCACCGAGTTGCGTAAGTTACGAACAATAGTTGTTGAAACAATTGGTGAGCCGAGCGAAGTGTCAACTTTTATTAATTTGCTTTTCTCATTGAACTTGCGTGTTATTCGGCCATGACAATAATATGTGAGTAGGTAACTACCTAATTGAAAAACACATTAAGAAATTGTTATGTTAATTACAGTCCGCTGACGTGTTGTGTTGAATCATCGAATGAATTATTGCAATATTTGTAAAAATTAAGTTACAAAGCTAAATTTACGTCAGTACTTGCCTTATTAAGTAAGTACGTACCTATTGTATAAAAATATTGTAGTTCTGTTATTTATGTAGAAATTATATTGTTATATTATAATTATGATATGAATCATAAACAAATAAAATAAAATAATACACATAGGCTTAGTTTCGGCTTCGTAATTTAAATTAATCGAATAAAATTTCACGTGTGCGACAGCGACGACTACGCTCTATGAAGTAAAACTAATTACGCGATGTGCATTATTTATTTTCGACACAGGTACAATTTATTTTGTCGTGTAGAGATTTATTTCAATTCAGCTCAAGTACTTTATGAAGTCCTCAAAATAAAAAGTTAAAATAACATCACCCCGTACAGGTTGCATCACACGCGTCCCGGTCGTCAGGGGTGCCGAACCGTCGGTCCCAATCAGCCGGCCGGAGTTGGTAACACCTGGCCGTAACCATAGAGATCAAATCACAACGCGATGCCACTCGTGCGCATTATCGATCGCTCATGGGAAACGTAACGGTTCTCCTTTGTTGACATTTGACCGGTCGCGCACTGGTTTTACGCGCTTTCTGTTTTCTGCTTTTTTTTGTGCGCATTTTTTTTCTCTTTGGTACTGGCTGATAAATTATAGAAAAATTTATGAGATATCCCGGTCATTCCGTATTTTATCAGTGAGAACCACACCTTGAATGACTCTTCTAATGAAAATGACTCCTTCCCTGAGGAATCTATAGTTTCGCTTATACAGGAAATATGTATATTCTACTTCCTACATAAGCGAAACTACACTACTACTACTACCACGAGTTTAAAATAGCTATTTCCTTGTTAGATTCTCCTAAACTATTTCCGCCGTTCAAAAATAGCAACGGAGTTGTCACATGTAAGACTTCCGTATCCGTTATTCCCGCAAAAAATATGATCACAAAAAGAGTTCGAAATTCGATCACCTAAAATTCGGAAACTTTTTTTTATATGACGAGCCAAAGGGCGCGTGCCGTACAGCCATGCGTGGCGTATGGGAGCAGATGACACGCGTCCGTTACACCAGGTGCACTCGGCACTTGGACTTAGCAGTTTATTTAGTTGCCTATCTTGTGTGACTAGTTCGGAAAACAAACATGTTTTTATTTTTATTTTACGTTACTTTGAAGCGTCTAGGAAACTTAATTGTGGTAGGTAAGTATATGCCTACTAAGTAATAGGTAACAATTTTTAAACAACTTCTTGTCACGTAAATAACTAATTATAGAATAAAAAGTGTTTGCTTTTTGTCCTGACTGTAATCATTCCAATAACAACTACGTTACATAGAATAGGTAACTGGGGGAGACTAATTATTTTTCGGAGTAAATAAGTAATTATTTCGTAAATATCAACTTACTTGTAGAGACTCAACTTCCGTTATGACAAACAAATTGACATTCCTATGTTGAAGTGTTAACATGCCAAATGCAAATAACGAATGCTTCACACAATTCGAACCGACTTGATAATTTTTTTTTATACCACTAATGCGGCAAACAAGCTTACGGCCTGCCTGATAGTAAGCAGTCGCCGCAGCCTATGGACGTTTGCAATGCCAGGGCCATCAACCACGCGTTGCCGACCCCGTAACAGCCTTTTCACCCCTTTTTTGAAGAACTCCATGTTGTACTCTCCAGGGAAAACCTCTCCAGGTAGTTCATTCCACAACCTCAGTGTGCGTGGGAGAAAGTTCATTTGGAACAGCACAGTTCGCGACCAATTTGGCTCCAAAGTGTGAGGATGAACCCTTGTCGGTTAACCTACCAATGGTAATTTTCTTATTTTCCATTTTAAATTTCAAAATATATGGAAGCATTTTCAGTAATTAAATTACCTTGTTCTTTATCAATCCTGTCATTTAATTTAATATGATTGCCTGCCATGAATAATTATTCAATAGTGGTCATTTATTTTAATTGTATTTTGAAGTTTACTAAATTAGTATCCATTTCTATACAGTCCGATGAGATTGTCGCAACTTGTCGAACATTGCAACGTCTACAATGGCAAGAATTGCCAGGTGCCAACTCCGTTTCTATCTGGATATAGACTTGAAGTGATAGAGGGCCGGTATTTTAGAAAAAAAAAACCATGGTCTTTGAAGTACGACGTAACAGCCCTGAGGCTAGAAGGAGCAACTTACGTAAGCCAACTGGGAGACAATGGAGGTAGTAAGCCTTGGATGAAGCTCACTGGCTGGCAGAATGAGAAATGTGTGTATGGCTAAAGTGGACGGGTAACAATTATCCGTCCATTACCAGTTAAACTACTCATCCAATATGCTAGCAAGATTTTGATTGAAGCTTAGATTTCATAATACGATTCGCCAAATTGAATATATTTTTGACTGGTTTTCCGCTACTTTTTAAATTACCGAGTGTAGGAGGAAACGATACTAAAATTTCGACAATGACATAATCACTATCGGTGAACTGCAAAATAATTAAAGATTTAGTGACGATCTGCGTAATATGTTTACGCTTTTTTTTTATCTTTAAATAAGGAGCTTTGCCCATTACCTACCTACATTGTCACGCTCGCATCCCTTAGCTCAGGAGTAGGCTAAACAGAGACGTATCGAGAGCCACAAACTACGATGCCAAACGTATTACTCATCGAACGAAAACAAATTCTCGTCAGCGCATTTGTCACTGAGTAGCATACTAAAGCCAAATACGTGTTAATCCAATTGTCACTCATTCCTATTCTTTCATTTCTTGTATTAGTGGATTCGCAGTCCAGTTCGTTTGCTCTGCGTGATGCGCAAACGCATCTAATGGACCGCGACTGAGAGCGTTGCGATCTATTTGGTCATGCTTTCGCCGGCGCACACACCTGCCCCCAGAGATGGTCGTAGGATAATCTGTGCTGTTGTAAGAAATTCAGTGTATAGGCTAGTTAGCTGTCCAGCTGTTTTCAAAAGTAACATACCGGTAAAGATACATTAGACACAACTACCACACTTAAATATTTCAAAAATCCTAAGGGTGTGCGGACGCGCCGATCGCGCCGACATTTGGACACACCTGGTTAAAAATATACCTAAGGTTACAGATAAGGATGCCTTCGTTATAAGACTGCATAGGTTGGGTACTACGAGTCAGACAGTCCTCCCATACAAGTTCTCGTTTCAACCGAAAAAGTAGTAAACAGACATGCAATTGATTTACTAAATTTATCCACTAAAACATCCACTATCCAACACATTTATATTGTCTTCCCGAATACGCCCCTGTAAAATTCAAATCGGTTCTCATTATGGTGTTATCTGTGGAACAATAATTTTATTACTTAATTTTATTAGACTTTCGGTTGCACAACATCGAAACGTCGCTCGCTCGTCTCATATGTAACATCTTTCACGTAGTAATTTACTGTTATAGAATACGTCCGCTTCTGATTGATGGCAGTAGTGGAGAGGTTTTGTAAACGGTTTTTTTTTTTCTAATAGCAGTTGTTAAATTAATTGGAATGATATTTAATAGATTTTATGGCCGGTATTGCATGGCTATTTAGTTTTCTGATAGTTCGTATTTTGACATATATGATAATAAAGGCAAAGGAAATAAGATTGCTTCAGAGCCAAAGAATAACGGATAATAAATTCTAACCTAGATATCTGTATCCTTCCAATTTGGTGGTTTTAATATAGAATAGAATAGAATAGAATATATTTATTCCAAGAAGCAATGCAAATACATAGTACACAGAGATATTATAAACAAGCGAAGTGATGGATGATTGTTGCCGAAACAGCTGAATGGATTCGTCATATTGTGGTATTTGACAAACATCTACATAACGCACATACCCTACTTGTTGACGCAGTAGCGTTTATTGGTATGTCATTTCAAGTTCAACACTGCGATCTCCAAGCCTTTCAAGCGTGGAGATAATGGCAACGCCCTCCAATAATGTGGAGGCGGCTCATGCTCAACCGTGGACTGTAATTACGGGCTATATGTTTCGCCGTTAAAAGGAACTTAAGGGGGAAATACAAGATGAACAAACCGCCGGCAAAAATATTAAAGACATAAACCAAATTCTCCCAGGCAATGACCTCTTCGAAATCGGATTGCATAAGTCAATGCACAGCTCAAACATCCATTGTTTTAGCGACAAAAGGTGAAATGCAAGTCTGCATTAAGAACGAGTATGGCATGATCATGGATAACCATATGGCGACCTCCCATTCACACCGAGATGTGTGGTTCTCACGTTTTTCTCGAGTTATATTATAAGTAATTGTTTAATCTACGGATAAACACACTCCTTTAATGACTGTAACTACGGTTTACTCTGTAATCAATCTATCTCGATGGCACGGTGTAATCATCGGTCGATTACTGGAGGTATGTAATGCAACAGTGTTTGTGTACGATATGGGGGATATGTTGGCCCAATTTGATTTAATTGTTGGCTGATACTGAGTGGATGCTTACATCCTATTTATTGACAATTTATAAAGGGTAAGCATTAGCTGCGTCAGGTTAGCGTCATCATAGGTTTTTTTTAGAATCATTTGATCAGATTTTACAGGTGCCCTACTTTTTTAATCGCGTGCCTCGATTAGAACGGTTTTTCGGCATGAAAAATTATATATTTTGAGGCGTAATGCTGGTTTCCCCTTGTTTTTGAGCTATACTCTTTGGATGTTGCCAATGTGATTTAAACGATATTGAATTTTTCATACCGAAAATCAAAACTGGAAACAAATTATTGTTTGGCAGATTATTGTACGACTAATCAACAAGAGACGCAAGACTACTTATACAAATGCAAAGCATAGTTTGTTTTAGAATCTTTATAAAACATGATACGAATGGCAACGTACTTTATTACGACCGACAAAAATCACTGCCGAAATGTATGTAAATATGACCAAATTAGTATTGGACAGTTTACAGACTACAAAAGACACGGATACAGCTCCGAAAAGCCAATGTCGCGTGTTGAACGTACAAATTGTCTTTGCGATTGTTGGCAGCGAGGCGTGTCGGAGGATTCGGTGCCTGGCACGCAGGAAGGTTCCATCACCTCGAAGCACGAAGGTCAAAGACTCTTAGGTGATAAAAGTACAAGGTCCAATTCCTTAGCGGCATTTCGAAACCACTTATGGAGATAAGTGTTCAAGGCAGATCGGGCCGCGTGAAATTTTTTGATAGCGAACTGTTTAGCGCATCGTTTGTTGTTAGCTTGTTGCAAGGTAATCTATGAAGTCGAGGTTTTATCATATGGTAGGACTCTGTCTAGCCTGAGGAGTCTGGCTGGGCGTGTACCACCGCCTTAGGTATCAATTTCTGTCGCCAAGGCATTGTTGTGCTCCGTTTGAAGGATAAGGTAGCCAGCGTAATTGCACAGGCATGATTCATCTTAGTCCCCGACAACGCACCTGTGGTTCTACATTTATGTTGCCTGCAACCTAAATGCAGAACCGTTCGTTGCTGGGTTTATTTTCCATTTCTTTGACGTTAATTGATTACCCTCATTTTGGACGAAGCATGATTGTGTTGACAGTTGTATTATTGACATTAATTTAACGTGACACGTATTTAAATTGCTTAATGATGGATTGATTTAAATAAAGCAATAAATGTAAATCGTAGATGTTAAGGGCGACAGTTACCGCTTACCATCAGGGCTACCAGCTCGTTTGTCACTGTGCAGCATAAAAAGTCTAGCCTAATATACCTAGGCTAAAATTATCATGTTTAAATGAATCAAAACAAATCCACGAACAGTATCTAAAGAGACGTTAACCCGCATACCTTCATGGGGGCTACTTCAACCGCAAAAGAAAGAAAAAAAGGAGACCCTCATAGCTAAAAACCATAATTTGTACGCGACCTCAATATTGTTTTGGACATTATCCAACGGTTACGTAGAAACGCATAACGTCGTCCAAAACCCGATAGACAGGATGGATGGCGTTAATATGGCCGACTAGCTTTGAATTAATGAATTTCCTCTCACTCTATCACTCTTGCGTAAGCTCTTAATTGGTCTATTAATACGCTGAACACTCAGGAATATGTAACAATTGTAAGTGTTTAGGTTTGTGCAATTAGGTTCTTGAGTATCTGCGTTTTTCTCTGTGTAAGAATTGTTATAAGTTTCGAAGGATGAGCTTTCTTTTTTAGACCCGTAAATACGTCTAGCGTCTTTGGTGTTTTAATTATGTTTTAGTTAGACATATGTCTAGACTGTTATCAGATAAATAACATTTTGATAGTTTACTGTAATTTGAATTCTTAACATCATATAGGTATGCATTATGTAACACCTAATAATGTCTTATTGTATGACAACAGACGTTTCTTAGGCTTTTTGTCCTTGACTTCTGACTTCTAATCTTTTACCTAACAGGTATTAAACCTAGTTGCTTAGGTCGTTACGTTTTACTCGAAAAGTATTATGGACTTATCCAAAGATTTAAATATCAAATACCTAGCTTCTACGTCATCGATGAAGCCATAATTTCCAAGCAAACAGTTTGGAGAGTACGGTGTCGAAGTAAGGTTCTAAGTCGCCTTGTACGACACCAGTGACCATAAAATGAAGGGACTCTGCCAGAGACCAAACATTGTCAGTCCGTCCTTTGTAATTTAAGAAATAAAATTTTATTTCATGAATGCCATAGAAAACTTTTAACAACTGCACAGGCATATGATTCTTAAGGTGGCCCTGCACTTATGCCGTAGTATTGTACAATCAATTGCAGAGAGAACTGACTCCCCATTCTCTCTGCAGCTGACTGTACACCACCCGCGTCCTACTTTGCGGGACACCATACGGCTTCTACATCTTGGCCTACATAGCTCTATAGTGAGACCTACATACGATGCGCCGAAGGATACTCCGTACTAGTTACTGTCAATTAGCAGTGATTATACAGCTCTCGTTAAGAATAGATACAGTTTCACAATACGGGGCAGACAGTTAGGAAAGCCATTAGTAAGTAATTGAGATATTTCAGATTTTTTAAGTAGGTAATTACGTTGTAACATAGGTATTTTATAACTATATTCCTAGTGTTATGAGTATATTCCATTGGAGTAAATCGATGAATGAATACAGCTGCAATGACAAACTTTCTCAATTAGAATCCTCCTCAAAAATCCTCTGCAACCCCCAAAAATCACACGCACGTCGATCTGATTTACTTATCACATCTCTCTTCTGTAGGTCTGCTGGAAGAAATTTCTTTTAGATATAAGTAGTGCCTGTTGTGTCGTCTATATGTATGATGTTTGTCTACGTATTTAACTGTGTGCAATAAACTGTTAAATAAATAAATTAAAAATGTTAAAAAGTCACGGTGACACCATCGGTTTTTTATCAGTGGACTAATTATTTAATTCGAAACAATTACCTGATAGCTACTTCCATACATTGCAATATTTAGTACTGTTCCAGCCACACCTAGTATTTTATCTTACGATTAACTGACTAACACCGTACATACTAGCCACTTGTATTTACTTACTTTGAGTATGGATTGAGTATGAATCAGATACATTGACTCACGCATAACCTAACCGCAACTTGTAGGACAGTGGCCGAGTTCGCTACCGCTGGCTAATCATGGTTTATTGTTTTAATTCTGTACGACTGTGTGTGTGTTGGTAAGAAAAAGTTCGTAGAATGGAGGTTACAAAGTAGAGATGGGACTCGAATCACATTTGATTCAAATGATTCGAATCATGACGGTCAAAACTCGATTCGAATGAGATTTTATGTTGATTCGAACTGTCGAGTTGATTCGAATTTTTGAGCTGATTCGAATCCACGATCTGATTCGAATCCGCGAGCTGATTCGAATCAATTTCTTTGTTTCGAATCTTTCATTGCGGCAAACATACCTTATAGATGAGGCAATATGGATTCCTTCAGATATTTTTCGTTTTCAAAAAAGTCGTTCTCGTGAAACGTTTTTATAAGCTTAGTAAATTCACAAATAGATCTATCTAACGTATTTTATTTTTTTATATCTATTCGTATTGATTCGAATCATCATTTCAATCCGTATTTATTCGAATCAAGGGTCAATTCAACTGATTCGAATATTAATTTTTGATTCGAGTCCCATCACTATTACAAAGAGTTTGAAGTGTGGATTTACATCTGGTAGTAAATTGCTTTTCGAGCATCGGTGGCCGAGTGGTTAAGGTATCCGAGTCGTAAGCGAGAGTATCGAGAGCGGTCATGTACAATGACTCTTTCCTGAGTTATATAGTCAGGTTCCTATGTTAACAGGGTCACAGTGGTCAGATGGCAGTCGCTCCACTAAAATTATCTGATCTGCTAAATTTATTATACCTACGTACCTGATAAACGAAATTATAACCAATCTAAAAATATATTTTTAAACACATAACATCACGCTTTTTCCAACCCTGTTTGTCCTTATATCTGTAATTTATTAACAAAGGGTATTTTACAAGCTTTTATTTAGATTGCACTGTTAATATGTATGTAAGTTGTCCGTTATTTTCAATCAATTTTTCGGCCATTTGTTGGTATCCGACTGAGCTGAAATTTTGTGTACCTATGTAACTTGGATGACAGTGCAATAATATGGTACCATGGAGCTGGACTGATGACGGGATCGGAAGGCGGTCATAGGAACTAATGAACGCAATAAGATAATACCATCGTGTTTGGGCTCTTTGGATTAGTCTTGATGAGTAGGTACTATACCGAGCAATAAAAGCTTGTTATAACACAATAAATTCATTTTAAAACTTATTTAAAACACAAAATGAATATAAAAAGTACTTTAATAAATGCAAAATTCTGCATCGAGATTGCGACTGTGGTAGGGCAGGGCCTCGCAACGCGAGGGGAGTCAAAGGCCGAAATCACGGCTCCGATTGAATGCAGTCACCGGCGCAGGCGCCTGCACAATAGATTCCGCAACGGTTTTTAACATCTGCCCGCCGCGCCTGCTATTATCCGCGACATTCGCGCCTATTATTATTGCCAAGGCCCTCTTCCTTACAAAGATTACAAACTCCACGTTCCCATGGACCGCTAAAAAACAACACAAACATACGAGTAATTTGTTACTTGCCCTCAACCAAAGTCGGGTCACGCATCACCGAGTGCGCCTCCCGGGTTCCTTTACCCATAATGGACCGAGAAATTACGTCATTTGGGCACCGATCATTACCCCCGTCACCTTAGACACGGCGTTTCCCACGAGTAATTTGGCTATTTCTTTGTTTTGTTGCAGGATGTCCAACTTCCAGCGAATCCGCAGCAAGGTCTGGTGGGGCGACGCGCCGGGCGCCGACGGCATCAGGCAGGACAACGAATGGGAGCCCCAATTACCGCACTGGATCGCGCAACAAGAACAAAGAAACAATAGCACAGATAATCTCGTTCAACCGAACAACGCGCAGATAAATCAGTGGCCCCTCCGACACGGCAGCCCCGGCAGCCATAAGAGCCAAGATTCAGGATTCTCGGACTCCGATAGCTCGCCGCCGCCCTCCCAGTACTACTCGCCTGACGATAAGAATAAATCCTCCAGCAGTAGCGATTCGAACAACAACGAGAAGAATATTACAGTGAAACTGAACGAGCTGCAAAACAATACGACGGCTAAAGACGTCGTCGATAGTCCGAAAATGCCGGATGTCAGCACAGAAGCGCCTACACCAAAACCAAGGCTAAGAAGTAGTAGTGTCATACAGACGCCGTATGATTTACAAAAATACTACGAAATACATCATGATGAGGAGCATATGGAATTACTGAAAGATAAGGATATAGAAGAGAAACCAGAGCCGAAATATCCAGCACCAAGAAGTATCAATAAGGATAAACTCACGTCGAATACACCGAAACCTAAACCTAAGCCTAAACCTAGCCCCAAAACCGTAGAAATTAAAATTACTGATTTAAGAAAATCAACAAATAAAGAAAATACTCCGAATAAAAGTGCAATACATAAAGATACCAAAGATACACCCGATAAAAATGAAAATATTTTAAGTCCTTCGAAAAAGTATCCTGAGAAAAAGTCTTTTGTTTCAAGTACAGAAAGTATAACCAAAATTAGCAAAGTAGCTACAGTGAAAGATTTGGAAACTAGTAAAAATAGGTCAGATGAAACTTTGGAATACATCAAATTAGCTGATAATAATGAAATTGTTGTCAATAACCAGCCCAGGAATCGTACACCAATCTCCAACGTCTCCTATGTGCCGACAGAGAGAAGCTCATTCTCGAAATTAAAGGTAGATTATAGAAGGAGCATGTCTAATGAGGAAGAAGGACCAATATGCGTAACTCCAAAATTCGAAAGGAATAGGTTAAATAAATCACTGAATTTTGAAGCGCAACGTTTGGATCAGCAAATATTAGACATTCAAGATGGTTATCATTCTTTAGGCCATATTGATGAGGAACCCAGTATGGATGAAATACAATATGATGGGGAGCAAATCCATAAGCCAACTAAGGCCATCCTGGGGAAGAACATTATGGATAGTCTTCATTTAAAACCTAATAAAAAGCCAGGCCCGAAAGCAAAACAACGAATAGCGGCCAGAGTTGACAAAAAGGAACTGTTTAGGTTATTTCCGCCCAAAAAAGAAAAACCAGGTGTAGTGGATAGCCACGCTGGAGGCATCCTTAGTGGGAGCAGAGTGCCGTCACTGGGATTACCTAGGACTGCTGAAGAAAGTTCTTGGGTCCTAGTAGGTCACCCTGAGCAAGAATTATTAATACCTAGTTATAATGAAAGATTAGTAGCCACCGATAGTGACATAAACCTGCAATTAAAAGACGTCACTGAAGATGACCTGTATTTTAAAAATAGAAGTGTAACCCCACCACCCCAATTTCAAGATAAGAAAACAGCAAATGAACCGAATTCCACAAACAAAAATCTAACACACGACACAAAAAGGGCAAAGTTAAAAGATGACATCATGAACTTTACTGACGTTCAAATAAACTTAGCTTGTACTTCGACGCCAAAAATGTTAGCTCCGCACGAATATATGAATGGACCAAAGAGCAGTAGAAAAAATAATCTTAGGATAAACCTTCTCGACAACTTTAGCAGTGGGTGAGTAAAACAATTTAATATCGTTCCCCTTATAGTGGCGCCTTAGGAATACAATCGGGCGGAGTTCGCAAAACCGGCTTGCGTATTGTAGATAGCGTTTGAAATTTGTATTCAGAAATTACGCAACACGAGATGAGATGTTTAATTTATTATCTTCATAATTAAAAGCAAGAATTTAGTGGTGGTATGCTCAAACGGCATTGCACATTGAATTGCAATATCACGCATGCGTAATTAAACAAGATGCTAATTTATTAGCTGACCAAAGTAATAATTTAAACTTCTCATTTTGTAAAGCCAAACGTTTAATAAGCGAGTGTATCGTGCGTGCCGATCTAATGGAACAAAATGCATTAAGTAAGATATTGGGATTATTTCCAAAGGGGGCGGAGTCGCTCGCGGTCAAATGATGACCCGTAATGGGCGGCTCTGGAGCGCATTATCTTAATGCCCGCTTTTATTCCAGGGTGGTACTGAACAGCCGGGACGAGTTGTTGTACAGAGAGCGAAGTATAGATCAGACGACACTGGAGCGTCTCTGTGAGAGGAAACCAGAGCCTGTGCAATACTGGTTGTGCGACCTGGTCGGATCTTGCGAGAACGAATGTATGACGACGCTGCAGAGCAAGCCTCTGGGTGCTGAGATGAAGGCCATGGTCTCCGCCAGCTCAGCGACTATAACCGGGAACATCAAGAAGGTCCAGACACACGGACAGATCATCGTGCATCAGTACAGCGACGTATTAAGGTCAGCTTAACGAATGTTATGTCATCCAAGTTATTGAGGTTTAATTAAACGGGTATACCCATTTCATGAAACCTCAACAACATAGAGATGTATGGTGTTACAAAAGACTACTCGTGTGTTTCTGATTGATTGTAGACATGATGTTAACATGTACTTTTATGAAGCATCAAACTGTAAGGTCAAAATAGTATTACCTATAGGCGTACAATTATTGAAACCGCCTAATCATAACACACGAACATATTGTGCAATCTAGCTTTACTAGGCATGTATGCAAAGCAATAACAACATTCACTTTTATTGAAAACCTTCCAAGGCACTTACGGACTATTTAACAACTAATTAAAATTTTAATTTCAGGTCACTAGACTCTAACAAAGCCAATGAGGAGCAGATTTGCTTTTTAGTAGCTAACATAAATGAATTCGTGCTTACACATAGCATAACATTGAACACAAAACCTCCAGGGGAAACTCCAGAAAGATGGGACAAAATAAAAAGATCCCTGATGCTATATCTTCAGAAGTTAGTCGATATTGGGGAGGATGTAAAGTTAGAACTTAATGAAAGTACCCCACAGTGGGAAGTGGTTCAGAAACATCTCGCAAAGCTAATTGACATCTTCTTGGAGACAACTAAAGCTGTATTGATACAGCAAATGAAGGTTTGTTGGAATTTTAATTGAATTTTAAATCTTAAGTCGTTTACTATGAATATTAGAACAGTATCAAGGAAAATAGTAAATGGGCAATTCAACTACGTCAGAGATGGACGTGGAAAATCCTTAAACATTGAACCTCGCATACGTTAATAATGAAATGCGTTAATTGTGATATAAAACTTCCTGTCCTGTCGGTATAGCTCACATGACGTATAACGGAAAAGTTTTTATAATTATGTGACAAATAAATAATAGAAATGCTAATCAGACTAAAATCAGTTCAATTGTATTGGGATCTAACAAAAGTTTCAGAATATTCTATAGCATCGTAGCTACCAAATTATGTTTGTAGGTTGGTAGATACCAAATATACAATATCAACTTATTTAATTAATTGAAATTGTTATAGTTTGGAAGATATTTCAATAACTACCTAATTACTTATTATAAGTCGACGGGATATTATTTGTTCTTATAAAATTGAAAATAACCAAATACAATCTAGGCAATAGTCGAACAATCTCCAACCACCAATCCCTGGATTGTGTCTAAAACCCTGAACATTTCTATAACTTATTCTCCTTGCCTTCCAGACACTAGTCTCAATAATCGAGGAGCCTCCTTCGGACATGATTTTGAAGAGTACACTCACTTCTATCGGTCACCTGGCCATGCTGGGCAGCGACACAGAGAGCACGCTGCACGAGGGCTGCTCGAAGATCATGAAAAGCATCACCGAGTTACCATTCGTAGAGTGCGCTGTACCCAGAGCTCTCTTGACTGCCATCATTGAAAGCAACAAGAGTTCTATAAAGGCCTTGTCCTTGAGGGCGCTCGCGACTGTCTGCGTGACTGGAGAAGCTGTGAAGCAGTTCGAAGAGGTTAGTAAGACATTTCAATGTTGGTTTGGTGACTAGGAAAGAATATTTTTGTTAGATATTACAAACTATTACAGAGGCGTACAACTGTCGTTTGTGAATAGTCCAATAATAAAGTAAATAATGTTTGAGATAATAACTTTCAGACAGTCACCTACTCTACTCCTACCCTACTCTTTGCTTTCTTGCGATTAAACCAAAAAAAAAATGGCTCAAATCGGTCCAGCCGTTTCTGAGTTTTAACGAGACTAACGCTGCAATTGATTTTTATTTAAATAAGATATACTTATTGCTTTTCGTTACTAAGATAGACTTATTTGTTTATAGAACACATATGGATATATATCCATGTGTTATTGCGCCATGCATTTACTTCGTTGCACCAAAGTAATTATTTTATTGACTACCTATACATTTAGGTACCTACGTAGCGCGTGAGCAATAAGCGTGTGATATTTATAAACGCATGAATTACCGTTTATTTATAAATAATAGTCAAGGTTTTAGCCAACAATGGGTAGGTGTTACGAACAATGACATTTCTAGAACATTCGTGAGAGAGATAGCAAAGATTCGAGATCAAGATTCGAGTGTTTGGCACAAGGATACGATTTGTCAATTATATCGGTCGAATTTTACGGTCATTTGGTTTTTATCAATATTGGTCACCATGAATGATATTTTATCGGCTATCTTTTATCCGTGTAGTTAAAGCGACACGAAGTTTATCCGTGTTGATATTGTATGGTATAAAACAAAGTCGCTTCCCGCGGTCTGTCCCTATGTATGTATGTACGCTTAGATCTCCTAAACTACATAACGGATTTCGGGAGGAAGGTTTATAAGCAATAAAAAAGGTAGGTAAGGGTAAAGTAGGTGTACGCGAACGAAGTCGCGCCAGCTCCACTAGTAACTTATAATTTCATCTGGACCTCTGGAAAAATGCCTGCTTATTATCCATTCACAGAGGGCACAGAGGCCTAACGGCTTCATATCTCATTCGCGATGTACAAACGTTGCTCCGTGACATTGTAACAAGCGTTAGACACTTTCCGTATAGTCAACGGGTTATCATCTTGGCGTGAAAATAAATTTATCTATCCTTACTGGCCTGATAATTTTCCAAAAAAATAGTCCAAAAAACGGTGAAGGTAGTAGGAGGGGAGCGCATTTCGTCAGTCCACCTGACCGAGTGACCTACACTACGCTTGCCGACCCGAGAAACCCCGCTAACGAAACCCCCATCCTTTCCAGGGCGGAGGCATCGAGATCCTATCAGACATCCTGTCAGACCGCTCGAACCCCGAGCCGCAGATGCGGGAGGCGATCACGGTGCTCACGCAGATCACGGCGCCCTGGCTGCGGGGGCACTACGACCTGGCCCAGCTGCATTTGTACCTGAACACTATCGTCGATAACGTCACTGGTGAGTGGAGAAACTATAGATATTATAGTACAAAACCTGGAACAAAAAAATTGTTTTATTGTTTCTTAGTTTTGCTTTTCAGTCAGATTATAGTCACAAAAAAGAAAAGTGACTTTAATCTGGTTGAAAAGCGAAACTGCCAAGGGGATGTAAGGTACCCCGGTTTTTTTACATCTAAAACCCACGCAAGAGGATATCTAAGTACTATCGCTACGAAAAGTCGAAGTATGGGACACTAAAAAAATAGTATTTTGTGCCAGGTTGTGAATGGGCAGACCAACGTTCTGTGGGTCTCCTAAAAGTCGACTATCGCTACAAACTGGAATTTTTCTTGTACTCGCCTTGACGTAGGATAACGATGTCTATTAGGTTAATATTATTTAATATTATAGTACTAGTTATATAACAGAGTAGGTAAGTAAAAAAATATTTCAAATTATTTTCGATAAATTTATAAATAAGAATAAAACCGTTTAAAAATTAGTTATGACCGAGATAGCAATATTGGTACCGCTTAGTTCGAAGAAAGTATTCCTCTGAATACATATACTTAATTAGGTACTGCTAATTTGCTTTGGAACGTTGTCACACCTGCGTTCCACACGTGTAAAGTGATTACTGAGTGCCACAAGGTACGATACTGGCATACTTACCTCTTTTGTCTCTTCCATATTTATTCCTTCTCATGTATTTACGAGGTTATTCCCTGACCGTTTCTTCGAGGTACTAGAGGCGTGACGTGTCGTACAACTAGCTAGTCGTCACAGTGAAACCCATCTCGAGTCCGAATTTTTGTTAAATAACTTAACATTTAAGTGTAAAATGAAAGTGATATTCAAAGTTTTGAAAGTAGTATTCTTAATCTTAACGAGTGACTTGCCAATTAGTCCATTAGTCAGTTTAAAATTGATATGTTTTACGCAATCAGTAATATGTCAATAAATTCTAAAAATATTTAGTGTTCGCTGTTTTTAGTTTTTACTTGTTACCTCATCATTGATTTCTAAACATCCGCTCTCCGTTGAAATTGTTATCCAGGCAGGTTTTCTCACACCAAACGCTTCACAACAATATTCTAGGCTCTTATTTTCAAACTTGTCATTTCTATTTTTTCCTTACCATTTATCCATCATCATCATCTTGGCGTTAATGATTTATACTCTCGCGCACGAGGACCCGGGGTCCGCCTTGTCCACGATCCAGGATTTGGCAGATCCGGTAATTTCAGTTGAGCAACTGCCGTTTGACCTCCGTGACCCTGGATTTTTAATTAGTAGCGTTCCTACCTATAAAGTACCTAAAAGGGCACACACATAGCTAGTTCGATACATAACCGTCGCGAGAACATCCGTTCCAAAGCCAACAGGAAAATGTCCCTCATCTTAACCACCAGCATTGCTCATCCAGGTCTCCTCTCCCGCACGGACTGCTGTCAGCTCCTTCTCCTCTGCACGGCGTGTCTGGTGAACCTGGTCAGAGAATTGGAGTTAGAGAAGAAGGAAGATGTGGTCAGCAAGTCGGATATCGTGCAGGTGGTCAGTCAGCACCGGACGGTAGAAAGACTCCTGGATGCCGTGAAGAGGCGCGGCCCGAACATTTCCGTGTTCTTGCAGGTTGGTTTTAGGCATTTTTCTGATTGTTGAAGGGCCATTTTATTGTTTCGTTAACTTTCCTTCCCTCTATGTTTAATATATTTCTTAGATTTATTATAAGTAGGTCACTACTTAGCCTTTCATTACTTATGCCAAAAGTAAAATGAAATATGTATCAACATTTTTTGCTTATTATAGCTGATTCCCTGAAAAGAACAACAGACTTAGGCATGAACTTACTAAACAACCTACTTAGAGTGAGGTACGTTAAACTGACCATTTGGCTGCTGACGACGGTAAACACTTTCCATCAGGTTAGACTATCTGACCGTGTGCCTCCATAGGCCATAAAAATCCGCTCACCCCCCAATCTTCACAGTTCAATCATAATCAAAATATTAGAGGTATCACCAGAACACAACGCATTAGTGATATCCCTAGTGTTGCTGATGCCTATGGGCACCACTTTTCATCACGTGGCCTGCCTATTTATCTGCCCTGTAACATAAAAAAACATCCCACCAGGAGCAAACAGCCTTCCTTCTTGCGTCGCTCTCCCGCGTAGCCCGCTGCGTGTTCCCGCTATCTCGCACGCCAGCGGTAACAGCGGGAAATTTTGATTTGATTTGATTTGTGATCCGCCTGCCTATTTACCTGCTCTCTACCAAAAAAAAACATCCTACCAGGAGCAAACGGCCTCCCTCCTAGCGTCGCTCTCCCACGTAGCCCGCTGCTTGCTCCCGCTGTCCCGCAGCCCAGCGGTGGCGGCCGCGCTGGGAAATTTAGATCTAATATGATTTGATTTATGGCCCGCTTGCCTATTGACCTGCCCTCTAACAAAAAAAATCATCCTACCAGGAGCAAACGGCCTCCCTCCTGGCGTCGCTCTCCCGGGTAGCCCGCTGCGTGCTCCCGCTGTCCCGCAGCCCGGCGGTGTCGGCCGCGCTGGTGTGCTTCGCGCGCGCGCCGCCCGCGCCGGCGCCGCGGCAGGCCGAGCTGCGCGCGCAGGCAAGGCTGCACTGCCATGCGGCTGAGGCTATCTCGAGGTGAGGGGACTTTTTGTTTTTCTTTTTACTTTTAGCGAAAAATAAAGTGTGCTAGGCCGAAATTATACTGTAAGTGTTACTCATGTAAGTAGTAAAGAACTTACGATAAATTTGCAAATGTAAACTTATTTTATGTATCGAATCTATCGTAAGTTACTCACGTAAGTTACTTAATTAAATGTAAAAAATACTACATGCGTAATTTTGACTTTATACTTAATTTTAAACCCCTAAGAAAAAAGGGGGGTGTTGTTTGAGTTTGACGTGTATACTGTGTATCTGTGGCTCTGTGTAAGTGTGTACGTATGGAGGTGTGTGTCTGTCCCGTAGTGTGTCATCGTAGCTCCCGAACGCATAGATGGATTTTGATGCGGTTCTCTTTATTTGAAAACCAAGTTAATCGAAATAGTTCTCAGCTGTCTCAATTGTTCTTGTTTCATTAAAATCCTAGACCCTTTCCTAACAAGCCATCGTCGGCCTAAATGCATACCAGCGCCATATCTATTTGCGTACCCAAGACATGTCTCATATATGGAAACGCTGCTACCCTTTCTGGTCGCCCGGCACTTGATTTGACCATTTAGGCGCTTATTTGGTGTTATAACATTATACGCCATCGACTTTGCTAGAGTCCACAGACGCGAATACTCACCGCAACTTCATCTTGCAGGCTAGCAGTGGTGCCAGACGTGGCCCAACAGATCGCTCAACTGGAGGGGGTCACTCACCTCATAAGGCTGGTCAGGTCGCAGCGCACTGCTCCCAACACCGGGTCAGACCCCGATCAGACCCTGATCCATTGCCTGAAAGCCCTTCGCACCATCTACAAGCATCACCCATCAGCCTTCGAGAGCCAAAAAGACGTCGACGAAATGGTGAAGCCCCACCTTATGGAGTCCCTGATGCTCTTCTCGGCCAAGCAGGAGAGCTATGTCTGAACCTGTTGGAGAATTTGTGAAGCTAAACATCTTTACCTATTGCATATGTAATAGGATTAAAAGAGTTTACCAGCTTTTGAAGAACAGCAAATGTGTATGTCACTATGAATGAAATTATAATGGTTTGACAATGATTCAGTTAACCTCCTTTAATATGATGATATTGACGTCGAATATTAAGTTCTAAAAGAAATTATAGTATTCTAAGTTCTAATGTCTTAGAGATGTCGATTTTAAAATTGAGACTGATTGTATAGGAATAATGACTGTAAGCGTTCGTTAACGAGCTAAGATTACTTGTTTTAGTGGAGCTTTTCAATGGCATTGTCTTTTATGCTAAACATATTTTAAAGAATGCTAGCTAGGTATGGCATTCCAATACCTACCACTACCATCAGAGGATACTAAATACTCTAGCACGTAAAAGCATAAAGAGAGGTACTTCGTGGTACCTACCTACATTATCAACTTATTACTTCATTACCTGATTTGACATTAAGTTGCCATACATTCCACTTTGAAGTCTTACTGTAAATAATTAAATATATCTTACGTAGATTGCATTAGCTTTGTAAATCGCTATACTCACCTTAGAGAAGTGTATAATATTACTAACTTATAAAACATACTCAGAGGCCATATATATTTGAAAATATACTCGTTTAATATTTTATATACGACTTTGCTAGTCTGGTCTAAGGACATGGTTAAATAAAGATTTCTGTACTTTAAATGTGTAAACCCCTAGCTATAACTTTATCTACATACCTATAAGTTCTGGTTGAGCCAAATGCAAGAAATACCTTGCTGGTATTTTACGATAGATAACTATTAAATTCTTTACATATTATATAAGTATCTATCTACTTTTTCTTGCGGTAAGCGGTTAAGAATTTAATTATGTAAGTACTTTGCCTCGACATTTGATTCGAGCAATTAGCAATAGAGCCTACGTAAACCCTCTTGGACAAGAATCATTATGTTGTACCCAGTTATAAAGATCTTTAAAGCCCGCCATGATGATTTAGACTTCCAAATAAGCACTAAAGGCGAAATATTTATGATCCAAATCTGAGGTCAGATTTTCGTGCAAGAGACTATTTGTAAGCTTCAATACATCGACAATTTAACTGCTAAATAAATATTTTATATTATTCATTCATACTCATACCATATGTAATTATAGTATAGTTGTAACTATAGTAATCGTATTGGTATCATTCATACATTTTATATGAATTATATAGTATGTTAGTTGAGACTATAATCTCAATTTTTATTATTAACGCTATAGAGCCATACTACTTATGAAATTGTGGTACATTTCAATAATTTGCTTTCCTTAGATACCTACCACTTAATCAAAAGTTATTTGGCAAAAGCATTGAAAACGGATGCCCTTCAAATCGCATAAAATAAAAATCCCTAATTTGAATGTCCTTAACTCACTTCTCATAACATTAGTTCGCATGACAATTAGAAGCCATAATAACAACATTATTTTCCATGATCATGAAAATCCCTACTATGGAAATTTATTACTTACTTTCCGCAGGTAAGCGGGGCTCCGTTCACTTTTAAAACATATAACATTTATTGTACAAGTTATGGATTTTAATGATTATACATTTTAAACGTTATGGGATGGATTTTCAAAATATTCGTTTTAACATGATTTTCTTTTAATAAAGACCTGCATTATCAGATTTTAATAATCGTTGTTAGGCTAAGCTCATACCTACTTACTTATCTACTTAAATATTGTAATATCCTATTTCTATATCATAGAAACATGTAAAGAAAATTTAAAAGCAAACACCCAATCATATTGTTATGTTTGTAATAAAGTATATAATCAATTTGAAACTTATTTTTATTTTTAATTACCCTTATTTTTGATGTTTTTCCCCTTCAATTCTATTAATATACTTAACTTACAATTGTACAACGGTGCAAAATTCTAATTTTCTTATCCTACCTGGTGGACAAATAGGAACGAAGTTGGACACTGATACTGATTACAATGAGAGTCCACAAGGTTTAAGGGGAATCACAAAGATCTGCCTCCCGGAGCCTCGCAATGACTTAAGACCGCCACTGATGACAGTAATAGTCCACAATGTAAGGTGGTTCAGCGAACGATGAGCGAGCTATCCTCGGTGTTTCTCCGAACTACAAATAATGTACCAGGAACGTTATTAAAAACGAAAATAGTTGACATTGCATGCTGAAGTGTTAGTGAGCTAGCTGGTCGCATCTTTCGTGAAATCAATTAATACTTTTAAACGTGTTTTTGAAAGGCTACTAATGGGCCACCGTTCAAAAACTAACGTGTTTTTAAGCGCCATCTATCGTGGAGTAGTGAAAAAATTAAATAAAATAGCATGACTAACTTGAGTGACATCTGTTGACGAATAGCAAAACTTACTGACCCGACAACATCCAGTCATTTCATTCACTCATTCCGTTGATGTCTCCTGTCTATGGATTGTTCTTTTCGTTCTTTCAGTCGCGTTCGTTTTTGAACCACTAATTCGTTTTGTAAGGGTTTTCACGATTTAAAATCCACGAGATGGCGCTACTACGACGTTGGAAATTAGCGAATTTACTTCAAATTATTAAAAGGGAGGCAAATCTGATAAATTAAAATAAACATTTTATTGTAAAATTATACTTATAAGTAGAAATATCACAGTTTTGAGATAAAATATCATCCATAAGACTGCTTTACGTTTTTAGAGTGTATTATGTCCACGGTTGTCTCATGGCACGGTCTTAAGTCCATGTCATAGACCCCTAGACAAAATTTGTTTTCAGGGGGTTTGTAGAAGTCCAATCCTCTGCCTATTTTTATGATCCACCCGGAACTTAGGCTGCAAAAACAAAAATTAATTATTTATTATAGATTCAAAAATAGGGCATCGCAAACCTATCATCATATGTTTATTTCATGAAATAAATCTTAGTAAACTTACACAATCTGTCTATCGTGCAGAGTTTCCGAGTACTTAACTATTAATTTGACTCTGTATTTATTAAGGTCATTCGTAAGATTGCCAAACCAGTCCCTTTGGTCATTCTCAGAGCGGGCATCTCTAGCAGTTGTTAATTGAATGTGGCTTAAATTGGTACAGGATCTCACCAATAACTCACATAGCCTGAGAAAATTTTGACACTGAAATATACACATATACCCATCAATATAAAAAATGCAGAAGTTTATAATGATGGATGGATGTTTAATGTTTGTTACTCCTTTACAAAAAAGCTACTGAACGGATTTTAATGAAACTTAGCAGTAATATAGCTTATAGCCTATAGCTATCATTTATCCCGAAATTAAATGCGGTTTCCGCGGGAATCGTAAAATTATAACACAAATTTACATGGACAGTCTCAGGCATAACAAATTTTACATGGACAGTCGCAGGCAAAAGCTAGTATACATATCAATCTCAATTCTCAGAAGATACAAATTTTAACTAACATTGTCAAGTATTAGAAACTGACCTGATGAAAACTTCTAATATAAGGATCCTCTACTATTGCATACTGTACATCTTCATCCAAAAATCTTCCAAATAAAGCTTTAAAGCTATGACCTGTTGAATTATTCTCAATAATAAGTTGTTCATGAAATTGCCCAGCCTCTTTCTGTTGTATAACCAGTTTTTTTATAGCCTCAGCTCTTTTCATATACTCCTCAACTTTTTTTCTTAAATAACTTTTTGTTGCAGCATCAACATCACCTGTAAAAATAATTATAATATAAGCATGCATACAGACAATTTTAGGTCGTATTATAAGACAGACCGGGTGAATTTTCTCCTCTAACCGACCTGTTCCCAAAATTAAAATTACCTTTCATTTTATCTACTAAAATTTGAAGTCCCTCTTGATAGCAAACTAGGGCCTCAGTATATCTTTTTTTTGTGTCCAACTCTACTCCACGTTTTAAAATATTAATTGCTGCACTTTCGATATTCATTTTTAAATGTTTTAATTTAAATTTATTTTAACCCAAGTAAAAAACAATTAAGCAAACACAACCACAGACTATGAACTAAACAACAGTCAACAAATTAACAAAGACACAAACAAAACCCGCGCGCGCGTTTGAGCTATGGCCGGCCAAGAAAAAAAACGTCAATAAGGCCCTCTTCATACACGCCATTTTGACCCGTTCCGGTGAGAAACACCGATTTCATTATTTTCTTAAAATTGATTTAAACCATCCGCGGTCGCGGTTGCACTCAAATCTCTAGGTTCGCATTGTTGCCGCCAATCAAACAAGAAAATCACCGTAACCGAATTAAAAATTACACGTCATGTACAGAATAGGTTTTGGTTTTTATTAAAAATAAAAAAAGTTTTTGTTAGTTGTCAGTTTGCTAGCATTTTTTGTGCTATGGGCCTATAGCCCTTATTTTATTTTATTTATTTGGGGTGTCCCAAAACAGTTACATAATAAGGATATGTAGCATAGCTGACTTAAATATGAGTAATCTAATATGTAACCAACGACAGTATCCACAGAGTAGTTACTAATATTCATTAGTGTAGGTATACAATACTAGGAAGTAGTTTCTATGTACTTAAAATTAACGGAAAAAGTAATACGAAGCTCCACAAACATAGGTAATTACTTTGTCACTTTCTTTTAAACTCAATAATTTCCGTGACAGATATAAAACAAGACATATTTCTACTTAAATAGGCTTATGGAGCGCCAAATAACATTTTTAAGTGCTTAATTAACAACACAACAAACAGGGATATCGGTTTATGCACGGTATATTACCGTGATTTTTACGTTACATTAGTTAAGTAGCATTTAACAGCGTTTTAACAATAGCGTTTCTAAATCTTCCCACAGACAGTGCAAATATATCTAAATCTGTAAACATTGTATTGTAAGTAGGTATCTGCTATAAGACGCAGTAGCGCGCGCTCGCCCTTAAAAACAGAATCGTAATAAAAGTAACTAAACCGTGATAATTAATTCAATGGAATTTAGAGATTTCTTGATTTTGATATTCCTTTGAAAAACTGAGTGTTTCAAATAAAATAAATATATTGGATAAAAATTATAATGTTTAAGTATGAAAATCCTCATTTTTATGTGCGGTTATTATAATTTTATCATAAATCGTACACTTGTATGAAGAACATTCTCTGAAAAAATTTTGTTTACAGTTGTCGAGATATAATAAGCCACATAATATAATTTGACAGCTGTGATCATTTTTTATTTTATTTTATTTTATTTATTAGGAAGCCAACAAAATATGAAAATATAATAACATTTTGTTTTTAAACTTACGTATTACACAACATTCATATTTCACTTACAGGCTAACTCAACATGTATAATTCAATAACTTATATTTCGAACTAACTAAAATCTTATTTTCTACTGATCTCGCTTGATGTGACAATACTCATGTTAAACGCTGGATAAACGTTACCCAAATTATAAAATGAAAACAATATTATATTGTTCTGTATAAACTCATGTAATACGCGACCAATTTTTGTTTAAAAGTTGGAATGGAGTTACAAAAGATATCAATGTCCGCATGTTTGTGTAATGAGTTATAAGACTTACCCATTCTATTGATAGGGGCATTTAAACCTAGATTGGTTTTACAAAGCTCTGTCTTAAATGGAATATATGTTCCCGGTCTAGAGTTAGGTCTAGAAACACCTATAGCGACCCTAGCCAGCAATTGAGGGGCGTTCAAATGTCCGTTCAACAGTTTGTGCAGGAAGGAAAGATCTAACAACGTTCTACGATGAGCCAGGGAAAGTGTTTTATATTTTATTAGCTTTTTATTATATGAAATACTATTGACTGGGATGCGATCTTTATAGCACAAGTACTTCAAAATTTTTATCTGAATCCTCTCGATTCTAGCTTAATGTACTTCGTAAAAAGGGTTCCAAACTACTGAACAATACTCCAAAATACTACGTACAAGAGAGTTAAAAATATGTAATACTGTGTGTGTTTGTTTGAACTCTTTTGTTGTTCATATAATTAAGCCGCTGGTTCTCAACGCTTGTTTAATTATTTTCTCTATGTGCATTCGAAAATTTAATTTGGTATCGACAATGACGCCCAGATCCCTAGTCTGTTGTATCGATTCGATGTAATGGCCACCAATGTTGTATCGAAAACTTAAATTTGTTCTTTTTCTATGGAACGACAGTTGGTAGCACTTTAGATGGTTAAGAGACATTAAATTCTCGTCGCACCAATGGACCAATCTGTCCAAGTCCGCCTGCAAAACCTCAGCATCTGCGGAAGTTTTAACCAACCTATAAAGTTTAAGGTCATCCGCATAGAGCAGGCAGTGACTATGTTGGAAACAATGAACAACATCATTTATAAAAATATTGAAAAGAACAGGGCCAAGATGTGAGCCCTGCGGGACGCCAGAATGCGCAATAAAAGGTTCAGATTCAAAACCGCCAGCAACTACTTTCATTTGTCTGTCCCTTAGGTAAGAATTAAGCCAGCCAAGCAGTTTTCCGTGAAATCCGCAACTTTCAAGCTATCGAACCAGAATTGAGTGGTCCACCATGTCAAATGCCTTAGAGAAATCGGTGTATACTGTGTGAATTTCAACAATTTTGTCAAGTGCTTCAGATATTTAGAGATGGTATTGACTACAATATAGAGATGGGTCGATATTTAGTAATATCTTTCCTATCACCATCCTTAAAGATTGGCACAATTCTGGCTTCCTTCCAGACAGAGGGGAAGAAACCGTCGTCCAGAGATTTTGTGAAAATCATAGCTACAGGTATAGACAAGGTGTTTGCACAACGCTTAATGAAGATAGGGGGTATATTGTCAGGTTCGGCTCCTTTATTTTCATCTAGGTGCTCGAGTTTCAGTTTCACTTTAGTCACAGTGATACTTACTCTATCCAAGGTAGAATGAGTCATTTTTGATTCTCGATCAGTAAAAGCGAGAATAGGGGTGGTTTGGGGCTGTGTGGGAGTTAAAGGTTGCCTGTATATGCTAGAAAAGTGTGTAGCAAAACTGTTACAAATGGCCCCGCCCTCAGTGACAGATCCTCCTTGGTATGTCATCGAGGAAGGGTAATAATTTTGAGTTTTCTTAATACTCTTTAGGTATGACCAGAAATATTTTGGATTACTTTTAATAGTGTCTTCAATTCTCTTCATGTAATCATTATAGCAGCTTTTGATAAGCACCTCACATCTACTGCGTAACAGTTTAAAAGTCAAATGATCGAGTGGGTTAACATATTTTTTATAGCGTAATCTGTACTTGTTTTTTTCTTTAAGCCTCCTAATCAAGCAGTTAGTGTACCAGGGTGGAAATATATCAGATTTTATTTTAGTTTTTGGAACGTTACTTTCAATAATTTTATACAGCTCCGAGTAAAAGACATTTGTCATGTCATCGATGTGGCGACATTCCAAAAACAATGTTTGCCAGTCTATCTTTTCTAAAATTTTATTAATATTCGTATAATCTGCCCTATAGTAATTAAGTCTTACGTTCTGGAGGTTGTTAAGCGGCTCATTGTGACATAATTCCAGGCTTATCTCTAAAGGGGGATGATATCCATCTATAGTACAAACGGGGAAATCGCAATTTGTCACTGGTAGGTGTTGCATGTTGCTTAAGATCAAGTCTAGTATATTATTATTGTAATTTTGAATACCGTTCCATTGACACAAGTTACATTCGGCCATGAAATCAGTTAAGCAAATATCGAGATTACAGTTACTGTTTAGGTCAGTCTCCAAGTACGAATTACCCTTATACTCCCAATTCAGGTAAGGGTAATTAAAGTCTCCCACTATTACAGTGTTATATTGCTCGTGTATGAAATTTGAGACTCCTCCCAAAAACGATTCCAATGTAACCAATCTCAAAGGTGGCGGAAGGTAGACAGCACAAACTGATATAATATCCTTTTTCTTACCGATATTGACACTAATGTTAACCCAGAGATCTTCATGGGATGACTCCCAGGAATAGACTCTGCAACATTCAAATTTTTTAGATACAGCAATTAATACACCTCCGCCGTCCTTTTTATTGGTCACATTAAAATCGCGATCTCGTCTATAAACACAATATCGGTCATCTATAAACTCTCTATCAAGTACTCCCTCGTTAAGCCTCGTTTCAGTGAGTATTATCACATCAAACTCGGAATTCAATATGTTACAGTACACTTCCCTAGTTTTGCTTTTAATACCTCTCACGTTTTGATAAAACATAGTTAAGGACGCCATTTTCAAAGGTATTTTAAGTAGGTTTTATTAAAGTATATGTAGCACTTTACACTACGAAACAATACTACGCAAAACGTTCTCATTTTTGACAATGTGCACATCACTGGAATGGGACTTCCTAATATAAACAATTCCATTGCGAGTCCAAACAAATTTATAATCATTTTCTTTGGCAAAATGTCTTGCTGCTGCGTGTAACTTCTTTCCTTCAGGCGTCAGATGTTCGCTTACAAAAACAGGTTTCCTATCCCCAGCTATACCAAGATGTGAGGTGTTTAGTTTATCACTTGGGTTATCCTTGTTATAAGTGATTACGCTTGATAGAAACTGATCTCTTATTATGGCTGAAGAAAACTTAACTAGCACCGTTTTAGGTCTAGTACTCTCCTTGTCGAGTTTAGCGATTCTGGTGCACTTGACCAGGTTTTCTGCTTTGACTGAATTACCGACAATGTTGGTGATTTGTTGCACAGTTTTCACAAGATTTTCGGTTTTATATTCAGGAATACAATGAAATTCGAGATTGCAGGATCTATTTTCCCTTTCGAGCGCACCCACCTTAGAAGTCAACGCTGCAACATAATTGTGAAGTGAGGATTTTTCAGTCTCTAACATCTTGACTTTTTTCATTAAGCTACTGTTGAACAAAACTTGTTCATCATGATATCCCGAGAACACTTTTTGACTGTTCATCCAAATCATTCCTAATCGACGCAACCTTGGTACCCAGATCAGTTACATCCCTACGGAGTTGCAACAGGGACTCCTTAAAACAGACAAACTCCGTTTGTTGTGCATCGAAACGCTCAGTCATGTCCCTTCTTAAACTCTCGATAGCGGCAAGGATGACATGTGAACCCTGCCGCTGGTCGCTTTCCGTTGTTGTGAATTTTGTAGGATTACGTGGATTGGTGTTAACAAACGATATCGCTTGGTCACCTTCTGAATCACTCGGCTGAGAGGTAACTACGTTGAAAGTACTCGGCGTTTTTGGCGGGGATCGAGCTACTTTCGGCATGACTGTGCGATTCCAATGCAACTACAATAGTTATATTTATTATTCTATTAGGTTCAGTTGACAGTCACCTGCCACAAATGCTGCAAAACAGCAATAAAAAGGGCCGATAATTTACTTCGCAGACGGTCTGTTACGGCGCCTAGTAAACGAGACACCAATACCCGTATATAAGTGCAAGCAAACGGAGGTCAACTCAACTCGCTGGGTTTAGCGTTGCCCGGCCGTCCAACGTAGCGTGCCACGGGGCCTCTGCAGACGCGCCCTAAGGCACAGGTTTTGTCTACTGGTTACGCACAATGCCGGCTGCCAGCGCTGAGTGAGCGCGGTCGCGAGAAAAAGGTCCCAAACGCCGTGCAGATGACGTTTCTTATGCGTTTCCGTATATCACTTTCTCGATAACGCGACTCGCGAACGTGAGTCGAGAGGAGCCTTCGGGTGTATTTAGAGCGTCGGTGGCCGGGTGGTAAGGGAATTCGACTAGCAAGCGAGGAGTCCCGAGTTCATAAGTTGAATACTAGCCGATGCTCTAACGGTGAGGAAAAACATCATGAACCCTGCACATTCAGGCGACTGGATGTGTAACCATGATCCAATCTGGTCAGGTTCCCCTGGTAGCAGGGTCATGGATGGCAGTCGCTCCACTGTAAACTAACCTGACCTGCCAAATCCTAGATCATGGTCAAGGCGACCCTGGGCCCTCATGCGCGAAAGCTTAACCGGGACATTAACGCCAAGATGATGATGATGATACACCCCGTTCTGGTAGAATATCAACGAAAACGGGCGCACTACGCTACACTCACCGTTTTCATTATTTTCTTAGAATTGATTCTGCCCGTCCGTGGTCGCAGTTGCGCTTACAGAACGGAATGTATGTCGGGGCCCTATACTAGCTGTCAGAAAACAGCCATTAAAGCTCAAGGGCGAATCCAGAGCCGTAAACAAAGCAAATTTAAAAAAAGATTAGTTAAATTTTGTAAACATTCGTGGAGGTTATGTATTTATCATTTCAATATTATTTTTAATTGAAAAACAACACATTATCTTTTATTATTAGTGTGCAATGGTTAAATTATGTAAGAATGACAAAATCCTTTTAGCTAAATAAAATTCGCATAAACTTAAATAAAAATGTCTCGTCTAATGGGCCAGGCGGTATCTGAAATCCTTCTTCGGTATTTTGGTGAAATAGTGCAGAAAGTTGGGGATGATCTCTTTATGTTCGGCGCTAGACAGCTAAGCACGATTGTTAGGAGCACTGGACTGCTCCGGAGCCAGGTATTTATACATTTTACACACTCAACCCGTATGTTAATTTTTAAAAATAACACTTGGCCCAAATTCTCATGTGAAAGTTGGACGGATTACCTATAAAATTAAAGAGCAGAATAGGTAATTCCAAACATGTGGTGGTTCCTAAGCTAAGCTACCCCCATTTCTAAAACTCAACCGAGGTTTTACAAATTTCAGGTCATTGAAAGTCTTCGAGCATTGGTAAAATATGACTTGGTTAGCTTTGAGCCCGCAATCCATAATGAAGCCATCCCGGACTACAAACTGAGTGCAGAGAATGTACTTCTCTTAATTAGATATCCAAAGTAATTTTATTTTTAATTTTTAGCATGTCTTACTCATAGTTGCTGCTTTGCTAACCATCATTGGGGAAAGATTTTTTCCATCCTTAAACATAAAATGCAAAATATTGGACTTAGTTTGACCAATTCATTAAAGTCACAAAACTATTGTTTAACTATTTATAAAGTATATTATTATGGCCTGTGGTGTAGCAAATGACCATGTGGCCATTGATAAACTTAACTGAAGCCATAACTTGCAATGTCTAACTATTAATTAAAAAAAATATGTCACAGATACCTACTTCAGATGAAAACTAAATACGGCAGTGAAGCTGAGTTACTTGTGGAAGAGTTAATGAAACGTGCCACATGCACTGCCACTTTATTGTTAGTTACTATAGCCAATAGACACAAGGATGATAAGGTAAACATATAATTATAATGTCTTATATTACAGCAGCACACCCTGACTTTACAAACGTCCCCCTCAATGCACTTCCCTTTAATAGCAATAATACACGTGATAATCATAGCATAGTACATTTAAGGACAAGCAAATAATGTTAAAAAAGATAGCAGTATATACAACAAAGTACTTTTATATCACTAACTTTCATATTACTGTGTGCTATGGGGAACATGCAATGTACTTTCTATTTCAATTTACTAAACAGCCTGTAGTATACAAATAAAATGACCTTACCTAGAGATATTATATTCAAGTTTGACTTTACCTTTTTTAAGGAGAAGAAAATATCCCTAGTGAGCCTAAGGGATATGTTTGTATGCTTAGCAACAGCAGGTTACATACAGCAAGCTCCTGTAGCGGAAGTAAAAGAAGATATTGACTACCCGACGATGGTGCCTGTAGCCACCATCATACCAGACTTGGATGTAAGAATGCTGATGCAGGTTATGGCAAGTGGTAAAGTCGCAGAGGCGAATGACAGTAAGCCTTGATGTTTTTATTTCTAAACTAGACATCTTTCAAGTTTTTAATTTGTATTGACTGTAATAAAAATGTAATTGTATTGTCTTTACAGATGTCTATTGGAAAGTAAATTTTGACAGATTTCACCTGGACTTCAGAGATGATATCATGATCAAGGCTATGGCTCGAAGGATTGATGATAATGGTAAACAAATTGGAGTTTATATATTTTAACGACCTATACCTACCAGCTCACTATTTGGACTTGACTCCATGCTTCACATTGAAGCAACAAAATACGCTGTCGCCTATTTAGCCCGGTCGGCAGGTACTTTCGACCTAGACATAATTCTGATTTTAACGAAATTTTGGGAGTTTGTTCGGGAATAGTGTGGGGTGTGTAATTTAAGTTCATGATCTCGAGAAACCTGTGCTACCTTGGGGCCCCAAAACAACCACGACAATGGGAATTATTTCCAGGTAAGACCCCCTAATTTTTACCTGACGACCGGGCTTATTGTCCGGTCTACAGAGCCCAGAACATTGTGTGTAAAGTGAATTGTGTGTTTAGCGACAAAGATAATACTGAATGTGGCATGAAAACACATTTTACGGTAACAAATAAGCAATCTATTGATTCATTTTCTGCTCTCTGCTCTGTACTACTACTAAATGGTGCAGTGCCTCAAGTCCGCGAATTTACTTGGCTCAGTTGAAATGTATTCGAATTGTAATTGGATCGCAACAGCAGTTATAATTGTAGCACAACACCAAAAACGCGTAAAACTGCATTTGAGTTGATATTGCAATCTGATACCAATTCAATCGAGCCATTAGTAACAGTAGCAGAATACCAAAAACGTGTCAAACTGCCATTTCAGATGGCGCTACTGAGGCGTAAGGTCTATTGTCAAAATACTGCCGCACTATTGGACAAAACCAACTGCTGTAAACTGATAGATCTCTTCCAGCCAATGAAAGGGCTTTATTTTGACATGAGACCTCACGTCACAGTAGCGTGTATATTTTGGAATCTTGGAAACCCTCATTACATTTCAATCGACCTCTTAGTAAATAAGCGGATTCAACTCGCGGCCCATGGCCTTTACTATGAGCTCTTATAGCAGGACCTAAACAGAACTGCCCTGCTTAGAACAAGAGTGCGCTATACGTGTCACATAAGCTTGTCTCGTTCTAAGCAGGGCAGTTCTCTTTAGGTTCTGCTATAAGAGCTCATGGTAAGGGCCCTGGTCTATCGTGCCACTGCGTATCCCGACTCCCATCACCCCATCATTCAACACACCCATCTCATCTCCAGCTGGGGAGCTGATGCGTCTGCTCCTAGAGCAGATGTACCTCTCGTCAGCGCCGTGGGCGGCAGAAGGCGCGCCCACGGACACGCACACGCTGCAAGACGCCGCGAGGAGACTCGACAGGCCGCTGCTTAACCAGTACTTGGAGCATTATCTGAAGGTGCTCGGTAAGGATTGCATAATGTGTTTTAGATTTTTTTATGTGTTAGGTAATGGGTAGTTTAAGGACTTGATATCGGAGTTCCCTGTTGGGGTAAATTGAAGAATGGTTGTTTTAATTTGACTATAATTTTACAAGCGACCCTTCACAAATTATACACATAAACCTTCCTCATTAATCACTCTATTTTTTTAGTTTATCGCGAACAGACAGACAGACTTTGTTTTATAAATGTCGTGAGTTATTATTGAACAACATTACAAAAAATAAAAAAACAACCTTTCTTTAACTGCTGTAATGAACTAATAAATAAATAAACAAAAAATACCCTTACCCCAAATTACTTATTGACTGCACTAAACTTAGTTAGGCGTCTATAGGTGTCATAAACTTAAGAGTGACTTAGTGAGTTTAGTTTTCACTTGTGCAATGCCTTTTCTTGTTAGGAAATTAAGGAATATCTGAAATCGACTTGAGCGTTTAGTGAGCTAAAGTTTAGTGCAGTTGTGCATTAAAGATATCTCGGTGAATGAAAACATAACTGTTGTTTGGATTTATAAGCAGTTTATATTATTGAACAGAAAATAAGTAAGTAGAAATGCCATGAGCACGTGACGTTGTCGCCGACTAGTCTACTTAATCAACAACTATTGCCCATAGTATTTAACTTAACACTATTATCACCTGAGAGTTATTTATTGCGCATTATGAAAGTTATTAAAATTAAATGTAGTTATTAAAGTTAATGTTATTAAAGTTATGCGCAGAAGTATCCGAGGTGGCGATAAGCCTTCTCGATAGTTTAGCCCCACATGGCATTTCTATTTACTTATCCTATTTTGAACTGCGATGATGAGGGAAAACATCATGGTGAAACCTGCACATTGAGGCGACTGAATGAGTAGCCATGATCCAATCTGGTCAGGTTCTCCTGGTAGCAGGATCACGGATGTCAGATGGTAGTCGCTCCACTGTAATTACCTGATCTACCAAATTCTAGATCATGTTCAAGGCGGACCCCGGCCCCTCATGCGCGAGAACACAACCGGGACATTAACGCCAATATCATCATCATCATCATATCAGCCGAAAGACGCCCACTGCTGGGCATAGGCCTCCCCCAGAGATCTCCAAAGGCCGGTCCTGTGCCTTCCGCATCCAGCTGGTACCTGCGATCCTTACCAGGTCGTCGGTCCACCTTGTGGGAGGCCTACCCACGCTGCGTCTTCCGGTACATGGTCGACACTCGAGAACTTTACTGCCCCATCGGCCATCTGTTCTTCGAGCTATGTGCCCTACCCACTGCCACTTCAGTCTGGCAATCCTAAGAGCTACGTCGGTGACCTTGGACGATTGCAGTCGCTCTACTGTAATTACCTGATCTGCCAAATCCAGACATTAACGCCAAGATGGACCTGGACCTGGACTGGTCTGGACCTATCGTATTGTGAATTCTGTGATGATATGTCAGAGGAGAACGGCGCGGGGTTCGTGCGTGCGGCGGGCGGCGCGGGCGGCGGGCAGCACGCGGTGGCGGCGCGCATCGCCGCGACTGCGCTGGCCTCGGCCACCTTGGGACACCTCGTCACCGAGCGGCTGGGCTCCAACGCCGCTAGGATATTCAGGTGATACGTCATACAATGAGCAGCTTTATTTACTTGACATAATATTTCTTTTTTCTTATTAGACTAGATATATCCACAATTCTTAAAAGTGTTACCACTTCGTACCCCAGCTTTTTTAAGAACATTACTAATGTGATCTTTCAATACATGACGTGAATGTTTTACTGAGTCGTCCGAAATAACTATCATTGATAAAACTTAACCGACAGAAAAAGTCGGATAACCAAGTTTAAGTAAACTCGAATATTTTCTAAACTACAAAACCGATTTTAATAAACCAAGGCTAAGAACCATCTCGATTAAACTCGCTCTCGAACAAAGAAAACCTCACCCAAATCGGTATATCTGGTCTGGAGCTACGATGCTACAGATACACAAAGCCACAGATACACACGTCGAAATTAAAACTCCTGTCTGTCTTCGTCGGGGGATAAAAATATAGTCTCTGTAGTATATACTGCATAGAAGCAGATCCAGAACTCGCTCTAACAACGACACTTGTAAACCTTTACAGATTGATCTGCGAAAAGAAATACATAGAGGAGGACGACATACAGAAGTACGCGATGCTGCCCAACAAGGAGTGCAAGCAGTTGACGTACAAACTGATGGAGGAACATTTTATCCATGTGCAGCCTATGAGGAAGCCAGCGACCGCCGGCGGGCTGGCGAAAGCGATCTACTTGTACCACGTCAAGATGTATCACGTAAGTGCTGTCTGTCTGTACAACGGGGAACGTTCCGAAGAACAACCGACGTAACAATTGCGTCTGCAATCGGCGCTCTGCGCGTGCGCATGACGCACCGCAGCCGCTCCATACTGAGCACTGCTGTAGCATCTCTGGTATTTGAGTTAGCAGGGGAAGTGCTAAATTGGTGCCACTGGAACTTTTCGGCCACGGCACCCTCCGATGATAGGGTAGATTTCACCCACACCATCTGGACGCCTGGCATCCAACTAACGTACGGGCGTCGCGAGCCTTTTTACTGGTCACGTGCATATGTGGAATGTGCTCTGGAAGTCTTTCTTTCCTTTGCAATATGACATGAGGTTCTTCAAAAGGCATGGCTGCCTATAGGCACCTCAAAAGCCAATACCGCATCCGCTCCCCTTGGATTGCAAATTCATGTCCTAGACTGTTTGCGAAACGGATTTTGTTGCGGTTTCCCTATTAGACAGAGTGATTCATGAGGAAGGTTTAGGTGTATAATTTGTTAACGTTACTACCCTTGCAAAGCCAGGGCGGGTTGGTAGTAAGATATAATTTAAAAAAATCACTAAAATTAGCGTCTATATTTATGTACTCCACCACCCCCACATCTCATTTGTAGCCGATAAGGCCGCCTTTGCTCAACTCTTACTGATTGTAAAAGTGTTTATCTATAGTATCTGTCACCCTGTCAGGTCTGCCAAACGGCGCTAGGGATGACCCACTCAGCCCTTCACAACTGCATGCGTCGCGCGCGCACCACGGCCGCCGCGCACCACCGCCTGCTGGCCAAGCAGCGCCGCGTGAGGAGACTAGCGCATCAGCTGCGAGCGCGCGGGGAGAGCCAGCAGCATATCAATGATGTGAGTATACTTACGGTCGTGTGGTGACCGGCTGCGTAGGATTGCATCCTTTACTTCGAGTGGGTGTCGCGGAAGAACTAATATCTTAGACCCGTAGACTAATTATGTAATTCGGTTGCCAACAATTGTCTGATTTCAATGATTGAAATTGTTACTGTTGCGATTATGTATGATCGATTAAATAGTTTCAGTTTATTGCAATGGAACCTGATGATACGAAATCGCAGTAGACTTATATCGGTCCATTCGACATGGATCCCCCCAATGGACTGGACATAGATCTGCCTCATGCGGCGCGGTCGCGAAGAAACGCCGCGTGAGACGCCTGACGCACCAGCTACGATGTAACCTTGACTTGTAATCATCTTGGTGTTAGAATCCAGATTAAGCTCTCGCGCGCGATGTCCGCGGAGGGTCCGCCTTGACCATGATCCAGGATTTAGCATATCGTAGTGGCCGAGTTGGCGATATGCGTTGTCGACAGTTTGACGCCCCAGATGACTAATCTATTTACTTATTTTATTTCCTGTGCTTTACCCATAACAGTCCACATAAACTTACATTTACCTACCTACATTTTATTAAATACCATTACAATTTCCAGGTTGAAGAGACACTCACTCCTCCAGAGCTAGCGTTGCTGCAAAGCATCGAGAGAAAATTGAAGCACCTCAGCATAGCAGAGTTGGCACTTGACAAGAACCTCTTCATATTGAAGTGGTATTTCATGTACCCTTCGGACACACCTTGACGCTAACACAGGTTTAGGTAATTACTTTTATTAGGAATTATTAGTTTAATGGGATTATATGAATTGTACACTCTGTATTTCCATCTGCCACATTGTAAATAAACATCCAGAGTGTTAACACTTCCGCTGCAAAACCAAATATCTGAGTCTTAACATTTTGTATGGGCCGGCCAGGTGAGTCGCGCGCACTCGAGTAGCCCCAATTACAACCAATTATCAGTTACTCAAGGGTGCCATTTTAATCATTAATAGTCCTGAACACAAATTATTCAGTCTTCGGCAGATGCAGCAAAAATAATCGTGACTCCTTTAACCCGTTCGCTGTAGCCGCCTCTACATTTAGGTCGTAATTGGCGTAATGCGAGTGCGCACGACTCGTTTCGCCGGTCCATACAAAGTTGGCTATAAGCGAGTGCGCACGACTCATCTGGCGGCGTTTGTTAGCACCGCGCCTGACTCTTTGATATTTGGGTTCGCAGCAAGTGTTAAATAGCAGTTGGAAATAACGGGACTGAAAAGTACTGTGCCGAAAATAAAATTAACTTAATGTAATTAACTCATCTTCACCTCATAGAATAGGCAATAAGTTCCTAATGTTGTATGTTTTCATCTACTTTTTGACTGGTAATATAAAATGTTCTGTAAATAAGCGCTCGTGTGTGCTCATATTTTAAGTTTACAACATATATTTTTAAGGATGATGATAAAATAATAAATGAAATTCGTTTTTATGTTCTTAAAATTTTATTTGACCCCATTCAAACTCAATTTTTAATCAATTCAAACAATGTACAACCTATAAATGTCTGAATGTTGATCGTTATTGTATTATCATTTAATTAAAACATTTTCGACTATCTACATTAAACATGGTCATAGGATCTCTGCGACCTATTATAAGAAATTGAAGCATACTTCGCTACCCTGAAATATTACTGAAACGACAGTAAGACATGAGATGGGATCTTTTCTGTAGACTGCTTTTTTTCTTATCTATTAATTGGCTACTGATGGTTCCATATATCTGTGTTGGTTGAAACGTTTTCGTACATATCTTGACATTTTACGCCATTTTTATTGCGTTTCGTAGTTAAATTGGCTAGTTGCATGACGACGAGACTGACTGTGCCAAATGGGGTCTGCGGGGCTATCGTCTTGGTTGGCAACTGAATTTGAAATTAAATAATTTTACACTACGTCATCTACGTTGACCACTGGATATAGAGTCGACCAAATTGGAGTAGTGTATGATTATTATATGTCAAATTCAGTTGTCCACTAAGATAGCCGATAGCCCCCAAGGACAGGCAAATGATGATGATGACATTACGTTTCTCCCAGTAGTTCCACCATCATCAATGTCAGTATGTATTAATGATTCGAAGAGTTTTTGTTAATGTTGGCTGATTTAAAGATTGTTTCGTTGACTACAGACGTATTTATGACACCATCTCACGTAAACCGAACTGAAATAATCAACATTGATAATCATTATGTAATGTTAACAAGTATATAGATTATGTACGTACGTAGTTAAACACCTGTTATACAGTGACACCTAATATTTCATTATTCATTTAATTTATTACAGACATCGAGCGTTTTATGCGCTAACTATACTCTAAAATATGCGGATATTATATATTAAAATTGTCCCTAGAAAAGAAATAAAAAATAAGAACGTTAATTTTCTCTAAAACCTAGGTACAATATATGCTTATATGTTATATAGATCTAACGTCCAGCAAAAAATATAAAATTTAATATTATTTAAGTATACTAAATTATCAGATATTTCAATGCACATCATCTGGGTCATTGAGCCAATGGAGTAAATATCATCTTAACATGGTTTCTTACCTAGTTTCCTAAAACAAACCCAGGTTTCAGTTAGCGCATACAACGCCCACTAAATATCGATTTCAAGCTAATTAATTATTACTATATCCATCTAAATTAAAAATTTGTCGAATATTTACATTTCGTTTGCATTTTGGTCACGTTTGACGCCGACTGCATTGTACGACTTTGACTTGACTACACTTGGGTTTTACAACACTTCATACTCTATACTTCGTTTCACACATAAATTACATACATACATTTTGTGCGTTTATCAATAACGATATAGGAAAGGTAAAATTAATGGGTTACGATCCACGGACATCGCATTCGGCGTCAAAACGGCCATAGATTTTGGTTAATTCAAAAACTATTCTATGGAATTATTAAAATACAGTGAAGACATCAAACTATCCGGCCTACAGTACAATATCACCACGTCGACCCACCTACCATAGTTCAGACTATACAGAGCCAGGGTGCAGTGGCAACAGATCATAAATATCATTCAGGTAGATACGTAATATTCTGTGCAAACCAACATTTCCTTAGACACAAAGTTGAATAATTTATTATACTTTATTTTACGTTCTTAGTATGTTTTTAGTAGTAGAGCATCTGATGCTAAAGCTATGGATTAAGGTAAGATAGAAATTCTCGGATATCTTATTAGCAAGGATAAAATTAAGTGTAGGGAAGTACCTACAGAGTATTCACAAGAGCAGAATTATTTGTATAAAGCTTAAAAGTTCTCAGTTGCGTTGCGAGTACTTACATTCTCGAATAATTGTGTAAAAATATTTCAAAATTACGAAGGTGCTTCTGAATTTGACTACGATAAAGTTCCCTTTCTAATAACGTTGGTAGGCCGCCATGTTGCCACTAACACCCCAGCTGCGAGTTTACAAAAGCCGCTATATTATTATATCTCACATATTAAACTCGAACTGTAATTATCTCGAAAGCCACTATGTACAAAGGACGCATTCTTATGTGTAGAGTAGAGTGTAGTAGCAAGCAAAATTAAAAGAAAAATGCAACATAAATTTGTAATTATTTTTATTTATAACTAGTTATTTTACACAACTTAACAAAGTACATACATACAGCAACTGAACAGAGCAAACAAAATTTTTAAAAATCATTCATACGGCATTGAAAGTTTGTCCTACTGGCAACACTGCCCTGTCCCTCGACATCACTGCAACGTACTCGGTCCCATGCACCTTGATCGTTGCCGGCACTGGTGGATGCTAAGATAGCCAGTTAGAAATAAAACAGCACGCTCGATGCGAGTACAATCTAATAATTTTACGTGCCCACACGCGTTACAACGTAACGTTTCACATAAATTCAAAGTTAGGGCTAGCCAGCGTAATTTACTAGAGAAACCCGAAGTCGAGCTATACTTAGGAACTTAAAGTCTACGGCCGCATTGCTTAAGTGATATCAATCAGGCTAATGGGCTGTCGTATTGTGGCATGTACTCCGTTGAAATAAGAGCGAATTTCGAATGTCGGAAAATGAATGGCAAGATACTATCAGTCCCTTCGCAACTCAGAACGAACGTTGCAACAGTAAGCCACCGTCTGCCGCTGCTAATACTGCTGTGTTATCACTGAGCCCTCAATTTCAACCCCATTCTCCCCCAATGAGTAGGTAAATAAAATTTCATTTGTACTATCACAAAGTATTTTGCTTAACCATCAACCGATCGGTGAATATAAGCTGGATGCGGAATCGATATACGCGAACAACATCCATCTGGCGGTCTTCTAAAAACTGCAAGCTTATAACAAAAAGAGGAGTTAAGGCTAAGCCGAAATAAATTTCAGACGATGTTAACTGAATCCTTAAGCCAATTTTAAAAATAAAAATAATAATATATTTTTTTTAAATAATAGCTAAATATAAAATGCCAAATTATAATAATAACTATAGAATACTAAATAATGTGTGTGATGTAAATTGTAAAATATAAAAAGCTCTGAGTTATGTACAAGAGTGTGGTAACGCTAGTCGGGCTTGAGGTCGGGAGGCGACGGGAGGGCCCGCGCAGCGAGCTCAGCCCTCCTCTTACGCTTAAGCAATACTTACAATTTCCAAAAAGTACATTTAAAGTATCAACTAGAATTTATCCTCCATCGTAACCTAATCAGACAGTCGCTGTGTTCGTGCAATCACTACCACCGGTCCTGACGCAAGCTACCACCAGCGCTGCAAATAGCGAGTCCAAACAATAGTAATATAATAATTAATCGTATTGCAATTCAACTTATCACAAAATTAAAAACAGTAATCCCGTAAACATCTCCTTACAATTTATACCGAAATATACTATTTACAATGCAAATGAGAGTAATTTACACATCCCGCACGGTTTTACTACTAAATTTGTCATTTTAATTACTTTATTTTTTTTTATTTTTATAAATATTCCTCCGTAGTAACGTTATACATATAAATTCATGTAGATGGCCTAAATAATAACACTAAAAGTTTGTATTTGCCGATAGCCAGCTGGCAGCGTATGAGTTCGCCCCGGCCAGCCCTAGGCTGCAGCGGTGACAGTACCGACACTTCCGAAGCGATCCTGCGTGCCTGGTGTCGGCCGCTATAGAAATCTAATGGTTGCACAGTTCGCTTAGTCCCCAGCGGGCGGCGGGCGATTAGGATACAATCTCGTTAAATGTAATACCGATTTTGTGCATGAGTATAATGTTTAAATATTACGAATGATATCATGTTTAGGATTCCTGTGGCGTCGCCCGTTGGTACGAAGCTGTGCCTACGCTAGGTGACATGTATCCCCCTACTGCACTGTGAACACATTAAGAGTCCCTCCTCTGGCAACGTTTGCACCCGTCTCACTTGCTCGCGTGGCCGCGTAGCTCTGTCCCCGTCAGGGACATTACAATATGCAGCAGGAGCCGGAACAACAACTGCTGGATCCGCCCTTGCTCTTTTGCCGCTGATCTGGAAACAGACAGGGAGGTTCATTCGCATGTGATTGGCTGAGGCTGTGCAGTGGTTGGTTGAGGTCAACGATTGGTCGTTTTCTGTGGTCGTTATTGAACTGAACCCAAAGAAATTGGACATAGAGGCATAAAAGGAGCCTATTCACAGCTGAAGTCACAATCTATATTCTGTTTTTTTTTTAATGGTGCTTATAACGTGTTGAAAAGGGACGGCTATAAGTTGGCAAATACCCCTCCAACCCAAATGCTATTGTCAAATTCGGTGGCCTTGGTCATCTTAATGTACTAGCTTTTTGCACGACATTGAGTCTTTTGTGAGTTGTGACAGATTGGCAGCGTACATTATTTATAGGTCGAGGTTCTATGTTCAATATCTTTGGAGGTACCTATGGCTTAAACATCAATAATGGATAACCACGAAAATAACCATTTGTTAACCTTAAATAAACACCCCACAATTTGAAGAACAGGTTCATATTATTACGCATTACTTAGGTAGTAACCTAACACATAAATTATAATAGGTATAGGTACATAGTAGGTAAGTAATTTAGGGAATTTACAAGGCAGATATTTGATGGTGCTGAGTGCAATTTCAATACTGCACATTTAAACTGGGAAGGATTAAGGATAATAATAAGGGTATTAATAGGTATAGAATTAGGATATAATAGGACTTACGATTATCAAGGATATAAAAGGATAGGGTGGGGAATACTAGCTCCATCGAACTTCTGCAAAATATCAAAGGAATTAATGTTAATGAATGCACTAAATCTGCATCAAAGATTATTTAAATAAATATAAACGGGGCGCCAGCGTAACACGAACATTTCATTTACTTATTGACACTATATTCCGGTTAGATAACACTTAACATATGTATTTCGTAATTTACTATAAGGTAATCGCGTGCGGTATCTGCGGTATCTTGTTCTGCCTTCAGGATCAGGAGTTACAATATTGGCAACTAGTATAGTATATTAAAATGACATCAGAGCTGTCCGGGCACCCCGTATGGGAAGCTGAGACTGATATAGGCGCGAGATCATTTCACAGCGACCAGACTCGCCCGGAGCGGTAGCAGTGATTTGTCTCCACTCCGCGAACGCCGATTCACACGGTCAGATACAAATCCATACTTAATGCCCATAAAATAAGGCTCAGAACTACATATTACTACCCCGAGGATCGGATTCCACATCCCGCCAAATATAAACTTGATGAGCACTAGAATAAACAAATAACGGTCCACACTCAGCCCTACATAGGGTTTTCTGTCGCGGATTCGCCACACCTACAACCCAGACCCAGATGATAAATGATGCCTGCCCAGCCTTGCTAACAATACTTTTTAATATTAATAACATATGTACAAAATTAATGTGATAATGAAGTTTACGTGATTTATGTCATTGGGCTAACTGGTGACTACAACCGCCCGCGCTGGCGCGAAGGGATACTAAATAGGTGCAAAGGTTTAAGGCAAGTTATAGTGTTTTTATTATTAATTTGCATGTACCTACTCTTACGTAATTGAGATAACACGTAATACAGTCATACGTAGATGCAATTAATAAAAGGATATTTCTGTTTTTTATTATTATTAAATTGTGTATTATAAAATGGGTAAATCGTTTGTCTGTCTGTCTCGCCAACGCGCCCCTCGTGATAAAACGGTTCAACCACGCTCCGCTCGGGTAGCAGATGTCGTGGACGACGGTGGCCGCTTTCCATCAGTTGGACCGTCTCTCCTTGTGCCTGTCTAGGCAATGGAAAAATCTTATAACGTGGGTATTGTTATTGTAACCCGCCAAAAATCCGCGCCATAGCGAGGGTTTACTGTACTGTGGGGAAATAGAATACAATAATGACATTTATTGCCACAAGACACGACAAAAAAAAAGTTAAAAATAATAGTACAAAAAAAAAAAGTTGTCTTATGTACGTAAGTAATGACGCGTGGCCAGTGTCAAAATCCCACTCAGCTTGCGCTGTGAACTGCGAGGCGTCTCACAGCGCTGGTTTTCTGTAGGCCTAGCTGGTTTTCTGTAGGCCTAGCCACAGAGCTTTGAAGTCTATGTGTGTCGCTCTGGGGGGCGCGCGTGCGGGCGGTGTGGCCCGATCATTGTTCTGTGGCCCTGGCCATTAAACAGTGTATCGCCATTCGTCACCAACCATGGGAGTTCGGCTCGGGCAGGTGCTCGCGCGGCACCAGATGCATCACGGTGGTGCGGCCGAGCGGCAGCCCGAGCGCGCCGAGCGTCACCGACGAGTGCAGGAACCGCCCCTGGTAGATCAGCCGCAGGATCTCCGCGCGGGAGACGCTCTCGGACGCCCAGTCGGCTGGAAATGGAGAAGGGAGGGGTTAGTGTGGTTATTGATACGGTGATTGTCATATTAAACGGGCAGGCCTTATACGCAAGGTTATATGGCACACGACTAATGAAAAATGTATGAAATTTTAATCTTTGTTTATAAATTAAAATTTTTGTTTTTTCTGTAATACGATAGCTATTGTGATTTCCTATTAAAGCTACATACATAATAAATAAATAACATCACAGTAGATATTAGTAGGTGTTTTTATAATGAACAAAAATTTGGAGTCTTATAAAAAAAACTAAAATAGGATGACGGAAGACACTATAAAAGAAAAAATAAGGAAAAAACAAAACTCCTTGCCCCCAGAGAGATTTGAACTCTCGACCCCTGGTTTACAAGACCAGTGCTCTAACCCCTGAGCTATGGAGGCTTACAGTCGGACCGGTGTAAATGTCTATCGCATTGACTGAGTGTTGCATTACGCACACCAACACACACTGTTTACACACAAGCTTATCTTATGATGCGGAATAATATGGAACTACAATCGCAGCTCCTTAGTTTCTCGTTATAAGTAGACAACAGCGCCACAATTACGCGTGGCAGGCAGAGCCTGTTCTTTGTACAAAGTGTTGCGTTCCGACTTCGGATAGATGGCGTCAGTGTCAAGTGCGCAAAAAGTTGACACGCTGCGGATCGCAAACAACCGTTATTATGGTTTCTTGAAACTCCATGCTTTGTCCTTAGAACTAATATTTAGTAGACACAGAATATTTACAAATATTGTACCTTAGTGGTATAAAAAAAAGACAAATAGGAAAAATAACCTTATAAAATTGTATTAAAATTGTACGTGTATTCTAAAATTTCAAACTGTTTTTACCTATCAAATCAATGATCATTCAGAACGTATCCGTTTCGGACGTACAATTAAAAAATATGTAGGTGGTACCTACTTATTTTAAGTTGGCGTTTCGAAATACCTACCTAACTAATAATATCTAGGTAGATAGTTTGGCGGCTTTAGAGAATATTTTAGGGTACCTAATGACTTCTAGTCTATCTAAGAATAGGAAACGCCGCAATATAGTCACTTTACTTTGTTATAATCCTGTAAATAAACACAAAATGGAATACTTATCCATTTCATCTGCCCTCAATATCCTCCTGCCTACCTACATAACTGACCAAGTCAACATGAGTCCACTTCGCAAGGTCATTCGCACACTGGTCTCGACTAATCACCTTTTTCATTGTTTTTTTCCAACCACACACTGTGAATGTCGTCGACTGCCAGCCATTTGTCATATTTAGCTTCCACGATTCTGTTAATAATAACTGACCGCATAACGGGGGCTAAATGTTGTTTACGTGTCTGTCTGCAGTAGTTTTATGTAGTTCAAAAATAACACTGACATTTGGGTAAACAAACGTCTAACGTGTCTTTTTAGAGTGTGTTGTAGCTAGTTCATATTCGGATGTTATAGTAAAGATAGAGTATAGATGTGTACGTACACTCATGGGGAAATCAAGGTCAGTGTCAGTAGGGCAGCGGTCAGGGTTAGGGTTGCCAACATTTTTGTGGCTGATTGTAGTATTTTTCAAACTAGTAGAAAACGAGTCTCCAGAACCGAAACTTTCTGTCTGCTCTCTCAAAGTATCACACTTTCTTTCCTACATTGTAGTAGTTATTGAAAAAAAATTGTTTTTTGTTTTTCATTTTAATCTTATACATTAAGACAAATACATGTTTATTTGGCAATTTCCGCAATATAAATAAACGTAACTTACACCTTGTATGGTAAATTCTTACCATCAGACCAGCCGCAAGATTGTTTTTCCATGTTAGTGGTTTAAAAAACCTCAGGCTCAGGGCGGCGACCGATCTTAGAGCCACGATTCTACTCACAAATCTAAACACTTTGCAATCTCACCGACCCAAATACAAATTGAAGGTCACCGTATCGTGAGAAGTAGCCTAACAAGTGCACTTTCGGTAACAGGTAATCACGCACCAATGGATGTTTACCAAGCTTCTCTCAGCCGTCACGTGCTTCTATCAACCCGGTGTTGCGAAAACAAGCCGGAATTACCATAAAATCAGGCCCGCCAGTGGAGTGGGGCTTAGGAATCAAGGCTGTCGGCCGAGTGGCATAATAACCTGCGAGGGGAATTAACGTTGGCAACTTATTCCTTCCCTTACGGGAATTACAGTTGTGCTTTCATCCAACGCTGGGTTACGCCAAGGCTATGCGTGGCTAATGAAACAGCGATCGATTGGAAAGAGTGCTATTTATTTATTTTTCTTTATTAAGGAAAACAAACAGATTATATCCAATATTACTTGCAATATAAGATAATAAGTTACACGTTAGCCAGTGAAGTTTCCATAGAATAATATATTCCCCTCTTATGGAGCAACAGGTCGACATGGATTTTTGCAGTAAGTAAATTTCACTTACGTAAGTAAAACTTCATCGTGTAAGCAGCAGTATTGAACCGAGCTTAATATATTTTGAGCGTTTTGAGACAAACCAAGCTTCTTGTCGGGCATTGTGTCATGAATTACTAATTATTAATTATTAATTGTGTTATTAATTGAATGTACCCTAGTCTTAACATGTTATACCTATCATTGTTGATATTATTACAACTTGTCATGTATATTTGTAGTTATTGCCAAATAAAAGCTATGTCTATGTCATGTGCGACGGATAATATAGATTTTTTTTTTTAATTTTTTTTGCACATGAGTAGATATCGTACCCCTAGTCTACTACTACATATCTAACTCCACTATAGTCATACGAACATAATTTCTCTCGCCCCATTCGTTCCATTCATGGGCTGCCATCGTGAAACTCCCCAGCACACAATGTTAAACCATTGAGTAGCTGCACGGTGATTCCATCCACGTTTTACGAGCAACTTGTGTTATACGATCCCCATTTCCAAACACACACCCCATTGGGCACCGTGGATGGTTCACCCTAATATAATATTCGCATAATCAATCTACTATATGTATAAATTCCTACTGTACCTAGCTAGAACATGTATGATTCTGAAAGGTCACATTCGTCGCCATTACGATTAGATAACTCGATAATCTACTTAATCGATTAAGTGCAATGAAAATTGTAAACGAACGGAATGATACAATTACTTGCAGCAAGATTTCCCAATGAACTTACAGGTACATACAGTAACAACGATGTGATACATACATATATAAAGTCACGCCGTTGTCCCACAGGTGGGGTAGGCGAAGACTACGGGCCGCCAACGAATTGATGAGCTCGCTACTGAAGCGGCTCGTAATATGTTGGGGAAGCGAGGTTAGGCAAGGTCTTTCGCTGGGCATACTGACAGGGAGCTGAGACTGGTTGACTATTCTCGAGAGCCAATTGGCACTCCGTGACTGTACTTTTTTATATTATACCAAAGTTCTATCAAATTATAGTGGTACCACAGATCCACAAACTTATCTGTGAACTGACCTTCCTCGCCAACGTTGCACTCAAAGAAATTGGACATAGTCCTGCTATTGTCAAATTTTGTGGCATTGGTCATCTTAATGCACTTTTTGTATGACATTGAGTCATTTGTAAGATAGCCAGTGTACATTCTCTATAGGTCCAGGCTCCATCTATCTCCATCTCCAGAACGTAGTAGACGCGTCAGTCGGACGACTTCGCCATTTCACAGATAAGTTGGTGGCATTGATACTCACCGTTATATAGGTATGTATGATTGTATTGACACCATAAAGTGAGTATTTGACACTTACCCTCAGGCCAGTTGTCGTACACGTGTATCGCGATGTCTCCAGCCGAGTCGACTGGGTTGAAGACGAACTCCTTCGTTTTGCCGGACACCAGGATCAGACGCAGGTTTATCTGAGGCAATGGGAAAATTCATGTTAATTTTGTAGCTGATATTTTGGAGATTCTGGTACACAAACTATTTTCGATAATTGCTATACGTACGTGGGGTATACTAAAAGTTTTGGGTAGTGGGGTACTCATTAATAAAACAATTTATAAGTAAAGTAATTAAGGAAGTACTCTCCATAATATTTTAAACACTTTTTTATTCAGTCAAACTATTTTTTAAATTATGAGGGCCATTGGTCTGAGGGCGTTTTTCACATGCTGATTGAAAGCTATCATGGCCGGTTCCGGCCCCGTAAATGTCAAACCTCTCATCAAATCTTAAATATTTGGGAAAAGAAAGAAATCGCATGGTGCCATGTTCGGACTATGTGCAGGATGGATCACTAGCTCTACCTTTTCAGAAGCCAATCTCTCAAGTCGACTCAAAATCATCCCTATCCTGTGGACACGGTGCGGTGAAGATGATTGAAGAGTTTTCTTTTGTACAAATTAGAAAACTATAACACTTTTAGCCAAATATTAGACAAATCCAAAAAAAATATTTAAAAAAATTGTTTCCTGCGACCCTGCCAGGATTCGAACCTGGAATCTTCTGATCCGTAGTCAGACGCGTTATCCGTTGCGCCACAGGGCCCGTTGCTAACTTGCTGAAAATAGCAGACACTATCTCTTTTGACCCAATTTCCGCTCCATCTCCATACTCTATTTTCATTAGTGAAACCTTTCATATAGTACGCGACTACATAACAAGTTTCATACCTACCAAGTTTCAATCTAAGTGGATGGGTAAGGTAGGTACTTTATTTTTAATATTTATGAGAGTAGGTTGTATTTTGTAAAGAATTTTAGTACTTATTAAAACTGTAGGCATGCCACACAAAGGTGATACATCATGCCGCGCGGTGGGCCCTGCTTGCGCGCCCCGGGGAAGCCGGCAGCGGCCATATTTCATTTCATTTTTCCCGCCATCCGGAGCCATCCGCCATTTTCTTGCAAACACACCACCGCGCAAATTTTGCCTCCGTCTTTTTAACGATATTTCTTTTTTAGGGTTCCCTTTGTGCTCGTCGCGGGTAAAACATAAAAGGTCCCTATTTTGTGATAATGTAACATTCATATTTTATAAGTATTACGTTGGTTCCCTCCTATGATTTATTGCTTAGGAATATGTCTAGGTACTTATTGCCTATTATTCTGTCCCTTTTCTGTTGATAAGTGCTTGTTGGTTGCCTTAACAATACATTACATAATCATTCATTATTATTTCGTGTAATAACTCTCTTTTAGTTACGGTCGGTCTTACTGCAGGACATTAGTATCCACTATAGATTATTTAATATAGGCACAACCAAATATCATTTTGCAATCGTTTACTCAATATTTTGGTAAAAAAAAACACGCAGCGAAATATTTAGTTAACACCTAGTAACTAAATACTAACTACAGAACCCTTTTAAATAGGTATTTTAATACAAATATTATTACGAAGGGTAGTTCAAAGTGAATAGAGTGGAATTGACAGGGTGATCACAGACCTTGCAGGCTAGCACGCCACAACCACTGAATATTAATACCATATCGCAAAGAGTTAGTTGCATATCACAAATTCATATTCATACAGTGTCACAAATTTATCTCATCAACTTATCTGGCATTGACATGTCAGTTCAAACATACATAATACATAAAGCTCACGCCTGTGTCCCACAGGTGGGGTAGGCAGAGACTATGGACCGCCACTTTGCTCTGTCCTGACACAACTCCCTAGCCTCGCATATATCCACAACTCTTTTATTCTTACCACTTCGGACCCAAATAAATTTCAAAATGAAGTGGCGCTATTTATCCACGGATCTAGTTTTGGCCACCGGGTCAGATAAGTTTGTGGCACTGTAATATTTCTTCTCTTTGAGTATAGGACGTAACAGGTTAGGTAGATGTATGTGCTTGATCCTGCAAAATTCCTTGTTTAATCCGCTTTTAAATACTTTTAATTACCGTAACTATTAACTGGTAGGTATGGTTATGGTAGGCAAGTAGGTAAGAAATATATTAATTTGGGTTTAATTTAGACTAACTACGAATTGGCCAAACATTTTATGTTTAGTAAATACCTAAGTAATAGGTAAAATATATTATCAAGTTTTCTTGTTGAAAAAAAAAACGATTACCTTCTAAGTACATTTACATTTATAGATTTATTTATTCACAAAAGCAAAACAATTTATAACCGAACACATTGGTAAACCTCTTTGAGTTTTGTCTCAATGAAAGTAATAGTACGTAATAGTTAAAGTTTTTGCATGCGACATCTGCATAGTTACTGGTCCGCGTCACGGGATAATAGTGAGAGAGCACCCTCAGGCGAAGGGGGCTGCAAGTGTATTTGTTTCACATCCTCACGATTCAAGTACAGTCGGCAGCAGCATGCTTATTGAAGCAAATTTATTTATTTATTTATTTAAAAACTTTATTGTACTAAAATTATTACAATTGGCGGACTTAAAGCCTCCAGGCATTATCTACCAGTCAACCAGTAGGCCATGCGTAAAGTGAGTGAGTGCCAAAAGCGGAACCGAGAGCAAGTATACTTAATTAACTAAATAGCAAATACTAATAACGAGAAAGATGAGGTAATAAATAAAATATTATATACCATATCCCTACAATACATACAAATTATTATATATTTACATGACGATTTAAGCAATTAGTCAGTGTTATTTTGCCAAATAGCCCGCGCTGTGCCTATCTCGAATTGAACAAGTGAAAATAAATCAATTTTATATTAAGTACACAGTAAATTTGTATTTTTTTTAGAAACAGTGTTTTAAAGTTTCCAGCAAAAGCTGAAATAAAATATCAATTTTGTTTCAAATACTAATAGGTAAACAATTAAAAGTTTTTTATTTTTGCACAATACTCTTACATAACAAACAACGATGTAACTTCTATTAGATTTTAGAGTCCAAGTATTATTTATTAACAAAGACTTAATCTCATCTGTAACTTCCCATTTTACTCGATTATCCCTATTTTGAATTTCCTGAAAAGAATAAGGGATTTCACATACGATCAACTGTGCACACATAAAATAGTCGTCGGGTACAATATCTTCATTATAAGAAATGGAAGGACGATTCACTTCTTCTAGGCTCAGGGAATATTTGTGAATTTTCATTGGGGTCAAATAAATAACTAGCCGTGTGGTGTCCGGCAGAGTAGAATAGCACCAATCCCTTACACTCGTGGGAGTCGTACGAGGCGACTTACGTTATCGAGACAAAAGATCTAGAGTCTCCATAGGCTGGAAAATGGGCAGCAGCATTTTCCATTGTTATGCTTATAACACTGGGATCTCCAATCCGCCTGCCGAGCGTGGAGATTATGGCAATAACCTCCCTTTTCGGCCCTAAGTCCTGCAGTGGACTGTTATGGGCTGTGATGATGATGAAATAACTGCCGTTCGTTCAATACACTCCTATTTCTATAGTATTTATAAATTAAAAATTGAAAATGCTTAACTCTACTTTTGCTGACTGTACACTGGCATGATACATTATGTCAACCGACGCATCGAATTAGCCGGGAGCTACGTCATAAAGTACCTCAAGGGCTGAATAATTAATTTGGCTCCCTGAAGTGAAAGTGTTTTACTATAATCAACATCCAATATTTATTCAGCTAATTTAATCTATCGCATTTGATGTGGTTCTCACTAATTTAATAAGGCGTCTGTAGAAGGCCAAGGGTAAGTTTAGGTAACATTTCTACCTGTTGAATTGTGAAAAGCCGGGTGGAATTCCTAGTATTCATCATCATTTTGGCGTTAATGTCCCGGTTGTGCTCTCGTGCACGAGGGCCCGGGGCTCGCCTGACCATGATCTAGGATTTGGCACGTCAGGTAATTACTATAGAGTGACCTCCGTGACCCTACTACCAGGGGAACCTGACTGGATCATTCAGTAGCCTGAATGTGCAGGATTCATCACTATGTTTTCCTTCACCATAAGAGCTTCGGTTAGTATTCAACTTATGTATATTGTAACACACAAAGGAGCGATTGGAACATTTGCACACTGAGATAGATTTATTTAACACAACGCTGGAGTCAGTAAAGCGAGTATATGCGGAAAAATTATTTAATTCTTCCGAGGACACAACATAAAATTATGAACTAATTTACACTAAGATTAATTAGACTTCTTACAATAATTTATGTAATCCTGTAATTCTGTACAAACTGTTATCCTACCTCTAGTATCCCGTATCATTTAAATAACTATCTGCGAGCACCTGTAAATGGCCTCGCTTTTATATATGTTTGTAAGTATTACTTGTAACATGCTGTTGGTGTTCTGAATAAAGTAAAAATAAAAATAAAAAATAATAAATAGCGGCAGTAAGATTCGAACCCGGTACCTCTCGCATTGGGAGTCGGATACCGTTACCAATAGGCTACCGACGCTCCAGTTCGAGTTGCTAGTATTATCGTGGTATTATTATGGTTATTATTACTAGCTTAATAAACAAATAAAGCATATTCCCCACAACTCCGCTCTCGTATTACGAACGTGTTACAGAATTAGTAGTCGAGAACGAAGCTAATTTTAAGACAAAGAGAGCCTAATGAAAAGCAAATAGCAATTTAAGTTGCACCGTTCCGCAGTGCAGCGCCGCAGGGCTCCGGCACGGGCTCGAGGAATGGAATAAGAACTCTAATGTGTTCCAGCAGAGCCTTTTTTCGATTGTAAGCAATAGACAAGCGTTTGAGGCATGCCGAAAACTATTATTACATAGATGTTAATAAGTGAATATTTATTTAGCTTAGTCTCATTACTCCCATTGCATTGACAGGGCGAAGTAGAGAAGAAAGAGTTGGAAAGCAGGCCCTGGCAAAGTGTCCTTGTGCTGAACCTTTCTTCTGAAGTAGCCATATTAGGCATATTTTATGCAGCATAAAATTTAAAAGTGGTTTGATCTTGGCGAATTTCTCGCTTTCCGTAGTAAAAGTAAAGTATAATCGATAAACTGGCACTTGTATGAATAGCAACCTACACGCCTGTTACTAGTGATCGTTAAAACGATCCACGTTTTCCGATAGTTCCAGAGCTTTTTTTTACTATTTTTCCTTGGTTACTAAATACAAGTAGTTGGTAATTTTTGGATATGGTAACAATATTCAAAAATTACGGTGATACGAGGTCTAAAATAGTTCCAGCAACAACTGGGTTAATGACTCACTACACTCCAACACAATTAGCGTTAACCACTTCACTGTCACTGGTGGGGGCGCTAGTAGTGGCACTAGTGGTGGTGGTGGTGAGTTGTGTACTGTGGTGAGCCATTAACAGGTGCAATAAGACTAAGGTAAATCACTCATTTATTAAAACCTAATTAATTATGGAGTCTCGCAAATAAACGCCTAATATGATAATAATTACAAAATTTTGAAAAAAAAAAAAGGCACCTTACGTAATTAATCATCATCATCACAGCCCATAACAGTCCACTGCAGGACTTAGGGCCTCTCCCACGAAAGGGGAGGTTATCGCCATAATCTCCACGCTTGGCAGGCGGGTTGGAGATCGCAGTGTTTAAATATAATAATGGAAAATGCTGCTGCCCATTTTCCAGACTACGGAGACTCTTGATCTTTTGCCTCGAAAACATTAGTCGCCTTGTACGACACCCATGAATGTAAGGGGTTGGTGCTATTCTACTCTGCCGGACACCACACGGCCTAATTAATGGACGGCCTTTATTACACTAAAGTTGACTAAAGCCATGTAGCATACATCATTCTTAACAACTTCTTTTCTATTCGTACCTATTCTAAGTGGGTAGTGTACATCTTAGTTTACTATTTAAAAATAGTTTTACAATCTATTAAAGCTTTACAATAAAGGTACCTATCAGAATGTCTTTGGGTTCAAAGTTGAAAGACAGTAGATAATGCAGTCAGCATGTTGCATGACAATGGCGGGGCTTATGACTTGCCTTAGTTATTAATATTACTCATGTAATTGATTACTGCGGCGACGGCGACGGTGGTGAAAACGCTGGTAAACAATATGAGTGGTTAGATTGGAATAAAGGCCATGGATTACTTAATATATCTTGCAATATATTACTTTCCTAGTTACCTAGAAATATAATAATTTAACAACCTGAGTGGTTCAGTTGGTATAACATGTCGATCTGCCAAGTAGAGGTCCCGGGTTCGATTCCCGGCCGAGCAGAAATAGAAATGATGAATTATAATTTCTGTTACGGGTTTGGGTGTTATGTATTAAAAGTATGTATTTAAAAGCATATAAGTAGTTTATTCGTTATCTAGCACCCATAAAAGAAGCTTTGCTTAGGGCTAGATGGCGCTGTGTGAATTGTTCAAGCGTATTTAGAATAGAATAGAAAGGCGTAATTTCCATTTTCCTTTGAGAGTTGTAAAGAAGATTAAATTGACACGAGCCCTCGAGACGCGAGCCTTACTTCTATTTATGGATGCTTAGCGATTAATTGAAAACCACAATCCCTTCGATAAATTCTTCCACCATTTCGTCTAGCCTGGGAGTCTTTGAAGGTCCATCAGGTGGACAGTCAGACCGTGTTCCCCTAGGCACAGGCTCCAAAAACACCCTTGTCTCTTTATAGTGGTCGGCAGGTATAGGTCGAGTACCACGACTTCAGGTTACTTTGACAGATTGCGGAAAAATGAGCATACTAAATTTATTTTAGTGGCAATAATAAACTATAAAAAGGAAATATAACTTGACGCTATTGAGTAGTCTATAACCTTAGTAAGCTGCTGCCTTCGTTATTGTACCATTTCAAATTAGTCGGTTTATTCTGTCTAACTTTGGTGACAATGTCTACTACGCCAAATGTTGACTTATTTGAAAAGAATAATAATTCCATGAAGGAGAGCGCTAGGTCTTTTTCTGAAACGTCATTATTTATTTATTTATTTATTTAACAATTTATTGCACACAATATATAGTAAACAGAAATTACAAAAATGAAAGACACAACAGGCACTACTTATTTCTAAGAAGAAATCTCTTCCAGCAGGCCTATAGAAGAGGGACATGGTAGAGTATTATTCTAATTTCACAATCGGGACATGTTCGTTTCTTTTTCCGTCACGTTCCTTTTTATTCATGTCCCATTGTTAGCGACATTCGAATTCTGTCACAGAATACTACATCCTTACGGTGTTGCTACATAAAACGCAGAACTAGCGCCACCATTGACAGGTTAGGTTAGGTTAGGTACTTTCGACCTAGATACAATTCCGATTTTAATGAAATTTTAGAAGCTTGTTCGGGATTAGTGTTGGGTGTTTAATTAAGGTTTTCGACCTCGAGGAGCCTGTGCTACCATGAGGTGGGCATAAAAACCTCCCGTATTTTGCTTGTAATTCGAAAACGGCGACCTATGAGCAGGCAAGGCCAATAATTTTTAATGCCGACCGGGTTATTTACTGTGTTACAGAATTCCAAGCTACATTCTAAGCTACATCTGCGGCCAGAAAGCACGTGCGCTGGCTTGGCGGCGCGGCGGCGGGCGCTGGCAGCGCGCCAGTGCGCCGCGTCGCATAGCGGGCGCATCGCGAGCCTTGACCGCACTGCACTAGCCGCGACCTATGCGGACTCTTTTTATTGTCGCCTTATTTAGGTAAAAGGTAGGCTACGGTCTCTTTTATAAGATAAAGAATAAATTAAGCTCGGAGATGAAATTCAAGATCAGAACGCGCTAGCTTTCTCGGCACCATACCGGGGGACAACGGTGTGGATGAATTTTTTAATATATAGTATTTTAGGATTAGTTTTTATTTTTTATTTCTTTTGGTAATATTTTTTTCTGTAACTAAACAAATATTGGTTCGATTAATGTTACTTTAATTTAATAAATAACAAGTCTTTAGCTCCAATTGTGATAAAAAAATGAGAAGTGTAAACAAATTGCCACTACAAAAAATTTCAATCCATCAATTTTACACTTTTACGCAATTTATTAAACTATTCGACTATACACTTAGGACCCCCGCAGGCTGGGTATCGCGTCGGTAGCCCCGGCGACCCGAGGTCGTCTAAAAAACTACGCCTTTCGGCCAAAACTGTGCCTTGGTAAAGGTATCCAAGTCCTTCGTCGGAACTAACACCACAAACGAGTTAAATGTCCGTTCGTGGCCCGATTCTTTGGGCTCAAGCAGTACACCTTCACCGTACAATGCTAGGCGCACGGGGCGCACCTGATGTACTCCACCACGTCTTTCGCCGTCAAGGTGTAGTGCAGGCGAGAGAGGTAGAGTGCCGTCGCAGGAGTTTCGGCGCGCAGCCGGAGGTTGGGTCCGGGGATTGCAATGCCGCACTGATCCGGAGTACCGCGACTCTTCTTCTTCTGGACCTTTATGTAACATTCTTGGTCCTCGGCGGTGTCACAAGACGGTCCCTGAGTTGAACCTCTCGTGCGGCGATGTTGTCGCAGCTTGGTGCGCAGACGGCTGGTGCGGGCGTTGCGGGCGTTGCGGGCGTTGCGGGCGTTGCGGGCGTTGCGGGCGTTGCGGGCGTTGCGGGCGTTGCGGGCGTTGCGGGCGTTGCGGGCGTTGCGGGCGTTGCGGGCGTTGCGGGCGTTGTGGGCGTTGTGGGCGTTGCGGGCGTTGCGGGCGTTGCGGGCATTGCGGGCGCTGGCAGGCAGGCGGCGTGTACGGGCGCGGACGCGCGAGCCGATGCGAGCCGCGTACGTGTCGGGTGTCGTCGGCCGGCGATGGCGGCATCGGAATTGCTGACTCTGAATTAAAGCTAGTGAAACCTCCGTCCGCATCGCCGCGCCGAGTAATCACTGTTGTGTCATCGGCAAGTGACTCAGTTACCGCTATTGAGCTGCGCCATGTGCAAGCTATACATGTCCCGACATGTGGACATCTTCAATGACGTCTAGGTCCGCAGCCAGTTGGAAGGAAAGGTCAAGCTGGCATCTAAAAAGTTGGGCAAAAAATTCTCCTATATAGGGCTCACGTCAGGCCCTGTTTGGAGTACTTCTCTCATCTATGGTCGCATCTGCCTACCAGCTTGGTTCTTGCGACTCGATCAGAAAAGGATAAGTGTTATTGAGCCGATATAAAAAAAAATACAAATATATAATAAGTCAATGGAGAGAAATCCATCCTCCCTTAGCATAGTTTCATATAAGTTAATAATAGTCAGGGATACTAAATATTTCAAGCCACGCCTGTTTTCAAGTATTTTAATAGCAGTTGGGGCTTTTCATTTTTATACATCTTTTTTTATTTTACGATTTTGATTTTAATGGTCGGTGTCATAAATTATAAGTGAAGTGATAAAGGTTGCTAACTTACTTTAAATTGTTATAGATCCTAAACGGTCATTCTAAATGAAAAGTGGTATGAGAAACCTAATAATTATTTTTCAATACCTATTCAACGATACCTCACCTGACATAGTTTGTCGACTTTAAGTTTTTTATTTTTTACAAAATGATGGCTGAATTAATTTTGATCAATGTCTTCGCGACACTCGCAAGATTAAGCCAAATCGACAGACGTAAGAACCATCAAAATCGACCTACGCATTTAGTCTCTAGAGTGCCACAAAGGAACATACAGACATAGGCTGATAAACACATTACCCTCCTTTACCTCGCGCAGTCGGGTAATAATTCCAATGCGCAGCATCGCACAAAGACGTAACCAGCCAGCCGCGGGGAAGGTTGGTGAGGTGAGGTGAGGTGAGGTGAGGTGCGGGGGGGCGGCGGCAAGGTCGATAGCCTACGGCACAGACGTTTCGATCTGGCAGACGCCGACCAAATACCTCCGTTCCGACCGGTACCATCCGATTATCAGTCAACAGTTTTTTGACGCTAGAGCAGACCGGACGTCATGCCACCGATAATATCAAAACGCGCGAAAGTGGAAATAGCTGTGGCAGAGACATTAGTCCCTAGGAAAGTCCCTATATAGTTCCAGTAATTCAATTATTACTTTTCGTTCAGTAATAACGGCTTCTTCGTTCGATTGCTCTCGATCCATTTTAACAGGGCGGAACAAATACAAATGCGTCACATTCCTCTGGCGTTGTAAATGAGACTGCTCGCGATTCGGTCGGATTCAACCATCGGAAATACGCTTCGCTTTGGCAGGTGTTGGAAGTCGGATGCGCCAGCGAGCCGACCAGTAATAATAATAATTATGTCGAAGCCACGCAGTACACACGTTTCGATTTGGTCGTGGTCAGCGACTCAGCGTCTGCGTTAAATCGGAACGTCTGTTACGGCAGACAGGGGAGCCGGGGGGGAAAACGCTCGCCATCATAGCTTTGTCTCACTCAGTCACTCGTTTCGTTTCGTTCGGCTAGCCGCCATCGACCGCGCAGTGTTTCCATTGTGTTTTTGCAGTACTTCGAAGCAGTTTTAGTAGCCGTGGCGTTTTCTAGTGTGGATTACTTACATTCCGCTGTGAATTGTGAGTATTTTGTTGTTTTATCAGGTTTATAAGGTTAATCGTGTGACATTCAGTTGAGAGATTGTGTTTTGTAATTGTGACACCGCGCTCGGCGCGCCCCATTCCATCGATTTGTTTATTTGTGTCTTGTTACCTCATCGAGTACGTGGGTCGTTCGTTATAAAAATGTCATTAGTGCTAGGCTAGCATAATAGTCGGTTAGTTCTAACAATTATTAGCCGTGTTATCAGTAGTAAGGTTTACGTTGCGAGTGTGTGTGTCAGTCTCAGTTCTCAGCAGCCGTCAGACGGCTCGCAAGCCGCAGCCGACGGCTCCAACTAGGAGCCGAGCGCGCATGACTTATGACTTTCGATCTACATTATACAAAGCCAATATGCTATTAGGTAGCTATTTGTAAAGCTAAGAAAGTGCTTATGAGAAGCGGCTCAACTGGCTCACTGGTGTTGTTGTATGGACTATAGTAAATATCTACATATAATAAAATAGTAATAAAAAGTATGTCTGTACATTGAATATATTAACAAAAAACTAATTTAGGGCGCTGAAGAAATAGTAATAGATTAATAATTTAAAAAATGTTTGTCTGTTTGTACAAGCGAATCTCCGGAACTACTGGACGGATATGAGTGAAACTTTGTTGTTGTGTATCTAGTAAGCCTGGACAACATATAGGGTGATTTTGGAAACTGGAACACCTGATGTAGAACCATAATAGGCCAGCTAAACAATAAGAAATATGAAAATGGCGGCGAATGATTTTGATGGGTTTTTCACAATTTGGTAGTTTGGGATCCAACTTCAAATATAGGCAATGTCTCATCTAATTCGGTTGGGTCTTCCAGATATACAGCTTGACCTCTCCGTAGTGCCAGCTTTCAAACATTAGGGAGGTCATTTAAAATGGTCGTTCGGAAAAAAGATAAACTGCCCTAAAATTGATTTCCACGCGAACAAAGTTCGAAGACACAGTAAAAGCTAGTCTTTCATAATAAGTAATCAAATATCTCAATTGTGTTTCAGATGGCATCAAATAAGTTCGTCAGCCTACTGGAGTTATTGGACGAGGCCGACGACTCGCCTGAAGACAACGAAATCCTAAACAGACTTAAATTGGTCGCTCAAGAACACATGCCACAAGGCTGGATCGAGTGGCACGTCCTAAGTCTAACGAAAGAAGATATTTTTGGCAATTCGGTTGACTCAGAAGTTTTAGACACGGTACGCTTTTGCCTTCCACCGGGTGACGTAATGAAAGCCTTCCGGCCAGATGCAACAGATTTATCTGAAAACGGCCATAAAGATATAAAGTTGAAGATGATAAACTGGGCCTTTACTAGAGCCCTAATAACAAAGCCCTTACATATTGCAAATAAAATAAGGGGGTCAGCCGAAGCGACAGAGTCATTCAATGAAGCAACAAGTTCAATATGGCATGAAGTCAAAGAGACGGGAAAGAACCTGGAATCTGAATCCTCTGGCTCATCTTCCGAGTGTGGGCGTAAGAGACTCGGAACATCAGGATCAAATGGGCCGTCAAAGAAATCAAGAGCAGAAACCCACACCGAGGATATGCTTAGCTTCATAAACAGCACCAAAGCAATTTTGGATTCTATGCCGAGGCCTCGTCCTGAATCCAGTAGCAGTGAAGACGAGGATAATAGTGATGAAGAAGACATTACCATAAATAGATCAGGACAAAATCAAGATACGCCATCGACGTCGACGCAGAGAGCTACGCATCCCGAGGCGGCAAGCGCCAGTACTTCACAAAGCGCCAGTACTTCGCAAAGCGCCAGTACTTCACGAAGAATGATTAACATTCCAATTACCTTCAGTCCAGATGTTGGGCTAGGCCCACCGAGAATACCTGAACCGACTGCACTAATGAGTTCTCAAGGGATTTACTGCCAAAGATTTGGTACAGAGGGCTGGAGCAGAATACGTTACAAGGAAGTTGAAAAGAGATTGCGCGCATCTCCTGTGTTCACAGCTCTCAAGGTCAACGCAGAGCTCAGAGGCCTTGGTTTCCAACCTTCAAGTTTACTGGCAAAGCAAGACGGATTGCTTGGCACTGTTACGCATGGCCTGCTGTCTCAAAGGAAAGCTGTGGCAGACGTTTTGAAAATGGTCGTAAACGGACATCCCGGAATACATGGCGAGATCAAGAAATTGTTGACAGACTCAGAATTTCAGAGGTCATCTGATGATATATTGCAATACGTGTGCGGACAACGCGCATTTGTTATAGAGGAGAGACGGAAAGAATTTAAGGCTAGAAACAGAGTTTTGGGTGAAAGATTAGCTGAGATACCGCCAACATCGACACATTTGTTTGACGAGCGGAGATTGTCGGAATTGATCGAAAACGTAGGTGGAGCCTCGCGTGTGTTCCGCATACAGCAGGATAGCCCTAACAGAACACTTTGTAAATCAAACAGAGGTTCTGGAGGGCAATTCAGACGGAAGAACCGCAGGCGTTGATTTGATAGCAATACAGCAAGTGATGAAGCGTTCGGATGACCAGTCGTTCTTAAACAAACTACTCTGGATCCTTTAAATATTATTTTTCAATTGTGTTACAGTGTACAGTGGTGTTTAAATTGCTGTTACAATTGTTACATGTTAGGAATTATTATGATTAAAACATTATAATATTGTCCTATAAGTACTTAAGCTTCACCATATTCTTTGCAAGTAAATATAATATGTAGGTACAATAGGTAGATAATTTAAGGTCTAATTATAAGCTAAAAGATGTTAAAATGTCATACAATAATTCATTAATTAGGTATACAATAATATACAAAATCGAATTAATGTCAGCACATTAACACAATATTTGGAATGTTAAATCTATTAAACACATTCCAGTACTAAATTATGTCTACATGTATATGGGATTATCTATTATTCAGTAAGTCATCAATTTTGTAGTAACATTTCTCAATTAAATATTGTTTAAGCTTTTTTGCGAATAAGTGTGTTTTTGATTCGGTTTTTATCGTTTCCGGAATATAAATAATTAAAGTGCAATATAAATCAGGTAATTACAGTGGAGCAACTGCCATCTGACCTCCATGACCCTGCTACCAGGGGAACCAGACCAGATTGGATCATGTTTACAAATACAGTCGCGTGAATGTGCAGGTTTCATCACGATGTTTTCCCTCACCGTAAGGGCATCGGTGAGTATTCAACTAATGTACATAACTCAGAAAAGAGTCATTGGCTCGCTTACGAGTCGGATACCCAACCTCTCGGCCACCGACGCTCCTCCATAATGGAAGAAATAATTAATTGTGTTTATTCCCATTCATTTCCTTCTGAAACAGTAAAACCTACAATCCACTGAATACCTAGCTCGGTACATTTTGTTAGGACAAACACAATAACCTTAAACATTCATTTAAATTTCGAATATCTCAGCCATTAATCTTTTAGATCTACCTCTAGAATCTAGAACTTTCAAATCTACCTAAGCCTATAAATAAACCACACTGGCCTAATTCCCTGCCATTAGGTCGGCCGTAACTCATCCAACGATTGCACCTCTTAAAGGTATTATCAACACAATGGCTTTTAGGAATACCACCAATTATAAAGATAGGAAAGGTAAGGTGCTACGCACCTATCAAATACCAATGAAATATTTGTTTGTATTTTGATATTTTCTCTTATATTATAAAGAGAAAATATTTGATTGTTTGTCGATTTGTTTCTTCGTTTGTATGATTGTTTGTAATGAATAAACTCAAAAACTACAAAACCGATTTTAAAAATTGTTTCACCTTTAGGAAGCTACATTATCAGCGAGTAACAGGAAAATTGCAATAATATAACCTAAGGTATCCATGTTCGCGTATAATTTCAGAACGGCTGCACCAATTTAACTAATTCTTTTTGTGTTGTGTTTGTAAATATAAGGACAAGGTTTATATAAAAAAAAAAGGGTAGGTAGGGTAGGAAGAGCGGAGAGGAGATGTAAGGGTAGAAAACCACGCGAACGAAGTCGCGCCGGGCCCACTAGTATATTTATGAAAGTCAGTTTTGAATTATTTTGTAGAATATAGACAATAGATAGAGACCTTCAGTAGAGATGTAAGCACACGTTGTTACACTTCGCTGTCACACGTTTCAGTCGCCGAGGGTGAAGCTACAGCGGCAAGCTAGGCGTACCACGTTAGGTGCACTTGTACCAATCATAGTGTGCATTTAGGTAGTTAGACAAAAAGAGAGATGTTATATATAAATTTGACGTTTGCTGAATGTCTGTTTGTGGCATCGTAGCTTCGCAACGGATATACCGATTCCGATGCCGGTATTGTTTAAAAACCAGTACAATCGAGACGGTTCTCAACTCTTTTTCATTGAAATCGGTTGAGTAGTTTGGGAAATGTTTGAGTATACGTAAGTAGACTTTGTCGGGGTCTTTCGACAGCTGGCGGTTAGGTTGTTGTAAGACTGTAAGAGTCAAATAAACTTTAAACTTTATCTATCTCATAAACATGCTTAATTGGATACAACAGTGGTTGGGTTCTTCCTTTTAAGTATAAAATACCTGTAGCAGGAAGCCCCGCTCTTCCATAGAATGCAAGTTGATACATGTTTAAATTAATCATTTTTAGGTTAGTACGCATAAAATAATGAAGGTAACAAAACTAACTTAAGGTTTTTTTTTTAATCTGACAACACTGAAACATCCACTAAGGATGTGTATGTTATGTGTAAATGTGTGGGTGATTAGCTTATTACTTGCATTAAAGCCTCCACTCCATTATATTTTAGAGTTAATAACCACTCAGTGATTACATTCTTGACTTCATATAAATGTAATGGAGATATATTTAAGATTTTATTAATTTTATTATACATATATTAAGACAGATTGATTATTATATTGCATTCTCGCACAAGTGGTTTTAACAGAATATGTGTCTACTATGTCCTTTCTATGTTTTTTAATAATACTAGGGTTATAGGGCAAGTTTTTATATTTCTTTAAGCTGATATTAAGTTCATAAAGTTTTCTAGCTGTTAACAATTGCCTGTCTGAATACAATTGATCTGTGGAATGTCTATGTATTGTAAAGTACATTACTTTAAATAAATAAATTACTCAATAATCTGTTGTCAATACATAGTATAAAACAAAGTCGATACCCGCCGCCTGTCCGTATGTATCTATGTACGCTTAGATATTTTAAACTACACAACGCATTTTATTGTGGTTTTGAACAATAGATAGAGTGATTCAAGAGGAAGGTTTGTAAGCACGAAAAAAGGGTAGGTAAAATAAAGTAGGTGTACTCGAACGAAGCCGGGCCCACTAGTACCTACGTAATAAATCCTAAATAAACTGTCGTACGAGAGTTATCCCAGATGTATTTACGTGTTTTCAACATTGCGATCGATCTCAAATCTCCGACCCACGTCAGCCTAGACATGGAAACCCTTCATTATGGAGGATGTTCAAATTTATGACTGTCATGGCGGTTATCTCATCTCATACAACAGATAGACCTAACGAACGATGACTCGCTCGGTCGGTCTTCTTAAATCAGACTTGCGGCATCATTAAAATATATATACCTACCAACTTTTGAGTTTTATACAGATATCGTCGGAATATAACCGACAGAAAAAGTCGGATAACCCTCGACGAAGTTCACATATAATATTTTCTAAACAACTGAACCAGTTTTAATAAAACAAAGGTAAGAACCATCTCAATGGAACTGGCTTTTAAATAGTTTTAAATGTTCGGGAGCTATAATGGCACAGACAGATACACAAAGGCACAGATACACACGTCAAACTTATAACACCCCCCTCTTTCTTCGTCGGCGGTTAATAATGTCCATCGGCTGATTCGTATTTGTTTTGGGGAACCAAGATAACATTAGCTTGTCCTCGGAAGCGCCTGAGTGTCACAATTCAGGTCCCGCTGTACATCCTAGGACCTAGCCTACACAGTAGTTGCAGCGGTGGGAAATTTGGAATGAGTGGTGCGGAAAAGCTAGTTTGGCTTCATAGAGAGTTGTCTCTGTTTCACGCGTGTGAGTAAATACGAATCCGAAACTGAAAGTCGATGTGTTTTTTTTTTATTTTTTGCCCCCAACGCAAAGAAAATGGGCACCCTCCGGTATAGCGGTTGGGAGGGAGGAGGTGAACTCTCATGAGTACCAGCCGGCCGGCCGGACTGGTTAGGCACGACTCGCCAAAAATTATCTACTTACCGTTTTAGTATACTTAAGTTTGGAACGAAACCCCAACCAGTGGGCGAACGAATCTCCAAACTCTCAACCAGTGGGCGGTCGATGGACTACATTGCTATTATAAGACGGGAACGGCTCTACGGGGGGATTATGCCACCTCATAGGAGACTAAATATAACAAATTTATTGATTGGTTTACCTAATTATGGAACTCTCTTCCGCATGAAATACGGGATAGCACTTCTATCTCCATCTTTAAGAAACGTGTAAAAGAGCACTACCGTTCTCTATCTGTCTAATATATGTATGTGTGTATGTATTTGTATGTTTGTATATGCATTTGTTTTTAATGTAGGTATATGGGTATGTATTTATTTATGTATAGTATAGGCTTTTATTAATTAAGCATCATTTTTTGCCACTGTGCACGTAATTTAATTATCAAGATCTCTTTGCTGTAGGCCTGCTGGAAGAAATTTCTTTATAGAAATAAGTTAGCCTGTTGTGTCTGATATATTCTGTCATATAGTTTTATAACAATCTTGTGTACAATAAATGGTTAAATAAATAATTACATATCTAGGAATAACTTTATTTATTGAAGGGAAGGTTTAGCTGCTCATTAGTCCATTTTATGTAAACATAGCTCGGCCTGTGTGAAATTCGGTTCTAGAAATTATCGAAAGTATTTACTATTTAAGTAGTTTATCAGCTAGTAGCCATTACACAACCTTTGCTGACTTTGGGGCTAGATGGGAATTGTGTGAGAATTGTGCAAGCTGTGTGAAGTGTGGGAACTAATCTGAATTTGAAGATAGAACGTAGCCTATGTAAGTATGTACCGGGGAGATTTTATCCAAATCTGTTGACCGGTTTATTAGGCGTAGGTATTTAGGCGTCAAAATATAACAGAGTTACTACCGTTTTGTAGTCAGTTTGGATGGCCAGTGTTGCTCAGCTGAGCTAAATCATATAGCTTGTCAAGTAACTGTTCACTATAACAACAACAACAATACACAACACGATATACAACGTGATTCATATTCTTTTGCGAGAAAGAAACAAATACTCATACATTCCTCACACACTTTCTCAATGGGGATCAGTCACGATTTTTGTTTGGTGACTCTTCCATTAGCTTATGTTACCACATGAGTGACTGTGAAGAAATTTGCACGATGAAACTAGAGAAGATATATGCACTAGAACACTGTGATTTTAGCATGTCTGCTGACGTCATTCGACACCCGGGTAAATCTTAGTAACACGTAATAAAGCACATATTTCATTGCGCTTGACATGTCCTTCGAACCCATATAACTTAGGTATTTCAAAATGGACTCACATTGGGTTTCATTGCTATGAAAATGCGTTCAGATTTTATCACCATACCTATAAAACTCTACCATATGATTGATCCTCATTGTATTTAGGATAGTACTTTTCTTTGTAAATGCTAGGACATCATCCGTGTTTTTCAAGATCTTTATTTATTACCGCGAATGAGGTCGCTAGAAACAGCAAGTGATGAACAAACTACAAACAAAATCTGTTCTCATTATTTCCTCAGGAAAACCCTAAGAAAAAAAAAGGTTACGTCGAGATCCTAGCTCTCCGTTAAAAGGCAAAAGGTCACAACAAATCATAATAACGTCCATCCACGCGTAGGTAAGTGGAATATAATATGTAATGTAAGACGCCGACACCAGGAATAATTATGTAATGATAATGTAACACGCCACGGTATTAACGTTAATGATAACCATAAATAACGGATAATGATATCTAATGAATGTTGATGCATTAACACAGAGCTCTCAGGGCAGCCATTAAGGTTTGTGCGCTAAAGGGAGCTATTGGGATATGTTAGAGATTCGAAGCCCTAATATACTTTAGGTCAGGGCCAAAGTTTTGACCTATGAGGTCTTTTAGTCAAGAATATTTCATGCGGTGGACCGCAGTTTATTGTTGATTGGTCACGTGTTGCTTATGCCCTAGGGATACGTGAGAAAGATGTCCCAAGGGAGGCTCCAGAAGCGATGGATTGACGGCGCTAGGAACCACCCCGATTAAATACATGCACAGGTAAATAACGTCATGCCTTAATTTATTTAATATGTTTATTTATTTATTCCTGTGTCTTTTGCGTCTTGTACGATCCCCGGTCTCCTGCTTATCTCCGAGAGCACTTTCGATACCTAGGAGATGAGCATGACCGTGCGCTACGGTCCGCTTCAGACAACATTCTGTCGGCCCCGTCCACGCGTTCCGGATACTACTACGACTCGTTTACGGTAAGAGCAACTCGCTTGTGGAATGATCTGCCGAGGGAGATCCGACAGTCTGAGGCATTGACTAGTTTTAAGTCGAAACTCCGTAAATACCTTTTAGCGAAAGATTTGCGAAATTTTATTTTAGATTACATAAGTACGATTATGTCATGTTTTTGGCTGTATGTTGGTGTTTAAATAAATGCACAACGCAATCTCTTGTATCCTGTGGCTCAACACTACCTGCATTAAAATTCCTGTCTCAATTTCTGTAAAGGTTGCCTGGAAGAGATCGCTTGTAGCGTAAGGCCGCCTTGGTCATATGTGTTCCTTGTTACTGTAAGTGATTGGTATTGTTATGTTTTATGAGCAATAAAGTGTTTATTTATCTAACTATTTATCTTTTTTATATTTTCTTTTCTCAGTGCCATTAGCAAAAGTATAGCTAGCGTATCAGTACACGCCTTACTCCGGCAACCTGTAAGTTACCCTCAAATTATCCTCCAAAGGGTCGGTAAATAATATTAATCGTTGGGATCGCGTACCACACGAATGCCGAAAGGAACCGCCCTAACGCGGCTTCAATTCGGTCGATTTAAATTAATTAAATTACGCTGAGAAAGGCGGCGGTGATCACTTTCCATCAGGTGGCTTGCCTGTTTATCTGCGGTATAAAATAAAAAAATCCAAGTACCAGTATCTTTAACTAAAACCAAAGTAGAATAGAGGTAAAAATAATGTACAAAGAACATGAGCAATTATACCGATGTACTGATGAGAGATTCACCATCATCATCAGTCTTACTATTACAAGACCACAGCTGGACATAGGCCTCCCCAATGAGCACCAATGCATCGTCGTCGACTTGCTACATCCACTATCCACTCACTCCACCTGGCCGGAGGGTGTGTCACACTGCTCTTGTGGAGAATTGAACTGCATTATTTTCTATGTAAGTAGGTACCTGAAACAAAAGAAAACGATCATTAGTACCTAAAGCGTCGTCGACACATTTTTAGGCTTATGAACATATAAAGGTAAAACGGAACCATGTATATGTCGAAATCATTGACGGAACCCTTTTATAATCACTTTGTTATCCGTCCGCCGGTCTAACTGGCTGGCTGTCGAACACCCAAGGCGTCAAGACCCTTTTTCTCGGTGGTAACTTCAATATTTCACACATACATAATAACGGTACCTATATATTACAACCAATCGAATAAACCATCTGCTATATTGATAGCCCACCCAAATACTCGATCGTCTCGTAATGTTTGTTTATTGAACGATGCTGGCACTACATATTATTATATTCATAAATCATTGATGGTTCGTTTAAAAATCGCTGAATCGCAAGCTTCCGCTTCGATGTCGATTAAATCGCGTCATTCGCATCCCTATTGTCACCCGGCAGTGCGTTTACGTAATAAATTACGTTTTTACAACGCATTCGGTGCTCATCGCGCGGCCGGCGTGCATAGTCCAGTTTTCGACGCCCCAAACACAGCTTTGGCGCGCATCCAACTCGAGTTTTAATCACCAACAGCGTTAGCCTGGGCCGTACGCAGGTGGGGGACCCGAAAATGTTGGGGCGACGTTCCGGCTTGCAGGTGCAATGGAGCCTCTAATCCGTTTGTGATACCTATACATATCACGTCCTAAATAAATTAGATTTATTTATTCAGAGTCACCGTAACTTTAAGACCCTCGTTTGGTGACTACGAATTAGAATACAGCATAGGTATAGGCCGCTTACAAGGTGGACTTCAATCTAGTGACATTGGGGGGCAGCGCAAACTGTAAAGTTATTTCGGGACGCTTACCACAGTAGTGGTGGACAGCCCGATGCCTGTCCACTGTGGACCACATTTTTGTAGACCTGTTCTGAAGGACTAGAGATTTTTATTACAACTTCAACGCAATGAAAACCTAACTAACCGGCAGGTATCGGAAACCCCCGACAGAGTTTGCATAAATGTATACTAGGGAGGGTCAAACATTGTTTATATCGATTTTTAAAAAGGCTCAGTCGTGACGTGCTAAATGAAATAGATTATGAAGTTTGGAAGTAATCGGTATTAATTTTCTGCCTCCGGTTTTAAGTGGTCGCATGTCATGCTGTTAGGCAGTTTTTACCATATTTCTAACATTTAGAAATATGGTAAAAACTGCTTAACAGCATGACATGCAAAGATGCACCAATCAATGTTAATTTTTAATAAAAGACTAGCAAAGCCTCAATTTAGACATAGTTTGTTTATTAAAGAGAAATTAAACATTCGACCAACAAAAAACATAAAAAATAAGAATTATAGTGAAGTGTTTAGCATGTGGCAAAATCCTTTTTGCTGTAAAATTTCGGCATTGCTGAATCCTTACTTTGCTGTTTTATTGCTTAAGTATCTGAAGCTTCAGTCACAGCTTTGACCGCGCTTTCTACTGCTTGTGTATGACAAGGAAGGCGAAATAAGTCCAATTCTACTTCGCCTTTTTGCTCAACTAATAATCGGAGACTTTATTTTTCGGTTAACAAGAACATAAAGTAAGGCAAAAAGTGGTGGAAATTATAAACATTTCAGACAAAATCCCTACAATTTTATATGAATATGGCATTAGGCACGAGGGCGTTATTCTAAAAAATATTATTGGCAGCGGACCCTCTCTAGATCCGGCCCTGCGCCGGTCCCACACGCGGCGGTCTCTGCTATCGAAATAAACTATGTTATTACGTCACTCTGTGCACTCCGCTACGGGCTTTCATTGGAATATAAACATTCGTTTTTAAAGCATCGGCCCTGCTTTGGGTGCAGTCGCATGGATGTAAGCTGCCCATAAATGGCGTATAAATAGACGTTTTATGCGAGCCTTTGGTATTTTTAACACGTAGTCTCGTGATGGCATGCTTAAGCATGTAAAACATTAGACCGTAGAAAGAAACACACTCCGTTATTCTTCACGAATAAAGTCATTTCGATAAACCTCTAAATATGCTTGTTTCTAAACTGTGTAACAACAGGCTGGGTCGCCGTTCATAGTCCATGATAATCAATCCAAATGCCAATGTCCAATTTAGTAACGTCATATCACCAAAAATAATTGAATTATAGATGTGCGCCTGCCCAGATTTGTGTCCGATATTAGGATTTAATTATTTATTTATTTAGAAATAATGTTTACATATACAGCTTAAGCCTAGATTATGTAAACAACATTAAACATATAAAAATAGGAACAACAAAAATAAGAATAAGAACAAGCATAGCCTAATATTGTAGGTACATTAAGGTATTAAATTAAAATATACTTAATTTGAATTGGTTTCTGAGAAATTTAGGGTCTTTCGCATAATTTCGCCCCATGAATCGGCGAAAACATCAAGACTTGGTGTTGCTGTCAGTAGGGCCTGAAGTCTCGATAGGATAGACCAACCTGGTAATTCATAGGGTTTGGTTTGCCCACCCCTCCTGAATAGCAAGCGCGTGACCTTTATGTGTATAAAACCATCACCAGAAAACCTCTCACCACCCCAAGCAAGAACATACAAGCCCGACTCCCCCCGCCAGCATAGCAAATCGAGAAGAAAAACACTGGGCCCCAAACACAAACTTCCGAGGACTCTGCAAACAATCCTTTCGCAGGGAACCCATTTCGCTATCGGTTTACAATTCGTCTATCCAATTTGTTTTTATTTGAGGCGGGGAGCGGGAGGGGAGGGAATTAGGCCAAGGACCCCCTCCGGTTAATTATTATCTCCCAAGTGAGGCGGGGGGAACGGGGAAAACGCGGAAAACTTGGCAGCGACGAGCTTAGTGACCTACATGCTTATACGGCTGAGAGCGTCCCGGTGCAACGGAGTTCCGGACATCTGGGGGTCTAAAAAGGCCACATTGGTGTTTGCCACAAAGTTATCTGCAGTGTCGCTGTTGTTGATACTGAAATGACAATGCAAAATGGCGTCACTTAGTTCCAGTATTGGCCACCGGATCAGATAAGTTTGTGGCACTCTAATATGAATCTAAATAAAAAACGCTCATGTGGCCTTTTTAGACCCCCTGGTCTTGGGACGTTGATGCAACGTACATCACGTCATACTGGTTGGACGGATTGAATTCGTGAAGGAGATGTAGAGTGCAGAACTGCAGAGTAGTCATTACGATGCGATGTGATCTAACGATAGGAAGCGGGTGGGGCTTCCAATTCCAATAAGGTTAACGAGTGACCGTTCGTTATCATCCATTCCGAGCCGATGTCATTATTTGGCAAGTGTCAATAATGGCATGCACACGATAATAAACATTCGTGGTCGTTTTCGTTATCGTCGGAGTTTAGACCCAAGAATCGCTGGCAAACAGCCAAACACTGCACCTTACGGGCCTACATTACAGCCATATCGAACTAGATCAAACGTGAAGCCGTACATACAGTACATACAGCCACCACATCAAACGCGTAGGCTAGTGGACGAGTGGGGCAATAATGGTCCCGCTACGAGCCGTCACTTCCCGTCCGCCAAATGGGTGATTAACACCTCGCGCGCCCGCGCAGCCGTGTCAAAAGCGCGGGTGCAATTAACGGCACGCGACCGCATCGGACGGACTGACGGAACCGGAAACGCGTGACGGCCTATATAGCATTTGCACCGCGCGCGCGCGCCCGCGAGTACCCGCCCGCGAGTGCCCGCGACGCAGCGGTGCAGTTAGACCTTTATTTGACTGCGTTCGATTTGAAGTATACCGTGGAACAAGGTTTTTTACGGGCTTTGCCTCAATACTCATTCCCACCGCTGCAACTCCTGTGTAGCCAGGATCTACAGCGGCGACCATACACAGGTCCTGAGTTTTGACACTCAGGCGCGCCCAAGGACAAGCTAGGAAATATAATGTTCCCGACCTCCTATAGCGAAACAAGGTTGAAGATTTTGATACGTCACAAATGTAATTGAGATCATACGTCAGTTTCTATTTTTATTGCAAATTTTCTACTCTTCAGCTGTAATTACAACTTCAATCGCTGTTCCACTTTAAGTAGTATAAATACTATGATTTAAGCTAATAATTTGCGTCTCATTTATTGTTACCATTCTGACGTGTGCAACGAATTTAGTTTGATAGTGAGAAACATGACGAAGTCGCGGGCAAAACTACTAGTCCTTTCCAATACCAAGAATTTACAAACCCTACGTACTTTTGCGGAGTACCTATCCAATTTGTAGGAATAATAAGTTTGTCTACCCCTCATAACATTTTCCAGAAGTTCAATAACACTCGCTTACCCAGGGCACTGATCTTCAATGGGACGTTTCCTCTTTGTCCTGATAGGACAGGCCGGCGACCTTGCCACGAGTATCGGGTTCGGCGGCCTCTCGAGGGAGATTAATGTCAAAATAATCACGTTCCGTACCAATGAGAGGTGCTATGTGGAATTTTAGATGACGGGTTTGTATAAACAAGATTTTGCCTGCGACTTTGTCCGTGTAAAATTTAGTTTTTTTGGAGAAACAAGTCGCTCACCTGTTAAGCGGTTGAGATATGACAACGAAGGAGACAAACTTTCGCATTTATATCTATGACCGGTACTCATTAATTTTAACATATAAAGATTATTGATTGACTGTTTATTTTATACGTACCCGTAGTACGAAAATATTTGTTTTGATAAATGTGTTTGAAACACATCAAAACGCAAACGTATCTATAATAAGACCACGATAAGTCCTTCTCGCCTTTAAAAAAATAAAATAATATCTCTGTATGGTAACTTATGCCAAGTTTTTAAAACGTCATAGAACGTTATTCATAAAAGTTTTCATAAAAGGATTCTCTATTTTCGTGAGATAAAAAAAATAATTATTTAATAATGAACAAAACAATTAAAAAGAAAGTGCGGGAGATAATTTTCAGCATGAATAATAATTTAGACAAACTAAAAATACAAGTTCAAGCTAATAGTGACCAAATAACTGAATGTTTACAAGAAGGACTGACAAAGCCAGACAAGGACAGATTATCCCCAGATTATAAATTGCCAAAAAATTATAAATTGTCATATCCACATTTTATAATTTTTTACTACTGTCAGTCAATTCGGACTTATCGTGGTCCTATTATTCGTATAACCTATTATTCGTGTTTGTAACCAACACGAATTAATATAATAACAAATCAATTACAACTTATATGTTAGTGTTAGAAATTCTACATGTAAAATTATAATAAAAATGTTCAACTGTAAAAGGTAGGTATACATCGTTCGTCCAATCAACTAGCAGCCGCTGCCACAGCCGTTGCAGAGACGTGCTCAAGCACCTGCACCGCACTGCGCTCGCGGTAGCGCCCGAGCGAGCGGCGAAAGCGGACTACGGGTCAAAACGACCCGACAAACTCGCACAGGGTTAAAATAAACGGTAATTGTCACCCATAACATATATACGACAGAAATAGATACTCGGACTCCACAGGCTTGACAGAGTTCTATCACCTAAATAAACTTATATATTATTAATAACCGACGATTTGGAAATCGCTGGGGAAGGCCTATAAACAGCAGTGGGCGTCTTTCGTCTGATATGATCATGATAATGACTGTAACCATGTAATATTCCTTATACTTTACGTCTTGTACGACTGTCGTTCCTAGCTTGCTTCTAGCATTTAGACAAAAAATTGTGGTCTGTTATTGTGCGAAAACCGTGAAAAGAGCAAATATATTGTGTATTATCCGACAGTATGGAATATGGCAACAAGACATACCCTTTCACTATCTAGTGTTGAGGACTTCCAGAAAATACAGAAACCTTTTTCTGTAAAGCTAACGCAAACAGCCTTGCCTTACCTTACCTTACAAATACAATACACTCCTTCGAGGAAGAAAAACTACACGGTCAGATTGTTTTCAGTGGACCGAAACTAACTGAAAGTGAAAACCCGAGTATTCTCCGGCAACAGCAAAAGAGTTCAGACAGAATAACGACCTAAGTAATAAATGTCTCCAGCAAATAGAAGCGACGGGATGTTTTACCGTCTGCATTGCGGGCCTTGCATACTGTGGACAGCCCGAGAGACCCGCTCGCCGGCTAGGAAAACTTCGCGCAATCATGCATCCGCATCCGCAGTGCAGAGAAACCCGTACACATTAATGCAAAACACACGGCTGTGGAAAATTTTGCCAAAAAAGCGACCAGTTCGACGCTTCAGTTACAAAGTTTGTGGTCCGCGGCCCGTTTTTGCGGCGCAAGTCCGCAACAAAGCGGCAGTGCAGCTTTATTGGTGCACTGTTTGAAATATGGAGAGAGGATCGCGGGAGAACGTGCCCGGAATTCGTGTAGCGCTATAATGCGATCGGAGGGTATTCCCTGCGCACTCCGTCATAATAGAAAACTAATAAAAACCCTCACACTCCGCCACAATCTGTTTCCGAACATCTGCTATTTCTGCGGTTGGTATTCTTCACGCTATTTCTATTTAAAATGGCCGCCCGAATGTCTCTCTCTCCGTCGCTATAAATTGCTTTACCCTAATTTTAATTTGGTATTCAGATTATGTGGATGGCGAATTTAGCTTCGGGAAACCTTTGGTTATTTTTAAATAACGAAGGTTCGCCTCTGACGTAGGTTCGTCCAAGGATTTCTGTTAGCAAAAGGTACAGTTCCAATAAAAATACTATATCCGGGAGCCCGAACCGGGTGCCGGACGCCGGATGTCCGGCGCTGACCTGCCGGGAAGGAGGCCATCGGATCCTAACGAGGGCCAACGGGATAGAAAAGGTCATCTTTGTGGCCGGAGGAAAACAAGTCTTGCGGAAAAACAGAAATGAGACATTGCAGGAATCGAGGTGCGTGATACGCACGTGATATTACCTACACTGGTATAGACCGATGATTCCACAAATATAACTCTATACAACAATAAGTCATAATAACATAACCACGGGTGTTTGTCTATAAGTAGGTACATAATACTTCACGGATTTTCAATGAGTTTTGCGAAAGTTTGTAAGGATGGATTTTTGGAGGGATGTTTGATACTCTTTAACACCAGAACTACTGAACAGATTTTGATGGAATTTTGTACTGTTGTAGCTTATATCCCAGAATAACACAAAGGCTTTCATTTGTCCCGAAATTTAATGTAGATCCCGCGGGAACAAGGTTTAACAGCATTTTACGCGGACGAAGTCGGGGGTAGAAGCTATCAGGTCCAAAATGTCGTAAAAACTAGTATTAAAGTAAACAAGTGTGATATAGTTATAGACTGTGAGGGTCACCTGACAGTCTTATCCCACGGTAGGTTATCCTCATATTATAAATATATAAAGAAAAGTGATAACCTACAACGTCCTCATAGTCTATTAGGTATATTTAACTCTTTATCTGAGAGAAAGCTGCGCCATTTCTGAAAGACTTGAGCTAGATCAGACACATTACCCTACTAACATGTAAGAATGCCTAGGGAAAGGACGTTCTTTCTTGGGTACAAATTCCACGCCAACGGGGCCGTAGGAAGTGTAAACATGATTCATAGTTACAATTTGGAAGTAAGTTTTATAAAAGAAAATAATTTGTTTTTATCCTACGCATTGACAAACGAGCAGACAGCCCTGATGGCAAGCGGTAACTGTCGCCCCATCTACGATTCATGTAACCGCAGGTGCGTTGTCACTGTGAGGACTAAGATGAAATGCCTCATGCCTGTAATTGCGATAAACCGGAACACAACAATGCAAGCATTTTTTTTAATTAAATTTATTTGAACGAAGCACATTTTTCTATAGGAAAATTATTCGAACAACCTACCCATCACCCCCAACTTACCAACGTTCGTTACCATAATCTCTTTAGGTTTCGCACGTCACCGAAACCTTAGGTGATTCCATAAATAGAACACATCCAAATCCCGCGATATATCGGCCCGCCTCTCCGCCGACACAGACGCATAATCTGTGAACAATAGCGCGTGACGCGGCCGAATCACTGAAACTGCACAATCACTCTCCCTGATCGCGGTAGGGTTGCCAGGTCGCGCAATTTTATTTTTACCGTAGGCTGACCCTGGGCCCTCGCTTGCGCGCGGGGGCGCAAATGGGACATAACGCCAAGATGATGATGATGACTATTTTATTTTTACCACTAAGGTAAGCAGGTATCGCAGTCTACAGGTTTGCAACAGTTGAGCTCCCGTGTTGAAGACCCTGTGAACACCTTCTCACTTTTCTTGAAGAGCTGCATGTTGTTCTCCCCAGATAAAACCATCGAACACGGATTTCTGTAAGAATTTTTAGTCTTCGAAACTTTTATCTCGCATACTTTCGCATAATATGAATTAATGTGATTTAAGGGACCACCGACCTCGATTCTAATTTTGAACTTAATAGTTTTGTCCGTTCCAAAGAAAAAACTGACAAACAGACTGGACGCATAAACGTACCTGCGTTGACAGAGACGCATAGGAAGGGAGATACGTTAAAACCTTAGAAAAACCGCGCGGACAGACAAGACGCCTAATTTAGCCAAACAACACAACAATTTAACAAGGAGTCAATGAGCAACCTAACCTAAGAATTTAATAACATTTGACGTGTAAATTTATGTTTATCAAAATAAATGAATTGAATTGAATTAACCTGTCCGTCTAGCATATCGAGCCTCTGCCAACCCTGCTACACGCAGTGGATCTCGCCGGCGCGAGGCGGCGGAATATGAATTCCTAGTCATAGGCGCTGTTCCTTTTTCCGCATTTACGGATGATTGATCTCCAATCCGCACGGAACTATGTGATCGTGTACGCTGCATATCCACAAGCGATGCGCGAGCAAACTGGGCGGTGCGAGGATGATTTGTGAAAGGATTTTTGTTTTCCACCCGGACACAAAACTTTTTTATATATTGGTAACCCCGTCTACAAATTGGGTTGCCAAAACGTTTGTCTAAGGTAAGGTGATATAACGTTGGACACGTGACCTGGCCACCTTCACACCTGGTTAAGAAAATTTTAGTCCGTCACAAGATGAAATAGCTTCGCTTTGCAAGAATTTAGCATTGGACCCGCTCCAGCTGTGTTAGCGGGGTCTGGCGGACCCGCTGGGGCCGTATTCGGGTCAAGGTGACCCCGGCCCCACTCCTTGAAGTAGCATTTCTTTGGACGTATGTTTATTTACCTAGGTCGCGAGTTTTGTGGAAATGCGACGAGATTTGAATGAAGGTAAAATAATTTAATGGAAAGTATGTTTTATGCCCATTTTTAAAAGAGTAGATACTAGATATAAATAAATCCTTACTTCACACGATAACCCGAACTTCCCGGTGTCAAAAATTTATGTTAAATCTGCGCACTCTAGATACTGAGCTCAATCTTTCAATCCCAGCCTGACTCCAATCCGACGTAAATCTGAAGTACTCTGAACTCATTAACATTTCAAATTTTTTAAACTGTCAGTGTCAAACGTCACACCCTCGCGATATTAATTTCGCATCGACCCGAGGGCTGTCTGTCTGTCCGTATCAAACATCGCCGTCGACGCGCCTCCGAAATGATTTCCAGCGAAGACAGACAACAACGCGAGCGAGATGACACGGCCGGATAACCGGGCGGATGATGGATCGCTGCGAGATCTCCGGGCAACGTACAGTTCAACAGCATAAGTGCGTTGACACCTTAAGAATCATATTCCTGTGCGGTTGTTGAATGGTTTTATAGTGAGAAAGTCAATAAAGTAGGGTTCATTTTAAAACAAAAATTATATCACGATCGCTTTTAGTAATTTTTTCATTACAATGCAAAGTTATTTTTTAAATTTTCCTTAGGTATGAAAATGTTTAGTTTATTGGAACAATTGGTACAATAAAACTTACTAAATTAAAAATAAGGAAGATACATAATAAAAAAAATTCAAAGAGCGTCGGTGGCCTAATAGTTAATGGGTTAGACTCGTAAGCGAAAGGTACCAGGTTCGAATCATACCACTGCCGACATGTACCAATGACTCTTTTCTGAGTTATATAGTTACATTAGTTGAAATTGTGCAGGTTTCATTGTGATGAAACCTGCACATTCAGGCGACTGAATGTGTGTGTAACCATGATCCAATCTGGTCAGGTTCCCCTGTTAACAGGTCAGATGGCAGTCGCTTCATTGTAATTACCTGATCTGCCAAATTCTGGATCATGGTCAAGGCAGACCCAGGGCACTCGCGCGCGGTAGCGCAATCGGGATTTTAAAGCCTAAGATAACTTTTAATTTAACTTTACTTTTCGTTTTTACTTATTACTTTTAAATTTCAAAAGTTCTGGGCTTTCATGGATGAGTTTTTGGTGCCTACCTAAGAGACAGTTAATAGACCCTTTCAGGCAAATCTATTGTCCAAATACCCTGTGTGTTGCTTTTGTTACAAAATATTTTATTCTGGTGCTAATGCACTTATGCTCTCGAACTGTACCTGCCCGCGTTATTTGTACCCGGGTAATTCGTACCCGGGGGTAATTTGTACCCGGCTGACGCGCGGCGTTCCGTTGACGCGAGACGCCCGCGGTGATATTATTTAGCCCGTGAATTATGTGGCGTGCCAAGCTAACGTATACCGCGAAACCGACGTTGTGAATTCTAAACAGTACTGCGATGCAGGTACTATTGTACATACAATTTCGTGGAAATATCAATCTTCGTAACTGAATGGTATCCGTGAAGTGATTATGTAATTTGCTCGTACGTTTGTGTAGTTTTTGAATCGCTATCGACTCGACAATCGCCATATCATTTTGTTCGCTCCAAGCGTATGACATAAGAAAATTAAAACTTATAAAAAATTACCTTTATGTCGGACAACGTCCATAGTTTCCAGTTATTATTTTTTGAATACAATAAGTATATTTACAATTTTTATTAAAATAACATACAGACCTAGCTAACTTATTAAAACGAACTCGTAACGAATCTTAAACTTCCGATAGTCACAGATACCTTTCAACATCTAATCACACTGCACCCAAACCTAAGCTTGTGTACAGCAGCGCCCCCCACATACGATACACTCAATCCAAGTACAAAACAACAAAAAAAATACTATAAAAAATTTGTTATTTTCCTTCCCGCGCGGGACAACTTGAACTTTAGTATATAGTCTAATAATAATTATAGGCCACCCATCCAGGGGTCATCAAGGCTTCCGCATGCAATATTCAATGGGTCGTAAGACGCCCCAGTTGGCACCAGTCCGCGGTGACGTCACAGCACCCTCGGCCGTCGGCAAGGTCTCATCGGGGTGCCAAGTTTGCGGCTAGAAGTGCCATATTTGCACATTGTGTGGAATAGCTAATTATGTCAATTATAGTGTGTTACTTTTATTTCTTATATAGGTAGGCTAGCGCACTCGGCGCGATTTTGTTCGCGTACACTTACCCCTACCCTCTTTTCCTTGCTTAAATCTTCCTCTTGAATCACTCTACCTATTGTTGAAAACCGCATTAAAATCCGTTGCGTTGTTTACTTTTAGCGACTTTGTTTTATACTATGTATTGATAAGCGCTTAATGGGATGTCACAAATCTATTCATCCATCTAATTATCCATAACCTCGTATCGTCCTTTAAAAATTTTATCATTACAGTGAGTCAAAAACAAGTCCGGAAGACAGACTTTCGCCCGAATAGATACTGGAATACTTTAAGCTGGGCTCCTTAAAGATCATGTGTCAATTTCAAATCTTTGACATTCAAAAGAAGCAAAATATTCCCCCGAGCACGCTCCTGCAGTTTGGTCATATTTTCCATATTACGTCATCAAAACCAATGACATTTTATTGATGTCATCTAGAAACCAATATCTATTTAGTCAGATTTTCGTTAAAATATATCGTTTCAAAGTTACACGGGATTTAAGATTTTCATACAAACTTTAAATCCCGTGCAACTTTGAAACGATATTATATTTTAAAGAAAATCGGACTAAAATTGGTCTGGATCACATCTACAACATTTCAATGGCTTTGACAGCGTAATATTGAAAATACGACCAAACTACGTTTGTATGTTACACTTACGTGGCATTCGAGCATTCGGGCGACACTAATCGCATTCATAACGACGTCATCTATCTGTATTCTGTACGTCCACGTCCGCGTCATCATAAATTAGGAATCAAAGCACTTCGTTAATTCAATACATTACATTACGCATACTTTACGCCCACGCGACGTCGTCGTGGCGGGCCCGTCAACTTTATCCTCGGATGACATGAATAAAGAATCTTTGATGTTAACCATTATTAGGAGTGAATGTTCTTTGGTCTTTACCATATCAATTACAAGAGTTCATCGTACACAATACTGGTTTGCTATAGAAGACGCTCATCATATTCCTGCCCTTATCCGATTATGTGGGTTCGACGCAATATAATAATGGAAATATACTTGGATAATTCACACAGCGCTATCTAGCCTTGCGCCAAAGCTTGTGTTATGGGTGCTATAGTTAACAACGCCCAGTCCCGTAACATAAATTAAAATTCATCATTTACGTTTCGGCTCGGCCGGGAGTCCAACCCGGGACCTCTGCGTGTCAGACCGGCATGTTAACCAACTGAACCACTCAGGTCGCCAATGTTAGTATATCACTCTTGAGCCATTTTTCAAATAATATAAGAACTAGCCAGACATTTCACCTGGTAGCAATAACGGTAAGTGACGATGCTGCCCAAGATGGAGCATGCCTGTCTAAGAACAGCCTACTTACGCCATGTTATAAGTTAACCCATTTTTAGCTCAACAAAACTGTGACGTCACAGACGAGGGTTCACGCCTGGCTGAAGGTTCGCGACAACTTTACGTGGTCTGTGTCGCACCCCTTTCTGTCGACTGAGCCCTTTCGACACCGTCCCTATCCCCCATAAACCTACTGAACTCCTGGCTACACCTGTTGGGCACCACAGTGTAAACTATCTATGAGATCCTGTGGTGTTTCGATGAAAAGCGGCTGTGGATAGACAGAAAGGTTTAGTGGGTAGGGTCATCATCATCATATCACAAAGGCCGGTCCTGTGCCTTCCGCATCCAGCTGGTACCTGCGATCTTTACCAGGTCATGGGTCCCTACCCACACCCATCCTTTGGTAATCCCATATATCCGCGTCACTCCCGCGGGTGAACAATCTTCCGAAGATTTCCCCTCTTAAAGAAAAAAGGACAAAGACAGTAAAGAGCACAGTACAGCTACTTCGGGTATTAGAGTGGGGCGGCAATCAGACCAATCTGCGTAATTGGCGGGCGAACGTCAAAGAAATTTCTAGAAATTCCCCGAACTTTGTTATCAGCGCTTTATCCGCTCCCCATCTAGCCGGCGGATCCTAGCGTCAGCACTTTCAATAACTTGGCGGGTTTGCGGTGTTCGATTTAATAAAGCGCCGGCAACCGCTCGGTTAGAGTTTTATCACGATTATAAGATGATTTATGGTCGGAGGGACTTTAATAACCGACGTCTTTGTCGGTTATAATGCCGGAGTGCGATTGACAATGAGAGCGTCGGTGGCCGAGCGGTTACAGTATCCGACTCGTAAGCCAGAGGTCCCGGGTTCGAATCCCGCTCCAGCCATGTAATGACTGTTTTCTGAATTATGTACATTTGTTGAATACTAACCGATGCTCTTACGGTGAGGGAAAACATCGTGATGAAACCTGCACATTCAGGCGACTGGATGTGTAACCATGAGCCAATCTGGTCAGGTTCCCCTGGTAGCAGGGTCATGGAGGTCAGATGGCAGTCGCTCCACTGTAATGACCTGACCTGCCAAATCCTGGATCAATAACTAGGCGGACCCCGGCCCCTCGTTCTCGAGAGCACAACCGGGACATTAACGCCAAGATGATGAGTGCGATTGACAATGCTGTAATTGTTGACGGAACTCTCAAAGGGAATCCCGGGCGAGAACGTGTGCTATTTGAGAATTTAATTATGGCACGCCTCTAATGGGCGCACGTGCGTAGTTTGTAGCGTCTTTTGTTTTATGTATTTGACTAAATGTTTCACACGTTGTTGCGGAACCTAATTCTTTAAATAGACAGGTGCTTCTATATTTAGTAAAAACAAAGTAGCTTTCCGCCGTCTGTCCCTATGTATGTACGTACGCTTAGGTCTTTTAAAGTACGCAACGGATTTTAATGTGGTTTTTAAGAAAATAGTGATTCAAGAGGAAGGGTTATAAGCAAGAACAAAAACGTTGGTAGGGGTAATGTATGTGTACGCGAACAAAGTCGCGCCGTGTCTGCTGGTTTTTTTTTTTTTTTTTTTTGTACTAGCCAGGCATTTGACCGCCATCTCACCTAATGGTAAGTGACGATGCCGCCGATGATGGAGCACGCCTGTCTAGGAACAGCCTATTCACTCTGGCCTTGAAGGCGTCTAGATTATAATACGTTGTTTGATAATATGTAGTGATAATGATAGATATGTAGTTGATACCTACATATTAAGTCTCTACCAGAGATAGACTACGGGGACGCCGTACGTTATCCTACTTCATCGAGTACAAGAAAAATGTACACCTTTCTCTTTTGTGACTATAATGTGGTTGTAAAGCGAAACTGCCAAAAGGATGTGAGGCACCCTGGTTTTTTTTTTTTTTTTTTTTTTTACTTATAGTACCCACACAAGAGGATAAGTGAGTGTTATCGCTACAAAAAGTGAAAGATAGGGTCATTAATTTTTTTTTTGTTGCAGTTTTTGTGGTTCTCCTTAACGTCTACTATCACTACAAAGTGGCATTTTTTTGTACTCGATGACGTAGGATAACCGACGGAACCCTCACAGTACATAAAACTTGACATTATGTTGTATGTCCCATACACAGGCTTATTTCATAAACTCCAGTCAAATCGGATGGTCTTAGCCACAGAAATTGAAAAATTTGACGCTATATATAGTGATAACATCCGGGAATCGAACCCGGCGCTTCCGCTGACCCGACCGGTATCATAACTACACATCATAAATGTAACCGCAAATCAGATTTCGAGTCCGGTTCATACGAAATGCAACAAATACAAGAGTACCACCATAAACAGTCCAAGAACAATCGAGAAACTTTCTCCAGTGCAAATCCTGTACCGTTTAACGGAGATTACGTATTACGTAAAACTGCAACACTACTAGGCGTCATACACACTGAGGAGACGGGGTACGGAAAGGACCGGGTACGGACTATTTACTGGTTACCTCGTCCTTTTGCGGGACGAGCCTTCCCTTGCAAGTTGTGCGATAAAAATATTGTTCTATATTAGATACTAAGATGGCTGGTTCGGTTACGTTTCAGTGTTTATTACCAATACCACCTGGCTGGTGAGTTTATAAAAACAATAAAGAAAAGCAAATGAATAATCTACTTACCTAAACTTACTTAACGCTGGAAATCAGAGTCAACCCTAGTTTACAGGCATTTACTATAACTTTATTAATACAGAACAACCAATATCAATAAATAAATAAAATAAATAAATAAAATAAATAAATAAAATAAATAAATAAATATAAATATTCGTGGACAAATTCACACAGCGCCATCTAGCCCCAAACTAAGCAAAGCTATGGGTGCTAGATAACTGACATACTACTTGAATCCTTTTTTTTTTGTAAATACATACTTATTACACATAGAACACCCAGACCCGTAACAGAAATTAATTCATCATTTCATTTTCTGCACGGCCGGGAATCGAACCCGGGACCTCTTGCGTGGCAGACGACACATTATCATTATCATTGTTGTTAAAGCACAGACCTCCCTTTCTGACTTCATCATCGTTCCCTGCCCTTGTCCCACTCTCTTCCATTAAACACTAACAGTCTTACCACAAAAAAGTTAAACACGGGTTAGACATCTGTTGAACACATGTTTAGTAAAAGTCGTACCATAAAAGTGTGTCTAACGGTTGTTTAGAGTTAAGCAATTGTTAAACCATGTTTAACTTTAGACACTGCCAGAAGGTGGTTTAGCACGTGTCTAACTTTATGTATGGTGGCATTTTTGGTGTCTTTTTGATCGTGTCTACTTGTGGCGGGTTAAATTTTTGAGTACGGTCATGGATATTTTGGATTTGATTTATTTTATAGACGAGGAAGACTTAATATACTTTTCGAGACATAGTATACCGTGAGCGAATTAATCCATTTGAATATTATAATGAAAAATATTTTAGATATTAATAAGATAGTCTGGTCTTTAAAAACCCCTTCTTTATATTACTATTAATATAAGTTTATTGTCGAAACTGATCATCATCATCTTGGCATCATGTCCCGGTTGCGCCCCCGCTCGGCACGCGAGGGCCCAGAGTCCGTCTATTGTCGAAACTAATGAAAACAAGAATAAAACTCGCAGAGAGGAAGATATTGTACGTAACGTAACCTCGCGTCAAACAAAACCAAGTCGCTCATCAATTTAGTAACGTCAAACGTAAATTACGTTCCTTTTCCGTTGCAAGTATGCTATGGAAACAAGTTCTTAAGAAATAATCGAAAATATTTTGATTTGTGTTCATTAAATCAATAAATTATAGAGAAAAACATAATACAGGTTAATTTATAGTATATTTTTAATTAAATTTCATTTTAATTCGGAAACCACTGAAATGTGTTCGAATAATGTTTGCATAAAACGAAACGGTTCAGAACGAATGGGGACCGAGATGAATGAATGTTGTTCAGTGTTACTAGAGATGAAAAGAAAACATGAAGTTAAACACTGTCTTGGTAGACAGTTGCTAAACGTCGTTTTGTAGTACAGAAAGTTAAACACCCGCCTAAACAGTGTTTAACAATTTAGACAGTGACTAACTAAACACATGTTTATCTCGTGTTTAAAATAATTTTTGTGGTAAGGCTGTATCAGTCTTACCACAAAAAAGTTAAAGAAGGGTTAGACATCTGTTGAACACATGTTTAGTAAAAGTCGTACCATAAAAGTGTGTCTAACGGTTGTCTAGAGTTAAGCAATTGTTAAACCATGTTTAACTTTAGACACTGCCAGATGGTGGTTTAGCACGTGTCTAACTTTATGTGTGGTGGCATTTTTGGTGTCTTCGTTCTTCTTTCATCGTGTCTACTCGTGGCGGGTTAAATTTTTGAGTACGGTCATGGATTTTTTGGATTTGATATATTTTATAGATGAGGAAGACTTAATATACTTTTCGAGACATAGTATACCGTGAGCGAATTATTCCATTTGAATATTATAATGAAAAATATTTTAGATATACATAGGTAAGATAGTCTGGTCTTTAAATACCCCTTCTCTATATTACTATTAATATAAGTTTATTGTCGAAACTGATCATCATCATCTTAGCATCATGTCCCGGTTGCGCCCCCGCGCGGCACGCGAGGGCCCAGAGTCCGTCTATTGTCGAAACTAATGAAAACAAGAATAAAACTCGCAGAGAGGAAGATATTGTACGTAACGTAAAACTCGCGCCTCGCGCCAAACAAAACCAAGTCGCTCATCAATTTAGTAACGTCAAACGTAAATTACGTTCCTTTTCCGTTGCAAGTATGCTATGGAAACAAGGTCTTAAGAAATAATCGAAAATATTTTGATTTGTGTACATTAAATCAATAAATTATAGAGAAAAACATAATACAGGTTAATTTATAGTATATTTTTAATTAAATTTCATTGTAATTCGGAAACCACTGAAATGTGTTCGAATAATGTTTGCATAAAACGAAACGGTTCAGAACGAATGGGGACCGAGATGAATGAATGTTGTTCAGTGTTACTAGAGATGAAAAGAAAACATGAAGTTAAACACTGTCTTGGTAGACAGTTGCTAAACGTCGTTTTGTAGTACAGAAAGTTAAACACCCGCCTAAACAGTGTTTAACAATTTAGACAGTGACTAACTAAACACATGTTTATCTCGTGTTTAAAATATTTTTTGTGGTAAGACCGTCTCACTCTTTTTACACGTATGTCGGTATGCACACAGTCCTTAAACATATATTTTCTTTGGTCGGCCTCTTCTCATGCATCCACCTACAGCCACACAGCTGCGGTAGCTGAAGGTATCTACTTCCGAAAAGACCTGCCTACGTCATCGTTTACCTCACCTCATAACATTTGTAACAAAAAGTTCGAAGGTATGAAAAGGTTCGCCATCCCTGCTCTAAACAGTAAGTATACAATACGCAACACACGTGCGTCCGTCACGCCATACGGCGACCCAATTCTCCCGGTTAGAACTTGTTTGTGTGCCGTGTCTAACGCATCCGTGAGGACGCGGGTCTTGTGAGACTGGCAGGGGTAAACGAGAATCCATAATTCCACTATACAGCGCTACTACTTGGGTTTATGTCCAAAAATATTCACAATTGACAAGACATAGACATAGACATTGACATAGACATAGCTTTTATTTGGCAATAACTACAAATATATATGACAAGTTGTAATAATATCAACAATTATAGGTATGACATGTTAAGACTAGGGTACATTCAATTAAAATTTATGGTGAATATTGTAGTGTCATGCCAAATTAGAACTCAGCTCAGCATATGCTGTAGATAGAGAAACTACAGCGTTGATTTTCAGCCGAGCCCTATAGTGCGTCACTCGCCAAATGGTTGAACGAGTACGAAGTGCCATACATTTGCCATAAATACAAATAATTTTATGAACAATGCTATAAATTATAACTCTGTAACTAGTCCATACGTAAATGCTTGTTACCACTACAAATTAAGTTACACTAACGTTCCTGATGCGTGATAGGGTATACAGTTATTATTTACTTGTTCACCTTGCTTTATTTAATATACAAGCAAGCTATAGCGACGAGAATTTATCTACCGCAGCCCTGGTTCTCTTTTTCTTATCAAAGGAGTCTCTTAATTCTTAAGGCATTAGTCGATTTGGTATGATGCTGAGAGTGGAAATGGTGTTGGTGGTGGTGTTGGTGGTGCTGGTGGTGGTTTTGGTGGTGGTGGTGGTCCATCTGATAAACCATCTCTTTCTGTTCAAAATTCTAAATCATTCTTCAAATCGTAATTTTAAACATTTAAAATTCGAACATCAACCATTTGGCTCGGTTTTATTTTATTTTACTCACTCACTTTCCATATTTCAACCAAGTGTGTTACTTGGTTGAAATATGGAATAACCCTGGGCTTACGAATGGACAAAGCCTCTGCCCTAGGGCTATTATGTTTAAATAGCGGAACGTCAGTGCTAATATAACCTTTTACAACTTTTTCGACGTTTAATTTCCTCACCCGAGGGTTACAGTTCCACCATCTGCTTCCATCATCACAGCTCCTATTTTCAACCGCCTACACCCGATGTCACACCCAGGTCGCTGACTGAGCGTAGCGCGACGGCTTTTCTTGCAAGACCACAATGCTACGAAGGGGTGGACTGTTGAGGTACTTGAGCCTACATTACACACCATGCCAGCCAACACGAAATCGAAATCTCTAATTGCAGTTGACGAGGAATTCGTCTCACCGGATTAGCTTTCGGCCTCACGTCAAGGTTGTTTCCATGGCATGCTGCCTAGTTGCGAGGTCAGCCGTCTGTGACGTCCTTTTGGTAATCAACCGCGGAAAGCCACGGCATTTTACTATGGCCGCGGTGAGCTAACGGCCTCTATTACAGGCACTATAAATAGGTCTGTCAAATTGCTTTTTGATATCGCGGTTTAACGGTGCCGCGGCGACGTCAACCTCAATCTTGGTGGTTTACGCGGTACGTCTTTTGTGTGAAACGCGGCGAACGTTGTGTGCGTTTGCAGCGAGCGAGCGTATGGTCTAACGATGGGGTTGTTCAACTAGTCTCAGGAGCCCAAGCGGAAGACCTTGGTCAAGCTCGCTTCGCCAACAGCATTAGGAGACACCTAACGAGTGGCGAGCTGGTTGCGGTGCTGAATTTCGGCTAGCCTCATAGTACGAAACGGTCACCCATCCAGTTCACTTACTCTGCGAGCGTTGCTTAACCTTGGTTATTATTCTCGCAAGCACACTGTTACTAGATCAATGCCGTACCTTTACGATCATTATCAGAAATTTAAAAAATGTTTTGTGTTTCTTGCCGTACCTATACGAGTAGCCCTCGTGAACCAAGGTCCCTGCAAGTAGTGGAGTGGTGCAGGAGATATTGAATTATAAAGTAGCCTTGTTAGCTTTGCACTTTATAAATTCTTAAATAGAGTGTTGGTTTATTTTGGGTTGAGAATGAGGTAAAGGCCCATTTTTATCGATGTCTGTGAGACATCGATAAAAATTAAGACGTGAGCAAATACGTACCAAGATTAAATAAATAGTCACATTATTACAATTAAAACATTAGTCAGATGAACAGCATATACTTAATGTGTGCAGTACATCAACCAGTATAACATAACCGACTGAGAAATCGGATAATCCCCGACCAAGTTTACATATACTCAAATATTTTCTAAACTATTGAACCGATTTTAATGAAATTAAGCTAAGAACCATCTCGATTAAACTGGCTTTCAAATACAGACAACTGCATCCAAATCTGTCTATCCGTTCATGAGCTACGATGCCACAAACACACACCTGATACGCACGTCACACTTATAACACCTGTTTTTTCGTCGGGGGTTAACATGATGAGCTAGCGTGCTGCCTTCTGTACCTACAAACAAATATATGGAGTTAAATTCGAACCGTTTGTGTGGGCTAAAGTGTAATTATTTTTATTTTATTCATCTTTTACGGCTACAGAAAAAACGTAACGTTCCCTACTACGTGTACCAGGGGACAATGAGGTGAAATATTTTGATCGAACGCCCGTCACCCATCCATCATTCACTTGTCGGGACCAACACACGGTCGAGTCTATTTCTTGTGTTACATTTCTCGGATTCTTTGTATGGTAGAGTACAAGATACAGGGGGCGCTGCGTTCATTTATAAAATGCAGTTTATGTATTCTTTTTATAGGGGCCACACGATCACGGCAGATGAATCATGATCCACTTTGAAACGTTAAACAAATTTGTAACAATCACTTAAAAGTTTAATGTGGAAAACAGAATGCTGTCATTTTAGGCGATGCCTAGGGACTGAGCACCTTAAAATCCACTTCCAAACTTTAAGCGTTACTAAATGGCGATAGTTATTTTCTAGCGGTTGGTGAAACCTACTTTCGTCTTAAGCAATTCCTAAGTATTTCGACATCGGATTTAGGCTTAGTAAAAACTGCCATAAGCGACACAGACTGTAGGCAGATGCCTCAATCCGCAAATATCGGTAAATTTTAAGCTTCGAACGCGTTTAATTGGCCAATCACAGCGTCCCGTGCCCATGCCGGTCATTATCGGCCAATCAATTTAACGGCGCGGTCAAAGAGAACGAGATAAAAAGGGAAAAGGAACGATACGACCACCATGGGGATTAGTCAGATTGCCGCAGGTCCGTTACAGAATTAAAATAAATAAATAATCGTGGACAGATTCACACAGCGCCATCTAGCCCCAAACTAAGCAAAGCTTGTGCTATGGGTGCTAGATAACTGATATCATCATCATCATCCTGGCGTCATGTCCCGGCTTCGTCCCCGCGCAGCACGCGAGGGCCCAGGGTCCGCCTTCCTGCTATTCCTGGCCCACCTCGCTCGGTCTTCGGCATCCCTCGTGGTGAGCTTATTGGCACGCATATCGTTCCTTTGCTAGATTACTGATATACGACTTAAATACTTTTTTCTTTTTCTTTTTTTTTATATACATACTTATTATATATAGAATACCCAGACCCGTAACATAAATTAAAATTCATCATTTCAATTTCTGCCCGACCGGGAATCGAACCCGGGACCTCTTGCGTGGCAGACCGGCATGTTGACCACTGAGTCACTCAGGTCGTCAAATTCAAATTGCTATGACGGGACTATAGTGGCCATGGACGTGGGCGGCCCAAGAAGCGATAGATTGACATCGCTGAGTCGAATGCGAGAGCCAACGGCTTACGACGCGAGGATGCCGGAGACCGGGCGAAGTGGAGAAGATTGAGTAGGAAAGCGGACACTGGCAGAAGCCGGGATAAGCGCTAGGACCATGATGATGAGTGGCCATGAAATTGTGGGGTAACGGTGGAGAGCACAGCCCTAATACCTTGAATCAATAAAAAAAAACATATTTAGAACCGGCACGTAACAGTCGCCAACAACAGTACGTAGCGCACTGACTTTTCCACATGAGTTCCTCGAAATTAATGGAGGGATAAAATAAAGAATATCATCTTGGCGTTGTGCTCTCGCGCACGAGGGTCCGGGTTTCTTGACCATTATGAAGGATTTGGCAGATCCGGTAATTACTGAAGCGATTGCCATCTGACCTCCATGACTCTGCTACAAGGGGAACCTGACTACATTGGATCACGGTTAGACATTCAGTCGCCTGAATGTGCAGATTTCATCATAATGTTTTCACTCACCGTAAGAGCATAGGTTAGTATTCAACTAATGTACATAACTCAGAAAAGAGTCATTGGTACATAGCCGCAGTGGTATTCGAACACGGTGCCTCTCGCTTACGAGTCGGATACCTTAACCACTCGGCCTCGAATACCTTGAATCAACACAGCTTTTTATAATAGAAGGAGGCGAACGAACAAGCAGGTCACGTCTTTGATCTGCTAGCTTCGATTTCAACATTAAAGTCATAGTGTGCGTACAGTGATGGGCATCGCTTAGGAGACTTCTTTCGCCATTGCCGCGCTCTAATTGACAGCGATGCGCAGGCGCAACTTTGGAAACGCTTAAGGTGGTCACCATCATGTTGCATTATCCAATGGCATGATTCATCATCACAGCCCATAACTGTCCGCTACATGAGAGGGGAGGTTATTGCCATAATCTCCACGCTTGGCAGGCGGGTTGGGGATCGCAGTGTTATGAATATAACAATGGAAAAAGCTGCTGCCCATTTTCTAGCCTACGGCGACTAAAGATCTTTTACCTCGAAAACATTAGTCGCCTTGTACGACACCAACAAGTGTAAGGGGCCTCTCTGACGAATGATTAAATACGCTTGATCAAGCGATACTAATCACTCGTGGGAAGAAATTTTCCGTCAAGTCCTACCAAAATTTCTCCCACACAATCAGTTTGACTTAATCAAGCCTATTTAATTAAACCATTGGATAAAGCGGCAAGATGGTGATTGGCCATCATTACAGGAACGACCCATGCGAGCTCTATAAAACTCAATATGGCCGCCCTTTATCCTCAATATGCCTACACGTATGTATTAATTCGGATGCGCGGGCGAGCCGACCTTGGTCGGATGTCCGACCACGTCCCCCGTACCCAAAAGCGACTTTATTATATACAGTGTGATGATTAGTATCGTCTGCAACTGACGGTTGGTCGGCTCCAGCCAAAACGGAACGTCTGTTATTATTATTTCCTGTACTACTAACTAGCTCAATGAAATAAAATATTAGGCACACTGTAACCTACCTTTTTCTAACGAGTTGCTCGTCAGGAAAAACCTTATTCCACAAACGAGTGACGAGTTATCTCGTCGTAACATAGACTGGGGGCAGTGTTACCATTGCCATAAACCAAAATTAAGCATCAAAAGTTTCCCTGCTGCCCTCTCTGTCTTCATTAGATATTCGTCATAACGGCACATTAGAAGTGTACAAGAAAAAATTGATGGCATTGCTGGCTACACCAGTTGCATTACATCAGATAGACATAAAGATAAGGAGTAAGTATTTTATAATTTGAGGGAGCAATTCTGCATTAACACACAATTGTATGAATGACGTTTTTCGACGAGATAACTCTTCCGTCATCCGCATGGAAAACGCTAAATTATTACAAGCAACCGCCCGGGTTCTCCTGTGCAAATACAAATTATAGACCCAAATCTGCCCTGTGAAACACTTTCTAAAATAACGACTTCTACATCTTTAAAATATTCACCATATCTCACGGAACTCATTCGATGGCGACACCAATTTACACGCCAGTGTTACGCTGCCCGTCGATAAATTCAATTTAATCACAAGTAATTGCTTCCGAGATTATTGAGCTACCGTTCGACGGGCCTCTCTTCGGGGCTTCCGGAATTAGTTCCGAGGTTTAATAATGCGAGGCCATGAATAGGTCTAAATTGCTCTAAAATAATGAATATGGAATCCACGCCAACCTCCGTTGAAAGCAACCAATTACGCGCCAACTTAGGTACCTGTAACAAGCAACATATATGACATTAATAACACATACAAACATACAAATAACCTATATATATACTTAACTCAGTATTGAACCAATTTTAATGGCTAAGGATCATCACGATTAAGTTGGCTTTCAAATATAATAATAATCATGTTAGCGTTAATATCCCGGTAGTGCTCTACGCACGAGCGCCCGGGGTCCGCCTTGAATATTATCCAGGATTGCCGCAGGAGCGAGTGCCACCTGACCTCCCTGACCCTGATAACAGGGGAACCTGAGAATCAGTGATTAAATTATATGCATAACTCAGAAAAGAGTCATTTGGTACATAGCACGAGTTCGAATCCGGGGTACGAGCCGGACCTCTTAACGCTTAGGCCACCGATTCTCGATGCTCATTCTAGACAAAACTAATAGAACTTTTCCCACAAGTGGAAACATAAATTAAAAAACATACGTGACCGGCCAGCAATTTCGAACGGAGAGAGCTTATCCGCTTAAAAACTTTTCAACGTTCGATTCTAAAATTCAATTCCCGCGTTCTATTTGTAATATCGCAGACGTTCACAAACCGTTCGCCGGCCAATATGAAATGGAGACGTGAACGCAATGGCCAACTACTCGCGCATGCTGTGCGGCGCTGAGCGGATAGACGTTTTTGAACGTAGCCAGGGAATACCCCACTAATATTATAAATGCGAAAATTTATGTGTGTGTTAATTCTTCACTGCCCCCTAAGCAGACCATCTTTCTCCTCGAAATAATATTTTAATAAATTTTGCATTTCCCCTTAAATGAGTAGTTCCCGGACCACTTCGGGTGCCTCTACGAACCAACGGTTAAGAATCCTATAGAATGGATACTGTTACAGTATTGCCACGGAACAACAATTTCCTCCAAGGTACTACAAAATGCAGGGCTATTGCGCTTATTACATTTAGCTAAATTCAGTCGTCTAAATTCAGAAGCCAAAAGCGTGAGAACAAATCCTAGTGAAATGTATTGCTCATAAAATAAGGTCCATATAACAGTTTTGAACAGCGGAGTGACACGTACCATAATACAAGTAACACAAAAATTGACCTTATTCAATCTCTTTTTGGTTCTGAATTTAGACGACTCTTCGCACGAACCACCAGCACGTACCATCCGAACACACGGCACGAGTCCCGAACGTTAGATACCAGATCTTATTACAGGAGCATTCCGGATTTTAACGGCGCCATTCCGTACGGAGTTCGAAAATTAAAATCCATAAAACTGCTCGCGATCGCCGCGCCGCCGCCGCCGGCCAGTGTTATTACCGAAAATATCCATAAAAATCCAGCGCATGACGTCACATACACGTGATGAGCTAGGCTTCCCGCCAATTTCAATATCGGTGACCTGGCAAAATTGTGTCAGTGGAACTGGCGTGAACAGAAAACGTGTTACTTTGTATGGCAGATAGCGTTCGATGTTATTTTATTAGAGGAGTTGTATCATCGACGATATTAGATGTTATTTTGCCGGGTGGCCGGAGTAAGTGACTAGTAAGAAGGTTTTTATGCCCAGGTATAAATAATCACAAACTGAAGTAGCGTCGGTGGCCGAGTGGTTAAAGTATCCGTACTCGTAAGCGAGAGGTATCGGGTTCGAATCCAAATTACGGCCATGTACCGATGACTCTTTTCTGATTTATGTACATTGGTTGAATGCTAACCGATGCTCTTACTATGTGGGAAAACATCGTGATGAAACCTGCACATTCTGGCAACTGGATGTGTAACCATGATCCAATCTGGTCTGCGTCAGGGATGTCGTATGGCAGTCGCTCCACTGTAATTATCTAATCTGCTAAATCCTTGATCATGGTCAAGGCAGACCTCGGGCCCTTATTCGCGAAAGCACAACCGGGACGTTAACGCCAAGATGATTATTTTTTATAAAGTATCTGGAACTCTCTTATAGTTATACCTATTATAAAAACAAGATTTACAGTTCCATTCAACTTTCTTTAATTATTAATGTTTCATACTAAATCAACGCCATTTTTAGCGCCACTGGTTGACCATTCCTGGCGTAGAGTATCGATTTGCGCATCTGATAGTCCATTAGAGAGGCGCTATTACAAACTGTTAGCTACCATCAATGGCTTCCTAGCGGTGGCCAGTTACCGTTACTTCTCGGACGGAGATGGAAACTTATACCGAGCTACATTGGAGGATCCGGCCACCAGTGTTACCAATGTTTCTAGCAAAAACGCGCTACGATATCTTTAAAAGCTCTAGATTTCTAGGTTTTGTACGAAAACCGTTCGTAAATAGGCGCTAAATGCATGAAAACCGTTTCGATAATGCTCACCAAACTTAGATCTCGCGCCGAAAGCGCTAAGTTGGCAACCCTGCCGGCCACGTCCTTAACGTTCGTCTGTCCGTACTTGTCTCCGAAACGAACGGACGAACTGAGTCTGAATTTGGTACGTTCACCTCTATATTTGTCTGGTGACCCAGACACTGACGTATTGTTAGGCTATCGGCTATTAGCTAATTAAATTGTTTTCGAAGTTTCCAACTGTGTGTTTAAGCGTGTTATTTTGTGAATGGGAATATATTCTATTTTTTTTTGTTATTTTCTTAATTCAGTAAGCTGTAAATGGCAAAAAGAGCATACATAAAATGTATGGTAAGGGGTCGGTTCTCTCTGCCGCTGATTGTACCTACCTAAAGTTCTGACGAAATGCTCAGTCAAAGAACAGCTTTGCACAAATATAAATACAGAAATAGCTTTCTAAGCTTTTGTCCGCAACTTCGTGTAAAATTTGGTTAACTAGTTTTTGAAGATAAGTAGTATATGTTCTTCCAAAGGTTTCCATCTATCTCCTTGCCATATTTTATCCATATCGGTCATATATGTCATATCAGTGATGTAGGCGTGAAAACGTCTGACTCACTGATTCCTAGACCTAAAATAACCGATTATCTCTTCACAGCTTTGATGTAGATAGATATTCCTGCGATAAAACGTAACACCAGTGAAAAGGAAACACCGTATCACTAAAATAAATACCGCTGGAACGAATGCTTTCTACATAAGTTTACTGCAGTTTTGCATCATACCCCGACTAGATACGTCCTGATACCAGCCGAAGGCGGCACTAAACTGGTATACGATACGGCTGTAAAGATAGCGGCGGCATTAACCTGGAGCTAAATAACTTATTTATATGCAGCCCGGATCTTAAACAGCTAAACTTACGCTAAGGCAAGATAAGATTGCATTAATTCGTGTTTAGTTGGAGTGAGATTTGGTTCCAGATAATCAGTGTAATGGTTAGTTTTACAGGCAGTAAAGTACTGATTGTATTGCAAGGCAATGTGTCATCACCGCACATAGCAGTCCACTGCAGGACTTAGGGCCTCTCCCACGAAAGGGGATCTAATTGCCATACTCTCACTAGTCTCAGGATCTCACTCGTCCTATTTTTAAATATTGGCTTTCTGTCCATGGAGACCGGAACAAGAAATGATGTAGCTACTTACTAGACGACAGTGTATTTTTACCACACTCAATTTACATTATTATTATTATTATTGTATTTTTATATTTTTCTTTATTTTATTGTAATTATTTTATATTGGGTTTTATCTTGCCTTTAATAAAGATATTATTATTATTATAATCTCCACGCTTGGCAGGCGGGTTGGAGATAGCAGTTAAATATAACAATGGAAAACGCTGCTGCCCATTTTCCAGCCTACGGAGACTCCAGATCTTTTGCCTCGAAATCATTAGTCGCCTTATACGACACCCACTAGTGTAAGGGTTGGTGCTATTCTACTCGGCCGGACACCACACGGCACAAGCCAATGTATACTAGACATAAATGTGCCTACCAGATATAGACAGACAATCATTTGGCTACACATAAAAAGTTCAATAAATCTATACTGTACAATAACACAAAGACTTTTAAAGATCTCGTAAAAGAAGGGGCTGGGGGCGTTACTGAGGGTACCGTTATATTTATATGCTAACTAGCACCTAGAAAATCTCGGCCAGTGATATTTTAAGCTAATCTAATATGAATTTCAGATGACGACACCGTTACACAATCTAGACTTCATGGGAACTAACTAAATAATGTAAATGTTGATAATGAAACGTCCGGCCGGTCGACTTAGTGCGAACAGGTTAGGTAGTACACATTACACTACCAATATTTAAAAAAAGAACTTCCTGATTCTTATATTTGGTTCAAACCACCACGTGGTCTTCTCGTGGCCACGGTGGGTGTAACCCTACCCAAACTTCGGGAAAACAAATCGAAAAGGTACGTCGCGTGCGAGTCCCGTTTAATATAATAATTCCTGTTTCATCTAAGCTATACGCAGCTTTTCTATTAATTCTACGGCATCGACATTGTAAATTAAAATTAAATGCAATGTGCTTATAAAGGTACTTCCTAAGTACCTACTTTGACGTGTAACTCTGTTACTAATAAAGAATTTGTATTTGTATCATCAGAAAGCACATGTCATTCACAAACGATCTTGACGCAAATAAAAACCGAGCAATGAAAACGCAGTGGATCAATTAATTATTTTTAACACCAACGTTTAACAGCCCCCGCGCAGGCGGACTGTCGCAATGAAACTGACGTTAATTACAAGATATTTCCGGTGCAAATAAAAAAGGGGCAGTATTAAGAGCACTTAAGCCGTTTATCTCGGAGCCCAGGGCTGCCGGCTGGCGGCGCAATACGTAAAGCACCTCTTGGTAAAGTGACACCCCTTGCTTTTACTAAGGTTTCACCGGTAAATGTCAAGGGCATATTTGCTCGTCTGTTTGGATGTTTTATTCTTACTGTAGGGCAGGTTAGCTCTATCTTGGGTCACATTTTTACTAACTGTACTCCCTCTCTGTAATCGGTCCCTTATGACCGAGGATAAGGGTCTGATGAGCACATCTTCGAGCGCACGAAATGCTTGCAACTGCTCCTATCCATCGCCTACCTGACGTCGTCGTCGCATTAACTATACAGCATACAGTTGAAGAGAAAGGTGACCTCTCCCCCTGTAGTACAAAGTCTCGGCAGCTGACTGTCACTGACAGTCTGTACAATAGTAAAGACAATAAATTACAAGCAATCCATGTTCATGTAAAGAAGATAGTGGATTTGTAAAATAACACAGATTAAATATAATCATCGTCTTCGGCATCCTCGCGTCGCAAGCCGTAACACAGATTTACTACAATGAAGTGCTAAACAGACAATTGATGTATTTTTATCCCGGACGGGATTTCGGAGGCCAGAAAGAACATTTATTAAGTCTTTCTTTTCAAATTATACTGTCTGGTCATCCCTGACATTATTGGGGAAATAAATTAGAATAAATTAGAACATGAATATGGCATGAAAAAGATATTATACCCTAAATATTTATCCAAGCACCTCACAAGCCACTGAAATTAGTGAGGAAATAAATTAAAATATGAATATGGGATGGAATAAAGAATACACCCTACACCTCTCTCCAAGCTCCTCACAAGCCAACGAAAACTGTCAACCCTGCCAACGAAGGCATCAGTCGCTGGTCGGCACGGAGACACTGTCGCGGCGCTACGGTTGATTAAAGAAATTAATTGTTTATCGCCGGGTCACGTTACGGGAATATCTTATTGCCCCTTCCCCCTCACAGCTTCTCTTTGCCCCCTTCCCCCCTTTACACCCCCAGCTCCAAGACGGGGCGTAATTTACTTTACTCGCTCGGAATGCGGAATATTCTTGCGCTGTCAGTGGTAAAGTCGCTTCTTGAGCGTGGAATGAGAATAAAAACTTGCTATAGTTCGCAAATTCCTAGGTAGAAGGGAATGGAACGCTTCTGAGCTTCAGATACAGGTCTTTCAAAGTTTATATCCTAGCCACCTGCATTATCATCGTTAAACTAGGCTTCCTAAGAAGGCATGCACCCTGTGCTCAGCTTGCCGCATATAGACTCCCCTTGCAGTCTTTCGAAAGTGGATACTCCAGATAGATACCTGGCCAGAAGGCGTCCTACACTATGCTAGCCGATCGTTGTCACCAGTAGGTAAACGATATACATTTATAGTGCGACTGGTTCACGAGAACAGGGTGGCATAGCGTGCCATGGAACTCGCATGCTCGGATTCTCTCCCGAAGGATGAAATTCGCAACGAGGTAATCCAATGGAGATTCAAAACTACCAACATAGAGCACAGAATTAGCAATTAGTGGCGGCGGTCAGAAATTCCTCGCAATACGCTTTTAGTCCCTTTGTGACGAAAAGAAGCAGAAATAACAACATGGCTTACAATTAGATTTATTGGAGGATTTAAAGAATACGTTTTATTGCCCATTGAGACGTAAAATGAACTTAATATCTTCGTTTCAAAGGTCGTAACAAGTCCTTCAGAGGGCACAGGCTCTTGAACTCGGCTCCAAAGAGACCTAGCCATTAAACTTTTGCAAATGGAGCCTTCATTTATAAAGTTTAAAAGTTGTATTAAATATTTTCCCGAAGATAAAACAGGCTTAAAACGTTCACCACAGAATTGGATAATACTTTCGATATTCATTTAATTTAGATTTACTTTTGAACTTCTTATGACATAGATTTTATTTTTGTAATAAAGTTTTATATTGCAAGTATGTTGTCTGACGTCGCGGTTTCTAGATTGGTAATGCGTTGTCTAAGCTGAAATTCCTCAGGCTGTAACTAGTCATTTCCATTTAAGCCGACACAACCACCCATTGTTGTGCTGATAGCTTACCTATCCCGCCCGACGGATATCCAGTGTGCGGAGAATTTCTAGAGTCTACAGAGACGTTTGTATTAGTATTCTGGGTCCACAGACTACAGTGCACAGACATGTATGCCAATTAACTCTATCCGGTATAACTGGTACGTATTTTTCCTTACCCTCGCTTTTTACCCGATTGCGACAGGAGGGTTATGTTTTTCGAGCGTATGTATGTACGTCTATTTCTTGAATACGGGCTACAGCCCGGCTCAATAGATTTTAACATATGAGGTGTTGTTAGATTCGCCTTTAGCACGCAAATGGTACATTAAATTTAAAAAATTAATCAAAATGACGGATTTTAGGTGCCATATTGTGACTTTTAAAAATCTTTCTTTTTCTCTAAAATTAATCGAGTCTATCAAAATAGAGGTATATAAATGGCGATTTCAAAAAAACAAACAACGTATAAACTTAAAAGCAACTTTTTTAACAGCAGTAGGGGTTTTTAGTTTTTATACTACTTACTTGTTCTCGTTGCTCCATATTGCGTGTCCCTCACCCTTCACAAATACAATGGGGTACCCGGCTGCTAGCGGCCGAAATAAAGAACTTTTCTTTTAGCACTGTCTTTTAGCAGTACATTTATACGGCGAGGGGCGACACAATGACACTATGCAATACTACGTAATGTTACTACGTATTACGAATGTTGGCGACTGGAAAGCCGCTTAAGACAGCTTACGCTAGATGAGCAACGGCACTTTGAAAGGGATTTGTAAGATAGGTGTATAATCTACTCTACTACTATCCTGACTGTACCTACTACAAGGTAAACTGTACTAAAAACTGAAGGGTTTATTAAATTTAATTATACTATATATACCTACCTACGGTGTTATTCATAAAAATACCATAAAGTAGGTTTAAAACGTTCATATAATGTTTTTCAAGAACCATATTTAGCAAGCTCCTATAAGACCGCCAGTTTTGATTAGTTGTTGTTTGGAATGTCTGTTTTCCCTTTAGTCACATCTGTCTTGCTCTTGTCATTTATTCGTTGTTTGTTTTTTCCACTTCTTGTATACTTACTAATATTTTAAAGAGGAAAAGTTGATATAATGATTGCAAGTTTGTAGGCGGTTCCTACACCAACAGAAGGCTAGACTATTCTCTTTATTCAGGATATTGAAAGGTTTACAGAGATCCGAACTTCTTTACCCGACTGCCAAGAAGGGTTATCTTTAAGGGTATGTGTAAATTTCTTTATTATCTTTTTAGTTTTTTAGTAGCAGTCGGGGTTTTTAGCTTTTGAACTCCTTTTGTTTTCATTTGACCGCCATCTCAGCTGATGGAAAGCGACGATGCGGCCAAAGGCGAAGTATGCCTGTCTAGAAACAGCCTATTCACTCCCAAACTAAATAAGGCTACCCACGATACTTAACATTTTAAAGATGAATGGGCGACCACGATTAATATTTAACAATCGTCTCAAATGTACAAGAGAGTAATTCGTTGACAAATCGCGTCAACGCTGTGGCGCTTGATAACGCGTGAGAGTCGTCTTCATCAAGTTCTCTCCATTTTTATGTGGCTATTACCCCCCCTCCCCCCTGCCGCAAGGTCCACAGATGCCTGGCTTTATGCGCGAATTTGCCTCGGCCCTTCCTTATTGTTCCTTTTTCATATCTGCGCTAGACATTACGCCCCCGTGTTTGTACAGCGAGCGACGAAAGTAGCTACCATGGAACCTCCAAATGTGTGTTGGAGCTGGAGTGCTGTTGTGTTGCTGGTTGTATGATATAGCAACTATCTCTTCGTTGCATATATCACTTTGTACACATATTATTACGATCGAGATAATTAAAAACGTCATCATCATCATAATTATCATCAAGTTATCATCCATCGATGACGGCTGACGGCAGTGATAAAATTTTGCGGTTGGCAATCTGAATATTCACTGAGCCGAGGTTTCAGATGGTGATGATAGTCACCTAGTGGATAAAGTCAGGAAAACATTACCCGCACCTAAACTTTTTCAATGTAAGCAATTTTACAAGGGCAATACGATACCAACCATATTTAAAAAAGACAAAAAGTTACAAATACAAACTAAACTAGTACTTTTTCCAACATTTTGTAAATAGCAACCAAGCCTAGTTCAGTCCCTGAAGAATTCTAAAAATCAATTTCGCTTCAGCCTACAGCAGCTTTAGTGTGAAATTTCCGTTCGCATCAACGAAAACCACTTTCCGTGGACGTGGTAACTTATTAGTCTTATTCCGTTTGCAACTAGTGGAAACAAATGAGCGCGGGCGGGCGTCGCCACTAGAGTTGGCCTGGGTAATTTACCTTCGCAACTAGTGAGTGACTACATCGATACTCAGCATCACTTTCATCCACAGCCCGGAACCTTTTTTATTTTTTTTTAAAACGTGCATACAGCCCACCTGATGGTAAGTGGTAACTGTTGCCCAAAACGTCTAAAATTCATACATTTAGGTTGCTTCTACTGGATATACCGTCAATCGGCTCCCGTGACGGTATCGTGGTTGTTCAACCAGTCTCAGGGTCTTGATCGGAAGATCTTGGTCCACATCGCTTCGCCAACGGTATTGGGAGTTTGGTATTCACACCTAACGAATTGCGAGCTCGATCCGGTGCTTAAGTTTAACCTGCTTCATATTTGATAATAAAATAAATTAATCTTATGGCATTAATGCCCCGGTTTGTGCACTCGCGCACGAGGGTCCGGGGCCCGCCTTGGCCATAATCCAGGATTTGGCATATCAAGTAATTACAGTGGAGCGAGTGCAATCTGACCTCCGTGACCCTACTACCTGGGGAACCTGACCAGATTGGATGATGGTTACACATTCAGTCGCCTCAATGTGCAGGCTTCATCACTATTGTTTTCCCTCACCGTAAGAGCATCGGTTAGCATTCAACTAATGTACATGACTCATAAAAGAGTCATTGGTATATAGCCGCAGTGGGATTAGAACCCGGTACCTCTCGCTTACGAGTCGGATACCTTAACCACCGACGCTTCTTCGCTAACCTATCGATACTTCGAATATTGTACCACAACTCTAGTCTACAGCTAGCGACCTTCCAGCCAATCCCCGTTGTATATTTCACGAGGAAAATCACTTCTATTCTGCATTAGGGGCTAATAATTTTCTCGGGTGTGCCTTGCTCAATTTGGACTTGCCGACTCCTTTTTCTATGCATTATTCAAGTGCCTGCGGGCGAAAGGAAACTAGGTTCGTCTTGTTTGTGACCTCGCGAATTTTTAGCTACTTACATAGGCATGTACATAATTCATGCCTTTTTCCCGTAGAGCAGGGGTGGGCAGAGACTACATTGTTCCACTTGCTACGGTCTTTACAAACCTCTCTCAGTTTTTCTACATTCGTCCATCTATTCATACATTCTTGTCGGTTTAGCTACTAGTTGTTTTGGCCATTTAGTGATTAGCAGTGTAGAACCAGCGCCATGCAACCGGGTGCCGTAAAAGGCCACTAATATATCGCTTTGTGTAAATAAAGCGAAGCATCTGTTTTCGTCTATGGGTAATTTACCTTCAAAATTAGTGAGTGACTACATCGATATGCACCACCACCTTCAACAGCCCAGAACATTCTACTGGTTATACCAATTGACTCTCGTGCCAGTATCGTAATTGTTCAACTAGTCTCAGGGTCCGCAGCGGAAGATCTTGGACAACATCGCATCAGACCATGGACGTACGACCGTTGTCAATTAGGACAGCGCCCATTTCTCCGAATACTTGGTAACCACACTACGGATTTTGATGCGGTTTTCACTATCGTATAGATAGGTACTATAATACATGTAAATATATGTAGAGAAAAGCCGCGAACACCCGCGCGATGAATTTTACCACAGAAAGAGACACAAATTCTTCAACTTTCGTAAAAAGCAACGACTAAGGACAGAAGCAATTCCTGTAACGTCCTTTTTTCACTACGCAACATTCTTGGTACTGGCAACACTGCCTCGCCGAGCACAATGAAGGCAGTACATAGCTATTATTCGCGCTGCCAAGCCTACTGACTGAAAGATTAATTATGCTTCGAGCTAACATCGTCGAACAGAAAGGTTTGTACACGTCATCAAAACATGTATCTACTTGTATCAGTAGCGAACTTACATGCACCACCAAAAATAACTACATATTATGAATAAAGTCCCATGCCGCGTCTGTCAGTGCGCAATAAACTCAAAACTACTGAATGGATTTTCATATGGTTTTCACCAATAGACAGAGCGATTAATGAAGGTTTAGTAGTATAACTTGTTAAGGTTACTACCAGTGCGAAGCCGGGACGGCTCGCTTATCCACTAAGTCAGAGGTAGGGCATATGGAAATGGGATATCATATTTTTATTGGAGTCGCTGGACTGGGAAAGTCTACAGAATCGCGCTGCCAATCAACACTATTTTAAAAGTATTGTTATGGTACTTGCCGTTGAGTACGGTCTCCAGTCTCCAGTGTTCATGGTGAACTGTGGCTTAGGCAGTGGAGGCCTAGCATTTGCCAGAGCGACGTGTCGGTGGGGTTTAGATGTGGATAGAGCATTGGTTACACACCTGGTGTTGCTAACGTCCATAGGCGACGGTAATCACTTTCCATGGTGGTCCGCTTGCCTGTTTCTCTACTGACTGTCTTTTTTTTTTATTTTAGCAGCCTTCGGTGTCCCACTGCAGGGCAAGGCCTCTCTGCCATTTTTCCACTGTCTGTCTTCATATAAAAAAATCTAGAAATACTAATATTGTGGTCGATAAATATAAGTACGTTAATGTTCGCAACTCACCGCTCTCACAGTGAATTTAAATTTCTAAAAGCGTCCAACACTAACTTTGTTATTCAGATTTTCCCGCGGAGTTTCAGTTTGACTTTTACAAGTCACAGATTTGAATTTAAAAATTGCGATCAGCATATCCTGCCTGAAACAACAAAAAAACCGGCCAAGCGCAAGTCGAAATAGCATACGAGGGAATTTACATATTAAATATTCTCCAGTTGGCAGATGCTGATGACAGAACCACGTGTACATCGTAAAATTCTATTAATGATGACCGATTCTGACTCACACTTATCCTGATATACTGAAAAACACTAGATTATATACAAACTTTTGATGCACCGTTCGTATGCAAATACGTCTGATAGAGAAATAATAAAAAAACGCCGAAAGAGCGCGTTCCTTGTATTCGACTTTGGTTCAAAGATATTATAGTCTGTAATGTTGTAACAGATAGCGGAGGCTTAGTGATAGGGTTCCTCTTTGACCCTTCGGATATGGAACCCTAACCACCTTTCCTGACCTGGATACTTCGATATTCAAAAAGTTAATGTCTTCTGCTTTGTTTACGCATTTTATTCTGAGAAAAATTCCACCATTGTACCTACCACCGCCTAACTACCTACTTCATATTTTTCTGGGGCAACTCGTCGGAAAGAGAATTTGTATTCAGGGATAAAAAAGATGTGTAAGGTCATGTGGCGTAAAACCTACAGAGTCCTGCCAGCCACATTTTAAATCATTGAGATTGTGTAAATTTTCAAGCCTGTACAGTTTGGAGTGTTTCATGTTTCTAAAGAATAAATCTTATCTATTCAAGAAAGAACCAGTTGTAGATTATAAAATAATTATTTTATTTTATGATTGACATTAATTCTTTTTATGATCGACATCAATTAATTTTTTATAAATTTTTGGACCTAATCCTAAAGACATTTTATAATGAATCGTTTTTTATGACACGTTTACATTTAATTTTATTCTTTATATAACTTTACATACATCACAGGCATAAGGCATAACATAATGTGTGTACGGATTAGAAGCAGCTCAGCGGCTACCATCATTTTAGAATTAGGGAAACTACTGAAGAAAAGACACTGAAGGCCATTATTGATTATTAACATTTTATTGACGTAGTCACGCACAATTGTGTTGTTTTTCTTCTTTCTTACTTACTTACTATGATGACGCAGCAACCCAAAATAAATCTGCATTTAGGTGAGATGGCGGTCTAATTTTCAAGTCGCCGTCAACTTGATATCAATCTCTGGTTCTTTGCAGAGTAAATTCGAATAATTCCTTTACCTAAAAACAATTTTAGCTTATTTCGTTGCGAATACCAATGCGCAAAATTCAAACCTTGTAGACAATCGCGCCACCCCGACCAGTTGCAACTTGCGCCCAAACGAATTGTTTACGCGGCGGCCATCAGTAACGCTGCACCTTCCATTGCCACCCCTCGCCAAATTAGCCCCGCAATAAACCCGGCTCGAGAATTAGAAACGACGAGATATCTCCGGCGAGTTCATTTGTCTCCATTCCGGCTGGCGGGTGAGGAAGAAAAGGGATGCGGTGTTAATGTCTGTTGATTCGCGATGAGATATGTTGCTGATGCTACTACATACGATGGGTACGAGACGAGTACTACGTCTTTATACCATGCTGCTGTAAAGTAAAAAGAACATAGGTAATTAGCATAACATCTCCATCCTATTTTTAAGAGAGTATACTATGAATGTATCGCTTTGAAATAAAGATTTTTGACTTTCTATTACGTCGATAAACCATGAATTACTTGTTCCACTTCCACTTTCGCCTCCGCCTTCGTTAACCTCCGCATCCTCGGAGGTGAAGCTCTTCACCTCCGCATCCACCTCCGCCTACGCTAAGAAGGCCTCCGTTGACTGTTCATCATCATCATATCAGCCGAAAGACGCCCACTGCTGGCCATAGGCCTCCTCCAAAGATCTCCACAAAGGCCGGTGCTGTGCTATACGCATCCAGCTGGTACCTGCGAACTTTACCAGGTCGTCGGTCCACCTTGTGGGAGGCCTACCCACGCTGCGTCTTCCGGTACGTGACCTCCGTTACAACCCTAGTATAGCTACAAATCAGGTTCCGGGATAATCCGTGGCACGTGTGTGCTTCGAACCTATAATTTAAATTAAACTAACAAGCAAAGCGGTGGCGTCCGGATGTTTGTAATGTACGGAAGTCAGCATCGGTTTAGTGTTTCGGTGGTGGGGGTAGAACAACGGAAGGCAAGTTGATCCGTAATTCGTGAATTCGACTCATATATGCCGAGTTATATTATATTAAGACCGCCATTGTATCGATAATGTTGTGTACGAGTATGGAAAACATACGTAGATAGTTTTTTATGTCTTCGTCCGCGTGGAAATCGTTGTTAGTAATGTTTGAAAGCTAGTACTACGCAGAGATCAAGCTGTATCTCTGGTTCTACAAAACTATATTACATGAAACTTGGCCTAGATTTTAAGTTGCGACCCCATCTACCAAACTGTGAAAACCCCATCAAAATCCATTCGTCGCCATTTCCATATTTCTTATAGTTTAACTGGTCTATTATGGTTCTACATCAGGTGTCCCAGTTTCCAAAATCAATTATACCCAGCCTGAATAGCTACAACAAAAATGTTCCATTCATAGTTACGGTGATTAGCGTGTACAAACAGACAAACAGACGGACAAATTGCTTAAAATTCTTTTACTATTTCTTCATCGCCCTAAATAATTTTTTTGGAAATATATTTAATGTACAGGCACACTTTTTTTTACTGTTTTATTATATGTATAGATAAATAAACTTTATTTAAGTAAATAACCCATCTAAAACTCAAGATTACTTTAATCGCAATCGAGAATAGATTATGTAAAGGCTACGCCAGAACAAAGAGCTTCAAGTTTGAGCAAATTTACTTTAGTCAAACAGTCATTTTGATACAGAAAGCAAAATACTCCGAACTCTGTGAATGTCCATCAATAGTTTGAAAGTACACTATTTTCTTACGACTTCAGTCACAACACAGATTTTAGTAGCAACTCCAAGTACCTAGTTACGAAACAAACAGTGATAAAACAGCGGCAAGTTCGTAAAACAGCGGCAAGTTCGTAGAACGCGGCAAAGTTCGTACAGTCCCCAGTACAGTCTCGGGACAGTAGAGCACCTAACTTCACTCATAATCATGCATTACGTTTGAAAGTGGAACTGCGAGTTGCATCTCCACCCGTGTTGCATGGATTGAGCGCAGCAAGTAGGTAGAAGTATAAGTTACTGATTGCAATTGATTAGGTTATTTACAGTGTGTATGTGTACGTACCTACTTCGATAGGTCGGTGCAAAATCACGGAATAGATAAAAAATAAGAGCGCAATGTTATGGACGGTAGGTTAGTTTGTGATATTGCAACGTTTGAGCCCTTGATTTGGACCTCCAACACTTAATACCTGTTTGACATTGCTTGTTATATCGATTATAAACATTAATAAACGAGTTCCACACTCGCCCCTTCACATGACAGCGAATCCAATAAACTATACACAAGTCACAACAGATGGTGTGTGCATAAAAGCTGTCTGCGCTCAAGCTGAAATAATGATGTTAACCCCCGTGCGTTTTAACGAACTGCGCATACCGTATCAATGAAAGAATATAAAAAGAACATGTGTTCCTACCTTTACACAACAGTGCCTGTACCGGATAATTAATTATGCAAGGGTCGCCAGGTTTTTGAAAACTTGTCAACAAAATCGTGCTTTTAAAAGACGTTAAATAAATGAATATGCTTGGACAATTCACACAGCGTCATCTAGCCCCAAAGTAAGCAAAGCTTGTAATATGGGCGTCAGAAAACTGATAAACTACATAAATAAATAATAAATTAAAATTCATTATTTCAATTTCTGTCCGGAAGGAATCGAACCCGGTACCTCTACGTGGCAGACGCGGCATGTTAACCAACTGAACCACTCAAGTCGTCATAATTGCACTTTAATTATTAAAAGTTTTCATTCCAAGCACATACACTAATATTGTGCACGTCCTATCGGCGTCTCATGATCACATCACACTCCCAAAGGCCTGCTGGATGAGATTTCTTTAGAAATAAGTAGTGCCTGTTGTGTCATTTATTACTTTGCCTGTTTTTTGCTATGTATTTCTTGTGTACAATAAACTGTTAAATAAATAAAAACCAGTCAAAAGCAAACCTATCTCGAACTCGTAACTAATCTCATAACTGAATACATAATATGTATGTAACCATACATCGCAGCGACATTGCACTGTGACCTATTTCGACAACGTTACCCTATGCAAATGTTCGTTTGATCCGATATGATACACACAACCCCGGGGCTATGTGCTTCGCCTACTTGGGAACAGTGCTGCCAGCTCTATTCGAGAGTTGGGACCTAGATCAGCTTGTACCTAAGTTACGTACCAAGATTCGACATATTTCGGTATATTTTAGCTATGTTTTTTGGAGGCAAGAGTATTTATTAAATATGTGAGGGAGAGGGGCGGCGACCCTCGCTCTGGATCGTTCCTATTGCAGAGACTGTCATACAGCGCCATACAGCGTGGCAATGGCAATGCCGCTAGTATTATGGGCCCCTCTGCACCAGGATTGGCAAAGAGTGAGGCCTCTTGTTTAAGTCTAGGAGAGGTTTCCCTGGAGAGTACAACATGGAGATCTTCAAGAAAGGAGTTAAAAAGTTTTTAAGGGTTCGGCAACGCGTGTGTGTTGCCCCTGGTATTGCAAACGTCCATAGGCTGCGGTTACTGCTTACCATCAGGCAGAGGTATAAAATATACTATTTCGATAAAGCGCTAGATTTACCGACTCAAAAATAAAGAATGGCAGTTAATTACCCCAAAATTCTGCTTCGGAACGCTATCCCGATTTAAACTCAACTGTTATGCAAACGCTGGATCCGGCCGGGGCGCAGTAATGAGGCGCATTGGGTAAACAGGGCGATGTAACCAGTGTTAATTGGATTACTGAAGCCTAGGTATTTAATACTATTCCGATAAGTCACTAGATTTCCCGCTAGGAGTCAAAAATTTAGAATGGGAGTTGAGTACCCCAAAATTGAGCTAGATCTAGCGCTGAAAGCGCTAAAACGGCAACACTGCTAATGAACGCTATCCCGATTTTTTTTGTTTTTTTTATGTTATACAGCAGGCAAACAGGCAAGCAGGCCACCTGTTGGAAAGTGGTCACTACTGCCTATAGACATTAGCAACACCAAGAGTATCGCCAATGCGTTGCCCACCTCTATAACACGAAACCGATTGAAACTCAACTGTTATGCAAACGTTGGATCCGGTCGGGATGCAGTAATGAGGCGCATTGGGTAAACAGGGCAATGCAACCAGTCTAATTTGGATTACTGGAGCTTTTAGCTATACGCTAACAGCCAGTGGAAACTAGAATTGGATAGTCTAGGATAGGATATGTCGGTTGAGTTGATAGTTTTATTATGTAGAGGGATATAGAGAATTCGTAACAAGGACGTAGAAGAATTTGATAAACTATCAAAAGCTTTATAGAACAGTTTATAGATTAATTTACCAATGTGGTGTTTGTTTGTAGAAACTATCAAACCGATTATAAAATTATTTCCCTAATAGAAAACTGTCGGAACTCCAAACTATTGGCTATTGGCAGGAAGCGTACCAGGACAGAGTGGAATGGAGCTTATTAGTGTCGTATGCCAGATTCATTTAGGGTCGCTGCGTCATCATAGCGAGTATTAGAAAACTACATTTTTCTCAAACAAATCTTAGCGAAAGAAGTCGTAAACTCGCGAACTAGCGAATATAGGAGGCCTTAACGCAGGCGTGATTAGTCATCTTATTCATAAGAGTGATCTATTCTTCGTCAATTTCCCCTGGCTAATAAATAAGAGAGCAAACAATCCTATAATAAAAAATCATAATCATTTCCAAATCTTCTATGTGGCGGTCATAGACGATCGTTCAACAGACATTAGTAAAATAAATCAAACCTTCCTAATAAGCAGAATCTCCACGAAAACACATACTAGCCTAACATAAATTTGTAGGGCAAATAAGCCCCATACGACCAAACATGGTAGCCGCGCTTTGACCAAGACTGACATAAACAGAGATAAGGATGGCAAATATTTCCACTTAACGGCAGATAGGGACTCCGAATCAAAGGGTTCGCCGTTTGGAGACAAGCCAGTTTATGGACGATATAAAATAAAAGAGGGTATCCGAAACAATCTTTGCGATTGCCCGCAGACGAGTGCGGGTATCCGATCTGCGAATGCGAAGGGCGTTGCGGTGAATTGCCAATCTGTTTTATGGCATGGCCTTTGTAAATAAAATATGTGGCAGTTGTAAACTGTTGGTGATGGGTACTCAATGCTTCTGTGCTTGGTTGGAATGAGAATTATCAGAGGTAAACCCTTTTTTGTCAACAAGTACGACTAGTCGACCGATCACACCTGGTAGCGAAATTCATTCCTTCATCCTTATGTGATAACATCTTCGGCCGCATCGTCACTTACCACCAGGTGAGGTGGCGGTCAAATGCCTGGCTAGTCCAATTATAAAGAAAATACAACACGGCGCACCCGCCAATACCCAGTTATCCGCAGTAGCAACACAATTAAATGTAAAAGTGGACCGTCGGTCTGCCCGTCACGCTAAAATATTCAGATAACAGTGGATAACAGTGGAAATCGGTCAATGCTAAATGCAGCCGGGGAAATGTCGGTAAGGAGGGCAGCCGGCGAGGTCGCCAGCCGCGTTGTGATCGTGACTCATCCGCGTAATTAAGCTGCCTAGGTGAGATTCGTTCGGTAATTGGATTGGGTAAAATTCTGGTTGAAAAAGAAAGGTTGGGTTAGGAGTACCCCACTAAACTGACGACAATGTATGAAAAACTTGATTACGCGTTGTCATGGTGATACATCAACATAATTAAGCTGCCTAGGTGATATTCCCTCGGAAATTAGATTGGGTGAAATTCGGATGGTATTTTATGTTAAGGTCGGGTCAACAGTACCCTACTGGACTGACGAAAATGTACGAAAAGGTTGATGCACGTGGGAAGCGAGAGACATCTGTCAGGACTGTAGCAATTGGAACAATGAGGTATTTGCCCACCCCTAAGGGAAAAAGGCGTGATGTTATGTAAATACCTATTTATGTATAAGTAAAATTCGGATTTTACGAAGCTCAAATTGGTATTGCTGACCTTTGTCATAGGAGGAGTATATGAAACTTTCTTTATTAACTTATTTATTATCACAACTCGCAACAGTCAACAGCTGGACTTGAACCTCCTCTATATAAGTTGCGTGTCTTTCAGAGTAAAATAGAGCAAAGCAGCAACCTGTTTTTTACGGGTGTCGTATGTAGCGACTAATGTCTTAGAGAAAAACCAGCTAGCTACAGTAAACCCGAAAATGGGCAGTAGCGTTTTCTGTAGTGTTTTCAAAACTTGCGATTTTCACCAATGGACAGAGTGATTCATGAGGAATTTGTGTAGGTTACTTACTATCTACTACTACCTAATACCTAGGCCACTGACATAGCGCACAGAATTAGTACACTAAAGTGGCCGAGGGCTGGCCATATCTGCCGACGAACCGACAATCGCTGGGGTAAACGAGTTCTTGAGTGGAGATCGCGACTCGGTGAGCGTGGTGTAAGACGCCCTCCGGCCAGATGGAGTGACGATTTGCGAAAGGCTGCGGGTAGATACTGGATGCGGCAAGCGGATGAGGACAGGGTGCATTGGCGCTCATTGGGGGAGTCCTATGTCCAGCATTGGACTAGTATAGGCTGATGTTGATGGCTTACTACCCTTGCGAAGCCGGGGCGGGTCGCTAGTTTGCTATAGGAGTTAATTTACCGACGGGACCACACTCACAATACGGATGCTCATGCGTAGTCAGCTATTAGTTACAGAGCCGTGTGTACAAATTATTACCGATAAACCAAATCCCCTAAATCAGCCGCAGTCACGCGCAGATCGCACCATAGGAGAGACAAACAAACAAACAAACAAACAGCCGGTAAATTTGCCAATTAATCAGCAAACACACCCCGCCGCGCTGAGGCCGGCAATTACAGGGCACTGTGCACGCACTGTGGACCACTGTGTGTAAACACGTGAATGACACACCAGGTGAGGTACCACTGGGGCCTAATTCTCGCGCTGTGACATCCCGAATTCGACATTTTGCCTTGCCACACATCTCCATAAATGGCCAAAGTCCACAAATCATTTATGGGTCAATGTGTACGCTTTTATAATAAGGTCCCAACAGATATACAGAATTTACCATTGAATAAATTTAAAGCCACTATAAAAAATAAATTATGTCAAAAAAGTTATTATAGTATACCTGAATATGTGAATGACAAAAGTCCATGGAACTGAACTGCAGTTTTAAACAGGTATTAATTTAGTTAAAATTAGTATGTAAATATAATGTATTAGTATATAAGACATTTAAAATAAAAAAGGAATTAACTTAAGCTCTGTGGGTTTGTTGCCGTTTCTTTACCACGGAGGACCACCTAGGAAGCGGCATTAACATTCCTTCCCTTCCCACACTCGGTGTCTTTTGGTCGTAGCGGGGCTGGGGGGCGTCTACTCTGCGCGGACTGCGGTAGGGATGGCGTAGGATAAAATAGGGGAAAAGTAGGGGTAGGGTTAGGTTAGGTTAAGGGGTAGGCCGGGGTAGGGTAAGGGTAGGGTGGGAGCATCTACCTAACACTGGTATTGTCGGACATGGTCCGGCCGTTGTCGGCGGGGGGTGGGTGTGCTGCGGCCATGGGGCGGCCAACTGTGTGTTTCCTTCCTAATTTCCTACCCCCTCCTCTTTGACGATTGAAAGAGATATGTAATATCAATAAAGTAATTTTGAATTTTGAAAAATGGTGACATTGAAATGTCTACTGCAACCAAAAAAATACTTTCCCAATCATCTTCGACAGTCGTATATTGTCGAAGATCAATTTCAGTGAATTTTAATACAGTTTTTTGGCTAGAGAAAATGTCGAGTTTGAGATGTCAGAGAATCGCCCCCTGGCTGTAACAGAGATTCCCGGTGTCCGTGCGCGTTTGCATTTAAGTTGTAGGTCTCCTACTGATGCAGCGGAGACTTATATAATGGAATCTTCTAGACTGAGGGCGCCGTAGGTTACCCTACGTCATCAAGTACAAGAAAAATTCCACTTTCTAGTGATAGTAGACGTTTAGGAGACCCACTAAACGTTAGTCTGGCCGTGCACAACATGGCACAAAAAACAATTTTTGGCACAAATAAATATACAAAATAATACAAAACACAATATGCTGCTTAATCAATTTTATTCTGCCTTTAGAGATGTTGTTAGCAACTTAGCCGACTTATACGATATGAGTGGAAAGGCCTGTACTAGTCCATCGGGTCAGGTCACGCCGAAAATAGAGAAACACAAAAACCAAAAACTAATAAACCACAGACTATCTATAAAACTTCTATAATATGAAACTTGGTTATATTACCGGTGTCACTCCACAGACTACTAAGCCACAAAAGCGACTCAATTCCAGCCAGTTCCGCACCAAGCTCGCCCCGGTCGGGGACAGTAGGACAGTAAATCACGACACCGAAGTGGTTTTATTAAAATCGGTAGCTACGACTGCTAAAAGGGAGTTATTGCTGCGGGCAACCGAGCGACCAGTGAACCTAGTTTTCAATACACTGCGGTTAGCCATAGACCGCAGTCGCGCGGGACTGGGCCGGCGGCGCCGTGGACTGTAAATTGGATTAGCGTCGCAGTCTACGCATATACATATATTTATTTATTTATTTATTTATTGGAGTACCAACAGCTATAGAAAACATAATAAATATTATCTTAGAATCAATAAGCCAATTACAGGTCCTCGCTAGTAACAACAAAACAAATAAAAGGGAAGTAAAACTGCACTACAATAATATGACGACAGAATACAAAATAAAATTATTGCATACACAAAAAGAAAAAGAAAAATTGAATGCGCTTACATTATTCCCAATTGAGTACATTATACGCTGCCGACAACAACCCATTTCACACAAACTATTTTGTCTATAAAATAATACACACGCTTACCGCTCCAAACCAGACATGAAAAATAGAAATGTAGGTGGTAACAATTCAGGAAGTACCGTCAAAGAATATAGGTAATGTTTATGTGCAAGAGCCTGTCTATAGGATTAAATTCGCTCTTGCGACAGTATAATAACGGGTTCAGATTGAATTTAGTTAGAGAAGTTATCAGGAGCACCCATTTAACTTGATAAGTTGTTAGAATTCAAGTGGTGGTCTTGTTTGAAGGATCCGCGGGAATCTCCGGAAAAAGTGATTGTATAATCTATATATTATGTAGGGTCAGTTAGGGTAAGAGGAGCACTGGGGAAAGTGGAACGCGATACCATAACTCATAAACTATAGTGTTTAGCTCTATGGAAAACTGTTCCTCTTAGCCTCACCCTATCTAAATTAAAAAAAGGTGAAGCATGCGAGTTGCGACTGTTAGGGTCTACCCAAAAAATCGGTCTGCATGGCTTATCTGTAAAACTGAAGATACATACAAGATGCAGTTCTGTTGCAACTTACTGCACGCCAACATCGCCAGCATAGTCATCGTGACTGTAGCCACTGCATTTTTCCATTGGTGTATTTTAAATGCAGTAACGAACGAGGCCAATTTCTTACGAATAAGGATAACTAAACATGTCGACTTGTTGTGCACCAGAACTCATCGTCATTATTATAATTGAAATTAAGAGTGTAAAGTCTGCTCCGTATCCGATGCAACAGAGAACGTTGCTCCGTTCCCTCATGAACAACTCTAGATTTGAGTGAGCAACACACCATAACTAGGTATGGCTACATCCCGAGCCGGAGAGACGGCGAGCGTACATCACGGCTATCACAAGTGTGGCCGCGACACAGCTCGCGCCGCGAGAGAGCGTTTGTTTCCTTCTCTCAATACTAAGATGAAAGAGATAACAGTATCTTTGTCGCGCCTTTTCTCGCTCATCGCGAGCGAGAGAAACTCGTGCTAGCCGTACTGATCGTGTCTACACAATCGCCTCACCGCCTCCGTTCCGCCACAAAATTACCTGGAATCAAGAGATAAGCGAACGTTAGAGCAAATACTCGTGCCTTAGACAAAGGGTGCCCACACAATGGCGGAGCAACATTGGATGTGCAAACGTGGAGGAACCGATAGCCGGCGAGCGGGAAGTAACGGAAATTGAAAACGCAGACGGCGCTTACACTCGTCATGTGCGGAGTTTACGAGTACTTACTCTATTTATTATGCTCCTCTGCATATTCTGATGAGTTATATGTTGAAGTTGTAATATTTTCGAGTGACTTGGGCTGGATAAGCTGTTTTATGGTCTGCTTTAATGGCGTAAATTAAGCTTTCTCACTTGTCAAATCTCATGCGGAAAAGACACTTGGAAAACATAGGTTTTCATATATAGAGTTTCGTGACGCAGCGTGAGTAGGCCTCCCACAAGGTGGACCGACGACCTGGTAAAGATCGCAAGTACCAGCTGGATGCGGAAGGCACAGGACCGACCTTTGTGGTGATATTAGGGGGAGGCCTATGCCCAGCAGTGGGCGTCTTTCTGCTGATATGATGCAGACTTTCGTGGTTATTCACTACACTTTTCCTACACATATTATCGGGTTTAGTATTGCTTTTACCTCGATATTCCTCGTCTACTTGTGACCATGATGCATGCAAGTACGTCGAAATATCGAGGTAACAACAATACTAACCGTGGTAACAAACCCGAATTCGTTAATACTTGGATGGAATAACAGCTTAAATGAGAAAGTGCGTTTGTGAGTTCAATACTGTTTGAAGAAATATTTTACGGATTCTGTTGTACTTATTCATAAACAATTGGACATGTCAGCCGCAGAACGTCCTTCCCGAAGAAACTGCCTTCCAACTTGTTGGGTTTTATGCTTCTTGCATCCATCGATCGATCATAGGGATATGACCTTCACAAGATCCTCGGTCCATTTCGTGTGCGTCCTTCCTACGCTGTCCTCGCCACATTTCGCATCAATTATCGTGCAAACCAAAGACAACCAAATCAATAAATGTTGCGTGCTGTTCATAAAGCTCCACGTGTACATTGTTATATTATGTAGGTATAACAATTCGTAAATATTAAAAAGTAAATGTTGATGATGATTGATGTCAAAGTTGCCTACACAGAGATCTATAGATTACTAGGGGGCCAGGCGCGACTTCGTTCGTGTGGCGGCCTACTCCTACCCTACCATATCCCTTCACTTCCCCTACCCATACCCCTACCCAACAACTACCGTACACCTACCCTACACCTACTTTAGCTCTAAACCTACCCATTTTTTTACAAACTTTCCTCTTTCTCTTCACTCTATCTATTGTTGAACACCGCTTTAAAATCGTACATAGATACATAGGGACAGACGACGGGAAGCGACTATACTTTATACTATGTATAGATACCTAGATTATTTGTTTGTACAAGGAAAATTTAACTGACTGGTCCAGTTATTCCACACACGGAGAGCAAAAACGTCAGCAGTTGCGTCTTGTCTCCCGCGTAAAATTAGAGCACGCCATGCTTAATCACCTGTGACCTGGATTCCCTTTGTTTTGAACTGAATGGGGTCGCCCCACCAACGTAACTTGACCCACAGTTTCGGTCAGCGTCCCGTGTTTGGGACCTTTGTGTCGTGCGCAGAGCGGAGGAGGAGGGGTCGGGATACGCTGGACGGGGGACAAGACAACCCTCTAAGTCTACCAGGTTTGTCGCCCGTGGCTTGGTTTCAACACCTTCTCGTCATGTACTTAGGACCCGTTTTAACTGCTAGAACGTTGTCTAGGTACTTATAGCAAAGAATAAATAACGTAATGAATGAGAAGATATAGTATGAATGTGGAAAAGGAAGAGATACTCTCATGATCGTAACTTGTGAATAGTCATCGCCTATCCGTGTAGGACGTGATAAGTTCACACGAAGAATGAATACAGCATGCAAGGAGATCATAGAATACGTGTCGTGTGAAATAAAAAGAGGGGAACCGCGATCGCTGTATCGACGCTTGCACCGCACAGGAACCCAGTTGAAAATGGGTTAGCGCCGCGAGATGGCCATATGTGATTTATTAACGGTAGTAACACCTCCCCACCCTAGCCCCTCCCACTCCCCCACTACTCACATTACTAGTTGCTTTGGTTCTGTACTTGCAGCTCGTGCGTGACCCACTTTAGAGATGCCGTCGTCCCACTAACTAGATATACATCAAGCAGCCACAAATTTTGCCTTTATATAGTATAGTTATTTCATTAAAAATTACTCCGATTTTGAGGGCTATGCTTAAAGTTTCATTGCGTTATCGAATCAGAAATGAAGAGATCCGCAAGCGGACCAAGGTCACCGACATAACCTGAAAGATTTCCAGGGTTAAGTGGCACTGAGCAAGGCACATAGCCCGCAGAACAGATGGCCAATAGGACAATGAAGATGTCGAGTGGTGACCTCGTACCAGAAGACGCAGCGTGGGTAGGTAAGATGGATCGACGACCTAGTAAAAGTCGCAGTTATCGGCTGGATGTGGATTATTGTGGATAGCACAGGACCGGCCTTTGTGGAGATCTCTGGGGGAGGCCTATGCCCAGCAGTGGGCGTCTTTCGGCTGATATAATCATGACGATGAGGCGTTTTGGATCACCCGATAAAGTTAAACGGATTACCTATACTTTGTAACAATGTTGCTTATTTTAAACATGCTTATTTTATCATGTATTTTTATGATAAATGTTATGTTGCTGTGATCTGTTAATAAACAAATAAAATAAAATAAAATGTGAAACCAGATGTGTATTTCGTGTTTGCTGCTATAGATGCCATTACAGGCAGATTTTATTCCGGATCGCATTGCATTTTATAAACACAAAAGAAATCATTTAATTTTCCACAGCCGGTCAGCCGTCGTCATATTTGCCGGAAAAAGCAAAGGTTTAACTCAGATACAGCCACGTAGCATTGGCCAGTAATCCTTTGCTATCCTACGGCGCACCGGGCTGATGGGATTCCCGAGTGGCCGACGCGCCGACAAAAGAGACAAAGAAATTACACAGTTGCGAAGGCAATCTATGTAGCGGGAATACGATCATGTACATATGTACAATAATGTAGATATGTAGATAGCGTTGAGATTGATGAATTCTGTGGCATCATTAGTGTATTTGTACTAGTACTCTAGAAACAATTTTTCTACGTTCAGCCACATTTTTTAATACCTAGGTTGACCAATGGTCCACCTGCTGGAAAGTGGCCACCGTAGTCCAGGACACCTGCAACCTAAGGATGCGGGTGCGGTACCGGCCTTCGAACTTATTGTGCGATTATCATCATCATCATCATCTCATTTCTGATAGATATTGTGCAAAGTGCGCGGCAATAAGGTTAAACATTAGTTAAATGCACTCCTAAATCACTGTATATTAATAATTTTCCCGAAATACATACAAATATAACTCGGACCTTGAGGAAATAATAACATATTCCTTTCATAAACATCTGTACAAGTCCCAGGCAAATATGAACAAGTACCTACCGAATACCCAATCTTGTATACTTGAATGCAGCCGATGCACCAACGCCCGCATCGAAACAGCTACAGAATATTGATACTAACGTAAACACAGTTCGCAAACGGTCACAAACAGAAATGAGATCTGTCGCACAAATGGAACTGCTACTGGAACGTCTCAACTGCGTGCTGGCGGCGTGAAGAGGGCTTCGTTCGCTCCTGCCTGGGAGCAGCCATTTATTTATGATCACTGCCTACAGGGTAGGTATCCTATATCACATTAGGACTCGAAATGTCCTCCACATTATGGGGGAATTTGGCTTGGCAGGCGGTTTGCAGGTGGCAGTGTTAAAAATAAAGTTATATCGTCACGCGGAAGACGATTGACACCCTGTGACGATTAATTGACTGTTCAACTGTGTCAGGAGCCGATTGACATTTAGGACAGGAAGACTGGTCAACCTCGCGTTACCAACGGTATTACTGAAGAAACTGAAGTTCGACTAGCCTCAAAATACGAAACGGTCATCCGTCCAGATCCCGGACTCTGCGTGCGTGCTTAACTTTGGTTATCGATCTCGCAGTCACTTCAAAATAAATCATAATAATTAAAAATTGTTAACAGAAAACGCTTGCAGATTTTCTGGTCTACAGAGGAACTAGCTGGTCTGCCTATTTAGTCGCCTGAACTGATGACATCGGTCAGAGAAGGACTTGGATCTAAATAGTATATTCTACTCAGTCAGACATACATATATGGACATAAAAAAACAAGCATTAATACACCGCTGGTTGCGAGTGGAGAGCCATAAATCGTGGATTAAGGCCGGCCCCAGTGACCTCTGGCGATAAATCAGCGAACGCTCAGGATGTAGTTTCCGCGCCAATGCTGATTATGGCCATTTGTTTTCGACGTATAGCGTTTCGGTAACCTTGCAGGCGATAACCAGCCAAATCGGACAGCTCACGAAGGATCATCCAGTTTAGAGTATTTTAAAGCATGTCCGTAACTATCTAGATGCGCAGACGCATTCGCGGTTCCTTGCGTGCTGCGGATGTTTATGGCAGACAGCGATCACTTTCAATCAGACTTGGTATGCCTCCCTCATGTTAGATAGTAGGGCATGTCAAGCTGCAAAGCAAGTTGAAGAAGCGACAGGAGTCACTGCCTGTCTACGAGACGTATGCCCTTACTTGGCTTTAGCTATAAATCTGTAGGTATTATGTATAGATCAAGGTAGCGTGTAATGAGGACGAGTTCAGTGCTGCAGTAATGACTAAATGTACATTAACGCCTAGTGGGATAGTCGGGCTAATCATCATAAATGGGATAGTGACGTTCGGTTGTAGAGTAATTGAAAGAATGGTATTAGAATAATTAATAGTAAGCCGAAATGGATACTCTAAATATCAGATCAGCTTAACGAAAAAACAACGAAATTCCAAAAATTATACTTAAATACCCCTCCGAAACACTCCTCCTACACTCCCATCGAAATCGAAACGTCGAAATAGTAACAAGAAAATAAAGTCCAATCGAAAACTAATATAAAATCCAAGATAAAATTTACAGCACTAGCTCCAGGATAGTTTCTCGAACTACATTTTAGGTATACCTAGCCAACTATACAAGTGATACCAACTCGAGGAGAGCAGGCGGCCCCTCCGCCGTCCCGGAGGTTTTAAGCTATGATTAATAGACGTTTTTTGATGGAAGGAATATTTTAAAACTTTCCCGGTTAACGGAGGCGCGTAGAGTATAATTAAGGATCCTGGCTGGGCCATGCAAAGCGGCAGATACATAGACCGGTCGCAATAAGGGTATGTGAAATTTATAACAGGAGAACATTTGCAACTGTCGCGAATCGAATACCGAAATTACCTACACCGATCAAGTTGATGAGATATGCCCTGGAGAATGCAACATGGAGTTCTACCAGAAAGGAGGGAAAAGGTTTTTAAAGGGTCGGCAACACGGGATAGATGCCCCCGGTGTTGCAAACGTCCATAGGCTACGGTAACTATTTACCATCGTCCACCAGGCAAGCCGCAAGCGTGTACACAAGAAAGCTGTTCGCCGAATACATCAATTTACTGAAAATGTCGATGATGAATTAAAAATTTAAATGTAAATTCACATGTGTACTTTACTTAGAAGACCGAATTTTCCGAAAATAAATATTTATATTTTTTAAATGTAATAAAAATTTGTGTAGAGGTAGTAGGTAACTGGAAAATCCATCGAAGTTGGTAGGTACTATTTATCTCCTGCGGTGCGGTAGTATGGCTGATATCAAGTAGAGTAAATTTACAGTCAGACAATTATAAATTGTATTAAAACTCTTCTTTCCTTACCTTGACCTCATACTGCTTACCATCAGGCAGTTGCCACCTTAGCCTTAGTTGTATTAAAATACACCGTTGGTAGTTTGATTTTAATACAACTTAGTGACCAACGAGCAGTCACATTTCACTTTTCTTTTGTCCAGATATTTACAGAAATCACATTTCTTAGACTATCTTTGATCTAAGCTTTCGTACAAAGGAGGGGCAGTGGTCTATCCTTAGTTGCCACGTAGAATCGATATAATAAATTAAGCAAAATAAGGGCGATTTTCCACTGCTAAACAAAAGTCTGGCACAAGTCTACAAATATGGGTCTTTCGATAATGTAGATTAACGGTCCACGCACCTACATAAATAATGAAAATATGCATCAGACAAAGAAATTGTAACAGAAAGAATAAATAAATCAATAGCAAAATATGAAAATAATGTTTAACGAAGGCTTTTTGCTTTGACGTAAATGATTCACTATTTATGGCTTCGCAAGGGACGTAATCAAAACTCTTTTGCAATGAAGCCTCTGCAAACACCATAAAAACTGGTGCTGGAACGGCCTTCCGGACTATTTCAATAAAACCTTCTAGGTAGTTTTTATGACCCATATTCACGGAACAGAAACCAGACCATATTTCCCGTAAGTAAACATTGCAATGCGCACGGTTAAAGGAATTTTCTGAAAATTCCGACATTCCTCTGGAACCGCAATAAATCCAAATACATCTACGTCACAGGAAATGTTATTTATGAAGTAGAACCCAGATTCGTTCCGCAGCGAGGCTCTAATAGTCACGGTGATATATCTGATGACAGAGAAGTTAATGCCTAAAAGCTTTTACTAACACTGCCACTTTCCACTATATTTATCCTACTATAAATTCTAGGAAATTATTCTAGGCTTGGCAACACAAATATTAAAACAAATCTGGTAAACAGATAGAGGTGCACTTCACACCGAGACGGGACATGGACATTGGACAAGCAACGTACAGATTTACAGAATCTGCTATCAGATAACAGTATCAAGGTTATCAATAGGTACAGGCAAATACATGCCCCGACTGCAGTCCGTTCGTCACCTCTTTGCGCATTGCGTCTGTGACGTGTAAAGGACGAATAAAGGACAAGGGCAGGTCCGTGAGGTACAATGAAAGTTTTTCGTACCTCATTAGTAAAACAATTTATATGTAAAGTAATATAATTACTGTGTTTCGAATATTCTCTATTACATTTTTAACACTTTTCCATTCGGTCAACCATTGGTCTGAGGGCATGTTTTTCACGTGCTGGTTGAAAGTGATCACGGCCTCTTCCGGCCCCGTAAATGACAAACTTTTTATCAAATATTAGATTTTTGGGAAAATAAAGAAATAACATGGTACCAGGTCTGCACTATGTGCGGAATGGGTCACAGCTCTACCTTCTCAGAAGCCAGAAATCACTGTCTTTTTCGCGGTGTGCGCCGAAGCATTACCATGGTGCAATAGGATGTAACTTCTTGGTCATTTTCCCCTAACATTTTCAAAGACACTGGGCAAACAAATAATGGTGTACCATCCAGCATCAACTGTCTTTTGTTCTTCAACGAAAATCTGACAAATCCCAAAGTCAAAACAAATAATTGTATTCAATGGAGCTTTTACCTAAATCACTTATGAATGTCAATAACAATCACACAAAATGCTACGCGCCACGGCATCGTCCAGCCGGCAACGGTGTGTTTAGCCCGGTGTGGGCCCGGTGATGTTATGTGGGTCTGTGAAGCAAACATCGCTTATGGCCCAGTTGAAAATGCCTATTGAAAAAAAAGCAAACGCCGCTTCGCGGACTGTTTGTCACTGTCACTTTGACAATTGACTTATCGCTTACAGCCCGGATCCACGTTGCCGCGTGCCGACCGTACAAAACAAAACAATAAAGTAGTGTACCTAAATTAACAATAACAATGATATACATTACAATAGGAACTTTCCGGTAGGTACTTCTAAGCATCAATATTGATTAACGATTTCATTAGCATATTAAACACACATAGCACACACAAGTAAAGATATTGCTTTCTGGATCACGTCTACAAAATTTAATTGGCTTTGATAGCGTAATATTGAAAATATGATCAAACACGTTTACATGGAGCGCGCTCGAGAAACACTCCTCATAAGTTGATTACGTTTATAGCTTCCTTTAGTCTGCAATTGGACTCTAATTTGGTTCTTCTTCTTCAACTATCACAAGCATCCATGCCTGATCTATGCACGAATTGCGCCTCAGACAGATAAACTCCCGGCGAACGCGTTCATTTCCATACAATCCCAGACTTTGATTGTCCCCATTCCGTGGCGAATTAAAACAAACGCAGCCACCGAAGAGCTGTACAGGGCGCTGGGACCGGCGGAAATATTAACGGGCGGGGGTTCCCGGCGAGAAATGACGTCATTAACTTTAAGCACAACAATATGACGTAACGATCGTTCATTTGGGAAACAAGTTAAGCCGAGTCCGACCTATTTCCGTTCTCGCTGGGGCGTCTGGGCCCTGACTCAGCGTTCGACCGCCCCGTTGAAATTGAGGAAAATGAAAGAGATCTAGGGTATAAGGTTGTAATATTTTTTTATTCGTACACATGTAGTAGAGCATAAATCATCCATCATCATCATCCTTCCCTACCGGTCAAACCTAGCTTCTGCAAGGGTCCATTTCCCTATTCATCGTTCTCTACTATTTTTGGACGCATTCCCAGCGGAACTTTTCATTCTTACAAGTGTAATGTGGTTTTTTCGCTTTTTAGCTTTTAGATACGGCTGACTCCTCAACCCATTAGACAAAAGCCGAATCATCAGGTTGGCTTGGGCCTCTAACACGGTGGTAAGACCCCACAATCTAAAGTGTAAGCATGTAAAATGATTTGTTTATTTCGTATTAATATCTGTGTTTTTATGTTAAGAATAAGGAAGCTGCTTGCAATGTTTGATGGCGGCTTCAAGTGTGTACATCAACCTATCTCTAGGGTTAGTTTAAAAATTACCAAATTCCGATACCTAACTAAGAAAACACCCTGCGAACAACTAAGCCTTTGTGGCACGAAAGTTATAACGAGTTGTATAACATATTTATGAAAGTTACGCCTTCCGTGCAGGTAATTATGGAGAATTGGTGATAAAGACCGCCGCCATAACCGAGAATTCGAGCATGAATGTGAGATTTTAACGATAATCTCGACTTCAATTTGAGTTTAACCACGTAAATATTGTATTTTGTGACTTGAAAACAGTTTTTACACGAAAAGTCTTAACAAGCAGTCCGTCACGAATATTCATCGGAGTACCAGCTGTTTAGCTTTTATTATTTTATTCCACAAAGGTGGCAAACAAGCTTACGGCCCGCCTGATGGTAAGCAGTCACCGCAGCCTATGGATGTTTGCAATACCAGGGGCATCACTCACGCGTAACCGACCCCGTAAAAACCTTTTAAAAGTTTAGATGCTCAAGAGAAATCGGGTATGAAATAATTGAAAAACACACGTCCCTATATACATATAAAAATGTACACAAATTACGATAGACGTGAATATGTTTGCATAATGTTTTCGACTATGAAAAAAAATCCTGTCTGTCACAAATGGACTCTTATTTACTATCATAAATAAATAGAAACGACCGATTTATTACGGTATAAACTTCATCTTATTTAATAGATTTTTAAGTAGGCATCATTTTCTACTTTATTTGATCTCCTAGTGGCTTTTATTTATACTATCCTAACTAGGCAGGACAAGAGAATAGATAAATTTTTTTCAGGAATGGGGAAAATGGAAATGGAAATTACGGTACAGGAAAATAAAGCATAAGGAAAAACTTGCTCTGGGAAAACATTTAAAATGGAAAAAATTACATTAACAATAATTACTTTTCGGAATTGTATGCCACACTCGAATATAGATGAACACGCAGAGCTTGGAAAATGAATGTGTAACCGATTCGTTTGCGACTAGTCGAACTTCGACACCGCAACGAGGTCGCCACTCGTTAGGCGTGCCTCCTAATAACATTGGCGAAACGAGGTTGACCATGGTCTTCCGCTGGGGGCCCTGAGAGGGAGCTGACACTGGTTGAACAGTCTCGGGAGGCGATTGGCATCCGGATATAATAAGAATAACAATGTTTATTGCCACACGACACCACGACAGGACACGAAACAAATAAACAAAGTTGAAAATAACACACTAACTCCTACATAAGTACACGTACACCTACATTGATTCCCATGGCACTGTCAATGTCGCGGCGACCAGGTCAAAAGGATCCCACTCAGCTTATGCTGTGAACCGCGAGGCGTCTCACAGCGCTAGTTTTCTGTGGGCCGTATAGGTAATGCTTTCTGTTCAATAGACTGGAAGACGTTTCTTAATACGAAAATCAAGAGTAGGAGAGTGGGCGCACGATGTACTATATTAGCAAGATCATAGTTGTGGCCTATTCATAGTACCTATAGGTACTACAGGTAGGTATCCACCTATATCGACAACGTAGACTTAACTTGTCAATACAGCGATATGGGTGCCGAGCCGCGGCAATATATACCCTCGTCTGGCTGTCAATTATAACAAGACCCTTCGCGGAATAGCGACACCAATATATGGGGGATCAGGTGAGCCAGGTACGTATCGCGTTCGCCGAAATTGGGGCGCAATAATCATTTTCAATGTCCGCACTGGTTCAAGGTTGGGTTGGGGTCGTTGGTGAAAACAATTACCTATTAATAATTATATGCGATAAAATATTAAACAGACTTTTTTGACATAATTATAATTGACTTAGTTTAGAATCTGCAACGGAAATGAGGATCAGCCACGAGTTTTGTTTAATGGCTTTTCCATTAGCTTGGGAATTTGCGATACTACATAATTTTCACGGTATCTCTTACACCAGAGAAGATATACGCGCTATAACACTGTTATTTTGACATGTTTGATGACGATAAAATGTAAAAATAAGGCATATTTATTTTTGTTCATATTGGCTAGATTTTTTTATTCGAATACATGTAATACACACAATTACTAACAATTGTTACAACGTTGTTGTTAACGGAGAATGAAAAAGGCCTTCCGAATACCTTTGATCCCGTCTTCATACAAGCAAAGCTTTGAATTAGTTAAAGGTACTCTTAGAGGAATTAAACTCAAGTGAGGTGTTATACTTTGTGAATAAAACATTAGACATAGACATAGACATAGACGTATCTTTATTTGGTCCAATAACACATTAAAAAAAAAAACTTAGAACTAACATAATAAGTACATAATAAGGAAGCAGGGCGATGCATCATCGGACCAAATTGGACCAGCCTCAGCTTAATGCTATGAATGGCAGCAGCCAAACACAGCGCTGGTTTTCAGACTGACCCATACATACACCCATGACCCATTAAATACAGAACTGTTGGTTTACTCTTTGATCACCATAATAATAAGGAACCAGATACAACGTTCCACGTGCTTCTATAAGCGCATCCTTAGTGTTGCCATTTTGAGCACATCCGAATAGATCAATCCGTTTATTTTCTACTTAATGGAATGCACAGTCAAATTTGACAGTTTATTGTTTATTTATTAACAATCGAGTAGATTCAAGATTTCATCAATTTAAGTACAGCTGTAAAATAATTGCAACTATCAGATCAGCTGTTAAAATATTACCGTTCATCGACAAATGTCAGTGAAGTTATTTGTTAAGGTTTGTCTTATTTTTATTGCACTACCAGTACTTAGTAGAAAGATACCTGAACAACGCAATTTGTTGAAAATTGACACACGCAGGTAATTCCCACAATCCTGCGATCACTTGACGGAGTCCGGATTTAAAAGTAACTACAAATGTATAAAATCCGTAGAACCCGCAACAATTGGTCGCAACATTGCGCTTCGCCTTTTACAAACAACTCTCTTTATGTTGGGACTTTCGCACGAATATGGGAAAAATTCGATAGTTTCCCGATGTACCGACGAGTTGTGACCAGTTTACGACGACCTCCGCGGTTACCTTTCGCCAAACGCACTTCGACCTTCACAAGGGGCCAATTAAACCTGGCTTTACTTATTCGTCATACATTGAAACAATTTGTATACAATCGGTGTTGAGCCGAGCGCAGTTTGATCGGAACTGTTGTGGCAATATTGGATGTTAGTATTGAAAAACAGTCTGTAGGGTATCGGGTATCAAGTTGGTTTTTGTGAATGGTTTCCGTTGTAACAGCAAATAGCGTGGGCGAATAAAGTGTTTTATTATAGTATAGGTACCTGCCTGTATCAGGAAAGAGGTCTCGCGGTAGACCCAAGAAACTATGGATTGACATCGTCTCACGACGCGCGACGTGCGGATGCCGAAGATCAAAGAGGAAAAAACAAAGCAGTAAAGCTGACCCTGGCAGCAGCCAGGATTGACCGCTCAGATGATGAGGTACAATGCGAGAGCATAAGTCCATAAATAATAATAGATACCTATCCTTTGCACCGACATGCAAAATAGATAAGCTATTTGGTGCATCGTCAGCCGAAGTGAATATGGGTAGAAAGAAACTCCGTGACCCCCCAGGATCTTTTAAGTATAAAAAATTTCGACATTGGTGAAATGCCGTAATTTGTAATAATAATAACGTTCTTTGTAACAGAAAGTACTACGTAGGCCATTATTACAAAGACTACTTACTTTTCTAAAACCAATACGCTAACTGGCTAACTAGTAAACAAACAAAATAAACAATCTGCACATCGTGAGATTACTCATTACAATAATCTATTGTCTTTTCTAAATCAGTCTGCGCAACCATGTCTACGCCGCAGCGTACGCTACTATGACGAAAGTGAACGTCTGTCAGAACGCGCGTCAGAACCACGACAATGTTATCTGACGCAGATTGCCACGCTATTGCCGCGTCAGAGTTATCAGCACCGAAGTACATTGTTAACTTAGTAAACGTAGAATGAATGGGTAGATAATTTAGCTACATTTAGGTAAGTACTAAGAGCTAAATTGTCTACCAATTCATTCTACACAACCCGTTACACTCGTGGGTGTCGTACAAGGCGAGTAATGTTTTTGAGGAAAAAGATATAGAGTTTCCGTTGGCTGGAAAAAGGGCAGCAGCTTTTTCCATTGTTGCATTCATAACACTGCGATCTCCAACCTGCCTGCCAAGCGAGGAGATTATAGCAATAATCACCCGTTTCGTGGGAGAGGCCGAAGTCCTACAGTGGACTGTTATGGGCAGTGATGATGATGAGGTAAGTACTTTTTTTATAAGCCTGAAATAAATCAGTGGTCAAACAAAATCAATGTTCACACAACAACACGGACAGTCTCCGGTTTGTAAGTGAATACATAGTGTGCTAGCTAAATTGATACTCTTGGTGGGTAGGTTCATGCCTACCTTCCGTACTTCCGTACCCATAGGTACTCACATTTGTGATTCAATAGTAATAATCCGTCGTAATAACTAATAATTATCAAACTGTCAAATTATAAATCAGAGAATACAAAAAAGAAGTTTTGAGTAGGTACGAGTAATCACACCAAATTCTGTGTTAAATAAATACATACCTCATATATTTGCTGCTGTTTAGTTTAGTTGCATAATTTATCATGTCTTGATGATTGTTACTCCACCACGCAAAAACTACTAAACGGATTTGATTAAATTGACAGCAATACAGGTTATAGCCCAGAATAGCCCATATCCTACAATTTATCCCGAAATTCAATGTTCCGGCAGTAACGGCAATTTACGCGTACGAAGTCGCAGGCAAAAGCTAGTATTTATAAATAACAGCTAGTTGCCCGACGCGGCATTGTTTACGAGGTCAATGTAATGAACTCTTTCCCTATTCTTACCCTATTAATAATCCACAATTGAAATAGAAACGTAGGACAGACAGAACCCAAGGACGTCTTCAAGGTAAAGTAGCTCAGGTAAGTAATAAATCATTAATCGGTGGTCAAGGCAGGGTCGATTGCCAGACTAGAGGTAACAAATTACCGTGGAATTGTGGAGCAAATCCTGACTAATATCATACCATTTTGAAAGTTTGTTTGGCCCTCAGCGATAGATAGATCTTCTTAAAGGACTAAGTGATCATCGTTAGATGCAATATAATATTTGATTGGTGGATAATGCTTAAACAATGGACATTGCGCTATCTAGCCCCGAAGTAAGCAAAGCTTGTGTTATGGGCACTAGATAACTGACAAACTACTTACATACTTTTAAATACATACTTATTTTACATATAACACCCAGAGCCATAAAGAAACTAAAATTCATCATTTCAATATCCGCTCGGCCGGGAATCGAAGCCGGGACCTCTGTTAGCCAATTTAACCACTCGGGTTGTCAATTGAAAATGTGAAAACTAGCAAGTTACGTATTCAGCCAGCATGCAAATGAACTGCCTTTGTTAAATTGGAAATATTTAATTTATCAAGGTGAAAACACTCGTATCCAGTTCGCTCCACAATGGGAAAGATTTGGTTACAATTGTTTTACTGTAACCAAATCTCTTGTATTGTATATAATCTTTTGTATTGTGAAATTGCCATCAAGCAACTAAGAAATTTTATAAAACAGAATATGCTGCTATGCTAATGAGCAGCCATTTAACCAATAATATATAAACTACATCACTAAAAATTGCAATAACATCTGTGCACTGTGCAGTAGCTGCGAGTGAAGAAATAACAAACATCCATCCATATACATTTTCATAAACTTTTCCATTAGCTTGGTGGGATGAGTTTGCGTTTATTCCCATTTCGAAAAGTCTTCTTGTTAGGTGTTCTTCTAAATCTAAACAAATACCGCAAGACGCTGCACTCACAAAATGTTTACTAACTGTCTGTCAGTGTCTATAAAATCAACCAAATAGTACCAATAAATGGAGCATTGGTTCGGTGTCGCAATGTAATGTATTTTGATATCTGCACACGTGGTCAGTGTACTAGTACTATGTCTTCGCAAATAACGCACGAACCACACGCGGACAAAGTATTTGTCAAATCTATTTAATATGAAACTCATACTCATTCTTATTAAGTTATCTTCCGTTGGTCCTCTCACTTTTTTGGGAGTCCTTAGTTTAATTTGGCAAAAAAAAAAAAAGGGTAATTAATAGCTGTTGCCCTGTCTGATGCGGATACCCTAGCATATCTGGGTCTTAAACAGGCTTTTGTCTCACCACTCATTCCCACCGCTGCAACTCCTGTGTAGCCAGGATCTACAGCGGCGACCACACAACAGGTCCTGAGTTTTGACACTCTGGCACGCCCGAGCTAATATTGTCTTTGATCCATTTTATGTTCTAGATAAGCCGAAGGGATTGGCACTACATTGGATCCCGGAGTCCTTACAGAAGGCTTTGATCCGCCAAGAGTAAGGTACAATTAGACTAGGAAATAGTCCAATGACAGTTTAATAGAATACCAATGAAAAACCATTGCACAACACAAGCTTTGCTTACTTTGGGGCTAGATGGCGCTGTGTGAATATGTAAAATTATATTTTTTTATTGGTCATGAATTAGTAGCAAACACCAATCCGATTGGGATTCAATTGATATCCGTTCGTAAATTAGCAGACTTTGAGTCAAGAAATCCGAAGACTCCACTCGCGATCGGCGCCCGCGCACGCCGCGGTCGCGTCGCGCGCCTCGCCGGCTGACTCACTCACGCACTCCGCAGCACGTTGACCCACGCGCGGCCGTCCCTCTCGCACGCAGCCACGCGGCGCACTCCCGCGCAACCGGTTTTACGCACGCGCTCTACTCGTCGCGCCCCACCGACCGTAGTGGCTACAATAGTACGCGGTGATAACGGTAACCCCGATTATAGGTCAATATTTATTTTCTTTGCGGTACGAGCACCATTATAATAGCTACCTATTATATTGTATACGCCGGCGTTTCCGTCGATATTTGCTCCGGCACAACACTAGATTGTATGTAAGTAAACAATGATATTTGCGTACTTGAGAGAGTGTATAAAAGCGCTTTGTTTGATATAGTATATCCGACAGAAATCTAACGTTCCGTCTGTATGTTTTGACGACGGACGAGTTGACAGGATCACGTCGCACCGAAGCGCTAAGACTTTCCCCTTTGTCTCTGCACTGGTATTTGGAGACTTTCCAAACGCTAACAGGACTAGTCGTAAAGTTTAATGAAAGACATGTTTCAACGACTTAACGATCTGAAGATTGCGCTATTTAGAATGTAAGCTGCTTTTTTGTTTCAAAATGCTCTGCGGTGACAAAGAGAAATTGTTTGCATACGTCTCCTCTATAAATTTTTTGCTTTGCATCTCCAAGGTTCATGATTGTAGGTTATCGATAATAGTTAAATAATGAGCTGTTAAATGTACATTTTATGCCTAATTTTTCATACAATTCTCTAAGAAACGGGTGTTTTGCCTGCCGCCACACGCGAGTGTATCTTTCACGTAAACGGTTGGAATTTAAAAAGTTGTAGAGAATTTTATATGCTTTTATTCATTCCGTAGAACATTTTTCTCTACGACGCATTGTTTTGGAGGTATTAGCAAAATACCCAGAAGTGAAACCTTTGTAAACTCAGATTACAAGCATTTAGGACGATTTCCAGCATGCTAAAACTTAATTCCTCAAAAAGGTTTTTTAGTAACCTTATTTGAATGGCACAGGAAACTGACCACATTCCATGTTGACTCTCGGCCTGTATTCGTTCGTGGTATACCAACATTCCCAACTCAAATGATCGACATCTTAATACCCCGGTAGCTTTGATTGTAATTTTTATTCGACTTCGAAAAAAGGAGAAACATCTCAATTCGACTGAATGTCTTTTTTTATTACATAATCCCCCAGCATCCAGCAAACGTTAAATAAAATACAGAACCTTATGATGTTATCTCCAACACGGCAGGAATTTCCCTCTTTCTAATCCACGGAAAATAGGCTACTTTATTGCGTTACCTCTTTGCCGAAACTCGGATTCAAAGTGGCTGAATGTAATATTGTGTACCTGAAACAGAAATAATATTATGCTGTTATTAACCTTTAAAAGGAGAAGCTCGAAAAAACAAGATGGGACGGTTATTTTCAGGAAATACTTCAAAATATTATAAAATAATCATCTTGGTGTTAATGTCCCGGTTGTGCTCTCATGCTTGACCATGATCCAGGATTTGGCAGATCAGATAATTACAGTGGAGCGACTACCATATGTCTTCCGCGATCCTGCTAGCCGGGGAACCTGACCAGATTGGATCATGGTTACATATTCAGTCGCTAGTATGTTTCATCAGGAAGTTTTCCCTCACCGTAAGAGATGGAGAACTAAATTACACGAACCGAACCGTACCGTACCGTATAATTTTGTGATAGATTGTTCCGTCCCTGTGTTTTAGAGTGATCTAGATTAATGTCAGTGCAATAAAGTGTCTTTCGCGTTATGAGACTATTTTTTACGATACTACGAAACAATGCATAGAAAAGTTACACAGAAAACTTTAATAAAGCCTGCATAAACATTTTTTAAATAATGGTAATAATTCTACCATTGGATCCGTGTGTACACAATGCACCGCATCAATTCAACAGAATATTATTTTTATCCAGTGACTGATGCGTTCACGTTATTGTATCTGGGCCAGACACAACGGCAGACCAGCGCGGTACAGCATAGCCAATGACAGTGAGAACACTTCACAGACCGATCAAATAATTGGTATTATGAATATGTGGTGGCTGGTAGAGTAGAAGTGCATCAAGCCCTTTGACTAGGCGTATTATCGAATAATACGCCGCCATCTTATTCAACAGGGATAGGGACCAATCGCAGCAAGACAGAGCCAGAGCTAGCTGCGATTGGTCAACATGGCGGTCCACCTGAGTGGTTCAGTTGGTTAACATGGCGGTCGCCACGCAGAGGTCCCGGGTTCGATTCCCGGCTGAGCAGAAGTTGAAATGATTAATTTTAATTTCTGTTACGGGTCTGGGTGTAGTATGTATTTAAAAAATCTATGTAAGTAGTTTATCAGTTTATCATAAGCGTTGCTTACTTTGGGGCTAGATAACGCTGTGTGAATTTGTCCAAGCATATATTTATTGAATAAGACGGCGTACTATCGGAGTTAGGCGGTGCGACTCCTAGCAATTTTACACGGACGAAGTCGCGGTGAAAGCTTATCAGCTACTTTATACGACACATTCGACTTCAATCCTAACCGTTAGTTACCACGAACCGCCATATTACAGGACAATATTTTACCCTGTGGCGGTGTTCACGCCATTGCGAGTGGACGCGGGCAACGAACCCGTGATTCAGTGCACTGTAGCCGCACTATCGCAACGTTATACAGGCTGCGGCGTGGACAGCAGGAGTGTTCTGATTCATTGTGGTAGTTCTTTATACTACTGAAGTGGCAAACGGGCGGGCAGGCTGATGGTAAGCAGTGGAAATTCAAACTCAGAAGTACGGAAGACTCGTTTAAAAATGACCTGATACAACGTTGCACTTGCTTTTATAAACTTTATTACTTACTAGCTAGTTATAGCTTAGGTCAGGTTAGATAGATAGATATGTCAAGTCAGCTTCTAAACGCGGGTGTCGACGGTGCGCCATATTGCCCGCACCGACTCTTCGTGGAAAGGGTGTCTTCCGTGGTAGCGCAGACATGTCACAAAATTATCTGAACCGGTGACGGCGTCGCCGTTGTTGACAACAAAATGACATTTCAAAATAGCGATTAGTTCCAATTTTGGCCAGCGGGTCAGATAAGTCAGTGACATTACACGTGGCCGACCGTGGTCGTCCGCCGTGTGTGAAAATCCGCAGAATCAACCGTCGAAACCCGCCTTAAGACAGTCGCCGCAATAACAGATATGCACCCGAATTCGCCAATTACAATGAATGGGCCCTCAACGCGTACATTCAATTATGGTAATGTAGCTCTCTCTACAACTCACTTTACCCAGGGATTTTATAAACACTGTATGAGGTGCTATTTTATCAACACTCCGTACGTCAGGTGTAAGTTTGCCCGCGCTCGTCGCGTCGCGAACACAGCACTGCGGGAGATGACACCTTTATCTTTGTTTGTGCGAAGCGGAATGCTCGACAGGGAACGCTACCGGACTGTGCGACGGCGTGAACAAATAAATGCCGTGTTTCATACTCTGAAACTGTGTAAATGGCTGCCGTTCTCTGTTATGGTTAGTCGTGAGTACCATAAACTGCATGTTCACACGACTTGTTAGCAAGCAACGGGAAATGATAGATTTTGTTCCCGTGTTTGTCCCCATCATCATCATCTTGACGGACAATACCGGCTTCTGCCAGGGTTAGCTTCGTGGTATTTCAGCCTTTTCGTTCGGTACTTCCATTAGGTTATTTTACTGTTAAAGGACTTAACAGGTCAACTCAAGATGAAAAGAGAGGTGGTATAATTTTGACGTGGTAGATGAGGGACCGATTTTGATGCAGCTATTGGAGTTTAAGTACTTGTTTAAGTGAAATAGAGTACAAATACATAATAATGTATACTTTAATATTGAGTAAACACGGCTAGAAATAGTTTCGTTTCATCTAAATCGCTTCACTAGACTGAAATACATTTAAATATAACGATGTTTTCTCCGATATCTGTCAGTTGTTATTAGTTACTGACGACAAGCAATCTGGCTGAACCTCTGCGGTTGGTTTTATTAATAAGTGCGAGGGCTTTGTATTTTTATATATTGGTTTCAGTAAATGTATCCAAATGGTAAAGAGGAAAGGCGCATTTGCCTATACATAATTAATGGTTAGTTTATTTAAGAAACAATTGTTTCACACACTACGAGTACTAAACACACAGTCCATACAGTAATGTAACAATAGCATGTTAGAAAACCCACCTGGTCTACAACTCCACTGTGGGGCCCGATCTAGTTTTCAATTACATGTCTGCAATAGGAGTTCTGTATCTGAAACTACACGTACACGTAGCAGTGTAGAGAGATACTTTTAAATCCACAGTTTTCTTCCAACTTCTCTCTGGCGTGTACTTTACACTTTGCACTACACAGCGGTCAGTCCGTCCTGAGGTAACCATTTCATGAGTGTTAATGCGGTTCGGCCCGGTCAGGTTTTGGCCAGCGGGCCGAACGCCAGATTAATTAAAATTATTATTTTTCCTCAGGAGTTTGGGACCGCAGTTAAAATTCTAATTAAGGACATGTTTAACTTCGGGTGCAAACGCCTGAACACTCCTTGTTTTGGTGACTATTATTTCCGATTGTACGTAAGGTGATTCATAAATCTGCGCACTGATTAGCATATAATGGAAGGCTAAGAATTAATTATTCATTCATTTATGTCTTTGGCAACTTTACGATCTATTACTATGATCAACGAATAACATCGTCGCAACGTAATCGAAGCGATCTCCAAATGGATTTCACGTGAACGTTGCGAAACGACTCGAGTCGCCTCTTTGATATAACAATCCTCAATAAATCCGTTGTCTTTTGAGAGCCCTAAGCATATAGAGCATAATATGCAAATAGGATTTTCCGCATCATAAAACAAATCCGTATTAGAGGCTCTTGAAAATTCATCGAAGACAATTCGGGCGTGAAGTGAAGTTATAACAATTCCACGCACACGTTCACAAATAGGAAAAGTACGAAATAGGAAGCCGTCTAGATAATTAGTGAGAATTGATCACCTTGAGGGTCGGTATTTTGTAAATTAAAAGCGATTCGAGAAACAACGGATGGTTTATGAATGAATGAAATTGTTTGTTTCAGACTTTGTAAGGTTTACATAGCCCGACGGATTGCCAGGCAAAAGTGGCAGTGGGCAGGGCACATAGCTCGAAGAACAGATGGCCGATGGGGTAAAGTTCTCGAGTGGCGACCACGTACCGGAAGACGCAGGGTGGGTAGGCCAGGCCTCCTAGAATGTGGACCGACGACCTGGATGCGGAAGGCACAGCACCGGCCTTTGTGAATCTCTGGGGGAGGCCTATGCCCAGCAGTGGGTATCTTTCGGCTGATATGATGCAAGGTTTACATACATGTCCATAGGTGTTTGTTTATTCAGTTACTTTACTATCTATGTTAGGAAAATTCTATATTAACAAAATTCTAATTGCTTATTTCGGTGGACAATAACTGACATCCAATGGTTGAATATTGGACCTGCCCGCTATCAGTTTAAGGAGAGTGTTGGTGCTGCCTCGCACCCTGGCCAGCATTTACTGCTTTCTCAGGACAGCTACGAAGCCATCCGTTGTAGCTGCCGCATGGCTACATGGCCGAGGGACTACAGTGTCGAGCCAGCCCCAACAATCCCCTGAAAGCTTTCTCATGCCTAAATTAAAATAATTTCAACCATCATTCTGTCGCGTCTACACTTTATGTAATGGATTCTTTATCGAACCGAGTTCCTAATTCAGAAAGACTCGAACTGCCTCTATTCGACTCAATAAAACGTAACCTTTACATTTCTGCGAAATGCAAACGCGTTACGCGACGTAAGCTGAAAGCAATTCCGAAATTCTGAAAACTCCGGCGCCATGGCTCATAACATAGACAAATATTGACTCTAGACGGCCATTGTAATTAGATCGTTATTGTCAGGGCACTTAGGTTGCCCGGGCGAAGTTCAACGTGTTCAAGAACAGAATAAATGAACAGATTTAATATTAAACAAAGCGATATGAAGATTGATAGACCAACCTCAGTTTATCATCCACGCATCGTCGACCCCGCCACATATTTCAGCCAGAGATAGTTCACAGACATCGTCAGACAATCGTCTTCAACCGACATTCAATTTCGGTCTAAATTTTTCAATTTCATCTCAATTATAAAGGTGATTTCGATGCGACCAACTCAGTTAATATTGCAGTGAAAGTTCCACGAAAGATGCCAACGGCGGGTTTGTTGGCCTTTCTAGTCACAAACTCACAAATGTTTATTTGGAAAAAGAAAATTATAGGGGTATTTTATTTATATTAAAACATAACCTTTGCCTTTCTAGACGGTCATTTATTACTTAGGGCAATCAACTTTGCGACCCAGACCATTTAAGCACACATGGGTACACATTACAAACTACGTTCCACCAGGTTCTGCACCGTGCTGAGGACAAGGGAAGATGGCGTGCCTTTGTTCGTGTCAGGATTATGGGGGAGAGAGATCAGGATCCTCAGATATGAGGAATACGAACAGAGGAGCAAGAGGTACAAAGAATTTAAAGGAGGAAGGATCACTCCTAACCTAATAGCTACTTGAAGATACACAGTTGTATGGCTCTCTCGCTCTGTGTGGCCAGGTCTTCCCTTTCGAGGCCCTTTTTGTTTGAATGTATGCCCATTTTTCAGCCTACGGATACTCTAGATCTTTTGCCTCTAAAACATTAGTCGGCCTTCTACGGCACCCAAGTGTTAAATGGGTTGGTGCTATTCTACTCTGCCGGACACCACACGGCCAATTTATGAATGAAAGGTCACAACTCACACCACGTTGATTGAGATCTATGGAGATTTGACTCCAACTTTTGTTTAAAGTGTTCACTCCTTCTTTATCTATCTGCCTAGCCTTTAGCTATAATACCTTCATGATATATCAAAAACCAGGACATTGCTAAGCGCGTCCATAGAGCTGCTAGCTCATCTTAAAATGGTATCAGGTAGGTTGTACTATGTAGCGTCGCAAAATAAACAATAGGAAGCATAATTGCGGGCAGTTCCGGACGGCGCGGTTGCGCATGCGTGGCGGAATGTGCATCCGCACTCAGACGGAATGTCCGGCGGATCGCACACGCGAGTGCGACGGAACGGCGGAAATGCCCACTCTTTGCAGCCTCCTTCAACATTTGCCTTTGTTCTCCATGGAGTTTCAACAACGGAATGTGCTATTTGTTTTATTTATTTTTATAGTGTTTTGGGTACAAGCCAAATAGATTGGCAATAGCGGTCGTTGACCTCTCGATCGGAACTAATTCTTATGTGGTCAGAGCGATTGTTATGATACTTCAAAGGTTCGTATTTTTCAAAATTTTATGTAGAACTCATTTGTGAATGAACCGTTTTAGTGAATTATTGCCTACTTCGTTTCTAATTACTAGTAATGGCAGATGAGTCTATATACTTTAAATAAAAAATTCACAGACTTTTCCTGACACCTGACTTTTACAACAACAACTTTTTTTATTGGTCATAGAATCAATGCAGCTCATAAAACAAATATTCGTAAACAACAGAAACCCAATAACAGATTCCTCCTCCATAGAAGACGGCGATAAACCCCCGTTACACCCAACCCGATTTGCTCGGTTGCATCGCACGAAGTGTCAATTACAAAGGGGCGTGAGGCTCTCAACTCGATTAAGCGAGTGGACGCACCGCTCAAGGGTATCAGTGTATGAAGTTAGCGCCAAGAGTTTGATAGCAGACGGCTTGTGTTCTCGTTTGACTAAAACTGTCAATAAATTATGGCAAATAACGAAATTAGAATACATTGTAGCTATGTAATGTAACCAAAGAAATTTGACATACATGGAGCCTACTCACAGCTGATGTCCCATTTTGTTTCTTTTTTTAATGGTGCATATAACGTGTTCAAAAGGAACAGCTATTCAAATATGCCTCGATAATCACTGCTATTTTCAAATTTGGTGGCCTTGGTCATCTTAATGTTCTAGCTTTTTGTATGACATTGAATAATTTGGATAAAGTTGTGACAGATTTATAGTGTACATTATAGGTCAAGGCGCCATCTATGTTCTATGTCCAATATCTTTGGATGTAACAGAGTATTAATATTCTGTGGTAACAATCAGCACCGGCTTTGTATTACTGTCAACAAAGACTATCTTTTCATTAATATTAGTCAGAATCAATACGAAATGCAACATGCAACTCCCATTTAAAGCGCCAGCAAAGGCTCCACAAGAAGCCATCAAACGCTGCCGTGAAGCGTTTTCATTAAACGCAATGACTGGCAACACCAGCCACCTGAGCGCTGGGAGGAGCACAAACTACGGAAACAGCGGAAAGTAATCAAGTCACCAGCGCTTCCAGCTACAAATCACGTTGGGTGGCGAAGACAAATAAAGAGCCATTGGATTTGAACACTGCGTTTTCATTAAGCAGTCTGTTGCTGCCGCGTTCAGCGTGTTTGCCGTTCGACAGATTGCATTGCTGTGCCTTCCAAAGTGGTTTGGCTTGGTAATATATTAATTAGAGTTTTAGAAATAGTAAAACAAATAGCGACGTGCCACCAGGTGAGATGGCGGCCAGTTAATTAATGAAAAAAAAAAGCGTTGCGTTGTGTTCTGGTGTGAAGGATGCAAAGTCGTAAGGTGGACATCTTGGCGGATAGGCAACGCATTTATAGATACTAAATATTAAATTTTGGTACAAATATTCAGTATCGAACGACATAGGCTAGGCATGAAGCAATTGTAGGCCATGTGCTTAAAGTAGATAAACCATACCATGTGACTGTTAATTAGGCGAAGACGATCGGAACCATATTATTTTTAACGATATGTGTGAGGGCTTCGTTGAAAAGTGAACCTAAGAGTCGACGGGAAGTCTTGTCAACGACTATGATGTCTACTGTACTGAAGACTCCGAGACACTCATACTGTGCAATATTGAAATCCAGACCAATATATTCTCGCAAACAAACAACATACTTTTTGCAATACGGACCGGAATTAACAGCACGCCTGGAGTGTTTGTGTAAGTAATTTCAGAAATGTTTCTCAAAGTCTATTCCGTTTTCCGTTTTGTTCAATTACATATAATTGGCAATGGAATTCATTATACGTACCTACATTAGTATAGTAACAGAGAATCATAATAATTGTTCTTTAAACAGCAACACTTCCGCAACCGAGTATGGGTGCTTATCAACAAACTGTTATAGGTACCCTACTACATCCTGTGTTGTGAATTAATTTAATTTTGATTTGGCTAACGGAGTTGCAGCGCAATTTCAGTTAAATGCAATTAATTATGAACATTCTCGGTTCTCTGTTGAGTGCAGCAATGTATATTGGCTTCATTTGCATTGTAATTACATAATATTAGCGAACCGATACTGTGATGTCTTGATTGATTATTAGCTGTTTATTGGACGAAGCGAATAATCTTATTTTTTAAATCTCTCTAGCTAACGTGTGCTCGATAACATCGGATGAGTAATTCAAAATCAAGAAGCGAATTATTCTATGATTATCGTATTTTTGAACAGTAAAGAACTGGAAGATCCACAATTGCCACGCCGTTGTGGAAAAGATGGGACATGCTTGCGACATTTTTCATCCACATTTTAGGCGACATCATAAGTCGATGCACTTGCATGACCGTTAACTATTATTATACCATTCATGAATTAAATTTTCATTTATTATATAAAAGTACCCTGGGGGTAAAAGACGACCCCTTTAGGTATAAGGGACAGCTAAATGCTCCCTTCTTTTAGAAATCTGATGTTAGCTAAAGATGCACCAAATACCGTGAATGTTGCTGTAGCAGCAAAGGAAAATTTTCTTGAAGAGGTAATGCAATGCTCTTCTACTGTGCATATAGCTACAAAGACCCTCTGTGCACAAAAACTGCTCGCAATCTTCCAATATGCGTTCACGCTGGCACAGCAATAAATTAGTGCAGGAGGTCATCTGCTAACGCCGGAACTGCCGACTATAAATAACGGGAAACAATTTGGAGTGGGCTACAAGTAACAAATTAATCTGGAATGTTCATCGGCTGCTAGGAACCAAAACAATCTAAATTCTTCCCTTTGAAGAGCCTACAATGGCGATCTAGAAGCGACATGATCGACAAGGACAAACGTGAAAATAATATCTAAACAATACAAATACTCTTAGACGAACATTATTACGCTTTATTTATTTCCTCAAACATAACAAGCAATTAAATTACCTATATACAAACGCATGAGGTTCTGATGTCGATGCATACTGTCACAGCAGGAAAACATTGAATACTCTACTGCAAACAAATAAAAAGTAAATAACAAGCTTGACGTACAGTCAGCAAAGTAGCGGTCGATAGTCTCTGCCTACCCCACCTGTGGGTCACAGGCGTGAGCTTTATGTAAGTATGTATTTATGTATGCATGTATGTACAGTCAGCTGAAGAGTGAACGGACCGTCCTACCACACAACCACCACACTGAATAATTATGCTAGGGGAGTCCATCTTTCAGCAAAATACTGTAGGTACTTCGATCTAATAGCAGGTGCAGTGCATGAAGGATATAAACCAACATACAAAGCTGTTCTTTTTCACTCTTCGGTTGTTATTCAAAGTGAAGATTTATAAAACAATTTAAATTTAAATATTTTGTTATCTCTGTAAGGCGGTTCGGTAAAAACCATGACGTGTTCCTAACTAAACAATATTGTTGCACTGAAAGAACACGTTTTCAACAGAAATTTGTATATTTTACTGTAAACCAAACAACGCCCGCTGCACTCTTGAATTCCAGACCATTCTCGTCGGTGTTTACAAATTTACGCGGTTAGTTGCGTTTTCCAGCCGCGAATTCCAGAAATTTCCATCAGACCACCTCGTGTATCGGTAGGTATGATTGTATATGTAAATAAGAGCGAAAATATAAACATTATCCACACATCAATAGCGAGCTGAATTTTTGCAGAAACAAAATTACGGGATCTTGTAGATCTTTTATCTACCTACATACATATTAGAAGAAAAAGCTTTGTAGTACTTATAACAGGAGCAGGAGCAGCTCATTACCACAGCAACTCTTATTCTGCATTTTTAATGATGTTTTACATAATACATATGATAAAAAGGATTTAAGTAATAAGTTCTCAAATGAAAAATATTTTTTTATAGCAAGCTTTTATCGCGCAGTATAGTACCTACTCAGCAAGACCATTCCAAAGAGCCCAAACACGATGGGGTTATCTTATTGCGTTAATTGGTTCCTACGACCGACTCCATCATCAGACCAGCTCTATGGTACCACATTAATGCATTGTTACATAGCTATACCAAATTTCAGCTCAAACAAAATGTTGGTCACAAATGTTCGAAAAATGGTTTGCATATATTGACGGATAACTTAAAAACATACATACGAACATCATCAGATCAGAGCCCATAACAATCCACTGCAGGACTCAGGGCCTCTCCCACGAAAGGGGATGTTATTGCCATAATCTCCACGCTTAGCAGGCGGGTTGGAGATCGCAGTGTTATAAATATAATAATGGAAAACGCTGCTGCATTTTCCAGCGTACGGAGGTTCTCTTCTAATTTGCCTCGAAACATTAGTCGCCTTGTACGACACCCACGAGTGTAAGAGGTTGGTGCTATTCTGCCGAACACCACATGGATACATACGAACAGTGAAACGTAAATAAAATCTTAAACTTAAAAAAAATAAAGGCATAGTTGCTGTTTTTAAATTAGTATAGAGAACGTTATTTAGCTATTAGTAATATGATCACACCACTCATTAGTCACAATGAAAGTTTCTTTACTTTAACAAAATATGTCCTCTGTATACATGTAATTGGCTGAAAGGAAAATGTATTAACTTTTTTATTAATAATTCAAAGCACACAATGAAAATAAGTAACATGTGGAAGCTTTATAAATAAATTCTTTATCACCAAGCCGGATGGCTCCACAGTAGCTGGATAAATATTTTGTATTACTAACGTAAAATACACCCTCATGCATGACTCTGTTATTTATGATATAAATCACGTTTATTTTACAGAATTATATGGTTTTGTATAAAAATATTATTATTTATCGTGGAGTAATTAAACTCAATAAACAGCGTGCTTGTTGTGGACACGAGGTGTGTCATTTAAAATATGACTATTTGTAACATTGAAATCGGTGTTTATGACCTGACCGGTGATGATATCACCTTATTTTCTAATTAAATAGTAACTTACTGGTAATAAAATTATATAGGTTAGGTTATATATGGTAAGTAAGTAAAGAAACAAAGGTATTCCTTTAGTTATTAATTATTTTAAATAATGCTGCTTGACAGAGCGGTCGTGGTCGCTACGTGTTGTGGGGCAGCTGTCACCCGCCTCACGATTTCTTGCCATCTAGATCTGTTAGCTGTCTTCCTGGTACACTGATGCAAGGGACCGCCGAAAGCAGATTTGATCTGGTCGGTCCATCACATGGGTGATTTTCTGCTTCGGGTACAATCCACTCTGCCCTGCACAACGAGACGCTCGATGGAGTCATGGTTTCGCCTTGAGACGTGACCGAAGAACTTGAGAATGCGAGCTTGTATGAGTGTGGACAGACGCTGCTTAATATCGAAACTCGGTCCAAGATACTCAAAGCATTATTTAACACGACATCTCTAAAGCTTCTGCTTTCCTCTATATTTACCAATTGTTCCTATGACCTAGTTTAGTATCTATAAAAAACCTGTTATCACAAACCAAGACGTTAACCTACCTACAACTACTGAAAGTGACACGGCAAATGCACGATTCGCTTGTATGGACTAGCCGATGGCCGAGTCACCGAAACGATGTTAATGACATAACGTGTGTTGACGTGCCAACTTTCCCGTTGGACCGCGGAAACGGCCGAAGTGTGCCGAAGTTAGCCCGAGTGTGACCAAACGACACGACCGTTTGGAGGAAGGAAAGGAAATGCAAGCACTTCCGTATCTGATCTGAATATTGTTCTGTTAGGAAAGCACTGTCTGCTGTGAATTTACTTTACGAGGGTTCCTTGGAAAGACACTAAGATTTTAAATAAATATAATCTAGTTTCACTATTTTCATTGATTAGTTACATTGTAGATATACCTAATTATGATTTGTTAAATAATATAACACTATACGCACACACTTTAACTATCTGAACAACTATAGTTATAAAAGATTTTATTAATGTAGCGTCTTTGATACGAGCTTATTTACGAGTTTTAATTATGAAAACTATCAAAGTTGTCTTTGTGGGTGACATGATGATTCAGTTTCCTAATTTGTTCATGTCCAAAGTCTTCCACTTCCGATTTCGTCAATTTCTACATGGTCCTTTTCCGAAATTGACCTTTTTCACCTTTTGACTATCTTGGATATTGATACAGACCTACTCTCGTCTATGGTGAATAGACCGAAACATTTCAATCGAATTAAAACTTTTGTGAGCTATTAAAAAAAGGGTTGACTTTTGTTATAAGTTCCGTGATCCGCGTCTTTATTCAATTTTAATGTCTTTCAGAACGAGACTTGTGTTGAATTTCAATCACTTTCCATAAGAAATTGCATTAGGTACCTATAGTATGTTATTGCTTGTATAGTATCCAATTTGTATGCATTCGCTTGTCAGCACGTAGTTGTGAAATATGTGTACCTTTAGCATAAGAAAGAGATTTATTTGGATGGAAAATTTTCACTGCAGTGAGGTATCAATACGTTGGGTTGTCCAAAAGTTTTTAGCCAACGGCTTGTTATTGATGCTATTGTTTTAATTTTTGTATCGTTTAAAGGCAAATTTAATTACAAACTCCTTGGACAAAAATCATTAGCCGGCGACCATTAGTTATTTTTTTTATCGAATATTAAAAAAACATGTCTGTCCATACAAATCCACAATATTTAGTAATATGTGAAGCATTTCGTGGCAGATGTATTATGATAATATTATTTGGGTTAACGTATAAAAAATTACTTGAAAATTTTATCAGCGCATTTAGTAAATTGCCCTAATCACATGCTATTGTCATTTATTGAATTTATTAGTTTAAACGTGGTCAGGGCGACCTTAAACATGACCCTAGACTAAGGCAACCGCCAACTGCAGTCACTTTAGAAAGGGTCATCTAGGTGTAGTCGTTATTAGAGAAATGTCACAACATTAACAAGCATGAGATTCAGGATGAAATGAGGATTAGATTCCAGGTAGTTTTCACCACTTTACAAGAACTTCTTAAGATTAGGAAGGTTGTATCTCGAATAATAGCCCACTTTCTCAGACAAGAGTAGAAGGTTATTTGTGCTAATACATAATTTCTATGGTCCGTAAAAATGATAGAAACTACATGGGTTTGAAACTATATTTCATACTGAATCTCACAGCTAGTAATATTATGACATTTTTTTATCAGCGACTATACCCTGATGACGTTTTCTGGAGTGATTGACTTTGGCGGCTGCCCTGGTCTAGGTTCATGTTTCAGGTCGCTCTGACCTCGTTTAAAGTCATAAATTCAACGACAATAGCATAGGCAATGGACAATTCACCCAAGGGGCTGATAAAATTTTCATGTGATTCTATAAACGTTAACCCATATTTATAATCATACAAACATTGTATAAAATTTACAACAAAATGCTTCCCGCGTTATCTTCGTCGTAGGGGTTGATTTATAGCAGACATGTTATTTCTAATAATCGATTAAAAAATAACTAAAAGTTTTGGTCAAGGAGTTTGGAATAAAATTTGCCTTTAAACGATACAAAAATTAAAACAATAGGGTGTATAACAGACCGCTGGCTAAAAACTTTTGGACCAGCCTAGTATAATAGGTCCAGGTGGTTGCATATATATAAGTTTATATTCTTGTTATATACTCGGAATTGCCTTCACCGCTCATCAAAGGTCCTTTCGGCTTATCAAAGGTTAGCTGCAAGAAATCCCGTTCTAAGATAAGCACGCCCTTGCATTATAAACTGTATTTTTATTTCCTGTAATGTTATAAATTGATGCAATAAAGAGATTACAAACAAACAGGCATTCCTCCATGGCGATCCCCAAACCGACGTTCCAATTACTGAAATCCATCATGGCTGTCGGTGGGCATGCGCGCGCGACACTCGGCCTCTGTCACGCCGCGGCGCGTCACGGCACGTCACGTCACATCACGTCACCCCGCGGGACACGCGACATAAGCTGTTAACGCCGGTAATAACATTACGGGGACGGCTGTACACGTACCTACATGTAATGGGAAGTCTGTACCAGTTTTGACAGGTTGAACTTGGTGCTGGCAGTTTCTGAGAAGTTTAGAGCTACTGGGTTCAAGTAGCCTACTTTGCACGTGCGTGATCGAAACTACGGGGCGTCACGGGGCGTGATGTCCTGCTTTCACTCAGCTGCAATTGCAGCTGTATTTGGAGTAAAGAGTGCAGTACTGCAGTATGATTTTTACTTTTCTAAAACAGGGATGTGGTCCAGAGGCTACACTGCGAAAGTTTTCTCTAACGGGGCGTTTTAAACCTCATTGGCAAACAGTCGTCTGACGCAACGTGGTCTTTAGCACCTTAAGAAATCTTACATTATAAATATCAAATGGTGTACTGGACATAGCCTGTAGTAATATAATAACGGTTTAGCCAATCTAAAATAAGAAACCCTGAAAGGCGACAGCAACAATTGTATCTATTAGTAAGAATATTTCAGGTTACAATGACCTCTCTTTTATTGACACCATAGCACAAGCTTTGCTTAGTTTGGGGCTAGATGGCGCTGTGTGAATTTGTCGACGAATATTTATTTATTTCTTTATTGAATTTTGAATCATACACCTACACATACACAGGCTTTTCTCGTTAACCAATATGAATCGAACCAATCCCGAAAAGGCAACATATTAAAAATGCAACATGACCCATGACCTATATACCCAGTACCTAAATCGTAAAGATAATTGTCAATAAACGCGTGGCATCTAAGTCAGTCAGCAGTCCGAGAGAAGCAGGGTAGCACTACTCTACTCACGTACGTACGTTCTACAGTACGAACAATAACAATACCGGAGTTGGTTCCCAGGCTATCTCAATTCTTAACTTAAAACGATACTACACGGCACCGTTACCGGTCGGTTTTACCAAAACAAAACCGCCGTTTCTCCACAACATTGACCACCTACGCTATAATTATGAATAACAAACACACGACACTGTCTATTGAATGACTAACGGGCCGTTACGACACATGTCCGAGTCAATATGTAGATCTCTTTAAAATCAATTGGACGCATTGACAATGAACGAGAATAGCATAAACGAGAATCGATTCACGCCCAATTAGATCGATTATCACTCGATTGGAGGAATAACAAGAATTACTATACAGTAGGATGTGATTGTAGCGATAGTTAACACAGTTTAGTCGGTATTTTGGACTAAGTGCTTCCTTGCACAGCGGTGCGCCAAGGCTTTCACGTGTTAGCTAATTTGTGTTTTGACGTCGATGTTTCCTTTGTTATCGCTCGCTCGTGTAATCACGGTTCGATCGTTTCCAATTTAGCTGCAGTCCGTTTTGGCAGCAACTCTGATTAACAAGGTGACGAAACGAGGATATTCTGCTCCAAATTGAAATTACACATGACATGCCCCTGCCGCGGGTGTTAGCGCGGGGTCTCCACTCCAAGGTCCTTCTCGCCTACCGGTTGTAGTCCATTCTGGCAATGTGTCCTGCCTATCTCCACTTCCGGTGCTCTGTTTATTCCACAACGTCCACCACCTTTGTCTTTTCTCTGGTCCACTCGTTTCTTCAAGTGTTTCTTCGTGTCAAGTAGTATCAAGGGTAAAATTAATTGATCGTAGTACCTCCAGACACATCAGTAGCACGTACTACTAGTAGTACTAGCGGTAGTACCACGGGTACGTACGAATGTAATCGAGGTAGAATGACGGCCGACAACATCATCAACAGCCCACACCGGTAGTCCACTACTGGATTTGAGCTTCTATCACTGGAGGGATTTGCCATCTCCACGATCGGCACGCGGATTGGCGACGGCTGTGTTTTTTCGACTTGCGGAGGTCCCAGCTGGTCTGTCTCTATGACATACCAAACACCATCCTTAAGATATCCTTGAACAGAAGGTGTCAGTCATAAATTTTATTCTGCCGGGCACCACACAGCTAAAGGTGGATTATGCTATGGGGCTATGCCGGCTGGAAGCCATCTCTGTGGCCATGAGATAAAGTTCAATAGTAATCAGATCGAAGCTTTGTTGGATAGATCGATATTCGTCACCTTGGGGCAATGCGGTCGTCGAAAGCCACCCGTCCGCAATCTTTCGAAAGAATGACAGCTTCTCTTAAATTTAAACAACTAATTCCATAGGCGCTCAAGTGATAATTTACATTCCCAGTATTCAAGCACGGACTAAAAGAATAGCTCCAGAATAGCGACCAGGCTTCGTTTCGTTCGGAGGACTTACATATCTAAATTGAGATTGCATAACAGAAGCGAGGCAGCTAATGAAAAGTATTAATCCGCCAGTGGACCCGGCGAGCACCTATTTACCGCAAACAGCGGCGCAATCTTGGCTGAGTAATTAAAAACAAGCGGCAGCGACATTTATCGCTCCAATAGAGATACTCAACGATACTCACATTACGAGTACACAAGGTTGTCAAGCATCCGCACATAGATGGCGCTGACCGTCCTACATCGCGTTAGAGAAGTGTGCCAACACCCGGCCAGGTGGGTAATTACCCTTTTCCACCTTCTCCATCTTCGCTTGAAACATTACCCTATACCCTTCACCGCCAAACGAGGCAACTAATGAAAAGTATTAATCTGTCAGTTGACTTGGCGAGCACTTATTTACCGCAAACGCAATCTCGGTTGAGTAATTAAAAACTAGCGGCGGCGCGGTACGATCGCTTTTTGTGCAGGTCCAATTCGAGTGAAACTAGAAAATAACGAATGGTTGAGTTGAGTAAAGTTTAATAATCTAGTAGATAGATGTCGGAAAACCAATGCCAAAGTCTACATAATGCTCATTTCCAAAACTACTGAATTAAGCGTAAAATTAGGTAATGCAGTGTTCCACATTTAATTTCGGGATTAATTATAATCACCCCCTTAACATAACAATACTAATAATTTCACATGTTAGACACACGTTTTAAGTACTTTAATTAGTTGAAACAACCTTATCTTATTAGAAATTGAAGTAAAATTTCAGAAACCGTACTACCTTCATCAAAATTTCAGAATTCTGCCTTAAACTTACTACATAGACATCAATTGATACATTAACAAATTGCTGGACTTCAACCATTTATTTTCAAAGTTCTCCCTGCTTGGCGGTCGCTAGATAAGGCAAGGATGTAAGTGAAAAGAGAAATAGTAAGCGCTCGAATCGAACACAATACTCTTAGAAGTGCAGCTCAAGTTGCTTCGTTGGTATTGAAAAAGTTATACAGATTAACAACTGCTGTGTACGGACTGGAGTCTTGAAACCTTTAAGTTAATTTCAGAGACAATGAGTTGAATAGATACAGTAAAAATACTAGCAGGGATACTGTATATTCTACAGCGATCTGGATATCACCTGTTAAGAAAGCGGATTATGAAATATCTGAGGATCAAGCAGTGGATTGCTATAGGACAGGCTGTTAATATAGTTCCCATTCCCATTAGCAAAACACTAACCTAGAACGAAATGTGCATTTTATGAAATTTTAAATAAAAGTGATAAGTACTGAACTGGAAAACTGGACCCTGGGCCCTCGTGCGCCGGACTACTATGAGCACTACCGGGACATTAACGTCAAGATGATTCTTTTTACTCTGAGACTGGTTAAACAGCCGATTGGCATTATTATATAGATACTTTAGTATGGTACAAATTGCGATATTATTTTCGCCACTCATTGGCAATACTCTACAATAAAAAGTAATAAGACAGTAAAAACAAATCTTACTCAGAGACTGGCTGGCGCCGACGGTACAACGGCAACGTGGCACAACTCAGGTGATATTGAAAAAGTTGCAAAGAGTCTGGTTGAGACAGGAGTTGCCGCGCTTCGGCGCACAAGATATTGTCTTTTAGTTAATTCAGACGTGAAAATGACCGTTGCGAACTTAGTCGGCGAAGTTTTGCTTTCATATTAATGCCTGATTGCACTATGATCTTTATTAGAATTAGTATTTGCCGAGAGCGCTTCATACAAACGTAATTTTAGCATATTGTCTTTATAACGCTATCAAAGCGAAAAGTTTAAAATGAAATTTTGTAGACGTGATTCAGAAACTATTATCTGTGCTTGTAGTTTGACAGATTTTCGAGATTAGAAAATCAAAATTAAAAACCGTTCGACTCGGGGCGAATGCCGAATGGTTTAAAAATAGAGCTCCTGGACCAGCCACGCAGAGGAGACGCAGAAATTAATAAGCTTATTACAAATAATTACGGTTTCCACGAGCCCGCAGTGGAAATTATAAAGAAAAAATTTTTTTTTAATTATCTCGATAAATATCGGATATTTATCAGAGAATTGTCTTTGTACTTTCGGGTATCTCGCGCACAAACTGCTGCGTTTTTGTTGTAGTGCTCTCGAATTTAGTCCAAACATCTTCGGCATTTTCGTATAGACAAAGTTTATGACGTTTTTCCGAAAACGTTTTATTATCAACAAGGTCATTATCTAAGTACATTTCTCAAGATAATTATCATTACAAAGTTCGAATAAAATGTAAAGTAAATTCACGTAATTTACCATGTTAGATACTCTTATTAATAAAACTAATAACTAGGCAAGTAGGTACCTAACACTGCGGACCTTGAAGCCGCATAACATGTAGCAGGTATCGCTGCAGGCGCATCCGTTTCCTTACCTGTAACAACAGCAAATACATAATTGTAATAATCGTTCAACAAGGAAAGTTATAAAGTCATCATAACAACAATGGCATAACAACAATAATGGAGCAATTTTGTTATAATGTAGATACCTTTACAAATTATACACGTAAACCTTCCTCATAATTCACTCTGTCTATTGGTAAATACCGCATTAAATACCCGACCAGTAGTTTCTGAGTTTATCGCGAGCAGACAGACAGACAGACGCGGCTTGGGACTTTGTTTATAATATGTAGTGTTAATGTAAATTTATTGTTGGTACGTAATGATTCGCGTACGTTGGTACGTTGGTTCATGATAAACTTTTGCAGCTGCGGTCATGATTACTCCGTTCTTTTTGAACTATATCAACTTGTAAGCACACCTATTATGATAGTTTCCACATGAAGGCAAAACAAAGATACAGGCTTTCAATTATTTAATTAGGTCAGGAGTACCCTCATCCGGCGTTAATGTATGAGATGTATGGCTGTGGAAGAGCCAAAAGAGATGCGTCGGAATCGTAGTTTGTGGCACTTGATAGCCTACTCCTATGGGACTCCTACATCGTCAGGATACCTAATAGAAGTTACGAGTTTATATAAACTTTAGGTGACTTTCATCATGTTATTACGAATCATTCAGACCTATCGACATAAATAATCTCATCCAACAATGTACAAATTAACCCATAATAAGTACCTACCTAACTATCAGCATACACCTGACACAGTCAAAAGATCAGGAAAACCAAGCCTAAACATTCAGGCGCTCGCACAGGATCCATCTGACCTTCCCTAAGGCGTAGCATACGTTCCTCGCGCAGGTTTGCCCCGCTGACCCAGTTGACCCAAATCCAATACTTCGCGGGCAAACACTGTTATCCCATTAGCGTTAACAGCTAAATACGTTACATAAAAACTTATTTCACTTCCGGCACGATAATAATCGCCGGAGGCACTCCGGTCGATTTGACGCTTCATGGATTATACATTTATTGCCGGCTGTAAGACTGTGGATGGGTAATTGCCGCTGGCTATGTCTGCCGCTAAGAGACAATATTGCGTTGTTCTATTCTGTTTTAAAGGCCAATGTAGCCACAACTAGATTAAGAGCTAAGTTACTGCCTTTTTGTTAACTGAAATAATGTTTTGCAGATTATCGAAACCATGCTAATTCCACCAGTAAGCTAATTACGTAACCCTGTTGCCAACATGTTTCTGATTTCAATTATTGAAATTGTTACTTTTGCGATTACGTATGAGCAATTTAATAGTTTGTTTATTGCAATGGAACTGTGTTCGCAACTGAACCCTTCGATGAGACGGAATCGCAAAAGTAACTATTTCAATAATTAAAATCAGAGAATTGTTGGCAACACCGTTGCGTAATCTGCCTACCGGTGGCAATCGGTTACTGTCGCTCTTAAATACACCAGTTCTCTTAGATCGCTAATGGAAAACGCAGAACATTCCCGCAATATGTTCATCCGCAATTACATAATCGGTCCTTATAAACATTTTCGCCTCGCCATGTACCCGTCGCCTCGACATTGATATTCTAACGGCCCCGGCGTTTCGGAAATCAGGTTTCCGTTTAATTTCGCCATCTGTATGCGGAGATGTTTCGCGGAAGGTACAGCATACAGCAACGAGAGTTCGCGGAAGCCTTCATAGCGACATCGTGCAATAAAAACCTTTCGAACGGCAACGGTAATTTCGGACAACGGCCGTTGACTTACGAAGCAATCAGAGCCAAATCCAATTCCGGATCTTGTTGGTCCGAGGATGCGGGCGGACCGTCCGGAATCCGGATTGTGTATGCAAACACATTTACTCAGGTAGGTAGATGATGCCCGCATCGTGTAGGTCTTACTTACTACACGGTTACGAAAGTATATGCCTGAGTGGCGAAAAAACTAACGGAATTGGAAAGTACTTTTTATTACAATGATACTGTATATAAAGCATCTTGGCGTTAATGTCCCGGTATAATGATACTGTATATATAGTAAAAAGAAGCCGAAGGGCAATGTACAGAGGGCAAGGCCGCTGATACAAGCTAGCGTGACAAGTAGGTAATAATTATGTATACCAATGTAATATGTTTTCTATGAAAATATGAAGTCTGTAAGTTTGATTGAATAAATCTTTGAAACTATTTAACAATTCACGTTTGCGAGTGTTAAATAGAGAATTTTACACAAAAAGTGAGTGAAACAGTCGTTCATACTATGGAAAACTTTCAGGAAATACAGAAACTGGTCCACGTAAACAAAATCGTGGGCAAAAGGACGTCTAATTCAAAACTTATCTCTTTTAGATGAAAGCATCTCCACGTAGGATTTGCTAGTAATTTCCGAGCACTCGGCATCCGCAGTACGGAAGACGACACTATTGAGCGAAGATGTTTCGTATTTTGTCGAAAACCCTCGGGCTGGCGACGACGCGAAATTAAAATCCGGTATTGAGTTCTGCTAAGCCCCAGCCGAGAAAGGCGGATCAAACCTCACTTTGTTTTAAACCCATCTCGTTATCTGGGAAAAAAAGTATAATAAACATGGCGTTAATGTCCCGCTTGTGTTCTCGCGCACGAGAGTCCGGGGTCCGGTTTGACTATGAACCAGAATTTGGCAGATCAGGTAATTACAGTGGAGTGACTGCCATCTGACCTCCGTGACACTGTTAACAGGGGAACCTGACCCGATGGGATCATGGTTACATATTCAGTCGCCTGAATGTGCAGATTTACATAACTCAGAAAGTCATTGGTTCTTGGAGGCACTGGGATTCGAACCGGGTACCTCTGCGCCACCGCCATCATCGATAGCACTTTCGTCAGTCCTCTTAATTCATTATAAAGAAACACATTTTTAATCGACAATACACACCAAACCTTTGCCATTAGGTACGTCAATACAAACCGCGTTATGCGGCAAGTCGGCCGCTTTGATGTGCAGTGCCCATAAGAAATGCTCAACCAACAATATCCAAACACTCCAGTCCAATCAAGGCCGCAGCACACAAACAAAGCCCGTGATTAACGGGTGTCCGTCCACAGGAATACCTTTCTGTGATATATGTACAGTAACCACCAAGTTACCAGCCATGATTAGCGAGCCAAACTTCACGTGCGTACAAGCTAACTTGGCTAATGAATTTTCGCCAAAGTTAGCCCAGAGTGCCGGCACGCGAGGTCGCGAACGCAAACAGCGCTGCGTGTTGTTGCGAGTCCTGGATACGTTTTCTAAGTCATGACTATGTTTTCCTTCTCGTCATTAGGCCAAAAGTATACCTATGACACACTCAACTTAGGTACAACAAACAAGAAATGAGGTAGTATCCTACCTATTATTCTAAGCTTTTTTAGGCAAGCGGGCCACCTGATGGAAAAAGGCCACCGCCGCCTATGGTTAATGTTTGCTTGCTTTATTATTGTTTCTCGCTAGTTAGATTCAGTAGTTTTATCGTCGAACTTTTCCCATTTGTTCGACCGTCAAAAGCCTGACTATACTACTGCTATGGCCGTGTGGTGACCGGAATAGTAGAATCACCAACCCAGCACATTTAGCAAGGCTAGTGTCGCAGCACGAACGGAACGCAGCCTCACCTTTCACCTGTCATCTGTCATCGGTCATCGGTCAACGTTCTAGTTGATTCCATTGCGTCACGTACCTACCAACGAGATCATTGTTTTTTTCTGTAATTTTGGTTTTTGCATTAAAACAGCTCAAAGTTCCCTTGAGAGTAATTTATTTCACAACCTGGAGAAAACGCTGTGCAGCCGCAACATAGTTTGGTCCTTCATCGCCGATATTACAACGAACCACGCACACGGCGACCTAACCTCCAAGACGCTAGATGTGGATGACGAACAAAATCTCAAAGGACAACGAAGCCCGCAATCACCATTTTCAAGAAACGGTACGGCCAACAACCCATCCTGTCTCATAACCCTGTCCTGTGCCTGTGTTGATCCCGTGGAAATTTAAATTTTCAGTGATTGAGACGCAAGGAGCTGCCTTCACGTTTGCCAGGTGTCTAGCAGCGGCATAAGTATTCGTTGTCACCTTCAAACTGTGAGTACTCCACCTTTCACATTAACCTTCCGAAATGAGCACAGAACCCACATCAGTAAGGGATAGGTCGAAGTCGCCATGCAAGTTGACCGTAACAAATGATGACGCGGCAAATCAAGTTCTCCGCGATCTAGTTAAGAAACGGGCCATAATAAAAGGGCGTCTTACGAAGTTTTCGAATTATGTTACAGGATTAAAGCCCATTGATATTTTGTCAGCCCAGATGAAAGCAGACCTCAAGCTTCGTATTCAGGGTGCCGCTAGCCTGTTTTCAGAATTTAATATAGTTCAAACTAAGCTTGAGGAGTCTGTATTAGACGTAGATCTCGAAGGGCAATTATCACAACGTGAGAATTTCGAAGACAGCTATTATAGTACACTGTCCCAAGCTGAGTGTGTATTTAGCGGACCCACAGTCGGTGCCAGCTTTGGAAATGTAACTAGTGATTCAGTAAAATTACCTACAATATCAATACCTACCTTTGACGGTTCATATGAGCGTTGGTTGGAGTTTAGGGACACATTCCAATCACTCATTCACAATTCTGAAAGCATGCCTAACATTCAAAAATTTCATTACTTAAAATCGTCATTAAAAGGCACAGCAGCATTAGTGATTGATTCTTTGGAGTTCTCAGCGTCCAGCTATATCGTAGCATGGGAACTACTACTCACACGATACAACAACAGTAGGTTATTGATACATAATCACGTAAAATCTCTATTTACTATTCAAACGTTGACAAAAGAATCACCAGATTTACTACGTAATTTAATCGATGTGGTTTTAAAGAATTTACGCGCTTTAAAATTATTAGGCGAACCTGTAGGAAGTTGGGATACTTTAATTAACTACATTGTTGTTTCCAAGCTTGATAAGAATACAGAACGCGAATGGGAACAATACAAAACCACAACGTTAAAAAGGTCTATCGATTCTCAGTCAAAACTTCAATTTGACGACTTGCTGACATTTCTAAAGGACAGGGCCGAAATGTTGGAAACTTTGCAGGTCTCACACTATCACAATAACACAACTATCTCAAAACCAAATTTAAATACGCGAAGCACAAATAAAATACACTGCAATGTTTCCACAAACAAGCCGCACACACACAATAGAAAAAGTTGTTTACTGTGTAATTCCAATCATCCATTGTATGCATGCCAACGATTTTTGGATTACAATTTAGCTGCGAAACTTAAATTCGTAAATGATAACAAGCTATGCGTGAACTGTCTACGCTCAGGTCATAGTGTAAATGACTGCAGGTTCGGTTCGTGTAGGAAGTGCAACAAAAAACACAACTCATTGATTCACGACGATGAAGTGAGCCGCGATTTTGCCGATTCTACTAGCAATAGTAAACAATCTGCGTTAGTGTTGCACTCCCTCCACGCACCGCAGCTGCAGTCACCATGCGCTAGCAAAAACACTATCAATTTTATTGACACGCACACAGGTGTTTTATGCGCTAATTATCCCTGTGTGAAACCCGTTTTGTTATCAACGGCATTAGTGGAGGTTAGAGGTAAACACAACAGTTATCATTTGGCACGCGCACTACTAGACTCGGGAAGCGAAAGATGTATTATGACACAATCACTATGCGAATTACTAGATACGCCATTAATACAGTCCACTCAAGAAATACGCGGGGTTGGTAATTCTATTACTCAGTCAACGCAGATTTGTAATATTGAAATTAAATCGCGCATCAATCCATTCGTTACGCAAATACAATGTTTTGTGCTGCCGCACATTACATCTACGTTACCAGCAATACCTAAACAACACGCGCAGTTTAGGATCCCGAATAATATTCAACTAGCCGATCCCGATTTTCATGAGCCTCAAAATATTGATATCCTATTAGGCGCAGATATCTTTTGGGACTTATTATGCGAGGAAAAAATGCGTTTGTCTAGCGGTCCCTATCTCCAGAACACACAATTGGGTTGGCTCATTTCAGGTCCCGTAAATATAATGCGTAAGTCGGGTCCCGTACAATGTAATTTCTCACTAAGCGTAGAAACGCAACTTCGTAAATTCTGGGAGCTCGAGGAACTCGTACCTAGGCTCTGTGATGCGCGCACAGATGAGGAGCGGGAAAGTGAAGAACATTTCGTCACAACTACAACACGCAACTGTGACGGAAGGTTTTGCGTTTCCATTCCCATGAAGGCATCACCACAAACTTTAGGTGAAACATTTCCGCGAGCTATGAAGCGATTTGAATCGTTAGAAAAACGTTTACAACGCGATTTTAAACTTAAAGGGTTGTACACAGACTTTATGCATGAATATGTCGCATTGGGACACATGACGCGCATTGTATCTTATGCCACACCTCATTTCTTTATGCCGCATCACGGTGTTCTACGGGAACACAGTACAACAACAAAATTGCGCGCTGTGTTCGATGCAAGCGCTGCCTCGAGCACAGGTGTGTCTCTTAATGATTTGCAGCTCGTGGGAAGTCCTATTCAAGGCGATTTAATTTCTATTTTATTACGTGTTCGCCTGCACAAATACGTCGCGTGTGCAGACGTTGAAAAAATGTATAGACAGGTCGAAGTTGTTGAAAATCAACGCGATTTACAACTTATCCTTTGGCGTGACGAACCTACCCAACCTATAGGTATTTATCGTCATAATCGCATTGTGTACGGAACCGCAGCGGCTCCCTTTCTGGCAGTAAGATGCCTAAAGGAGACAGCCACGAACTGCACGGACTCTGACGTCAAACGGATAATAAACGAAGACTTTTACGTTGATGATATGATTACCGGCCATGACGATAAAGTTAAACTTCTAGATTTGTGCGAAAAAACGTCGGAGACTTTACAATCGGGATGCTTTCCATTACGTAAATGGATATTCAACTTTGAATGCGATTCTAATTTAATGAGAGAACGATTTAATGGTGTTAAACCGTTAAATTTAGAGTCCAATAGTCCATGCAAAACGCTAGGCGTCGGTTGGAACAATGCCTCCGACGAGTTTCACTACAATACGGATTTTAAAACCGAAAATAACATTACGAAACGGTCTATATTATCACACATCTGTCAAATTTTCGACCCGCTCGGGCTACTTAGTCCTACTATCATGATTGCAAAGGTATTACTTCAGCGACTTTGGTTGTTAAAAATCGATTGGGATGATGCACTGCCGCCTGACGTTGTAGCGAGTTGGACTCGGTTTGCTGGTGGCCTGGCCACATTGTGCAGCGTTCGGGTGCCACGTCGCGTGATTAGCTGCGATTATAGTTACCTAGAATTGCATGTATTTACCGATGCATCTCAGACGGCTTACGGCGCCTGCGCTTACATTCGCGCGGTAACTAATAACAATACGGTGGGGTCGGTTAGATTACTATGTTCCAAAGGCAAAGTCGCACCTATAAAGCCATTAAGTATACCTAGGATGGAACTATGCGGTGCGCTGCACGGCGCGCGCCTATATTTGAAAATACGCGAGGCACTCCGCTGTAACTTCAAAAATATCGTATTCTGGACGGACTCGACTATCGTTATCGGGTGGCTACGTATGGCCCCTAACTTATTAAAAACATACGTACAAAACAGAGTAAGCGAAATACATGAGATCACTAATGAATTGTGTTGGCGTCACGTAAGTGGTAAGGAGAACCCGGCAGATTTGGTATCTCGTGGGGTCCCCTTGTCCGACCTTACTACGTCTTCGTTGTGGTGGGAAGGACCACCATTCCTTCAGGAACTATCTTATGACTGTGCCGACAAGACTTTAGACTTGGATACGATGCGTCACGGGTTGCCTGAGGTTAAGAGCGCAGCGAACACTCTGTTTACACAGCACAACACACAACTATTTCCTTTTTCAAGATTTTCCCAGTTCGACCGCATGAGGCGCGCATTCGCATACATGTTGCGATTTATTCATAATGCGCGCAATAAAATGAATCGTAGATCAGGCGGTCTCACTGTGGATGAGCTGAGGAAGTCTGAAACAGGCCTCGCAAGACTACAACAACAAGACTCATTTAGAGATGAGTACAATTTAATTAAAAATAATCGTTCACTGAAAAAGAAGCCTAGTCTTTCCAAATTAAATTTATTTATTGATGATTCAAATATTATTCGAGTCGGTGGTCGAATAGAAAACTCGAGTCATTTCGACTATGAACAAAAACACCCGATATTACTTTCCTCGAAACATCATTTTTCAGTTTTACTTATGCGAAGCGAGCACCAGCGGCTATTCCACACCGGCCCTCAAACGCTTTTGTACGAGGTCCGCCAGCGGTGGTGGCCAATTGGTGGCCGAAATCTCGCACGAAAGATAGTACACGACTGCATTTTGTGCAAACGATTGAAAGGTAAAATTTTAAATCCTATTATGGGCAATTTACCTAAGGAAAGGATAACTCCATCCTATCCATTTCTATATTGCGGTGTCGACTACGCTGGTCCAGTGCTTATACTGAATCGCAAAGGTAGAGGAGCTGTAACCGTAAAGGCTTACATGTGCATTTTTGTATGTTTCGTTACGCGCGCAATGCATTTGGAGCTGGTTAGCGACTTATCTACTGAGGCATATTTATTAAGTCTAAAACGGTTTATTTCGCGGCGTGGCAAACCTGCTGAGATATTCTCAGATAATGGTAAAAATTTCGTTGGGGCTAAAAATGAGTTTCGAAAATTATTAGATAACTGTTCCGCGGATATAGTTCAATACGCAGCGAGCCAAGCGATAAAATTTAAATTCATTCCCTGTTACGCAGCTCATTTCGGGGGTTTGTGGGAGGCTGGAGTAAAGTCCTGCAAAGCTCACCTGGTACGCGTTATAGGTAACGCTCGTGTAACGTTCGAAGAGTTTACCACTGTATTAGCACAGGTAGAGGCCATCCTCAATTCTCGTCCTCTGTCCCCAATGTCCTCCGATCCACACGACTTCCTTCCTCTGAGTCCAGGTCATTTCCTTGTTGGTCGTCCGCTCACATCGCCGGTGTACCAAGACATGCGAGGCGAGTCTGGCAGATTGCTGAACCGGTACCAGAAGGTAGAGCTAATGCGTCATCATTTCTGGGCACGCTGGGCAAAGGAATATGTTTCAGAGCTTCAAACAAGATGCAAATGGAGAGAGAACATGGACAGTCTGCAACCTAACACCATGGTCGTTATCAAAGACGATAATCTTCCTCCATTAAAATGGAAGATTGGACGTATCATCACCACAATTAAAGACAGCACAGGAGTATCACGAGTGGCGGATATTCGCATAGCGTCGGGCACAATTATCCGACGCGCTTTTTCGAAGATCTGTCCGCTATTCTATGAAGAAGATACACGGAAAGCCTTTGAAGCTGGTGCTTCCAAGGCCGGGGGCATGTCGCAGCACGAACGGAACGCAGCCTCACCTTTCACCTGTCATCTGTCATCGGTCATCGGTCAACGTTCTAGTTGATTCCATTGCGTCACGTACCTACCAACGAGATCATTGTTTTTTTCTGTAATTTTGGTTTTTGCATTAAAACAGCTCAAAGTTCCCTTGAGAGTAATTTATTTCACAACCTGGAGAAAACGCTGTGCAGCCGCAACAGCTAGAAATCCCAGCTCCATAGAGCTAGCCGGCACAGCCCACAGGTAAGTGTGCGCAGTAGCGAGTAAACAAACGCTTGTGAAGCATTAGGAATATGAGCTGGAAACGCTGGAACGCAATGCGACGACTGATCGGTCGACTGATCGACCGACCGGCCACCCGATCGACCAGCCGGCAATCCGGGGTCGAACCGGGTTTACGATGCGAATATAATGTAGATTGGATAGCCGTAACTGCAGTAGGGAATAGGAGGCAACGATAGTTAAAGTGGAAACCGTATTGGACAGACAGAAATGTATGTAATCAGTTTTTGCCGCGATCAAGGTCTTTTGATTTTAGTCGGAATCGAAAATACGTACAAATGTAAGTTGGTACGAGGCAAAAAGTGCTTTTTACTTTTTTCGTTATTCTGGGCGCACTGCGCAACAACGATGGCGGCGATGTAAGATTAGGAAGTCCAATTTTTCGCTTTGTATCTATCTTCTGAATCTTATCGGATCGTAGTCCGGGAAATAGATCCACGATTTGAATTCAATTTCGCTTAGAAGATTGTATGAGTAAAATGACACAATTTGGTAAGGTAAAAAAGGCAAAATCACCGTGAACGAGACGAATGTTATGTTACCTTTGGCTTTTGCGAATTTACATACCTACATCATAATTTCACGCTTTTTTCCGGTAGGGGTAGGCAGAGAGTCCATCGTTCATCTTGCTACGGAACCGCACTTACACTTGCATTGTAGCACTTGCTACGTTTGCGAATTCCAAGTCATACAAAACTACAATTCCAATTAATTTGCTTAGTCTCATTACTGGCAATCTCATCAACTTAGTAACGAAGTAGATCCGAAGGCCAACAGCGGCAAATAAACCTTAATTTACTAGGTAATTATTTGAACTCGATTAAGGGAAATGTAGGGTGCGCTTAGTTTCCCCAATTTTCGAAGCTAATGCAAGGATTATACGGTAAAACAATCGACTGTAATTAAGGATAAATCTGCCTCACAATTTGGAGTATAATTACTGTACCTACTGTAATAAAGGTTTTTTTTAAGGTCGTTTTGTTTAAGAGTCGCGGCAGGCGAGTGCCGTAAGCGTCAAGGTTAGTGGATGATCCAGTTCAAAACCCATTTACAACGTTTAATTATGGTCTTCATAACTCAACAGAAAAGTTGGAAACCCCCCGACCAAGTTTACATATACGCAAATACTTTCTAAACTACTGAACAGATTTGAATGTAACAAAGCTAAGAACCATCTCGATTAAACTGGCTTTTAAATACAGGGAACCGCATCCAAATCGGTCCATCCTTTTAGGTGCTACAATGCCACAGACAGACACACAGATACACACGTCAAACTTATAACACCCCTCTTTTGTCGTCGGGGGTTAACAATACAAAAGGGTTATAAGAGGTAACCATAGTGTAAGTCGTTACACACATTGGAGCTGCCCATCCGGAAAAGCACCTCCACCTTACAAAATAACACAGCCTAACAATACTATTGTAAGTACTATTGTGTACCGGTAAGGTTCGCGAGTAAGGTCTACAGTGTACCATGGGAATCCGTGGCTTTGGCAAAGGAAGTATTTGCTGCCAGAGCAGCGTGTTACTCAAACTGTTTGCGGGTTATATAGGTGGGTTTAATGCTAATCGATGCTATTACGGTGACGGAAAATATCGTGATAAACCTGCACATTCAGGCGCCTGAATGTGTAGCTATGATGCAATCTGGTCAGGTTCCCCTGGTAGCAGGGTCACGGCAGTGTCAGATGGCAGTCGCTCCACGGTAATTATCTGATTCGCCAAATCTTGGATCATGGTCAAGGCCTGGCCCTCGTGCGCGAGAGCACAATCAGGAAAATAACTCCAAGATGATAATTATTATTATAGAGGTGGGAAAAGTATTAGTGACGTCCAAAGTATTGCCATCCATAATAGGCGGCGGTGACCACTTTTCATCAGACGCTCCGTATAGAATGACAAATACGTAGAGATTCTATCAAGAACATAAACCCATTAGATATATATTTTGACTGCATATAATATTACCACCTCACGAAATATTAACGACTAGGATTTTTTATTGTTATCTGAATTAGAGACAATGAAATATTTCATAATGTTTAAAACTATCGCGGTCATATCACACATTTTTAGAGGTAGTTTCAGGCATGGATGCAACTGTGTCGAAATATCGGGCTACTCGTAAACAAAGGTACGGGGTGGGAAACCCGATCAAATACCTGACGAGCCGAAATATAAAAAAAAAAAACATTTTGAAAATGAATGAAATATTTATTAAGACAGAATACAAAGTTTGAACCTTTTTCCGACCCTTAAGTATCAACCAACTAATGGTTTAAAGCCGATTTCACAAGTCAATAATCAAATAACTTCGAAGAAATGAGTAATAGGTACGAGAAGCTTCAAAACGGTAGAGCGTCACGAAAGGATCTTTTCTAAATTCAATAACTAGAAATCCAGTGCCATCGCTGTGGGTGGCCGAGCTTAAATCTTCTTAGGCGTCTCGCGGGAACCAGATATTTTCTGAAGTATTAAAAATGATAAACCGATTTCTCGACCCAAAACCTCATAACTTGTTACTTTTCATGATAATAGTAAGACATGTTTTCGAGAATTCTATAATGTAGGTAAGGGTCCATTCTTGTAGGTAAGGGGCCTCAGCATGCGGGCAAAGGATAGAGAAACTATTGAAGATAATGATAACATCTGTAATACCTATCTTTTACAAATAAATATTTTGAATCTTTTGAATCTTTTGAATCTTTGAATCTTTGAATCTTGTTCCACAATGTTTTCTGACAAAAATTTTACGAATCAAATCAAATCTTCGAAACCATAGCGTTTCAGGTATAATTCTTATCAAGTATTGTAGATATATAACGTGAACAGAAATGATTTATCAATATTTTAGTGATAATTGGCCAGATCATTTTAATAAATTGAGGACGGAAGAAAATATTGTACTCTAAATTTTTTTAATAAGCCTAGCCATTATTCCTAAAAATATTGATTTATCATTTCAGTTCAAGTTCATATCTACAATACTTGATTAGCACTTTACCTGAAACGCTATCTATCGAGGGTTTCATTGAATTTGTAAAATTTTGAACACGAACGTGTAAAGGGCCTGAACGAAATGCCAGTGGAAATACTGAATGGAAAACGACAACGAAGAAGCTTATAGCTTACAGCAAGCTTATAGAAGATTATAGCAAGAAAGACGCTTACAGAAGCTTATATTTGATATACAAAAAAAGGAGTAGATAGAATTAAACGCGAACCAACACGTACCTACTGTACAGAAGGAGACGACGTCACAAAAACGGCATAACCGTTCCACTGAATTAGTTTTGACATAAATCGTGTTTTCATTAGCATACGGACCAGGGGAGGAAAGGGGGGGTTGTAAACGAGCGTGCGGTCCGCAGACACGACTCGAGATCGACGGATAATCTCTACAAGGGTCCGCAGATCGTGACACAGATCTCGGGATAGATTTATCGTCTCTGTTACGCATAATTGGCGATTGTTCCCTTTGTACGGCCGACAAACTTGTCCGGATTACATTTCTATTAGAGACGAAGGAGTAGTCGGACAGGATGGAGAACATTGTTTGAAAGTGAAATTATTAAGACAAGAAATGAACTACTTGGAAGAAGATAACATAAAAGTAGGATAGAGATAGAAAAATAATAAATACAATTTAATAGAAGGTAACTTAAGTACAAAGGCGAGCTTAACTCAACAGTTATGGTTAGGATTATTTATAAATTTTATCAACATCACAACGTAGTTGCAATTAACAGCATCTAAATATCACGATCTATCACTCTATTGCAGGGCTGTTGGAATAAATTTCTTCATGGAAATAAGGTAGGCTTGCTGTGCTTATTTCAATGATCGACACATTATTACTTATTCATAGGCCAATTAGATACTTCTATTATAGTACATAAACTAGTAACAAATTCTACTATCTTGTACAAAAAATAATTAAACAAATAATTATTTCATTAATTCCGTATCTAATCATAACGTGAAAAGTGAATGTCTATCTGGTACTGAAGACCTTGATTCAGAATACTAGTGAGTTGCAACGTTTACCTAACCTAAATATAACCTAACCTAACCTAACCTGCAGAAAAATACAGAAGCTACGTCATCTAAATGACACACTTTGCCAATACCCAAGAAGAGCAAACGGACGGGGTAAATGTAAACAAAGTTTTAGAGGACGCCTTGAGAGAATTTTCTTCGTTACTAAAGTTTCCTCGGATAACTTTTGAGAATCGTTCGAGATATCCTTTTTGAACCTCACACGACTTTCAAAGTCCGCATCATGCGAGATTACAGGGGCATTGAAGCAAAATATCACGTTAATACTGTATTGGCTTTCCATGTGTTTGTTTCTTTATAATTGATAGAAATTGACTGCCAAGACCTACAGGCAGGCCACCAGCCACGTGGTGGTCGACTATCGCAAAGGATATAAAAACCGAAAACCTGGCACCGATGACAACCCGGGATAGACGCACCTAGCGCAGGTGCACAAGGAGACCCGCCAGCTAATCTGGAGAAGGGCAGGAGGAAGAAGAAGAGAGGAATTGAATTTGAGGACCGCCATCGCAACTGTAGATGCAGTAGACTGCTCCATGCTATCTGATCTGATCCGAGATAGGATGGAGAATCTATTAGAAAAATCTTCCAAATATGGTAGTTGGAAAAGGTGCTGTAACGACGACGCTCCTTGTTGACTTACTTTATTTTATATGTTTAGGATACCTTTAAGATGCATGGACGATATTCCGCGGAAGTTAAACAGGAGATATACCCTTCGTGGGCTGAGAGACAATAATGACCCTTATCAACTTCAAGTTGCTAACGCTAAACCACTGTCCCTGTTCTATGTAAACAATGTTTCAAATTTCAAAGTAAGTGTAACGGACACCGTTTAGGCAAATTAGTCCACTTTCGTCGAAAACGAGGATGTGAACTAAAATTCAGATTGATACAGTAGCCCATAAAATTTACGATGCATTTTGGTAAATGTAGGTTTTATTAATGTCCAAGTTAATTGGGCCTCAATATTGATTTAAAATCTTGCCGGTAGCCATTAGCCGCCAACCGAGCCAGCGGTGGTAAAGTTAATCAGACGGCGGGCCGCTACCCGGGCTTTCGGGGCTGGCAAATCGCGGGTCGCGGGCCGATCGATGCGCCGCGAAACGGATGACACTGTGACCTGGTTTCGGGAGTACCGACAACGCAGGGCTGCTACCAGTTGGCAAAACATGGGGTGTCGCGGTTGGTATGTTTGTCGTGATTCGAGATGCTAACGATAAGTGTGAGATGAACGCTTGAATACTCGCATCTGTTAACTTTAAGGGCTCATTAGATGCTATCCCTTTCGAATGTCATAGAATTGAAAGTGACAGCATGATCTTTAAGGAGCCCTAAAGGGAAGATGCATTCCAGTATTAGGGCGTATGTAATTTTTCGTCCGGTCCGTTGGTTGGCCATGTTCCCTACTTACATTTAAATTTAGGATAAATTAGAGCTTATTTGTTAATCGGTGATATAAACTATCATACTGCGAAATTTCTTAAAAATCCAAGTAGGTGTGCTCAGTCCGACCAAGTTACCAATCAGAGGATACGTTGGTCGTCGCAGTAAATGTGTGTGAAATTCTGTTTATTGTATAATCACACCTCTAAAAATTACCATGTTGGACAACATTACCTCATCATCTCATGGTTACTTCACCTGGGATCAACCCTACGTGAGCCGCGCTGATTCTCGGCGCGTGAAATGCGAACTTTATAAGTGACTTTTGATTCGCACCGCTGCTGCAGGGAAAAGGGGTTTAAAAGCTTATTATACCTCACAAAATAATTAAATAGCTTTTACGTGTCGCATTGTGTTTGTAGTCGCAGTTTTGGTCGTACCAAGCAAGTTGTAGTACGGACTTTAAAAACTGTTAAATCGTTAATGTGTTGGACGTAGCTCTCGCATATTGATCAACGCTAATCTCAGACATCACTAAACGGATTTTAAAAGTATTTTAATTATTAGGTCTCTGAAGGTTAATCTGTGTGCAGAACTGCAGATGCAGATCATCATTACCCGAGCGCTCAATACTGGATACGGCTTCTTGGGCCCCCAAGGAACCACTTTCCTAATACCGCCAGGTTTAGGCATATCTTTTCCACATATCCTTGGGACTTTTACATAGCTAGTGACAAAACCAGCGCAAGCGAGCCTCTTCAATATTTTTAGTGCTTGGTGTGAGAGACATCATGCATGTACTTGTGTGTACTCAAGTACATGCACGGCCGCACATCCACCGCAGCATTTTTATTTCGTTGGCGTGGAGATTGCAAACGTGCTTCGCCAGCGCCGGCCATGTCTCGTGAGCATCAAGGCCTAATAATGCTTAATAACATATGAGACCTTTGAGCTTAACAGGAGTTACAGGATCAGAGGTGACTGACGTGACCTCTCACCTGTGGGATTTGGCCCAGACTGCAGAGATCCGGTACTTGACATTTGATATCTTCGGGCGTCGTGTTGTGTACGGTGATGAGTCTAGTTCTTTGCTAGTATTTTATGATATCCAAAGTGAAATAAAACTCTTGATAGATTTTCTTGGTTTTTACTCTGCATTACATGTACTGAATATTGAAAGTGATCGTGACTTTTTACGACTGGCTTGAAAGGCACATGCCGGCTTACAATACTCATTATCTAGGTTAGGTCACAGCCAGACGTCTAGGCTTCAGTTGAATGCCATCGGTGGTGGCGTCTGTGGAGAAACACGATCACTGCGAAGATATTCTCCGAGCCGAGTGTCATTGTTATCAAATGTCAAGTTACGACCTCGCATCACATCCGTGCATCCGTGACATTTTGTTGTTGCTGTTTTTTTTAGTTTTATTTATGTGAAACAACATCTGAGTCACGACAAGGTTCGTGCCCGAAACGGAATGAGGTCAGCCCAGGTCGGGCCATTTGACAAATGTGGATTAAACATGGTTAAAAGTAACTTAAAACCGGTTAAATAATGACTAAAATTCAACTTAGGTTTTAAGCGATTAATGCAACTTCAATAATTAACATCGAAGACACAGCTAGTCCTTCGGTCTTTGAAAACTCAAAATATCTTACTAAATTAACAATTTCAAACAAAATGTTGTCCTTATCTTGTTTTCAAGATTCGCAACAATGAACAGCACTGGCTCCAATCCCGAGAGCTTAAAAGGTTTCAAAATCAACTTTGCATTTAGACAAAAGCGGGTTTTAAAGTATTACGAAGGATGCGTTTAAACAAAGCAGCCTAACCTTACGCCCTTGACCTACCCTAGGGCAGTCTGGGCTGTTAATGTAATCAGGGGCAGGCACGAAAGCCCATTTTAAAGTACACAGCACATGACCGGCATTGTTTTGAAAGAAAACAAAAATGGCGGTCCGGACACGTTGCCCGAAAATAGGCGCCCCTTTTCCGAGAAACGTGCGGGAATATTTTATATAATAAATGTTACGGCCGTGGTGCTTATTGTGTGCAATCTTTGTTAATGTTGTACTAAACAATATTGGGGGTACTAGAGTTCATATTTATATCATTGAGACTTTTGAGACAGACACACAGACACAACTTTTCAAATACTTTTCGACGAAAACTCCCAGTCGTACGTACGATATCTTCATCCAAAACTTTCTCTTGAATCACTCCGTCCATTGTTTTATTGGGCAGACAGACAGACAGACGGCGCGGGAGACTTTCTTTTACAATCCTCCTAAAGCGGCTAGCGATCAATCTACCAACCAGGGTCCGCTCTTTCATACTAGGAAAGCGCTTTTAGATTTACGCTTTAGAATCCTGGCAGAAAGAATAGAGACTGCGAGCAGGTGAGAATAGCCTTGGGCCGCTAATATGGTGGTGGAGCCCCGTAACTCACGGACTTTATTTTAGTAATAGGTAAGTCTCCTCAGGTAATCGGTCGAACGTTGGCTATATCAGTATTGAAAATACACCACAGAAAAGGCTGCCTATTTTCTGGCAATAACCTATAGAATCTATATTAATATTGCTCTGTTTGGTTAACCATCATCACGGCTCGACCGAACACACCGACCTACGCTAACATACGAGAAAAGCGAGCGCAGAGTAATATTTCATACGTATTATTGTTTGTTCGGCGCTCGGAGCGGTAGCTGTGGTCGTACAGTAATAAATTTTAGATTGCAATTACGCCATTAACATTGTTGGTGGAAGATAAATTATTCGCCCTTTATTAAGGTGTAGCCACAGTAAAGAAGTTAAGTTTAATCTATAAATTAAACTGTACATAGTATAAAACAAAGTCGCTTCCCGCCGTCTGTCCCTATTTAGCTATGCATGTATCTATGTACGCTTAAATCTTTAAAACTAAGCAACGGATTTTAATGCGATTTTCAACAAATGATAGAGCGATTTGAGGGCAAGGTTTATAGGCAAGAAAAATTTTTAGATTTAGAGTAGATATAGGGTAGGTGTCGGGTAGTGGTAGGGGTAAGGGTAGGGTAGGGTAGGTATAGTACGCCACACGAACGAAAACGTGCCGGGTCCACTAGTTAATTATTAAAAAAGTGATATAGGTAAGGTAGTACCATCAGGATACACTGGATAGAGTATCATCAGGAGGTAGGACTAGGATACAACCTTCTAACCTACTAACCAAAGCCTCACCGATTTCTGCCGCCAAGCAACAATGTTGATACTGTTATGATCCGGTATCAAGGGATTTCATCAGCGTCGGTGGCCGAGCGGTTACAGTATCCGACTCGTAAGCCAGAGGTCCCGGGTTCGAATCCCGCTCCGGCCATGTACCAATGACTGTTTTCTGAGTTATGTACATTAGTTGAATACTAACCGATGCTCTTACGGTGAGGGAAAACATCGTGATGAAACCTGCACATTCAGGCGACTGGATGTGTAACCATGATCCAATCTGGTGAGGTTCCCCTGGTAGCAGGGTCATGGAGGTCAGATGGCAGTCGCTCCACTGTAATTACTTGACCTGCCAAATCCTGGATCATGGTCAAGGCGGACCCCGGGCTCTCGTTCTCGAGAGCACAACCGGGACATTAACGCCAAGATGATTATTTTTTATTTTTATCAAGGGATTTCATCTTACTCTACCTTACAGTGACAAGGTATTTGCGGATCTGCAGTTGTGTGACATAAACCAATGTGTTAATGATCGTTACCGCTTTCAATCGGGTGGGCTGTCCGCTCATTTGTTACTGAGAAGCTTGGCTAATAAAACAATTCAAAAATCTAGGCTGGATAGATTTTTATTGTTCTCAATTGACTCTGCACAGGTCGTGGAGGCTGCGCTCAGGGTAGAAATTACGTAGCCCTGTTGCGAACAATTCTCGGATTTAAATGATTGAAATTGTTAATTTTGCCGTTACGCATGATCGATTTAATAGTTTTTTTTTATATTTTGACTAGCCATGCATTTGACCGCCATCTCACCTGGTGGTAAGTGACGATGCGGCCGATGATGGAGCATGCCTGTCTAGGAACAGCCTATTCACTCTGGTCTCTAGTTTCAGTTCATTGCAAAGGAACTTTGAAATCGATGATACAGAATCGCAAAATTAACAAATTCAATCGTTGAAATCAGACAATTGTTGGCAACAGCGTTACGTAAGTAGCCAACTGTACAGGTACCGCTGTGGGTGGATAGACTCTCCGGCCTGTTCTTGTGGTGCCCTGTGCAGGACTTCCAGCACTATCTCCGAGTCCTTTAACGCGATACACCGGAGGCCTTCCCGTTGACCTGATCAGCCTAAGTACAAAGCCATTAAGTAGCTCAAGTCTTTTAAAATAGATCTGTAGACTTAACTGCACCTAATATAGGTCTTTTTTTTTCATATTTATATGCCATACGAATAAATAAACATTTGTTAAAATTATTTCTATAATTATAACGAATCGCTGCGTCAAACCCGCCGCCATAGCGACACGCGCTCACAATGACGTCACAGCGTTGCAATCAACTAATTAGCCTTTGGAAATGCTGGAATACAATAAGCAAATTGAGTCATTTCTAAGTAATACCACTAGACTGCTGTGTTTATCGTCGGCCTTGAGACTGGTATCGACGTTTCGTACTGGCTAGACGCATAAAATTAAACCTTGGCTGTTCCGTTGGATCGCGTGACGTTCTGTTCTGACACAACCAAGGCGTAGAGAGGATGCCTATGTGAAATGTGTAATTTACTAGCGATCCGCCCAAGCTTTGTATGGGTAGTAACCTTAATAAATTTTACAACTAAACTTGGTGAAAATCGTATAAGAATCCGTTCAGTAGTATTTGAGTTTATCGCGAACAGACGCGAACTTTGTTTTTTTTATAATATGTAGCTATGACTAGCCGTTCTTAGCGGCTTTCACCCGCGCGCAGTTCGGATCTCTGTAAACAATCAACTTTTTCGCTGGAACCTTCTATTTTGCCGGGACAAAAAGTAGCCTATGTTACTCAGTGATAATTTGAAATAATTAAATCGGTTCATTGGTTTTTGAATTCATTCATTACAAACAAACAAAAATACAAATCTCTTTTTTTTATAATAGATAGATAACATAGATTAGTATAGACGGCGGCAAATGCCGGATGCTTTCCGATGAGGGAAATCATCGTAAAGAAACCAAGACATTCCGGCGACTGAATGTCAGACTCCCTGTTAACAGAGTCATTGAAGATCCGATGGTAGTCGCTCGACTTTATCCATAAATGACCAAATCCTGGATCATGGTCGACGCGGACCCCGGGCCCTCGCGCACGAGAGCACAACCGTGAATCACCGTGGAAAGGGTCGTCCGTGGTAACGCAGACATGTCACAAACTTACCTGAACCGGTGACGGCGTCGCCGTTGTTGACAACAAAATGACATTTCAAAATGGCGACACTTAGTTCCAGTTTTGGCGACCTGCGGGGCTATTGTCCAACTCAGTTGGCAACTGAATTCGACCTAAGATAATTCTACACTACGTCATGTACGTTAGCCACTGGCTACCAAATTTAGTTGCCCACAACATGTTTAATGTAGTTGTCTACTGAGATAGCCAATAGCCCGCTGGTTAGATAAATTTGTGGCACACTAAACGTGGCAAAAAAACAGGTTGCATGTACAGCAGGTATTTGGTAGACGAAATCCGTCGTTCACCAAAACGGTCACGAACGCCTGCACTTTGTTAATGGATTAATCCGGATTGATTTACACTGGTAATTGAACACGAACGAAATGCAGATGGTATTTCAACACAGAGGTATTTTCGCCGCAATGTGGTTCAACGTAGAGCCAGCGTTTCGTAAAATGGCGGTGTTATATCACGAAATTGTTCGGCTTTTTGAAACGTACAGGTATTATAAATAAATCTAACAGGTAGAATAAATATTCATCTTGGCGTTAATGTCCCGGTTGCGCTCTCGCGCAGGGCCCGGGGTCCGCCTTGACCATGCTCCAGGATTTGGAAGATAAGGCAATTATAGTGGAGCGACTGCCATCTGACCTCCATGATCCTGCTGGTTTCAACACGATGTTTTCCCTCACTGTTAGAGCTCCGGTTAGTATTCAACTAATGTATGATGTGGGGCGGGTTGCAAGTGTATTGTAATAAAGTTTATATTAGTTTATAAGTTTGGATGTAGGAGGTTATCTCCGCGACAGTTGAAACGATTTCAAAAACTCCTACACTAATGGAAAACTACGCTATTACAAAACTTTTGTTCTCTGAAAAATAAAAGGAACCCGCGTTCAAGTTCACAAAGCGTTCAAGTAAAACCACAGGGGCATCGCTGCTCTGATAGCTCTCTATATGTAAACTACCACGAGAGGTAGTAACCTTAACAAATTATACACGTAAACCTTCCTCATGAATCACTCTGTGTATTGGTGAAAACCGCATGAAAATCCGTTCAGTAGTTTTCGAGATTATCGCGAACAGACAGGCAGACAAGGCGTGCGACTTTGTTGTATAATATGCAGTGATACATATCACTTTTTGTGGTCTCTGCCGTAAGCTATGTATTTATTTATTTTTTATACACAATAAAACTAAAGCATAGTACACAACTGGCACTACTTATCTCTAAAAAGAAATATCTTCCAGCAAGGCCTACTAAAAGAGAGATGTGATGAATACGACGTGCACAATAATGATATGCTAACAAACTTAGTACCTACCTACAAATTGCTTACAGCTGTACCGTATTTATTTTCTCTTCATTACATATCACGTGTCAATTGTCTTGGCAAGGTTACATGACCACACAGCGCTTGATTACCAGATCGTCTGACGATGAACATGACTCGATGGACACTGAACATCTCCTTTAAAACAACCATATAACGAAAAATAACTACCGAGTACACTCTTGAGTTTTAATAGTCATTCTTCAGTAGGTATCTGCCATCACACCTGATGATCAGGCGATGGAAAATGTAAGTTTTTTTTGTCATTAGACATTAGGAGAGAGAGAAACGAGCAAGCAGGTCACTTGATGGTGAGTGATCACCGCCGCCCATGGACATCCGCAACACCAAGAACGCTACCAATGCGTTGCCCGCCTCTGAAGAGACCTCTAATATACCTCTTGAACGATCCCATGTCATAGTCCAAAGGAAACACTGTGGCTGGGAGCTCATTCCACATCCGAATCGTGCGAGCGAAACTAACTATAATGAGGGAAGATTTAGATTAGGGTTTGTTTGTAAAGTATTAACTCTGCTCTGACGCACTCCAGCGACTTCGAAAAGTCTATCACTAATATTACTAAGTGATATAAAAAAGGAGCTCGGCATTTCCCGAGACAGGGGAAAGTGTAAGAGGAAAATTGAAAAGCTGGTCCACGCGGACCAATTTACTGGTAAAACTTAGTCTATATCTATACTCTATAGCAGCGATTCCTTAAGTGGGGTCGCGAACGCGAATGCTTTGCCGGTGTTCAAACTCAAAACTCAAACTAAAAATTTATTTATTAGGACTCTGTTTCAATCGTCAAAAAGGAGGAGGGTAGAAAAGTAGGAAGGAAGTACACAGGTTGGACAGGACACGTTGGTCGCCCAGTGGCCGGACCGTGCCCGATAATGCCAGGCAGAGCCGGACCGCGCCCGACATATTATATAGGTATGTCTAGTAAAGAAAAAATTATAGTAAGATATAGTGTCGTTTTTCACCAGTGTCAGTGTACGAATGTTACCAATAAATAAATGCATCACTACATAGTTATGCGTGCATATTTGAAACCTGAGATTATAATAACATAAAAGGATGTTGTTTGAAAGTGAAGACCGAGATGAAAAGCAAAATTAATAAATATATAAATATGCTTGGACAATTCACACAGCGCCATCTAGCCCTAAAGTAAGCAAAGCTTGTGTTATGGGTGCAGGAAAACTGATAAATTACTTAATATACTTTTCAAATACATACTTATTAAACATACTACACCCAGACCCGTAACGTATATAAATTATGAATTATAATCTTATCTAGTACTGTCTGTCGGACGCCAAAATCTAAATTTAGGTATTTAATTACCCTGGGTCGTGTCCCAACGGGCCTTAAGTAAATATGGACATGGATATACGTGCTTTATCAAGAATGACGCACTATTGGAAGTTGCTACGTCATAACCTCTCGTGGCGAGGGAATTTAGCCTGTGCCAATTAACATGGCCACGTTGCGGATTGCCAAGAGACCGGTACGGGATTTCTAGGTCAATTTAATTACGTAATGACACAGATCCAGCTTTAATCTCAGTTTATAAGGAAAAGGTCGGTTATTTATACGGAAAAGGTCACGTGGCTCGGTGTCTACGAATAGGTAATTGAGTTAAATTGAATCAGGCTTGCGGGTTATTGGTCAAACATAGATAACCTTTGGCTGTAAAACACGTGTCCTGTTACAATGAATCGAAGGACTAAGGACCAAATTGTCTTTGGAAACACGTGCTTAAGAGAACTGCGTACAAATTATAAAATTACAAATTACAAAATATTAATATTAAATACATGCTTATAACACCCTACTCGTAACAGAAATTAAAATTCATCATTTCAATTTCGGCCCGGTCGGGAATCTAACCCGGGACCTCAGCGTGGCAGACGTGATGTTAACCAACTCAACCACTCAGGTCGTCAAACGATGAATAGGAGAATTGCAGTCGAACTGCCTAGATTAATTATATTGATTGATTATTTAGATTGGATCGGCAGTGTCACACTATTCAAATTGGATATCTTCACTAAACTGCTGTGTCTACACATACCAACCATCTAAGTCTACATAAAAGAAAAAAAATTCATCGAAACCAAAATAAAGGTTGCATATTATATATGATATACCACGGGGTATTATACTTACCTACTTCAAAATATCAGCACAACATTTCTCGTCAAAAATTACCCGAAAAGAACAGCATCAATAAGAAAAGAAAACACATCTAATCAACAACTCTAATTCATTACTGGGATTCTTTTGTGTTTGTTGATAACTTATTTTCTTCGAAGTTTGTCCGAACGTTTCCTTGGTACTAATTTATTCACAGCGTTGCTGTCCCAATTAACTTATCAATTATTGTTTGTCGTTTGCTTTGTTCTCCTTTCGACTCACCCGATATTGTTACTCACAACTTCGACGAAATTGACATGGCCACATTGTTTAGGCCCGACATTGGACAACAATAAAGACGAAATCGAGTTCGTTCTGTTTCAAAAGTATATCAAAACATATCAAATAAGTAAGTACTTGAAATACAGACATAATACGGAATTATTAGTTTAGTTATGGTCACCGGCGAGCAGTTCAAAACATTTCCCTTTTCGTGCAAAAACACTGACCAAAATTATGAGTCCCAGTAATAAAAAAAAATGTGGTCTTACAAACCTTGTCCTGCCAATTAAAAACACAACACAAAGAATCGGCAAAATTTGTTGATACATTAGATACAGAAGTTATTGCCATAATCTCCACGCTTGGCAGGCGGGTTGGAGATCGCAGTTATCTTAATAACAATGGAAAAAGCTGCTGCCTATTGTCTTTTGCCTCGAAAAAATTATTAAAATACACTAGTGTAAGGGGTTAGTATTATGCTATTCTGACGGACACCTCACGGCCAAATAAAACCTATGTATATAGGTTTATGTAACTGCTATTTTCCCATGAAGATCATCCGGCTGAAACTAATTTAGAATTTTCTACTTTTAGGATAGTTCTGTGGCAGGCACTAGCGGTTCCAAAAGCTTCCCAATAATCAAAGAATTCTCGAATCTTCAAAACTCACTAAACAACCTACAAACCATCTCTTCAGCCACACTCGAACCGAAAAAGAAGTTTGAGTACCTACATATCTTATCCCAACAAAGACACACGACCTTTGATAACACCGCGACCGCGAGTGCAAGCCGCGTAAAGTGGCCCCAAAAAAGTGCCCCGCATCCCTTGAACCTTGCAAAATTAATTCATGGTCCCATAAACGAGCTGCCCGGGATGGCTCATTAATCTCGCACGAGAAGGGAAGCGGTGGAGGAATATTCTTTACGTGGCCCCGAGGGCATCTTTGGCGGAGAGTGGGACCGCGGCATCTTGTGCAAACGCGTCCGCCACTTAAGAATATAAAAAAAAAAGAAAAAAAAAGGATACACCGACGGGGTCCGCGAGAGAACTTTGTCACGGCGAATGAGATTAAGCAGCTGTTGATGTGTTTATATGTAACTAGTGGACCCGACGCGACTTCGTTCGCGTACTCCTACTTTACCTCTCCCTACCTTTTTTTTTCATTATAAACCTTCCTCTTGAGTAAATAAAAATAAAATCACTCTAGCTATTCTTGAAAACTGCATTAAAATCCGTTGCGTAGGTACTTTAAAAAATCTAAGCGTGCATAGATACATAGGGGACATACGGCGGGAAGCGACTTTGTTTTATACTATGTAAAGATTTGTCGTTGTACAAATTGTACATGTCTATTAAATAAAAGTATGTTCTGTGACCTAGTTTGAAAGGTAGATAACTATGCCCGAGATACCGCGACTGTTTGTATATAAAATAATCTAAAGATTGCAGTAAAACCCACCCAAATTTCGGTTCAGCATAACTTCGCGCAGTGCAAATTCGCCAGTGAATTGTAAAAGGCACTTGCCGCTCTGACAGTAACTTTTTTTTTCATACGGTTGGCAAACAGGCAAGCTGGCCACCTGATGGAAAGTGGTCACCACTGCCTATAGACATTAGCAACACCAAGAGTATCGCTAATGAGTTGCCCAGCCCTATAACACGTTGCTCTGACAGAAAAAAGGCAAATGCCCCTCCACTGCCAAAGCCACGGTTCCTCAAATCCCCACCCCATTGAGCACTGGAGACCTTATTTCTTAATACTATCACAATGGAACGAAATAAAAGCAACCTACCTATACTTGAACCTGAACAAAGCCAATAAACCCCCGAGACACACAAGACAACCCCAAAAGCTTACCTCGAAATTAAATTGAAGCATTAACGCCATTATTTGCTTGTTGGAGCCAAGAATTCTCGGTCAGATTTCCTGCTGTTACCTAACGAAGCGCACCCAAGGGGCGGCACCCTATCCGGCTCGAAGGACCATGCCCGAAATTAATGTTGCTGTGTAATAGTGTCCACAACGTGTTCGGGTTAGTGTAACACTCTCCACATGTTTTGTTTCGGGGCATTCCACAAGACTTTTCGTATTTGTAGTTGTCTTATTTTAAAAAAAGGAAAATTTCGTTAGAGCCGCCTAAGTCGATCTATTGAGCAATTATATTGTCCAATGTTTTGGACGGTCCAAGTCAACAGTCAAGTAGTTAGGTATAAAGGACTTTTAAATTAGTTTTTTACCACGGGATAGGCATGTGCTCGTATTTATTGTATGATTTGAATTTTCTATGACGTTCATAAGAGTTAAATTATAAGACCTAAATTGAATAAAATTCTTTGAATTTTACTTTGACTTTGAATAACAAACAACTTTTCCTACGGCACCAACTTTGACATCGCGTAAAAAGAAACAGCCGTTTCATACACAATTATAACGAATTCTGCCACAGTGTATGAAATAGCTGATTTTTATTCAGTGATTTCAGAGTTGGTGTCATTTAAAAGGTTCATCGTCACGAGCACATGCATACCCCTCAGTATCAAGAATTAATTTTAAGTCACCCTGTATATTAAAAAACAGAATATTACGTCGCAAAATAAGTATGTATGTAAAGAAAAAATGCGACGAGACACCAAAGATAATTCTTTAACGAGCTACTTCCGTTACCTACTCGAAGGAAATATGCAGTTAAGTTGATCCTTGATATATTTAACACTCGCGTGACGCTGCTCGTTCCGCCCCGGGGGTGTTAAGTCGAAGACTTATGGACAACATTAAGTGGGCAAGCCTATGCGAGACATAGTCCCAATAGGTCCAAATTGATTTAGCTTCGGAAAATGGAATACGTAAGTGCATTAAATTCATAAATCATTTAATTTTGTAATGTGGCGGATGTGTGAATTATTGCTCTGGTGTATGTGTAACGTTTTGGTATTGAGTTTGTTGGCATGCATTTCATTCTTAACAACGGCAAACCATCACTTCTTGGGCCGGCCTCTCCTTCCCGTGCCTGGAGTATCCTCTAGAAACGTAAACTCTTCGGAACACTAGGATTCACTAGTAAATGTTTATGGTCTTAAAATGAAATTCAAGATTTTCGAGCGCAGTAAACCCTCATTGAACGTTAGTAAAGCTGAGTCCTCGAACCCTGATGCCTTGGGATCATCACTCTTCATACGTCTCAGTTGGCAGCGTCCAAACGGCGATCAATCACCGTGTTATGTGCAGGGGCAAATCCAATTTCACCAAAATCTTGTGTACAATGCACACACGTAGCAATAGTTACCAGTTTCGTGATACTCGCATAAACATGTTTGAAAACCTATTTAAATCTACCGGCCAGGCCGTTATCCAAAATATAGTGCGGACATGATGGAAGACGATGAGAGAAACTACGTACGATAAGTTCGTAAGTTTAATCATCGCTTATTAGTGGGTCCCTAGTTGTATAAAAAGCCCATCAAATAAGGAAAGCTTACAAAAGGGACCAACTTTGCCTGCGTATTAATCTGTACCGACTTCGGTAATATTTACTTAGCCTATTACGCCAAGAACGAAGCTATCTTCTCCATATCATCTTTTAACAAGCATGCCGTAAGGTTGTTTGCCACCTTAGTGGAATAAAAACAACTATATCAGACCACAAATTTTGTCAAACGATTTCAATCAAATTAACAGCGTGTGACATTGTTGCATTTACAATATTACTATTGTGTGTACTAGTATGTGTATGCGTTATCAATAACAGGTAGCGGTTATCCAACGAGCCACTCAAGTCTCATGTGTGTCGTATTGTTTACAAACGTCCGTTAGTTCGTAGAGAGCCTACAGAGAGCGTTTTTACTTACTGAGCAACATTTTTCCACAGCACTCACAGTTAAGGCTGTTACAAGAACGAAATCAGGTCGCACTCGCTAGCTGTAGCTACTAGAGAGCTGTGCACACAGCTTCGCTTGCTTGAAGAGTGGGTCTCCGTTGACAACGCTACAAACAAGACTTTACAGACAGACGGGTTTAAATCCACAATGTTGTCTGTATCTGCTTTTGAAGGGATCTAGCTATACAGTCTCAGTTATAATCTATTCTTTTTTTGAGTACCTACATATTTGTGATCTCGCTTGGATAGGTTCTAGTTAGTATATTTTCCAGAACATACATTGTTCTTCTTTTAAGCAGCAACTGAGCATGCAAAAATTAAATTCCTAATACAAAAGAAGTCGGTGGATGCACGAGGCACAAATCCGATCTGTGTGGGAGGCTGAGAAAGACATATGGCCAGCAGTGGACGACGTCCTGGTTGGTGGTGGATGAGCAAACAATCATGTTGATTATGATTGTATGATTTAGTTTATGTACCGAAGCGTAACTTTGGTCACTTTTAATAGAAATTCTTGAACATATTAATTTGTGTAACAGGTAGTATCTGGTATATAACAAGGGCCAAAGTCTATGCGGTAATACTGAATGCCTTATATACCGGTGAAAAGCAGCATTACGGCGCTTGTCGTGGCGAATAAAAGTGTTTTACTTTACTTTACTACATACGAAGAAGTACAGCTACTTCAGCAACGAATGAGTTGTAAGCCTACATCCCAGCAGATAACCTTTAAAAACCCCACAATCTTTGAGTATTTAATACACGCCCGACAAAGGCTACAAGGTTCCCAAAATAGAGGCGCAGCTCGCCCCACAATGAATAGAATTGGGTCAAACAATTTCACAGCGCGGGTCAGTCGGAACTCGGGGCGGATTTCAGTATGACCACCGAAGCGGGGTAGGCTTTGGAGGAACTCTTGCAAATAAACACCTCGAACTGAAGTACTTTGTTAGCAAGGCTGTTTAAGAACAGATTAGATCGCAGTAGGTGTTGCGGTGAATATGGAATGAAAATAGTTTCTAATGCTATTTGCTACTAGAATTTAGGACGCGTTCTTGTTTTCAATTTGCTCATTTAGCCGTAATGCTAATTTCTTTCTCACGCCTCTATCCCACAGGTGGGGTAGGAAGAGACTATGGGCCGACCATTTCTTCTGTTCTAACACAAATCCCTAGCCTCGCATATATCTACAAATCTTTTCACACATCTTTTATTTTTGTCACTTCGAACCCCAGCTTTTTTGAGAATATTACTGAACTGATCAGTGACCGGTTTTACAAATTCCCGCTATATACCTCTTTCATCCATTCGCTCTTCATGCCCGAACCATCTCAACATCCCTCTCTCTATTTTTGGCACAACATCATCTTTCATTACCGTATTCTTTCTCAAAACCAACAACGGCACCTTCCACGAAGCAGAACTAGCTGCAAGACACGCTGAAGCAAACACTGCAAGCTTAACAGGATTACAGCAAATGTTTTCTTAAGACTGTACCCCGGCCACTTAGGGAGTGGTCAATTAAAGCTGGGCGCGGGGGCTCCAACACCTATTTAGTATTCATGACATGGCTCCTGGACTCTCCATTAAAGATTGGTGTAGACGAGCGACAGTTGGAATTTTGTCCCGTGCATGGAATAACGCATGCACCGAAATCAACCGTGTATAGGTCATACAAACAAGTTGAAAGACTCGCGACATTTCTCTTGCTATCAGTTAACTTTTCACTTCTTTGTGGCTCAAATTTTTTGTACCATTGTAAAACATACCTATAATTTTTTGCAGCTTTTGAGTAAAGTTATGTTTGTTGGAATTATCAGACAAATCCTCCCAAAAAATCGTGGTAAAATCTAAAGGTGCAGCAACGCGATTTTAGTCCAATTAAGCGCTTGAATCTCCAGAGAATTTCGCACACAACAGTGTGCAGAATGATAGATATTTTTTACAAAGTATTATATTGTTTATTGTTATATTCTAAATAAACGAAGAAGGAAAAAGACCATATGCCACCTCGAGACCGTCGTGGGACACCAACTTTTTCCACGCTTCGGGCAACTTCGCCCTCCCTCGGGCAAAGCCGCTCGTCTACAGGCACCGTACTGCGCGGGAGTAGTTTCGGATTAGATCGCACTCGGGCCCACTTCCAAATGCGTTCCGGCGCGAATTAGGCGAGCCGCCCGCCCGCTTGTTCTTTCACCCGTACCTACTTGTAGCCTTGTACAGCGTACCCAAAACCAGTGTAAATGGAGCTAACATTACTATGCGCGTTTGTAGAGATGCTAGCTCTTTTTATACTGGTTTTGCGTAGGTTGAAGTGCTGCCTTCTGTACCGATATCGATTTGGAACACCCCATCCATGTAAGTAACGGTGTTGGTTCCTTTCGCGGTGCTTGTGTGACTTTCGCTAACGGGTCTCGGTGTTTTGGTAATATTGGCTCGTTTCCAGTGCGTTATGTATCTATACTGAGCTACATCTAGCAACATTCCCAATTAAGTCAAGACGAGACATTTTCTAAATCCACTATGCAAAAGCGCACTCATAGCATACTACGAATATGCTACTGATTGTGATGATAGCGTTTCGGAACAGTTTGTTGATTTCTTTGGCGTACGACAGCGAAGGCATCTGATTGAAACAAATATAGGACACGAACTGAGTACACCGCCATCGAAGTAACATAAAATGATTAACAACACCTCCTACAAAGCGGTACTCGGCGCAAATCTCCTCGCATCCCATATCAGACGCAAACAAGCCTACCGGTGCAATGGGTGTGTATTACGTGTAGACTGCGAAAGTCGATCAATATTCATGAGAAGCCGATCGGGGCCCGCGATGCATAGGCGATGAGCACCACTCGATACCTCCGCAGAATCGCTTTCGAACTCGCAGTTTTTTGCTAATCGACGATTTTAATGTCAGATTTGATTTGGTTACGCTCTTACGCTGTATGCGTAATCGAATCTCGACAGACTCTCACTCTCGACGTGACTATTGAGTATCAAGATTGCGAAATCCACGCTTGTCGAGACTTGTGAGGAAGCCTGTATAGTGGGACTGTTATACCTTGATAGTTGATTATAGGATGACGATTATGATTGTGTGAGGATTCTTCCTCATTAGTTCTTATGGTGACGTCATTAAAACAATGTAAAATCGACCTAAGTGGTTCACATATGATGGTCAACATACCGATCTGTCACTATCACTAGACAATATAGGTCGTGTAGTCATGGAAATCGTAGGTAGTGTCGATCATCATCATCTCCATCATCATCGTAGCGCTTGACCCGGATTATACCAGGGTGCGCTTTCCAACTTTTCTGCCTTCGCTTCGACCGGTCTTTAGCATCCTCCCGTGTAAGCCATTGGCATCCGGCTCATCGTAGGTAATATCGATCATTCAGAGCAGCTGTTGCCCATTTGATGGCATACGGAGCTCCTAGCCCGTTTTTCCTACGATGCGACATCAATCGCCTTGTTGTAGGACACACTTGTATGGAAGCGGTTAGAATTGTCCTCTGTAATATGAGAAATGCAAAAAAAGAGAAGGTGAGTACGTAGTTTAAATCGTTGCGATCTCCGAGCGTCCGCACAAAAGCGGTTTCGCATTCCGTCGCCATAAAACCAATCAGGAAGCGACCTGAGGCGGATATTGAAAGTGAACGCAATTTCTTTCCACAACCTTGGGCGGGACAAGGCCGCAATTGTTGAAAAACCATTTCGCAGTGAGCTACAAAAACGTTCGACGGACAAAAAACTTGTTTCCTTTATAACAGTGTACACTTGTGACGGTGGCAGGGTCCTCCGTTAGCTACATTAGTATGCAAATTTTTCCTATCTACCCTCCGCCGGGTGGTCAGACTATCAATCTGGAGGTGACCAGGTGTCAGCCGTCGCCATGGCAACGGGTCCTCTTTGTGCCTCCGCTGCTGAACGGACTAACCTGATTTAGGGTTGGAGGGGTCAACGTAAGCTGGACAGCCGGCTCGAATCGCACAAGCCACAAGTGTGTTGACCCGCGCGGTTGACACGTCGTTCGCCCTCGGTCGACCCTTTTCATTTCTTTTTTAATATGAAATCTTTGAAACTTTTTATGTTGTTCTTTTTACAGTGTATACATGACGAAAATGGCGAGGATTCACGATTAAATGTTCAATTTTAGTAGTAATTGTACGCGGTCTTCTTGAGCGCGTGTTTCTAGAGACAATTTGATCCTTCGATCTATGTCCTTTAGTTTAATTGTAACAGGACACGTGTTTTACAGCCAAAGGTTATCTATGTTTGACCAATAACCCGCAAGCCTGATTCAATTTAACTCAATTACCTATTCGTAGACACCGAGCCACGTGACCTTTTCCGTATAAATAACCGACCTTTTCCTTATAAACTGAGATTAAAGCTGGATCTGTGTCATTACGTAATTAAATTGACCTAGAAATCCCGTACCGGTCTCTTGGCAATCCGCAACGTGACCATGTTAATTGGCACAGGCTAAAGTCCCTCGCCACGAGAGGTTATGACGTAGCAACTTCCAATAGTGCGTCATTCTTGATAAAGCACGTATATCCATGTCCATATTTACTTAAGGCCCCGTTGGGACACGACCCAGGGTAATAAAATACCTAAATATAGATTTTGGCGTCCGACAGACAGTACTAGATAAGATTATAATTCATAATTTATATACGTTACGGGTCTGGGTGTAGTATGTTTAATAAGTATGTATTTGAAAAGTATATTAAGTAATTTATCAGTTTTCCTGCACCCATAACACAAGCTTTGCTTACTTTAGGGCTAGATGGCGCTGTGTGAATTGTTCAAGCATATTTATGTTTACATAATATATGTATGAAGCCGTGAACTGGATGGAGAGTTAAACGTTTTAAAACGATAGGTATAATTATTTCTGTCAAATGTGAAATAGTTGTACCTATCATTAGTACCTATACCTATACACATAGGTACCTATCATTTTAGTACGTTTAGCACTCCATCCAGTTCACGGCTTCATACACATATTATGTAACACGCTGTATATATAAAAACTACGGTAGAATTGATTTTAGCGGGGTGACAGTGATCACGTATTTTCTGTATGAAATTCTTAGGGACATGTTTTTAACATCGATAAAGTTGCTCAGTAATCAACATACTTGTAATGGCAGCTTTCGTGTGCTTAAAAATGACGAGTGCTCAATAATAATCATCTTGGCGTTAATCTCCCGGTTGTGCTCTCAAGAAAGAGGACCCGGAGTCCGCCTTGACCATGATCCAGGATTTGGCAGGTCAGGTAATTACAGTGGAGCGACTGCCATCTGACCTCCATGACCCTGCTACCAGGGGAACCTGACCAGATTGGATCATGGTGACACATCCAGTCGCCTGAATGTGCAGGTTTCATCACGATGTTTTCTCTCACCGTAAGAGCATCGGTTAGTATTCAACTAATGTACATATCTCAGAAAACAGTCATTGGTACATGGCCGGAGCGGGATTCAAACCCGGGACATCTGGCTTACGAGTCGGCTACTGTAACCGCTCGGCCACCGGCGCTCCTGACGAGTGATCAATGTTACTATGCAATTTAAGTTAGGTAAACCCGATCTACGTAGTAAGTATCAGTACATCATTTGTATCATAATTATATGTGGTAAAGTGGATGAAAACATGATAAAAAATATTTTTAACGAAAAAAGCGAAGTAGCGAGTGGTATCACGATTAAAAGCCAGCAATCAAACCATTTTATGGACGCCCTTAAGCAATTACTTAACCATATTTTAAAATCAGTAGCAGCGTTTCGCTGAATATGATGCAAAAAATTACCCAGCGAGTACTTAGAGGGCTTTAAAACCCATTCATAAAGAGGCAACGAGTAAATCACCGCCGTGGTAAAAAGGAAATAAAGCGGTGGCTTATTAGAAAGTCCGGTAATTACCGTCAGTTGGCGTAAAAAATTGTACGAAGCGGTCACTGCGGCTCCATTCTCTATGGGAAGCCTCTGGCTGGAGGTAAACGCTCTGTAGATGACATCCGGTGCAAGCTGGGATGCTCTTGCGACTCTTTGTACTGGCATTTGAAAAAAATCTTGGTAGTAAAAGGGCGTTTGTCACTTCATATCAGCAGTCTATAACAGTCAACTGCTGGTCTCGAGTCTTCTCCACGTAAGTGGAGTTTAATCTCCACTCTTGGTAAGCGGGTTGGAGATAGTCCTGAAGTCTTATAATAATAGGACTAGAGTATTCTTTGATGACTCAGTTCTTTTTAAAGACTCGAGTCCGAGTTCAGTTAGGCTTTCCGTGACCGTCACCAGCTCGTCGGTCTCCCTTGTCAGGGTTGCAAGCGCGCTAGGATCGACTATCTGTAGTCTGGAGAACCTTTATTGACCCTGGTCTCCAATACAAAGCACGCACGTGGAGTGTGAAAGTGCATAATGAGCGTTGTGAATAAGTGAAACCTGAACACCACTACCACGGGTTTAAAGTATTAACAGTAAGATACCTACCTGTCGCATGTTCAAGACACGAAAAGAAAGCAAGCAGTATAGTCTCCGTTATGGCTTATGAGGATTACTATAAATCGACGGATCAAAACGTCCCATAATGCACGGGGGAGTACAAGTTAACTTAACCTTTAAAAGTGAGAGTCTGCCTGTCCTTGACTTGATTTTTAGATTTGTCTCTTTACTTGCTTTCACATAACCGTAACCATTATACAATCTGGTCAGGTTCCTCTGTTAACAAGGTCACGAAGTCAGATGGCAGTCGCTCCACTGCAATTACCTGTTATGCCAAATCGATGATGACGATGATAGTTCAAGACTCCAAGGTCAGGTGAAAGCTATATAATCACCAGGTGAGTTGGCGGTCAAATGCCAGGCTAGTCAATTAAAAAATTGAATTATCACAACGTGGGAAATAATTTATTCTGTGACCTCGCAACCTCGCAATCACGCAAGCAAAGGGACGAGAAAACGTTAGGAGTCAAGTACAGTGAAAATCCTATACTTAGTAAGGGCAACCATGTGCGTTGTCCCACTATAATTCAAACGCGGTCCCATGCGGCGCAGGCGCCGACAATCGTTCAGTCGCTCCACTGGTTTTGCGTATTGTTGTTTTCCAATGTTTCTTGTCATTAACTCCGTGGGTAGCTTTCATCGCCTTTCGATAGGAAATGAAAGTTCGCCACCCGTTTACGTAAAGCAGCCATTGTGACAGTCCAAGCGTGAGGAAATGGACGACCCGGGTTTTATTGTTTTATACGTTAAGGGGCGCAATTTGGGAACAGGACCATGATTTAGAATTACTTTAGATATTGAATTGACTTTAGAGTCCTTAAATTTCGAGTTTTACTTCGTATTTTAACATGATCTACTAATACTTCGCTTAATCTAATTATTAAGTTATGGTATTAATTTGACGTAACATTTTACGCTGTTTATGTTTGTACATATATTTTCATCGTAAAATGAGTCAGAAAGGAGATGGGGTTCTTCAAAAAGCATGTCTACAAGGCACCGCATCCGCTGCCCTTAGGTTGCAGATGTCCTGGACGACGGTGGCCACTTTCCATCAGGTGGATCTGTGTGCCTCCCTAGGCAATAAGAATAGCCTAGGAAACAAAAACAATACTATAACCATTTAGTTTGTCGGAAAAGGTCAAACGAAACTCAAATAACATTAGAAAGCTGCACAATTACCTACCAGCATCTATTAGCGTGTGTGGAACATGAATATTTTACATACTAGTAACTAACTTACCTAAATTAGTGGAATACGCATTATTTTTATGTACGCCAACCTAAATTACAGATCACACCACACACCTACCTAGGCAAAATTACCCACGCCTAGAGCCAGATTCAACACCGGTGAAAATGTGTGTTGTAAGTACACACGGCAAGTATAATAGCAGATAGTTGACCCCCTACGAGCTAGCACTCACATACGGGACGAGAGGGGTCAGGTATTTGATATAACAAACTTATTTGTATCTCATAGTTGTTGTAGTGTGGTTCTTTGTGTCAATTGAAAAGGCAACGTTGATGTTTTGTGCAACGTACCTATTTTCTATGTCTTTTTTCATACCTCGAAGAAGACAAAACGAGCGCGACAAAAACAATACTGAATGTGGCGTAAAAAGGAACTAACATACCGCCAATACTGAAGAAAATACAACTGTGACGCTTCACACCCCCTCACGAACATCATCATCGTCCTAGCGCCCCGGCCTCTGCCAGGGTCCGCTTTCCTACAAATTCTTCTCCGTCTCAAGGTCCTGCCTAAGCTTGCTCACCAGAAGAGATTAGTATGACCTACGATGGTTTTTACGACAGCTCCAGTATTGGCATACATGTTCTGTATAATACAAATGTACGCCTCAGGCACAGACTTTGCTCTCAGAGCCCACCAAATTATCTCCCGAGGGACAATGTCGAAAGCCCTTTGCAGGTCGAGAAATGCATAATGCAACGGTTGATTCCTACTGCAATGGGACTCCTGTCGTGCACAAAGTCTTTTCCTAAAGTAATAAAGACTAGACTCTAGAGAGCACCACAAACTGATTACACTTCTTCAGCTACTTTCACTACTAATGGCCGGTACAGTTCGGTACAAAAAACTAATCACTGCCAGTGACCCGGCCTGGCCAGGCACATTCCATGAATACTTCAACACACCAACACATGCTCGCTTACAGTACAGCCAGCGACAAAAGTGGGTCAGCCGCGACCGTTTTCAGAATTGCGAAACAGCTGGAAAGAATTTGCGAACAACCACTGAACAATTCAGATCTCGTAGTTGTGGATTTCGTACAGATATAACTCCAGGTGGAGACAGTGGTTTAGTTTCCATTAATTGGAACCAAGTAACGATCAATAAATCTGTACAATCGCTGCTCGAAATTTGTACGCTTTTTTGCCGTAGGAGTAGACAGGGACCACATCGTTCCACTTGCTACGGTCCTTATTTTACGTGGGTAATACATTTACGGATACCTAAACGGAAAAGATTATGTGGGTCATTGAAAATTACAGTCCTACTCACTAAAAACCACCACGTTGCCCCTCATAATCTCTTTCTCAACGAGATCACGGGACCAGTTACCAGCCAGAGAGATCTCTCTGGCTTCTTCCTCATTTTAACCGAACCTCGGTTTAATGTAACCCAAAGGGGTTGGAGTAAATAAACCCTCTACGCGCAATATTTATTTATCTATTCAAAGTTGCGGTCTTGGTACACGAGCCTACCTACCAACACTTACAATTAGGTCCATTTAAAACATTACGTCAATTACTTATGCAAATTTGTCTAATGGAGTGTCGTATTGTACATATTCTCGTGCTAATTACCAGCGCTAGATCCACGAATCGGGTTTCCTGACCTCCCGCTTAAGTAAATCAGTAGTCCTAATCAACTTTCATATACTCGGATTATTAAAACCGCACAGTTGCAAAATAATCGGCATGGCAATTCGATATTTCGCAATGTTAACATGTTAATGGACTTTGCTATCGATAATAACATTAATAACCAATTTACTACACTTACCTGCAGTAAGTCAGAACAAGAAAGTGAGTAATGAGTGAGTGTATCGGAGATTATAGCAAAAGTCTATAGTTTAGGGGTGCGATTCTCGTGCTGTGACATCTCAAATTCGAAATTTTTTTCAAGCCAAAAAACGGTATTAAAACGTCATTGAGAAAATACTTTTTGGCTGCAATAAAAATATCAGTGCCATTATTAATAGAGATATGTGGCTAGAAAAAATGACGAATTCGAGATGTCACAAGGCGAGAATTAGGCCCCAGGATGGAGAAGGCCAAAGCACAAGACCACCAGTGGACAGTAAAAAGAAGATTCACAGTCTAATAATAAAAACACAATGAAACTAATAGTCCCACTATACTAATAATCTAATCATGTCCCGGATGTGCTCTCGCACACGAGGGCCTGAGTCCGCCATGACCATGATCCAGGGTTTGGCAGATCAGGTAATTACAGTGGAGCGAGTGCTATCTGACCTCTGTGATCCTGTAAACAAGGAAACTTAACCAATCTGGGTCATGTTTACACATTGAGCCCTCTGAATGTATAATACTATAATGTATAATCCTACTGTAATTTTGCCCATCGTTATCCACCATAATCTACATGTCACTGTGCATGGATCAATTTTACGAGGAGGTCGCATATAACAACACATTTCTTCAGCTTCGCATTTAAAGAAAGAAACCCAACGCCGAGACTAGTACTAATTAAATTGTATTATATTATACGTTTAGGCAGCGTTTTCAATGAAAGCTTCCAGTTACCATAATTCTTTCTGACAGCTTCATCACAACAATCATCGTCATATTTAACAATTTTATATAAAACACTAATAAACTGTATAATATAAACCTTTCATTTGAATCTTTGCGTCCATTGGTGAAAACCTTATAAAAATCCGTTGGGTAGATTTTAGAGTCCATCGTGTTCCAACACGAGTATACATACTATACCTTTTCCATTTTTCCCCAAACTACTAAACCGTACAATAAAACAAAGAAGACATTAGCCACAAAATGTGACCCAGAACGTACACAATGGCTAGACTAGAATAGATTTTAGATAATAAAAGTGCCACGACGAACGCAATGAGCAAATCTGGCATGTCGCAGCAGTTTTGTAACTGCATCGAGCGGAGGTGTGGCGGAGGTAGGGTTGCCAACCCTACTATATAATATAGTATCCTGTTTTATTTATTTATTTAAAACTTCATGCACTGTAACGTACAAAGGCGGACTTAAAGCTTAAAGTTTTAGATGTCCGCCTACTATTATTTTAAAATGTTAATATAGTAGGCGAAACTACTATATTTTATCAGCAAAGTCGCTTATCAGTATCACTTACCGTAAAACGTAATTTATATTTTAGAATAAGATTATAATAGCAATAAAGCTTTGCTCAAAATTACTCATCACTTAAGAAGTAATATATGCATATTTTATTTAAAATACTATATATACTATACATATATTTATCAGCTGGATGCGAAAGGCACAGGACCGGCCTTTGTGGAGATCTCTGGGGGAGGCCTATGCCCAGCAGTGGGCGTTTTTCGGCTGATATGATGATGATGACTATAGGTATATAGTTTTATTAATTCCTTGTCTACTATATTTTTATGGCTACTTAATCCGAAAATACTATATTTGGTCTTAATAAAGTTGGCAACCCTAGGCGGAGGTGATGAAGTGAAGGGTAAACGGTACGTATTGCAACTCACTTCTGCCCGCGGCGTGGCGTTGGATCATTATCGTGCTGACTCCGTAATTTTTTTATTTTATTTTATAGTATCTCTAAATAACTTAACTGCTTTTATTGGTATTGCAATCGTCCATAGGCTGCGGTGACTACTCACCATCAGGCGTGCCGTAAGATTGTTTACCACCTTAGTGGTATAAAACAAAGATATCACATTCTGTTTGCTTGCTGTGAAAAAATTATTTATAGACATAAGTAGTGCCTTTTGTGACATATTTGCCATGTATCTGTTGCCATTTATATGCGCAATATACTAAGAAATAACTTCCAACTGTTGAACATGACTCCGCCAAGACAGGGGGTGTTTGCCGTATTTTCCGCTTGGTAGGTTTGGGTTGTTCATTTATATTTTTTCTATTTCATGTATTTAAAACTTCATGCATAATAATGTATCTAGCTCCATCTGCTAGACTAGCGGAAAGTAGGGGGTAATAAACATTCAAAAGTCCAGAAAAGAAACTAGGAAAATTACGTAAAGTATCCAAATATTAAAATATCACTAAGACTGCAAAACATAATAATTATGATTATCAGTCTCAATTACAAATCTCACAACAGGTAAAAATAAATAATTATAGTGTATTAGGTGCAAAGAATTTCGAAAGGGATCTCGAACCGGGGGAAATTTATAAGGACTTCGTCCGCTCTTCACCGGGAAATCGCATTGCAGAAATTAAATGCATTGTAAAATAGATGTGGGTGTAGATTCGACCAGAACTTCAATCTAGTCTGAGGTCTCATGTGCAGTCGAACAAACGTAAGGCTTTTTTTTTATCACTAAGGTAGCAAACAAGCTTACTGCCAGCCTGATGGTAAGCAGTCACCGCAGCCTATGGACGTTTGCAATACCAGGGGCATCACCCACGCGTTGCCGACTCCGTCAAAACCTTTTCACCCCTTTCTTCAAGACCTCCATGTTGTACTCTCCAGTGAAAACCTCTCCAGGTAGTTTATTCCACAACCTTAGTCTGCGTGCGTTAGGCTACACATAGACTGTAACAAAACGCGTCGTCAGCATGCTATGTAGCCCCGTGCTATGTAGCTTTATATTTGTTAGACCATACGATCTGTCTCTAGAGTCTATGATATTAGTTGCTTTGTATGACATTATCAAATTGCAAGGGTTGGTGCTTAACTGCCAGATGCAATGCTGTCAACTACATACGTCTGCAGATTCGTCACATCCGCAAGAAGCAGGGGTTCGTGCTACACTGCCAGGTGCAACTACCTACGTCTGCAAATTCCTCAGAACACGAAAGTTGCATTGCGTAAGAGATTCGGTGACTAATTTAGTAAAGTGGGTGTGCCGTAAGTGGATCGAATGCGAACGAACGATCATGTAGCCATTCACTAGACAAGCAGTGTCATGTCTTGTTGTACAGGATAATTCCTCTAATTTAATCTATAGACAGCGAATGCACTTGACAAAACAAAACAAATTCCAGGTTATAATGTAACAATCTATACATATAATAAAACAGTGAAAAGGGTGTGTCTGTACATGGAATATACTCAAAATACAAAAAACATTAACTACTGGACGGATTTGAATGAAGCTTTCATACATTAGGGAGGTAATTAAAAATGGTCGCTCTGTAAAAAGATAAACTGTCCAAAACGATTTCCACGCGGACGAAGTCGCGGGCAAAAGCTGGTATACAATATTTAATAGCAATACATTGCTGCAAATGTAGACACAACAATTACCTACGGCTATACAAAATGAGTAAAATGTGGGTTGCTGTGACTCATTAATGGACTTATACCAAACAATAAATTGAATGAGTATGCCAAGAGAAAACATCGACAATATAATGTATGTAATCCTTTTTATCAAGTGTCGCACAATGAAATACGTAGATATGTGTTTATCAAGTCACGTTTTTTAAAATAATAAATTCGTTCTGAAGTATTGCAAGAAAAAAATGATTCAGTACAGAGCAAACTAAAAAAGAAAAAGGGTTGGATATTTAAGAAAGAACGTTGAGATTTGTTACGTTAGGTGGCGCACGGAGTATACTTTCATCACACATGTTATCGGGTTTGTTAAATAAAACCTATAATCACGGAGATTTACTTCCAAACTAATTAATTGCCACCCAGCGGCAAAGAAACAGGCCAGCGAGTCTGATGCAAGTGGTCACCGCCGCCTATGGACATCAGCAATACCTAATGTACCTTTGAATGTTCCCATGCCATAGTCCAAAGGAAACACTGTGGCTCGTAGACTTTTAGATTTTTTTTTAAGATTTTCGTTCCTTCTTTAATTCATCTTGTATATTTCTTGTTGTTGCTGATATGATTTTCATGCTGGGCGACGTATTTAAAAGGTAATTTTTACTCATACGTAGTTACCATTATTAGTCAACGTGATGGTTTAGTAATGAAGGCAATTAAATGAATTGTATCCAAATATAGAATAGAATAGAATAACAGTAAAACACGAAACGAACTTTACCCTAATACAAATAGAAACTAACGATAATGATGTGAGAAATGAGTCATACCAAATAGATATGATAATATTTATACGCAAGACGATTCTAAATTGAGAAAACTTTATCGTCTTAACCAGTAAATATATTTTAGTATTAATAATACAGTATTCTTCACTTTATTTTCACCTTCAAATCTTACAAATCAATCCATGCCATGTACCTTTTTTAATTTCTGCTCTATTTTTAATTTTATGGCCTAATCTTCAAAAGTCTTACAGTACGTATTAGATATGAACTTGAAATGACTCAGTAATCATAATATTATGACAATCATGTTTACAATTTCATTGTAAATTATAAAAGTCGGACACACTTCAGCTAGGATCATGGTTGGTCAATTGCTAATATATTATAAATATATTTATCTTTAAACGTAATATTATAAGTACGATATTATTACTTTATACTAATAGTATTGCCTTTATACGAGGACTTTTTAACCCAACAAAATAAACCAAGCCAGCGAAACAAAAAGGTCGAAGCGAAGCGGCGGGCAAAAGCCAAAAGCAATGGAAAGCCAGCCTACCTGGAAAACGAAGGTGAGTTCACGTGAAATCAATCATTAACCTTACGAATTACCCGAACTGGCTGGCCCATTAGCTAATACGATACACTTACACCGTCTGACCAAATCACCGTGCTGCGAGACACGGCCGCCATTATAGATTCATACCCACCGAGATAATGTATTCATGTCCCAATGTCCCGTAGTCCCGGCCAAGACGGGACGTGACATCACTAATTTGGCCGGAATTAATGTTTAATCACGGACACCGCCCCGTGGGGACTGACCCGGGGCGCGCGGACGTATCGCCGCAATATTGCCCAGGGCATTAATTAATTGCATATTATGTGCGGTTTCGGATGATTCGGTGCAGAGGTACATGTGTAAACGTGTAGCTACATGTTAGAGGGTCATTATTGAAAGTAGGTTACTGGAACGTGTTCTAAAATAATGGCGAGTCGTTTCGGTTTTGGGCCTGGAATTGTTGTCTGTGCCTCCCGAGTCATTTTCCAGTCACGAACCCGGACTGAAATATTCAAAAGACGCCAGAGAAATTAAGGGCCCTATTTGAGAAACCGCTCGCACCCACGCGAGCGCTCGCCTTCTGATTCTTGTCTTTTCTATCTTTCGCAACTTACAACGAGTGTGAAAGATATAGGTAGTGCACGCGAGCGGTCGCGTGGATGCGAGTGGCTTCAAAAACAGGGCCCCAGGTCACGTCACGCACAAGGAACAATATAAACCTGACTGGTCGTCGTTGCTCCATGTATTCCCATTGTCACTACTAATAGGGATACCGCAAATGTTAAATTTTACAAGCGTCCATCCATGTTAATATAGGTGAGACTGTGTAATACCGGAAAGAGATATTTAATGTCCTAATCAATGAAGATTTTTTTATTTGAATTTGTATTAATAATTATAAACCACGACGTTTTTGATTAACTTCTTGAGTGGCTTAGGTTTTGACGTTTATGGGAGAATAGCAGAGATCTTGCAGTATCTCTTTCGGTGATAGCTCACGGTTGGTAGCGGTTTCAAGTCTTTATGGTTTTGATAAATAATCAAGTGAACAATAATCAAATTTTCTCCGTAGGAGCAGAGACCACATTGTTCCACTTGCTACGGCCAACCTTTCTCGCTTCTGTTCACAAAATATCTTAATGACCTAATCGTAACTATTTTAAGCATTCCTTTCTCTATCCCAGACACTAATATTCTTTCACTACAGCACGTTCCCTTGTTTAAATTTTTACTTAATTACATTATTACTTAACGACTATAAACCTCGACCACAACCATTTGTCATAAAATAACCGAATGTGACCCAATTAGAATAATAATCGATAATTATTACTTTACATGACCACCACAATGTGTTTTAATTAAGGGATCGAAGGTAGAATCTTTTAATGGAAAATGGCCTATGCTACGATCACAATCATCTACCCATTACCACCTGGTGACCTGCTTGCCTGCTTGCTTGGCTACAATGAAGAGTGGAACGTGTAAAAATAGAACTAAATGCAAACTATCACGTGCTTCTTCTGTGAAGCAAAAGAAATCTTGGAACATATCTGAAGAAGTGAAATCCGTTAGCCAAGGCCAACGTAGTAAGCCGATAAAGGCGTACGCTCTTCTCATAATTTGCGAACAGGAGGATTTGATTAACCATCAGGGATTGATTGGCAAGGCCGGACAAAAGTGAGGTTAACCACTCCTTGATTTCCAAAACTGTTGCGTAGGCTATAATAAATATGAAAGTAGATTTTTGGTCTGGTTATAAATAAAATAAATCATCTTGGCGTTAATGTTCCGGTTGTGCTCTCGAGAACGAGAGCCCGGGGTCCGCCTTGACAGTGAAGCGACTGCCATCTGACCTCCATGACCCTGCTACCAGGGGAACCTGACCAGATTGGATCATGGTTACACATCCAGTCGCCTGAATGTGCATGTTTCATCACGATGTTTTCCCTCACCGTAAGAGCATCGGTTAGTATTCAACTAATGTACATAACTCAGAAAATAGTCATTGGAACATGGCCAGAGCGGGATTCGAACCCGGGACCTCTGGTTTACGAGTCGGATACTGTAACCGCTCGGCCACCGACGCTCCTCGATCTGGTTATAGGGATATTATCTTTGCCGCCTACAAAAACATAATGCTGTCCAAAAATCACAACGTTGAGAGCAATGCGAAAATGGTTTACATAGAAATATCCCAGATGAAAAGCCATTCACATTTCATATTATGACTGTGAATTTGATTGCTGAACCATTCGAATCGGTTATTAACGGGCGTTTGCTAAATTGCAAATATGTCCAAAATTTCATCGCACGAACATTTGTGTTTGATTTTAATTAATGGACGATCAAAATGCAGCTTTAGGATAAATGCTTTTATATACTTACCAAATATTTCATTTTGCTTAATTAATCAACCACGTCGTTGATTCTAAGGTCTGTGGGCAACGGAAGCCCACAGAAGCAGGACTTTTAACGGTGACAAAATTAAAATTTGTGATCTACGTTATGGAGAATTACACGTTGTCAGCGTTACAGCTACAGGCCCATAAGAGGATTTCAGACGGCAGCTTCCTCAGGCCACAACGGCCATCACAAGAAATATCAATAAACGTCCCTCATACTGTAGGCATCCATAATGTATGATGATGATATTTGGCAGACCCGTCCCGCAACCAACCAGAACCGCAATACATTTTTCATGTCTATAATTGCAGCCATACCTCTCCCACACATCCAAGCATAACAACGCGGCAAAAGAGTCAGCCAGTGTAAGCCAGAATAACGGTGTGTGTCCCGACTCCCGTCCCAGCAGCGCTTTGGGCGCGCTTTGTGATTCACAGCGGTCTAGTGACCGCCATTACTGCCTGCCTCCGGTTTTTAATCGCCAAATTATGCGGAATACACCGACTGGTTTGCATAAAAGCCAACATTCTGACGTTTCGGAATACAATGAGGGCTCCCGTGCCTGATAACTACGGAATAACAAGTGGCCACACCGCTGACGGCTACACTGCGCCCTAGTTTTTGAACCAGTTGCCAGGATACCCTCCCCCTCCCTACCCCCTTTCATTAGCATGCCATCTAGAAAAGGGTTTTACATAATCGGTCCAGAGGTCTAGCAAGGGAGACAAAAATGGATTGATTGTTTCTGACCGAAAACCAGTCAGACTCTGTAATCTAGTCCTAAACAACACCAAATTTAACATGTTGGTGAGTTAGTAAGTGGTGGTTTTACCTTTCGTATGGTGTTTCTCTATCGTTTCATAATCTCCATTACAATAATAACAGAAGTTATCCAATAGGCCCCTGATGTTTGACTTAACAAAATCGGTCAAACTGGGTCATTTTTGCGTCCGACCACTTTTATTTACAACAGCCAAAGGCTACACCAAAACAGCAGCCGAAATCAGCGATTCAGTGGACAGGCCCAGCCAAGCCATTCATGCGCACCGCAAAAATGCAGTTGTTGTCTTCTCGCCCGGTGAAGGCGAGTGGCATTCTTGCGCGCGCACGTTCCGCGGCGTGTGCGTCGTGTGACATAAGCCGTCTGGCGGCGACAGCGAGGTGCAGTCTCGCGGAGCGGAGCGGAGCTGTCATGAACATGCGTGGTACGGGATATAAATAGAATTTATGACGTAGGGCAGGTTGTATCTGGCTAAAATTGCAAATGTGAAAGTTTGCGAGAGTTTTATTGCGTTTGGATCGGATATTTGTTGCGGTGGCTCGTGAAAACGACTGATTGGACTGAAAGTGCATAGCACACGTGTCGTGTGAAGCTTGGCTGATGCTGAGTGGACCTCTTTCGTTACTTCGATTTTTACTTTAATATTATTACTTACATTGGTTATTTTATATTAGTGGACCTGCCGCGACTTCCCTCGTACACCCACTTTACCCCTATCTACCCTTTTCTTTTGCTTATAAACCTTCCTCTTGAATCACTCTATCTATTGTTAAAAACCGCATTAAAATCCGTTGCCTAGTTTAAATTATTTAAGCGTACATAGATACATTGGGACAGACGGCAGGAAGCGACTTTGTTTTATACTATGTATAGATTAATTACACTGTTAATATTATATTGTGTGGTACTAAATAAATTTTTCTTTCCTTTTTTCTTCTTTCTTTCTAAAGTATGTGGTTCACTTCTGCATAAATTCCACAAATAATAATATTTCAGTGAAAACGCCTGCCGAGCTAAAGTTACGTAGTCACGGATCCAAACCGTACTACATATAACCATATTACGTTCCGTAAGGAGCAGTGCCGATGCTAGATTTAGGTTATCGCCGGTCTGAATTCCTAGCAGCCATAAAGAGCGATCAACAAGGGTCCGTATATCTCTATACCCGAATACCGTGCCTCGGATTATATTGCAAATATTTTGCGAAGCCCTAATCTCTCTGTAGTGATGTGGCGCATTCCTTTGGCCAGAGCGGGGATCGTACCATGCTTCGCAGCGGCTTTGTTTGAACTACAACCCGATATTTATTATTTTATTGTATCCCGGTTAACTGGTAGATAAAGCTATTTTAGCTTTAAGTCCGCCACTGTACTTTTTTGAGCATAAAGTTTTAATAAATAAATATTTATATGAGTGACGAATACGGCGAAACGATAAACTGTTTAGCCAAGCAGGAGCGACGAAGGAATTAAAAAGTACTCGTTTACGGCAGTGTTATTATGAAAGTGCAAGATGAGAAACGGTAGAGACCTAAGTCCACTGTTGGCGATGATGATTAAAAGTGACACTCAAAGACCCATTCTAAGAAACTTTTTTTTTATTGCCTCGGGCGGATGCTATACGCTCGATATTTATCGCGATACGTATCGTCGATCGTGGATTACTGATTTTCTAGAAATCCTGTGATCCGTATCACGATCCGTGGGTCCTACACACTCGATAAATGTCGTGATCCAGGATCATAATCCACGTATCACTATAAATATCGTGTGTGTAGCATCCGCCTAGGGAGGTACACGGACGGGCGATCCACCAGAAAGTGGTATGGTGAAAATTACAACCTTGAAACTCTATCCACAAGCATAGTACAGTCAGCTGCAGAGTGAAGTTCCCTTCTTACACTAAACTCGTCGTAATGCAAAATATGATGAGAGCAGCGGTACTTGCGAGCGGCGCGGAGTGCGGCAGACATTTTCATTTCACTAACAAAATTGGCTCACTGGATCTAATTTCCTCTGGCACGTCACGCATATGCAAATCTCTATGGGATAATGGATGCGCTGCTTTAGTAAGTGTTGGTAGATACCTATGTATATATGTATAGTAAGTATACTGAATGCGAGATAATGCGCAAGAGATATGTGGGCACCAGTCTAGCTGTTCAGGTAGCCAATTAGTTTATTACATTAGCTTGAAGTTTATTGGCGTGAGGGATATCGCAGATAAGATCGAGGAGGCTCGCCTGCGCTGGTTTGGTCTCGTGTTTCGTAAGTCTAAGGGATACGTGGGAAATAGGTGCCTGAATCTGCCGGTATCAGGAAAGAGGCCCCGTGGACGACCCAAGAAGCGATGGATTGACATCGCTGAGTCGAATGCGAGAGCCAACGGCTTACGACGAGAGGATGCCGAAGACCGGGCGAAGTGGAGAAGATTGAGTAGGAAAGGGGACCCTGGCAGAGGCCGGGATAAGCGCTAGGACGATGATTAGCTTTAAGATTATTCCTAGTAACAATGCTAGCAGTTTAATTCATGCCCAACCCAAGTACCAATTTTGTGGCAGATATTTTTATTTAAGTAGGTATGCCCTGAAAAATGATATTTCCTGAACCACAATTGACTTTGATGAGTCCAACTCTGATATGATGACTCTATACATCAGACGCCGCATCACCAAGGATGCCATAGAAAGTGGAGAAGGAGAAGTAGAAAGGCGGACCATAGGCTTTCGCGCGCTGCGCTAGAACTCTGAACGTTTGTCAGAGAGAATGTAACTACTATACAATTGAACTATTCAATTCATAATGCTAATTACCTATTTTGGGAGACATACCTACCTAAATTTAAAAGAACAAGTTACAACAAGTTTGACCGCCGTGTTAGTGAATACCTTCAACAACAGACCGGACGAGTGACTGTAGAAACAAACTGTCTCCACTTGATTTGAAATGACTTTCAACACTGTGTGATATACACACATCAGCAACTGCTGCTCGTCTATACACTAAATAAATAAAATGATGGCATTTTATTACTTCTCAGGCTATACAGATAGAGGATGCAAACGCACAAACACAACCTATGTAGAATGTTAAGCGAAAGCGTCAGCGTCCACAGCCTACACACGTAAGCCTAGACAGGATCAGGTCGAGATTAGGCTGTCACCACACTGTGAGTAACAATAGGCTTAAGAGCATCAGAGCATAGAGACTTAGCCGGCCGCAGGATACAATATGACACAATAGGGATGCAATTTAAATTAAGTAATGATTGTTTTTGTGTAAACCTACCTAAGTTATGGAAGAGCGGGCTCTCCTGACACAGACAGTCATTATTGTCTAAGGATATCCCATTGACATCAGATAAATTAATTTGGAGCTAGCGTCTTGCCGAGTCTCAATGATGATTAGGTTCCAATTTTTTAAAACTCTGCCACATTATTTTCTTTTACACTATAACATGGGATCGTTCAAGTATATTAAAGGTCTCTTTAGAGGTGGGCAATGCATTGGTAGCGCCCCAGGTGTTGCTGATGTTCATAGGCGGCGGTAACCGCTTGCATGTTTAACTGATGTATAACATGGCTGTTGGTGTGATGTGAGGTACCTATGTAAGTTTTAAATTCTGAGTGTTTAAAAGTTAATAACAAAGGAATTAGGAACATCAGCCCAGCATGATTATGCGCACATAGGAAGGTACGTTACGTATCAATGCATAGGAAGGTGTTGATTATAATAATGCAGCGACTTCCAGAATTTTACTAAACAGTCGATTACTTAGTTTATCTAGTAACTTAAATTATCAAAATTATATTACATTCTAAACCGGCCAGTAAGCTTACTTATTAACTTAAACTTTTAACGATTGGTTATTATTAATAATCCGTCTAAATTACAAAATAAAAAAGAAATGGCGTCCGAGCGCCATAGCCGACGGCAGCGGGGTGGTAGCGCGGGAAAATGCCATTGGCGGCGGCCCCGGACCGTTGCCATGGCAACCTCAGCTCCCGCCAAATGCCCGCCTGGCTAGAGGAACAAAGCACGATCGCTTTCCAATTTATGCAACCAACAAGCCACGCAGACTGCTGGGTTTTCTTGTCGATATATCTAGGTTGATCTAGCTAGATAAAAGTTGGCACTTGTCAGACTATTCTGGCTAGAAATGTTGGTATTTACACCCGTGTAATGAATGTGTAATCGAGTGCTCTAAAGGTGTTTTCTTATAGGTACTCAATACAAATTGAGGCAGCTAAGGCCCGGAGCTGTGATGTGACGATCGTCGGTACGGCAAGGGAGATTTTTTGAGAAGAGTAATCGTATCCACGGTAATTGTCAATGGAATTTCAACTTTGTCATACTTTTATGTTAAGTTCATTCTTAGCTACTCGGTCCAAAAAATCCCTTGACGGCAACTTGGCATACCGTTATGCCACTGAGAGTCGGACCTAAGTTGATCGTGGCCCAGAAAATAGAATGTAATGAATTATACACACAGACCGATAATGATAAGGTCGTTTTTTTTATATGAGACAAGACAGGCATTTGGCCTCCATCTCACCTGTTGGTTAGTGACGATGCGGCCGAAGATGGAGCATGCCCGTCTTGGAATAGCCTACACACTCTAGCCTTGAAGGCATAGTTGCAGTTTCCTTACCCAAAACAGGACTTTCCAAAACAAACTCGAACTTTCACTTAACAATTTTAAGGAAATTTTACCTGTAACAAATGAAAAATACAATGTTAAATAAAAATACATATTCGATTACATAATAAATAAACGGTAAAAAAAACAATACCGTTTCTGACCTAGATTAGTTACTATGATTGAGCTAGATTGATTATGACGGAACTAAAATAAACAAGAAATAATTGTGATGTCTAGACTGGAGGATCAATTTTCGAGCATAAATTTCAATTGCATGTGTCTGGAGACGATGGCAAACACTGTAAAATAGGCATTCGCAGGCTTAATGGCATCATTAAAAACTCTGATGATGCAATTGTCTGTTCCTGAATATAGAACAGTTTAAACGAAGATTTTTAGTTTTACGGCTTCCCATTAGGTAGGTCATCATCATCGTAGCGTATCAGCCGAAAGACGCCCACTGCTGGGCATAAGCCTCCCACAGATTTCCACAAAGGCCGGTCCTATGCCCAAAGGTAGGTAGGTACTAGGTATTTTTAAAGATTATCTGATCCTACACACGACACGTTGTGATATACGCCATCCTCTCCGTAAACGTCGGAAATTTGGCTACCGGGGTCGAATCAACTGTTTTTTCCATCTGCCCCGTTCACGGTTCAAAGCCACCGGGGCGGATGGTGATGGGAACGACCTAGGCCAAAATTATTCGGTAGGTAGCTGGAGGCAAGTGAGTGTGGTTATTAATCGACACCATGACGCCGTCATAGTGTTTAATCCAAAGTAATAGGGCACATCCGACTGAGCAATTATGCGGCAAACAGACCAGTCGACAACTCGTTACTGGGCGCGACAATGGATATCACATGTCCCATGCTTGTTGAACAAAGAACAGATGACTGGTACAGAACAGGGGCTCTGTTTTTGAATCGCTCGCCTCGATTCGAATGGATTTCAATTATTTTAAGATAAACATTAAAAGATTACGGTTAAAAAATAGGAAAAATCAGCATCATGCATCAAAATATTGAATTTTTCATGAGAAAAATGCCGTTAAAATCGGAGAGAGCGGTTCAAAAATAGGGTCGCAGATTGTGTCAGTTAAATATAGACTACTAGGATACCGTGAATATTCTAATAATAAACTATAATTCTTAACTGTAACATCGCATAATACCCAGTGTACAGAAGACTAGAAAAATAACTTTCAGGGTTGCCAAGGTCAAGATTTCAAGATTGATCAAGACTAAAATAAATTTCCATTCGTCAAGCGTGTTTTAAACGCTCATTTCGGTTTCGATTCGTCAAGCATTGGAACTGTATTAATTCGTCGTGCATTTTATTTGTTTAGATTAGTTTCGACGTTTGGTCTAATTTTGTCAACAAGTTCAAGATACGTAGGTAAGTCCTATACTATACAATTGTCTTTTCCTTTTGTTGCATTTTTGTGAACGTTCACTTATTATTTTTTCTGAAGCTGCTACTAAACGTGCTAGGACGTCCATTTAAAAAAGACACAGGCAATAATGTAACGTACTAATTGCAACGTAATAATCTTTTATCGATGGCTATGCGGACAAAAGCCAGTACAATTTTAACTACGAGTGAGTAAGTACTTCACGATTCTCTGGAATTAACCTTTGTAAGCAGGAAACAATTTCCCAGAACAAATTCCAACTGAGAAGTAAACCGTTTCTGAGTGAAACCAGCGTCAACACCGCCTCTGTTATACAGCTTCGTGCACCCATTTACCCGATGGAATTTGTCGAATTTTGTTATCCACAGCCGCATTTGTTGGGATAACAAATACGAAAAACACGACCAAAACAAACAATGACGCGCCGCCTCATTCCCGCCGCTGTTATTGCGAAATGGCAATGCATTGCGGAGACATTGCCGGGCCGGTTGTTCGCACGCGGACAATGGCTCTGCCAAGCTCGTCATTGGACGCGTGCGACCGCGCGCGCCAATCAGCCGCTGGTGCGTTTGCGCAACACATTACGGCAATTACGTCGCTCGCTACGATGGAGATAAACGAAGTGGAGCAGAGCAGATCAGCGATACGATGAAGCGATTATGCCTCTCACTATGGGCTGTTGGGAGGATTTGATACCCCGATGCAGCAGGGGTGCAAGTTTGACGTAATTGTGACGGCGTAGCTGTCGAACGGATAGACCGATGTTTGTGCGGTTTTGTTCATTTGAAAACCAGTTTATAAGTGATGGGTCGTAGTACAGTTTCATTGAAATTGGTTCAGTTGTTTGGGAAATATTTGGATATATATAAGTAGACTTGGTCATGTCATGACTTGCTTTCCGACGTCTGTCGATTAGGTTACGATGTGTGGTGGTGCCTGTTGTAAGGATGGACAGCGACGGTACTTTTTGAAGTATCAGCTGCCATCAAAGAAGTTAAATTTAATATTCACACGAACTACCAGGATTTAGGTGGAAGTTTTAGAAAATAAAAGACCAAATCGGTTAATTCAAACCAATAAAGCCTTTCCAGGCAAAAACTTCGTAATCACCCGTTACGTGGTTCAATTAGTCGCGTTACCAAATCTGAGCGGAGCCTTTTACTCGAGAGCGTGGTCGAAACAAAGACGAAACGCATTGAAAGTCGTTACCCAATATTAAACCAGCTTAATACAGACGAAGCAAAAAGAACAATGAGACCAACGAAAAGGTTGAAACGGCCGAGTCACTGAGTCGAGACTCGAGACTATTACCCAGCGAATTCCTCCAGTTATATCGAGGGGCAATAAAAAGGGAGCCTTTGTTTTGTAACTATGGCGCAGATAGCATCTTGCGGAGGCTCTCGACTTGACACAATAAATGGAGGTTTCCGAGTCTGCTCGCGGGACGGCGAGTCAATTGGCCGAGGGCCCGCGACTTTGTGGCGGGGAGCGTTTACCTACTGATAAACGTTTTCCTTTTGAATTGTGTAGGTACAATGAATTTTGGTAAGGTTTTTGGCGGAATTTGGGATAATCTTTTCATTCTTTCACAATCGATTCTAAATCAGGTATCTATGTAGGTACTAAACACGATGGTCAGTGGATATTCAGCGGTACTTTTGTTTTCATATGTCATTCTGTTGGCGGTGTGGTATTCGTAAAAGTAGATACAATATAGCACCAATGAATGACTTACGGTTGTGGTGTCGTACAAAGCACCCAAGGCCTTGGATGCAGCCCAGCTAGGACTCAAACCGCCTGGCAAGCGTGAAGATTATATCAAAACCCTAACCGATGTTTGTGACCAAGGTCCAAATCCATAAGTCACCGCCACCGATGATGAATAGGTGATTCATTACGATCAATGATTCATCGATCACCATTCGAAATTTCCATAACACGCCCGTCGATCGACCGGCCAAATTGAGCCAAGCGAATCAAGTGAGCTATACCGTTGGGCTATCAAATCCGCTTTTTAACTGGCAGAGTTAGAATCAACAACCATAAAGTCGGGTTCTTAATGCGTTTGTGCGATACGCTTTAATTGGATGCAGGATATTGCAACATTAATAACACTCTGTGTCGGCAGCCGTGTGTTGATTGGTCCACATCAGTGTTGCCAGACGTGTGCAGAACTCTTGCCCACACAGGTTGTTAAATTGCCCTTTTCGACACGTATCGCCCATTTTCATGGTTTTTTTATAAAACTCGCTTATTTACTCAAAAACGTCAAAAATATTTATTTATCTGGTCTTGAAAATGGTCTCCGGTTTAGACAGTTTACGAGATAGATAGATAACCGAAGTGGCTGTTGATTAACGTGTAGGGGAACCTGTTGTACATTAACACACTTTGTACCTAGAACAATCTTAATTTTTCGAAAACTCGCCCTTTATGGAAATTTTGTTTTTGTCTCCAACGTGAAGATAGCCTGTTGTGAATCGCGACCCACCGGCGCTGTACGTATGAGTATTGCATTTAGTTGAAAGTGTCTATTTTATCAAAATTGTCCATATTTTGCCGGTTCCAAGACCTTTTCAGAATATTTGCAATTAAAAAAAAAAACCTTATTTTGCCTATGGCATGGGCAATTGCCCACGGTCTGGCATCACAGGTCCACATGTACACCGCATTTGGGTCGGCGTTTCTCGGATGCCAAGCAGTTATCTCCCCCTCTTTATCTAAAGGGTGGATGCGAAGCAATCAGACCGCGATCGAGGTAATAGTCCGATATGTTGGCCAAACAAAACGGACCGGCGGTTATGGAACTAATAATGCGAACGAATGCGCCGTAAAACATTTTGTTATCATGATCTCTCCTTGGTGGTTCCGTATTGTTTTATGTGAATTATGTAAACAATAATATATTTAGGTTACTTATGCTGAGGTGGCTTATGAGTGTGGCCTCGTTGCACGTCTCCTTATGGCACAGGTAACGAAGTAAAGATAGCATTGTCCCTTTCTCATTGTTTCTTGTCTACAGTATTATGGCATGTATTGTGACCAAATTTGCTGTGTCATGTGTGAGATAGGTGTAATAAACGGTTTTTATTTATTTATGCAGAGGCTAACGCGTGCCACAAGGACAACAAAAAGGGCTTCATAAAAATCAGATGATTGTGCTTTCGCAGTGACATTCACTTCTGGGAAAGCCTAAGAGTCTCATATCTATAACTAAACCGACAGAAAAAGTCTGATGACACCCGACCGAGTATACATATACTCAAATATTTTCTAAAATACTGAACTGATTTTAATGAAATCTAAGAATCGAAATAGAAAAAAAGCTTTCTATTTGAAAGCCGTTCGGGAGCTATGATGCCACAGACAGACACACAGATACACTCGTCAAACTGATAACACACCTCATTTTTCGACGAGGGTTAAACATGTACGTACTCAAAGGTACAAAATAGGTAAAAGATACAGAAGACACAATAAAGATCACATCTCTTAGCTGGCTTGACTACAAAAATCACGAAGCACATGTTTAAGCAGTTAGTCACAAGACACGGTCGATGTCTACTTCACCTCATCTGGTGCCATGCCGTGACCACGCGGCCGTTAAGCGCTTAGTTGGCACTCGTGCGCAGCGCAACCGGTTGCGTTAAGACTTGACAACTTGCGGTACGGGGCGGGGTTGCGGGAGACGGGCCGAGATCACCAAAGGAACGCGTGAGGCTCATCTCAATGTAAGAATAGATATAGGCAGTATATGTAATTGCCAAGCGAAGACTAGCCTTACTTTTTGGATTTGGGCCAATGGGATATAGGTACTGGACGTCCTTGAAAGCTTTGTTAGGTAAGAAAGTAGTATCATTGAGACTCAGATTGTGGGTGATTCAGTCATGTACCACTATTTTTGGGAATATAATTGAAATTTAGCGACTATTGATGAAACTTGTTTCGTATGTAATTGTATAGCTGTGTGTATAGCTGACGATCCCGGGTTTAACTCCCGGTCAAGTAGAAATTTAAAGTGATAAGAGTACATCTCATTGTAAGTGTTAATTGCTGCTTTGATTCTGGGTGTTTCTGCGTAGGTACGCAGAAACTAGGTAGAGGTAGGCTAGTCTAGGTAGACTAGCACCCATATTATGTACAAGCTATGTAGAATTTGGGGCTAAATGGCACTGCATGAAGTTGGCCAAGTTTATTTATTATGTATCTCTAGCCATCCAAAACACCGAATACCTTATTCCAAGGGCATAAAGAGCCCTCGCATTCACGCCGGCTGCACACGATCGCTTTGATCGAGGATCCTGCGCCGCCATTACTAGATGCTTAGTAAATCAGCGATAAATAACCGAGGAGACGATTTCCCGCTCGTTCCGTTATAGTTTTTTTTTTCTTCGAATTTTATTAATTTGAAACGTCTGTGGAGGTTACCTCAATGTGCTAAGGTTATCTGAACGTAGATACCCTCCTACTTACATAGAATTCATAACGTTACAATTTCCAGATTGAATATTCCTTTTTTGAGATATCCAAATTCTGTTGCGAAAGGGTCTAAACTCCAAGCTTATGAAGTTGGGATCTTTGGACATTAAGTTAAAGCTAGGGAGTTAACACTTTGAAATTAATGTTATTGTATTATATAAGAAACAAGAGGTTTCTGTTGCAACAAGATTGACTCCATAGAGTGGGTACAATACTATCTCAATGGAGTAGGTACCAAGCTAAGTTTCATTTAGCACTGTATGGCTATCTATAACGAAGCTCATACATTTACTACACCACGAATCCACGCCGTGCACACAACTCAATTGAGCTGCTAATATAATATTAAAAGTATATTATCTTTGCTGAAGCGTATGAGTGGAGGGTTACCGACCTCACCTAACGACAACCAAGTTCGGAGAAAGAGATAAACAGGCACCCTTGACCGTACAGAAATACAAAGGAGTTCATTGATAAATCGGTCACAAAACCATTATTCAGCTAGGGAAAGGTAACTGCCACATACAGCCACGACGTACATTGTAAAAGCTAAACGACGGGCAATATGACATGAGAACAATATTATCACAATCTAGTGCTAAGACTGACGCTTACGTGTTAGAGTGCGGGCCACGAGAGTTTGCGCCCGGCTGAAAGTGGAACTAAATTTGACTACTACTGACGAGGTCAAGTTCAGCCACAGTACACAAAATAGCGCCATCACCTGTCAGCAAAGTCTCGTGGCCTTCAGTCTACAGGAATTAGCAAGGCAATGAGGAAGTTTCCTAATTATTATTTTTTTTAATATTTTTTTTTTTATTGAATGTAAAAATTTGAACCAAATAAAACAAAACGGTAAAAAGGTAGGCTAGTCTAACTACTACGAGCTTGTCACTGGTTAGGTGTGCCTCCTAATATCGTCTCAAATCGGCTCAAAGTACGAAACGGTCACCCATCCTGTTCCCGAACATTGCGAGCATTGCTTAACCTCGGTTATCGGTCTCGCAAGCACGCTGCCACTAGACCAGTGCCGCTCTCCCAAAGTGTGATGCATGTAAGTTTAACTAATTAACGACAGGCAATGTCACCGTTTCACGCATAGGTACTTTCTTTGAAGGAGAATCTCTGTGCAGCGCCGAATAAAAAATTATAATACTTATTTATGGAAAAAAGTGGCTCGCATAGGTAGGTCAGAACTTAACTCGATGTTGTAGGTACTATTTTACAAAAGCGTAAAGGTCAAATATGTGATACGTTCGTAACCTCGCAACCTGGGCTGACCGGTTATTTTTAACTTATTCCAAGTCGGGATATGAAAGGCAAAACATGAAAAACTTGAATGACTAATAACATTTAAAACAAAGAATTAAGTAAAATAAAAAGTCACGTTTTTATTGACAATCGATGCATTACATGATTACAGGTCTATCCATCTTTAGCGTTAAAAACTTCGCAAAACCTTGTTTCGGTTGTACCTAACCGTTTTGGTTGCGCAAAGCGAGTATTTCACACTGGCACGGAATGTACAGTAAAAAATTGCTATCCAATGACGTATAGCTTCGAAAGAAAAACGCGGCAAGAGAAGCACTTGCAACAGTGCTACAAAGTTTCTGGCCCGGTGGCCAAAACTGGAACTGTGAAAAACTGGCGGTATTTTATTTTGAAACTACATGTCAATGCCAGCAACGGCGACATCCGCTACCAGTTCAGTAAGTTTGTGGCACTCTACAAACTGTTGACTCTGGTACTGGCAAATGTGAATATGTCTTCTCTCTGAGAGGCAATTTGACGTAGTCACTATTGCGTGCCGCTTAGTTCCAAAGTCAACACAAGTGATGTTGCAAGCAACCACGACTGCCAACCTACATTGTTTGGCCGCTGAATTTCAAGTGCTTCCCAACAAGGTCCAAAATTATTGAAATAATTATTTACTTTGATAATTATCGGATATTTATCAGATTTCACATAAATATTTGAAGCATCTCGTCCACAAACTGCTGCTTTTTGTTGCAATGCATTCAAACTCAATCTAAACTGGGTCTTAATCTTCGGTACTTTCTTATTTACACTTAATTTGTGAGTTTTTAAAGCTGGCAGTTAATTAACGTACTATCAGTAGTGGCAAATCGCGTTCGCATTTCAAAAAGCCATTTCATTATTATCAAGATATGAATGATAATTATTGATGATAATTATCACTTCGATCGAACCCTGCTTGGAAATTTTGCATTTATTCTATGACCGCTCTAAAAAGCTTAAAAACGCCTGCAGTCAATGATACAAATCTTTATAATATCTTGCCGGCATTCACACCTGACCCTGAGTCCTCCGACAAGACCTCTCATTTTCACAACTCCGCCAAATTGATGACTAACGTTCTTTGTTACAATTTGCATTCAAAATCTCGTCCACCTACACATTGTTTCGCTACGTATTGCCTGTTAATGCAGGGTTCCATTGCATTATCAACGGCTTGTTAATGACATTCTCACTTAGGTACAGGCCGTAACGATAACTGTACTCGTGACGAATCGAGTGCAGATTGTTTAAAATAATAAGAGCTCGTGTTTAATTTAAAATAACAAAGCGGTCGAGTGCATCGAAATTGCGGGACGGCACTATCTATAGTGTCGTACTAAAAATCGACTCGAGGTTTGTTGTATGACTTTTGAAAAAGAAACTCTTTTCAGCATGTATCGTATTTGTAACAAAATGTTATATGCTGAAAGGAGGACACTTGGGTCTTTCAAATTATAATAATATTTCAAATACACTCTCAATATCGCCGTAAGCCCATTTATTATAAAAAAAAATTATAATCATCTTGGCGTTAATGTCCCGGTTGTGCTCTCGAGAACGACAGCCCGGGGTCCACCTTGACCATGATCCAGGATTTGGCAGGTTAGGTAATTACAGTGGAGCGACTGCCATCTGACCTCCATGACCCTGCTATCAGGGGAACCTGACCAGATTGGATCATGGTTACACATCCAGTCGCCTGAATGTGCAGGTTTCATCACGATGTTTTCCCTCACCGTAAGAGCATCGGTTAGTATTCAACTAATGTACATAACTCAGAAAACAGTCATTGGTACGCCCTTTTATTATAATTTAATAAAAAAAATGTGTTTAATATTTACATTCATAGTCAAAGTTTTTAGTTCACCAGTGTATAATAAATAACTAACATAAATAATTACAGAAATCTCTGCATTGTTAATACAAATTACAATCAACGATTCAACCGATCCACCATACATTAATTCAGTTGTTCAGGTGTCTGCCGCAACCATTCCCAGCTGCAACCGAGCGTTAGTCTTGAAAGAAAAAATCCCATAAATAGACGTCCCTGCGTGTTTTATCGTCAATAAAACCACATGAGGACTCCCCCACTCTGGCGGCCGTCACGTTTCCATCGCGCTGCCATATTTTTTCCCCGAACACTCCTGCTAGCTCCTTTTTCCCAAAGACGAGTAGAAAAAAATATCGACGCCGAGCCTCTAATAACACGACAGCGTATTCCTCTACACGTGAGCGATTCACTTCACATAATATTTTTAAATGAGAGAACGGTTCAATGTTATTTCATATTCCGTGATAGGTACGCCGCGTTTGTTCGCCGGCACATTAATTTCGGTCGGAGGATATTGTGTCAATAACGCTTAAGTTGATTTTGTTTGCGTTCTCCTTTGCCGTGTTCAATGTAATACATTAATGTCTAGAGACGTTTGAATGTCACAGTAAATATTATAATGTCGATATTATCAGACAAATAAATCTTACCAATTTAACTCTATTTTTTTTTTATCCTTATAGTACCTGACGACACATGCATACAGTTTTCAGACAGTTTATACCTACTTTAGTTAATCAAAAACAACAATTTCACAATGTATTATTTTATTTTAATAATAAATTATTAAAAACAAAACCGTGTTTATTAGTTAATCAACCACGTTTATTGTCGTGGCGTGTGGTGAACGTTTTTGACGAAAACTCTTGGCGGGGAAAGGGTTAAAGAACCTATAAAAAAAGCTTTAAGGACATCGAAAACAAGCCGATCACAAACGACAATTTTTCCCGTTCGGAAGCCATTATCTCCCAATATATCTGGCTGTCATCGGCCATTACCGCGTTTTGACTGGCGCGAGAGCATTCCCGGACTCCCGAGTCCAGATTTATAACTCTACACCGCCGAGGGGCCTATCCCGGAGATTTGTAACTCTACACCGCACGAGGAGCGAGGGATGCCCCGCTAAAACCGCCTCTAATTCCAGGAATAGCGTAAAAAGTGGGCCGCACTATTGAGCCGAGCACTTTAACAAGTTCGTGTGAAGGAAGACACATTTGTGTCGTCAACTTGGAGCGCTGAAGTGCTCACATTCATAAATGTGTTGGTGTGGGTTGCTAAACTTATGAACATCGTTTAGGTGTAACATTTTTTTTATATCGCTAAGGTGGCAAACAAGCTTACGGCCTTCATGATAGAAAGTAGTCACCGCAGCCTATGGACACCCGACCATACGAAGCCGCAGACTATTAATTTTTATTTTTTTGTTACACAGTCGAAACTATCGCCAGGTGACTGATGGGTAAGTAAATAATACCCGCAGTAAGTACCTACAGGTGTACAATTATCAGTTAAGTAAATCATTACCCAAAATCACTCGCAATCTTAGATTATTATGATTATTTTATTAGCAGGCAAAATGTTAACGATTTATAAACAGTTTGGTATTAATACTTTCAACACAGTCATATTTAACGTCGTGAAATGGCCGAGCTACCTATGTTATTTATACTATGGGTATTTTTAATAGAATAATGAAATACATGTAAGCTACACAATTTTGCTTCTGTCTATTACGTGTGCAGATTCGCTCCCCATGTGAACAAAGGCCCCTGCAGAGTTTGTATGAAGCCGCATGATTTAGTTGACCATTTACATAATCCTGTTTGGTGAAAATCGAAACAGCCCCGCAGCCATTGCTTTCGGCTCCCCTTCATTTAAATTATAATCTCGGCGCTCCTTGGGGAATAGTTTTCTACGGACATTAGAAAAGCTCATTCGATATGCGGCGCACAGTGGCAGGGTGTCACGCTCCGGCATTGCTGTCAGGATCGCTCCAAGGAATTAAATGCATATCTTTGTGCATTCTCTCACTGCTCGCTGACATTTAATCCAGTGCGTTATTTCAAGATTCATTCTTTGTTGCGTAGATACGTATCTATGTATGTACATAATATGGAATACAATGTGAATTTAAACTTGTGTTATGAAAGAAATTGATACGCAATTTACGTTTTTGTCTCCTTAAATATAAACATGCTTAAAGCCTCTTTCCGTGGAAGAGGCATTATCTAGAAACTCGGCCCACGAGCAACTTAATAAAATTTCAATTTTCCTTTGTGTATCTTGTTCGTGTCCCCCACTGTAGTCCTTTAATCTCAAGTCCATCGACTTCTGAGGCATTCTGTCCTCGGGCTCCCGATTTCGACGGCTCATTTCACTGGTGGACTCCGCCCTTTAGACACAGACACAGCACGTTACAGAATAAATAGAAAACGGACACAGAAAACCTTTCAATCACCTTTGAGACAAATTCCTTTTGTCGTCCTATTTACTCAATTTTCCTTGTGCTGAGAAGAGCCTTTAAATTCGGGCGTGGTAGGTCACTATCTCTTTAACAAAAGAAGAAATTTGTTCTTTAAATTATAAATGCTGAAAGTTGTAATCGATTTCGGGGAAAACGAACGAAGTAGGATATTATTCTGGCCTTGATTATTCAAACATTACACCTACTTAGGTAGGTAGATGTTATAAAGCTGTTGAAGTACCCTCCTATTGGTTTTGTGATTTATTTATTAGCGGACAAAGTTAGGTGTGCCGAAGCCCGTCGAGTATTGATCGGCCAGACCTGAGTAATAATGCTGTTCGGGCAGGGCTTCTAATAATATAATTTTGGCTAAGGTTAACGCCTCAGCGCCCGTCATAGAAGTCTAATGAAGCACAAGCCCGGTGCTACCTAACTCGTTGGCCTTATTGAGACGTTGTTTCCGACATATTTATTGAGGGATAGCGTAGTTACTTAATTATAACCAAGAAATAAATGACGCTATCACCAAATTACTCGATACAATTAGTTTAAGAACACTGACATTGACGTTATAAATGGAGAAAGATAATAAGAAGGTGGAAATTTTATTTGTCAGTTTTTACTAGCGAACGCGCCCCGCTTCTCTCTGGGATAAATTATATTACCTACTCTGAAATATCTATGACTGCCATTAGCGAAATTCAAACAAAAACCGTTCCTTTGTAGCTGTACGAGTATGTCGCGTGGTGTTCGAAACTCTGCAAATTAGGTATGACACTAGTCATACCTAATTTGCAGAGTTTCGAACACCACGCGTTCTTATAAAAGCTGATTGCTCAAGGATGCACCTATAATAAACATTCTGAATTCCATACATTATAGTTAAGTACTTGAATTCCGATAATAGGTAACTTATTTGATCAAATCGAGTATCTACCTTACCCACTAATTTCTCGATTCCAGGTCGCACTGCGTAACGAATGTAGGTCACAGCCTCACAGCATAAAAAGGCTGTTGCGAACACCCAACAGCCGTTAAACCCAGCAACTCCATCAAGGCAATACCGATGAGGCCACTTTGAGGAAACATGGCCCCCGCATCGGTCCCTCGAGGTCCGCCGCGTCGAACGCTGTCAGCCTGAAGCCTTTAAGAATAAAAGGCGTCTGATTTAGGGCCCCCTGTCGGCGATAACGAAGAAACAGGCTGCGCTACCGGCCGCTCCATAAAACTCCGACTACCCACGTTTTATCGGCACTCGTGATCTGCCCGCATCTTGGCGCAGTCGGACGGTGTCAGCGGGCCGCGCCGGATCCGAGTTATGTTGCCATTACACTTGATCTATGCCGCCCTGAGCATCAGATAACAGGTAGGCAATGGTTTGTTCAACTGCCCACACGAGCATCTAAGTTACAACCAACGCTTAGTACATGTCGCTTGTAAACCCATGTACTTACAATGTCTACTCGTATTTACGAAAGTCACTAGTGCCGATAATGTTAATTGCTTTATCACTGCTATATAATGTGAGAGTGATAATCTATTATAATCATCCATAACAATTACGATTTTAAATACAGTTCGTTTTTATTGTGAGTAATAGGTACTTAAAATATCGCAAGCGCATTGTCGCCATGAGGACTACGATTTGACTACCGAAATATGGTAATACAACATCAAATATGGCGGTGGTACCCATACCGACGAACATTTGAGACTTGACAAATGGTCCTAAATCGAACTCTGTACATCGCATCGTATCGCATACCTACATAAAAATGTCATCGTTATCCGCACCAAAGAAAACTCGAAGCCAGCGAGCGAACAAACATTTCATTTCGTTTATAGCATTTTCTACTAAGGCAATAACGTCGGCAAAGCGTCCTATCGCCGGCGTAGTTTCGATTACATCGCCACGCGAGGCCGGCTCCCGACCGAGGCGTTCGGGGCAAAATAAAATTACACAACACCCTCCACGGAGCCGGCAGACGCGACAGTAGCGTTACAAGGGATTATTGCCCCTGCACTTGAGAATGCACCCTCGAAACCGGCACATATTGGAAAAAACAGGGTCGACAACCCCACGGCATTAGTGGCGATTATTGCCGTATCGGCGTATCCCTTTACAGAGCATTACGTTACGCGATAAGGCGCCTTAATCTTCACCGCGCTCTTTGTCTGAAGGAACAAAGCGTGATACATTATCGAGCCGATTGTTGTTGAATGAAAAATCGACTTTTGTTTCGCCGAAATCTGTTTGAATGGCTGGATCAATTTACGACCTTCGCTGGATTGGTGCACTTATTAATCACGTGTCAGGTTAATTTCACCCTTCGTACTGCGGCGCACCTGGTCGTGAACTGATGCGTCTGAGTGTTTTAAGCATTTGTCAGCTCGTTTCACAGATTGCTGATTTATAGTATTATGCTAGGTATATAAATTTATCTATAGTTTTATTAGCACTAAACAAAATTACATTAATTAGTATTTAGGTTGAACGGGCTTACGGAACTCTCCGTTTATTTTCTTATAATGCATTCCTGTTAACAGTTATCTACCCAAAAAGGTTGCCTGGAAGAAATCGCTTTAAGCGATAAAGCCGCCTTTTGCTTCTCCTTGTATTCTTTTAAATGTGCAATAAAGCGTTATTCACTCATTCATTCGTTCATATTGTTGCCTTAGGGATTGTTTGACGTGGCTTTAGACGCCTTTCAGCGGTCACCTGATGCGCTCATGTATTATGTACTGCCCTCGGCTTTCCGATGAGTCACTGGGACGAACAAATGAGCTCGTGCGCCGGTGGGGCGAGGGTCCACGTCAATTAGTCCAGCAGGTCTCGTGCCCGCCAGACTAACAGCGAAACGATTTGTAAGGGGGAACCCAACCTTCCTTGTATATTTACTCGAGTCTGACGTTTATTGAATTAATTCCGGAATGGAAAGCGTTAACATGCCATTTTGTTCCCCCGCCGATATATTGCTGCGTATGTGACGCGGCAAATATTGAAGCGTTACAGCTACTAATGGGGAATCTACGGTTTTTAAAAACAGATTGAAGATTGTTAAAAGTTACTGTTGACACATATTAAATCAATAAAATATCTGCTCGCAGCGTCACTGGCGATGACTAAGCATATAATTCAATTTGGCTAAAAGCGTCTCTAATCGGCTTTACTGAACCACCGAGCGTACGAGATTTGAAAGACCGGTAAAGTTATATCACGGTTCATATTATTCTGAATATTGTTCACCTCACAATTCAATCCGACTACGTATTTCTTTTATGGGATTCCGATATTACCCTACTTTATTACCTAAAACGACGTAATGCAATGAATTATGACGTTATCACGGCAACATCACATGAGATCGATAAATGGAAACTAAAAATTACTCAACATGCAATTACGCATTTATGACACGCGGTAGCGTACAGCACGTCTAATAATTAGACACGTGACTCAATAAATCTAGCCATAAATCTGTACGTAACTAAGAAGAGTTTGGGCTCTAGGAAGGATTTATCCTTACAACCGGAACACAACAACGCAAGCAATACTGATTTGTAGTTAGAATAAATAAGGCTGATGATAGCCAGAGTCCTCTGGGATGACAGTACTACCGCGTATGTAATTATGTAATTATTCTTGTTGCTCACACAAGAATAAAGAATTTATCTATCTATCTCGTAATAAATGGTTGGAATTACCCAAAGTCACGAAGTGTGGCAGCGCACGAGAATCTCTCGAGATCCCGCGTTAAAGTTAAAATATATTATTCTTAATGGATAAGGTGGCTGCATGCGACAAATGCCTTCGCTCACGGCTCTCAGCCGAGCCATTTGACAGTCAATGGCGCATGGGAGTGTACAGCCGCGTGCTAATGGAAAAATGTCTTTTGAATGTGTCTCCCTAGTACGCTGATTTTTCGTTCAATAAAGGAAGGTACCCTGGAGAACTGAGTAAGGGAATCGATGAGGGGAAAGAGGGATCGGGTGACTTTACTAATTGGAATACTGGGAAGGTAACAACATTTTTAAAGATCATATTCCCAATTTAGGTAAGTAGGTCCCTACTGACCTACATTTGCTGAATGTTAAATTAAAATTTATGATTGTTTTTTTAAATACTACTATAAAATAGAATTATTTTGGCGTTAATGTCCCGGTTGTGCTCTAGTGCACGAGGCCCAGGGGTCCGCCATGACATTGATCCAGGATTTGCCAAATCAGGTAATTTTCTACAGTGGAGCGACTGCAATCTAACCTCCGTGACCCTGTTAACTGGGGAACCTAACCGAATTGGACCATGGTTACACTATCAGTCGCCTGAATGTGCAGGTTTTATCACGATGTTTTCCGTCACCGTAAGAGCATCGGTTAGTATTCAACTAATACATAACTCAGAAAAGAGTCATTGGTACATGGCCGCAGTGGGATTCGAACCCGGTACGTCTCGCTTACGAGTCGGATACCTTAACCACTCAGCCTCCGACGCTCCACGACGTTTCTTAAAATATAACTATTTACATTAAAATCGAATTAAAACAATCCAGTTCTGACGACACCTACATTCGTTAAAAAGTATCTACCTAACCTACCTAATGAAGTATTGTTTCTATCTTCGTAACTCAGGCAACTAATTAGATAGAACAAGCACTAACAAACGCTACTAAATGGCTTACAAGTTTTACTTTCCAATTACAGAGCTGCCCTAGACAATAAATCATGAAGTAGCGCGCACCCCATTGTTATGTTCAAATATGGGTTATGGCGTAAAACTAACTCGGGGCCACGTTGCAAGATCGTAAGGGGTGGGTGTCGGAATATGGGAGGGTGAGACATTCTTATTAACGGCCTGTCAAAATCCTTATCCTCATAATCCTGTGAAATAGGCGCGCCAACTGCAAACATCGTTTATTCTAACTACAGGGGTGCACAAAGTAACGTCCAACGTGATTTGCTACGTACGGCTTAGACATCTAATTAACAAAATATAGACCAAGGACATATGACATACGACAGGGTGCTTTTGCGCTCTTAATGGGGATACACGTGACTGTGCCGTATGTTATTCTACGTCATCGAGTACAAGAATAATTCAGTAGTAGCTATAGAGGTTTAGGAGATCCACTTTTACTGACCTGAACTACTACTTTATTATCCTCTTGTGTGGGTAGTAACTGGGCTTTCTGGTAGTAAAAAAAAACTGTTGGCCGCATATCCTCTTGGCAGTTTCGCTTTTCCGCCACATTAAAGTAACCAAAAAGAAAAGTGACTTAAATGTGTCTAAAAAGCGACACTGCCAAAAAGATGTGAGGCCGACCGGTTTTTTTACTTCTAGGAGGCCTACGTCCAGCGCGGACTGGTATGATGACGAAATATAACATTAAGGTATAAGTTACGCTTGGAACTAGAGCAAGTCATACTACTTACATTATAAAGTGGTAGTGTGTAAGGATGAATGTTTCTTACTCTTTCATGCAATGACTACTGAACGGCTTTTGACGAAATTTTGCAGTGTCGTAACTTATATATCAGAATACCAAAGCCTATAATTTACCCCGAAATTCAATGTAGTTCCCGCGGGAAGACGGCAAAACCGAATTATAAACGTACGAAATTGCGGGTAAAAGCTAGTATTCGACACATATTACAACAAACATGGCGGACACGCTCAGTGCTACATAACAGTGTATCACGTACGCTACAAGTTGGCCAACGAGCTAGACTCTAAGACTTGGCGACGAAGTTACAAGAGCTCTCCAAGTAAATGTAGGTACCGCTGTCTCACACACAGATAGGACGCTGCCCAACTTCGGGCAAAACGATAAACCCTGTTCGGTAACATGGCAAATTGGGTATCCACTTATTGGATGGCTCTACTTGCGCAAGGAGAATATCATACAGTCGAACAAATAAAAGGCTATACTGAGACTATACCAGAACGCGTAATTTTTCTTTGATCTCCTTCTTCGATTCGCCTTCTGTGTGTTCGACTGTACGTAATTTTTTTTAAGCTACTCAGCGACAAACGGGCAGACAGCCCACATGATGGTTAGTGGTAACTGTCGCCCATAACATCTACAGTTCATTTAGGTTGCAGGTAACAAAAATGCAGAATCGCAGGTGCGTTGTCACTGTCTGGTCTAAGATGAAATGCCGCATGCCTGTAATACAGTACGTAATACACGAGACTAGTCCAAAGTTATTCTTCAAATGCAAAAGTCTCCGTCTATAATTGATTCCGAAATTCAATTTGGTTCCAGACAATTATAAGCGAGGGCCCCGTGTCCGCCTTCCTACTTACGCTCTTCTTCGACACCCTTGGTGGTGAGTTTGTTGGAACGCAGACCGGCCCCTTTTTCCCGTGCCTGCCTGTGATGGCTTGACCAAACATTAAGTTCCTTACATAATTTATTATTATACGTAGCAACTGTATTACTACGTAAAGAAGTATTCTGTATCTGTACTGTGCGTAAATACAGTAAATTCTTTTTCTAACATCTTTTTCATAATGGAATTGGTCGTGAGCCTCTATTAGTGAAGACATACAAAATATCTCGCAACCTGACTAGGGCTTTTGTATGTGATCACTTCATGTCACTTAATGAGTGATCGGACCCATAGAAAACAAAGTCATTAGAGATTTAATATGTCCCCAAGTTAAAGAAGAAGAGCGATCCAATAAGTGGAACAATGAAAATGAAAATTGGAACGTCAACGTCACATAATAATTCGCCCCACTCGTGGTAGCACGAAACATGTTAGCAATTTCATATTAAATTAATTTTGTCAAAGGTCAAGTTCGGGACCTAACAGTAAAAGAAAGCGGATTAATATCATAGGCACGTAGGTACTACGGAGTTATATCTCGCGAGACCTCGCCATTTACGAGATCGGGCGAGATTGGTGAATTTAATTTTCTTTTTTTACAAAATTTGATAGGGAAATAATAAGTTTGATTACTATTATGTCTCTTACGTGTTGGATACGCTGATGATGTTGGTGATGTGATGAATGAATTATCTGTAGGCTCTGTAGTATTTGACGAAATTGATGTCAACGGTAACGGAGGAACAAGAATATTTATGCTCCTGTGCAATCTCGTCCGATTTTGACCGAGATTAATCTCGGTAAATATGGCCGAGATCTCGTTCTCGAGATTGCATTCCCTAGTAGCTACTTACATAGGTATACTACGTCACATTGATAAAGTAATTCTGTATGCAGGCATTAGGCACCTAACCTAAACGATGAGGCCAAAGATTCCTTTCTAGGATCACCATTTTCTCTTTAACCATGCAAGCGTCTACATTATAATGTTCAGGTAACACACGCGCAGGCAACGTGTTGCATTCAGTGAATGTATTATTTGACCTGTGTACGATACCAATATCTATGATTCATAATAAATATGTCAAATTTACGTTTGTCGATAATGCCTCTAATAAATCTCACCAGTAATCCCTTCTCCAAACCGTCGTCTGCGGCGGCGAGTTCATCGCACCTGTTTAATTTTCATCACGACTTTGTGACATTTACGTAAACAAATTGGTAGCTCAAATAACGGCGACAACTGAGGGTGTATTCACTCTGTTTGCTGGGGGGAAAGGTGGGGAGAAGAATACGCTTGAGGGGGATCGCCAGCAACCCCTAACCACGTTTTAGAGGGAATCTGGGAAGTAAATTTCCTCTCCCCCGGGACATGAAGCCCAATACGGCAAACTTCGACGCCCATTCACGTGTCACTACGAAATTAAAAGGAAAACCGACAGCGCAATTTCAATCGCGTAAAATAATTAAAAATTCATTGTTCGCACCGGTGTGTTGGGCGTGCCGGCCGCGCGGCCACAACATCAATTGAGCCTTTGTAAGTGCTAATTGGACGTGTGACTCATTAATGCACGTTGGCGATGCATTGTAAGGGATTTTTATACAGCCTACGTATACTGTCACACAGGCATTCCACATTGTTAGGCCGAGACTATCGACTGGTGTATGCTACGATCTTGACCCTGTCACACCTCATAAATAGCCATTTATACATGTATGCTACAAGATTTTTGTAGAATCCAAGTGAAATCCTCTTAGGTTGCTGACGGTGGACCGTCGAAGCGGCAAGAATAACCCGTTATTGTGGTTATCCTTACGGCTTCTAATACATATATATGTAATAGGTTTCATGAAATTCATCACTTGTTACAAAACTGCGCCTTTGTTTACGCGTTATACGTTTCTACTGTAAAACAAAAGTTATCTATTTTAATGAGGTAGGTAGCGCATTTTAGATAAAATCTGAATTTGTGTCGTATTCTAGTCATAATGTAGAAAAAAAACCTGAATAATTATCTTATCACCAATCGATAAGATACTCATTTTAAATTAAAGTTAATAATTTGAATTCTGGAATTTGAACAGCAGCAAAAAAAAATTTGTAAATTCTTGCCGACTGAGGTTTCAAATAACATTTTTCATTAAACAGTTTCAGATATGATATTTAAACTTCCTGTGTTGTTCTAGGTTGTGTTCCATGCTGATAAAATACATATAGTATCAACAATTGATGCCCTTCATAAAAATAAAATACAAAATGCAGAAGTATGCATTGTGAATGTGGCCTCTATGTGGGTCTGTAAAAAATGATCTTCCAAAAACAGTATAATTCCTAATCTAAAAAAATTATTAAAGAAACGAATTCAAAGTTTACATTAAAAGTATAAATAACAAAATCGTTCCAATCGTCAAAAGGGCCGCAACAACTAACAGTGGAACGTCGTGTGTAGGAGTCACCGAGTTGAACAACCTTTGGTAAGGAGATCACTAGCAATGATTATACTTAACCATCATTCCTGTGTGTGTGGAACGGGTATTATCATTATCAACTGCCGAGATCACAGGTTTGAGTCTACCGTTACGTCGACACGCTCCACAATCCGCGCAAAAAACGTGCAAACCCAAAAAAAATATACGGTAATGTTCTACGCGGTATATTGAGGCGGTGATCTGTGCCGTGTCAACAATAATGCCGAAGTTGCGAGCAAAAGTGTAATAAAATAACACTTGACACCTTTTTTGGTAACGGCCGTAGCTTCGGGCCAAACCCCTTTACACAACACGTTTAGTCCCTTTCAAATTTATTGTTAATTTTAACAATAAAGTAAGAATAGTACACAGGTACCTACTGCTCCTAACAGGTGGGACTTGAGGCTGTACCACTGTGGCATAAAAATACCACATAACGCTATCTTATTTATCGCTTTTCTTACAAGAAAATTTCTTTCTCGAGGTAAATAAATATTGTTTACGTCTTTAACCTTTCAAGACTATAAATACGCTGTATACGGTCTACGACGCCCACATAGCGTCTTAAATATTCTAAGTAACGGACGTGTGAGCCTCGATTAGCATAATGTCTGACGCAACGCTTGCTTAGGATTCTCCGGGCTTCTAACAAATTAAAACGGAAACCGAGATTGTAGACGTATCGAGTAATGCTCACTTTCATTCCCAGATTGTTCGAGACGCGATTGCTTGGTGGACATAATTCAGATGCTTCTGTTACATAGTATAAAGCAAAATGGCTTCCCGCCCACTGTCCCTATGTATGTATCTATGTACGCTTAGATCCTTTAAACTACGCGGCGGATTTTAATGCGAATTTCAACAATAGATAGAGTTATGAGAGAGGAAGGTTTATAAACAAGAAAAAAAGGGTAGGTAGCGCCGGGTCCACTAGTGTGGCAATAATAGTGATACGCGTACGTCGCAGGCGAGATACGTAACGGTGAAATGTGATATTGATACGTGTCCTGATATATTTTAAATGACAATAATTGATTGATAGATTCTCATTTCTGTGGTTCCTATCTTGGCATCGAAGTAATTAACGAAACCGTGTGTGTTTGGACGTTGCACCTTCTTCGGACCTGCTTATCTTCAATATTCAAATCTTGATCGTTTTGACTATTTATTTCTACTTCGTTTCTAATACCTAGATTGCAACTATCAACTTTTTGTTACAGTTCATCGATAGTATCAGCTGATCTTTTAAGCGTCAAAACACGGCATCGTACCCCTGAACATAACGACTCTCCGGCCTCCCCAATTTCGACAGCCAGCCTGCCATGTCAAGACAATGTTACCGACGCGCCGGTGGTGCGTCGAATCAAAAAGATTTGCGAAAGCGTCGTATCGAATCCGGCAATTGTGCCGGAAAATTAACCTGGCCAAGATTCGGATAGCGCTGCTGTATCTAGAGCGGGGGGGTCGAGGGGGGAGGGAATAGAAGGGGGGTAGGGAGAGGGAGGGTTAAGCAACAGCGTGGCACGGGCGTGACGAAACGGCAACAGTTACACGAGCATTGTTCGTGAACAGAGCGACTCGGCGACTCATCTCGCTCGCCAGTAATTGAGGATCGTTAACCCTAGGTCGTAGCCGCCGACCGAGTGAATAACCCACAAACCCACACGCTGACCCGAATTACACGTCACACCACGCAACACAGCTGCATTCGACTGCTTTTTTCACTTGCGCTTATCTTGAATACACTGCGCCGTTCCCATGCGGTTTCGTTTTGGCCAGTCTTGACCTAAATTACGCTGGCCGAATGGTTCTGCATCGTTTGTGGATTACACTAGAGTTCAGCCAAATTTACTACAGTTAAATATACTATGTAGGCAGGCAACCGACAAAAACAAACCAATGGACACAAATTCAAACTTTTCCGTTTAGTGTGTATATAATATGCTTAGTTTAGTATATATGAAGTATACACAGTCTCATTAGAGGTAGGCAACGCGCTAGTGACGCCCCTGGTATTGCTGGTGGTGACCTCTCCATCAGGTGGCCCGCGTTGCCTTTTCGCCTACCTACAGTATAACATACTAACCTAACCCTCCCCTAATCCCTTTTAGCGAAAGATTTGTGAAACTTTATTTTAGTATACCTGCATATGTACGATTATTTCATGTTTTTGGCTGATGTTGGTGTTTAGATAAATGCACAACGCATTCTCTTGTATCCTTTAGCTCAACACTACCTGCTGTAATATTCCTGTCTCAATTTCTGTAAAGGTTGCCTGGAAGAGATCGCTTGTAGCGATAAGGCCGCCTTTGCTCATATGTGTTCCTGTTACTGTAACTAATTGATACTGTTATGTTTTGTGAGCAATAAAGTGTTTATCTATCTATCTATCTATCTATCCTAACCGACATAAAAGTCGGATAACAAAGTTTACATTTTAATGAAAAAAAGCTAAGAACCACCTCGATGAAACTAACTCTCAATTAGAGAAAATCGCATTCATATCGGTCCATCCGTTCGAGAGCTACATGCAGATGCAGGCGCCAAACTTTTAACACCCCTCTTATTTCGTCGGTGTTTAAAAAATACACAATTGGTATACGTATAATCGCCAGTTAACATTATGATAAAGAACTAGCAACCCGCCCCGGCTACGCATGGGTAGTTACACCTTAATCAATTATACATCGATACCTTCCTCATGAATCACTCTATTGGGGAAAACCGCATGAAAAGCCGTTCAGTAGTTTTTGAGTTTATCGCGAGCAGACAGACAGACGCGGCGTGGACTTTGTTATACAATATGTATGTAGTGATATTGAGCAGGTTTACCCTAACACTATACATATAATTAACACTATTCACTTAACACTAGTTACCATTCTCAACGATACAGCTACCGTCACTATCACTACATATTATAAAACAAAGTACACAAAACACACATTGTAAAACAAAGACGCCACGTCTGTCTGTCTGCTCGCGATAAACTCAAAAACTACTGAACGGACCAATAGATAGAGGGATTCACGAGGAAGATTTAGGTGTATAATATATTATCTAAGGTTGCACGTACGAAGCCAGGGCGGTCAGCTAGTGTTAGACAAAATGAATTTCAACAAATTATCAAAACTACATGACATGTACCCTGTACCATGAATTGAATTCACAATGACGTAGGAACAACACAATGCCGTGCTAACATACATTTACAGGGTAATCGCGGCTCCTTGGCCCGGAGAAATGTAGCTACTGGCATTGAAGTAAATCACCCTAGAAGGTTACAACGATCTAAGCCCATTTTGTTTCTGTGACTGCGTTATTATTAGAGATAAGGAGAATCGTAATTTCGGTTGACGTCGTTTTTAACCTCAGACAAAAAGGAGAGGTGTGAATCTGGGTGCCTGTCTGTGGCGACGTAGGTCCTGAACGGACGGACCGATTTCGATGCGGTTTTCATTATTTAATAGCCAGTTTAATCGAGATGGTTCCTAACTTTGTTTTATAAAAGCCGGTTTAGTAGTTTAGGAAATATTGAAGAATACGTACACTTAGTCGGGGGTTAAATGCGACGTTTGCCATTCGGTTAGGTTTGTACGTGACATGTTCTGCTTCAGCTCATTCGTTGTCACAATAGTTGTGCAAGTCAAGTCATAACAAGCCAAATGTATACAATACGCACAGTTATAGTATATACCTGACGTATCCCATTAAGGGTTTACATCTCCGTTTGATAGGGGTCAAGTAACAAATACACGTACAGGTAACGTTAAGTGTCCGACCAAAGCTCTTCGGCTTCGGCTTCGGCCACCTTCGGCCAAAAAAATGACCTTCGGCGAAACTTTCGGTTTTGGGAAACCGACATGGAAGATCGCTTGGCTTTGGTCTGTTCGCGGACAGTTTCCGTCGCGCGCGTGGAGTAGTGTCTGTGTTAGGCATTGGCCAGTGTATACCACTCATTCGTGTGGAGTAGGTGCGCCTGGGTCAGTGTGTACCAATGTGCGTTTGTTTCCACTTGTACTATGTTATTGTCGACCCAAACATGCCATCTCAGTAAGTATCTAATGGTTTATCTACAAAAATTAAAACCTGGGCAACTCAGCTAGAGCCGTCGTTTTCCTCTGCTCAGCAGAAGTAGTAGAAGGCCAGAGTTAGTATAGCTTCTATCAGTATAGAAGGCCAAAAATTAAAACCTGGGCCACTCAGCTAGAGCTCTCTTTTTATCTGCTCAGTAGAAGCAGTAGAAGGCCGGTTAGTATGGCTTCTATCAGTAGAAGGCTAGTCGAAACGTTTTTAAGTAGATACCTATTTACTGAAGTAAGGCTACAGCTCGGTTTTTCTTTCTCACTATATCATCTGCCAAGTACTATTCAACGCTTATAAACAACCTTGACCTTGTAAACTCCCGTAATAACAATGAAAACTACATCAGTTTCGCAAATAGACGCGGAGTTTACCCACACCGTAATGTTCTCTCTCAAGCAATCTCGGTCAATTACAGGCACCCTAAAAATAATTTCCTCGTGTTACGAATATCCTTGATAGCCAGTCGGCAATTAGAGCCGTAGCGGCGATCGAGGATTGGTGCACAAAGGCCTATTGTTCGGTCGGCTTGGCGGGAAAGGGTGGAGAGCCTTTTGGCTTTCCAGTTTTCACCGGTTTACTGGGTTTCCGACGTAAAAAAGTCGTGCATTGTTCGAGCAGCCTTCAATTTCGGCACAGACATACCTAACCTGCCTACATATTGCCCTGTATATCTGGAGAGAGTGGCGTGGCATTATTTTGAAAAGAAAAGCTTTTTCTTTCTTGAAAGTTTCTAGCGTGATGACTTTCTAAATCAATTGTATTGCAATGTTTTTTTAATGAAAGCCGGTAACACACATCCTTGTTAAAAGGTCGATTGGCACCCCATGACAGTATTTCCTGTTTATATATTAGTATTAAATATTATGCAGAGAAACTGAGAAACTAAATTATATTTCTCCCACTCGAGGATGCCCCTCGTCAGATGATGCCCTACGGCCGAGGGTCAGGGCGATAGAGAGAGAGGAACCAGCGGACAATCCTGGCGTATCGCTCGCTATCACTGGGCCGTTATTTATAATTATTATTCAAATTGCGCACCCTCAGGGAGGAATAGAATATCTCACACGATATATTGTGCACATTAAATACCCATAACAGGCCACTGTAGGACTTGAGCTACCTTCACATTTGTGAAATGTGTAATCTCCATGCTTGACAGGCCAGGCAGGTTGGAGTTAGTACATGGTTTGCCTCTATAATATTAATCGCCTTTTACCAACACCCGTAAATGGATAGGGTTGGTGTGTACTCTGTCGGTCACTCCAAGGACACCATTTCATTAGAAAGGTACAACGGTGGACAGCGATTCTGAATGCTGGATAAGAGCTGAAAAGGCATAATATTTCTTTATCATAGTTGATCTAAGCTCTAAGCTCAATAGTGCCTATAAGTGCCCATAGACACCCATAGTGAAAGCGCGACTTCAGCAATTCTCTTTAGATTGAGCTTTCCTGGACATGAATTCCTTTTTGGACTTTAAATAGGTTACAGATTCGGGCCGGTGCAAGCTAGGAAAAAGTTGGGAATTTACAGGTGGATATATGGTTAGGTCAAACAATGATACACCTTACAACCCTACCCTTTGTGGCTTTACACCTGTATGCAGGTGGATCTTATCATAGCCATTGACAATGGTTTCAACTGTCACTGTAGCTATAGCCACTGAGTTTATAATATTTCAAATCAATATGCTAAGAAGGAATTTACCTTGCTGCCATTTGTGTTTGCCGTTCACTTGAGCAACAGGTGAAAACAGAACTTAATGGTAAATAGGTATAGAGACAGAATATCACATTTCAAAATTAGTAGGTAATAATGCTTTGCTAAAAAGGTCAATGTTATGTTTATATTTCATGTATGTCTGGGTATTTGTTTATTTTTTATTTAGTCATTTAGATACATATTACATTATGTGGAGGTTAAGTCCAGCTTGTACTGTAATAGACTAAAACAATTATGTATAAGCTGTAATTTAATTAATTGTTACTATTAATTAGAACATAAATATTGAATTTAAATATCAGGTCTTAATTTGGCAAATAGTTCTATAGATATAAACTATTAACCCATGGGTTTGCATGGGACCAAGGAATTTCTTGGGGGTTCTGTATTATAATATGCATGTATTATACATACAAGCCTTCCAGAATTCACTAAATTATAGTGAAAACTGCAACAAAATCCATTGTGTGGATATGGAGCAGTTAGTGGATATACAGACAAATTACAGTGATGCAGAAATTTACTTTATTTTATATAAGGAAAATTGAAATGGATAACTTAGGGAGACACCAGCTGAAGCATACAAATAACAGACTTGACTTTATATGTAAGACAAATAAATAGCTCTTTTTAATTACAAACTTTTACCTGCCTCTACTCTAAAATATAAATTGAAATATGGACAAAAAACTAATAGTTTTTTTTTATGGTTATTAGTCTAGCCAAACATTTGACCGCCATTTGCCTGTCTAGGAACAGCCTATTCACTCTAGCCTTAAGGCATCTATATTATTATTATCAGGGAACACACTCACAGGCAACGCGTTGCAATCCATAGCCGTCCACATAATGCCTAAATAGGTGTATCTTGCCTTTCATAGTTTTACTTGGGATCATAGGATAGATTTAAAATTTTTAAATTAATAATTATTTCCATTAAATTGTAGATACTAGGTTGAAGGTGTGTTATCAAATTTCAACATTTCAATAAAAAATCTGTTCTTCAATTCAGTAGATGTAAGTGATATGTACAACTGTAGACATGATAAGACTAATGACATCAGCTCCTTTTAAATAATTTATTGATTACTCAAGTATACACATACACTAACCAACATGAATATTATTCTGAAACAACGGTATTACATTCTTCTAAAAGCACAATAGGTACTCTTCAGTTCCTTTATTCTTTTATTGAATAACTTCAATTTTCTCAACTACTGCTTCTACTTGACTATGTTTCTTTCTTCTATGTATCTAACTGTACAACAAAATGGATAGGAAACATTAAAATGAGAATAAAAACATTATCTAACTACCCACTAAATGACAATTCAACATTTAACATTGGTTAAATATATTTAGCAGTAAAAACACATAGAATATGGTTGGTTCACAGTGTGTTTAACTGGAATACAGTGGGTGGAACTTTATACAATACTAATTTAATAAATGTTTGTATTGTTAACAGATAAGTTATATGGTCAAGGTAAAGACAAGCATGGACTTGAACACAAACCTGAATTTTATGATTATGAAATGACCTACTTTTGATACCTGGACATTGATAATGTTACCAAGCCATAGCATAAACACAATAGCATGGGAATCTTTCTGAGTTTATATACCAACTCTGCTCAAGAGTTGCATGACTGGCAAATGATTTCCTTTGACTTTATTCACTGCACAATTTTATCAGTGGTCCGCATACGTCGGCTAAAGTAAGAGAAAGGGGCATTTTTGGACACAAATAAAAAATGACCTTTATGTAAGATCACTCCTAAACAGGTCATGTTCTTACCTTATCTCCAGGTAGGTTCTTGCCCGCCATGGTGGGTCACCTGCCTGTGCTGTTCGCCGTCGTCTTGAGGACGATATATCCAGAGAGTGGGCTTCACAATCGTGACAGCCCAGCATACGACACTAAACACTGCACTTTGCCAATCACTCGGCCATCATCACTTATCGAACGATTCACTATAGACACAAACACAATAATCGACCCATCGTTTGGCGTCGTAATCACGATTTCCCATTGAGATTCATCGATACGGATAATTTTTCACAACACCATACGATACACAAACACAGCGACTGACAGAAGCTTGATTGGGCTGGCTTGACGGAAAATGGCGAGGGTCGTCACCTCCCACCCCGCTCACCCGCGCATGTCACTGACAGTACTGTAGAGGGCGCTTCACACACAACTAAACTTCTTTAAAGTTGGACAGTGGTGAACTGTTTCATGTTTCCCTCAGTAGATGTCGGTGTCGGTCATCGGTATGGTTGCTCTCTATCGAGAGGTCGTCGGTTTGCCCAGAGTTGTGCATGGCTTGGCTAGCGGTGGGTCTCTTCCTCTCCTCTTCACATCTCACACCAAAGAAAAGGGAGAACCTTTCTTCTTCTGAATGATGATGATAATGAATGAATGTGGTGTAAAAAGCAACGAACATGTGGGACGTTTTATTTTTACACCACATTAGACGACGGCGCTAGTGAGGCCACTGGAATGAGTTTTACTAAATAGCGTCCATAGTTCTGGTTTTATCTACTTAACAATGGACAGATTCCGACTTCGTATATAATTATATTTTATATTATTATTGTTATTTTATAATTGTTCGCAGGATTCTGTCTTTATTTCTTATATGGTTTGAGTAAAAATGGTACAAACTCCACAGTATAGCGTTTCCAGTGCCAAAAATTTATACGACCTGGTGACGGGTGTTGCTGATGGTATTGACTGACCACTTTTTCACAGTTCCAGTTTTGGCCACTGTGTCAGAAAAGTTTGTGTTACTATACCTATAGTAAAAATCAAAAGTCAAAAGTCATTTGTAGACAAATTCAAATTCCAAGAAAGCGACATCTATTGCAGGTTATGTACAAATACGGATATAGAGCTAATAAGTCTGTGGTTTCCGGTCTACCATAGAGTATCTAGAACGTGAAAGTTAGTGTTGCCACATAATCTTAAAAAAGACAGTTGTAGTAGATCTTGTTTTATCCGCGTGATCATTAGTAGGCGAAGTTGTATTGGCGAATGTCCGTATAGATAGCAGCCTCGCCATCGAATTCATGGTTTTGACTGTGCCAAAAATACTGCTCGAAAAAGTAAGTTACAAATAGATTCATACAAATAATGCTACTGTAGGTTTAAAAGATATTTGAGCAAGTTACTGAGGCTGCTAACTTCAGGCGATTGAATGTGTAACCATGATCCAAACTGGCGGGGTATGGCCTGATTAGCATTTGGCGTTCGGTTGGCTTGTATGGCGATATACGATAATTACTATTTTATATGGTATTTTCAAGCCTTGTAATCGAGGTTTGAAAAACAGACGATAATTTTAAGAACAGCTAGTGCCGACAAATCTTACTGTAATTTGAAATTGATGTCTAATCACTAATCTCACTGGCTCATTGATAATCCCACCAAGGCACTTGGCCTTGATGTGACTGTAATATCACGCTCTCCATCACACTTCTATAGTGATGTTTAAAATAAAATGCCTTCTTATTTGATGGATTATAATACAGCCGAGTAAAACCTGTTTATGGCCGAATTAAATAACGAAGTACCTAAACGAACGAACATTTATTATTTTTAACCAGCGCATAATAAGATAAGTTTGGGAAATATCGCCTATCTTTCTCAGGCTTAGATTATCCCGGTTAAACTGATAGATAAGGCTATTTTAGCTTCAAGTCCGCCACTGTAATTTTTTTGTGTATAAAGTTTGAATAAAGAAATAAATACCCAACTTACATCTAAACACATTATGGCGACTTCTCTTAGGTTTTTTCACATAATTTCACATGAGAATTTCACCGTTTTCTCTATGAGTAATTCTAACAACACCGGCGGTAACTCTCACATCAACGACAAGACAGACAAGACGATGTACAACGGACAATGGACTTCTGTCAGTTTAACTTCCGGACGTCATAGTTTGTTTGTTCACCGCGCTACAGACAACCGGCGTACGCACTACGGGCAGATCACAAAATAATTCGCAAAATGGCGGACGGAGGCGTGGATATAGATTTGTACGCCGACGATATTGAGTCTGATTTCAATAGACAGGTGAGTTGATTTAATGTTTGAAAAGCTTTTGATTGTTTTTCTAATGTTTTTATTATATTATTTTATTTCAATTGACCTCCATTGAGACCTAAGTGATATGTCATCGATCGGGCTGCCTATTTCAGGACGAGTTTGGAGGTGAGAATGTCGATCTCTATGACGACGTGATCGCTGCACCGCCCATCAAGCAAGAAGAGGGCGGCGATGGACCACCGAATGCTGCTCCATCACACCCGCACCCACCGGAGGAGACCAACGGCAACCCTCCGTATCATAACAACGCACCAAGCCACCATCATGGCCGCCGGTTCCAACTCTACGTCGGCAACCTGACATGGGTTCGTACATGATATTTGTTTCATTTTAGTTAGACTATGTAAATATAGTTTGTTCGTCACATCTCTGTTTCCCACTTACGACAAGTGGGGAACTGAGAATCTGGGGTAACCTTATGAAAATACTTAACTATTGTCAATGTGAGTAGGTACAGTAGTATTTTACTTATAGATTTTTTTATAAAACTGCAAGTTTTATCTGACATTATCATAATACGTGATTGAAATTTTGTACAACTCAATATCAAGATTTGGTAGATGTTTTCTATAATGTCCAATATATTTTATCTAATTTGTATTGATTTCAGTAAGATTCTCGAATTTATAATGTAACTATCTAATTATCACTAAGTCCTTACTTGCGTTAGAAACCACTTGTTTTTTTGATGATCTCAGTACCAGTCAGCCCTAGCGTCAACAATAAAAGAGAATGCATTTTGAGTTATGAAAGACAAGTATGTTGCCTCCGCTACATAGTTAGGTGCCCATCGGTTCTGCTTATTTGTCCAGGTATTCTAGTCATATTGGTGCACCAATGTGTAGATGTGGCATCATGCTCATAATATGTTAGTCTCTTGAGAAGAAGTTAAATTGTGTAAAATCACATGTGTTAATTTGATAGCATAATGTTATGCTAGTAAAATGTGTAGGTACCTAACTAATTTACTGTGTTTGTATTGCTTTGTCATTCCCTGGAACTACAATAATCAGTGGTAAATAATTAAAGGTAGTTAAAATATTGGGAAATTAAAAATATGGTTCCTACTTTGTCAATTTAAATTTATTTTACATTATTATAATTCTAGTATGAAATAATGATGATTGCATAGAAAATGTTCTTTATTACCATAGTAATTTTTTTCATTTGGTTACCTCAAAAAGTAGAAAGGACCATGTTCATGTAGAAAAGCATAAATATTTTTTGCCTAAGTCGAAAACTGGCATCTAAATTATAATGTTGATATTGATAACAATGATCTCATGGTACTTGTTCCTTTCTGAATAATGTATTGTTTGGCTAAATATTTATAATTATAAAAGTATTGCTATATCTAAGCATAATCTTAGTTCTGCAAAACAGTGCTGTGTATGTTGATATAGCAGTCATAACAATGGGACAATATTATTTTGGTGGATTCTTATGTTTTGAAGGAATTTCCCCAAAGTAATTAGGCACCTGTATTTTTTTACAGTATTTATTCCATATTCATACTGGACTATGTTCTTTTGGACTACCATTTATGGTATGAGATAACATAATTTTTTTAAACTTGTCTGTCTGTTGAATACTTAGAATCCAACAATTTTCACAATTACTTTTAAAATAGTCGTGCATTAGTCTGGGCTTTATCAACATTTACTCACAATATATCAATAAATTAAATGAAGCATAAACAAGGCCTTATTGCTGATGTTATAATAATGTCAGTAAATTCTTTTTTACCTACATTATGATGTATTTATACCTTGTTATTGCTTATAAAATTGTAAGTATAACTATATGATAATATATAATGATATGGATGGATGATTTAATTTACTTAAAAAAATTATGCATTGTAATATCTGCAATTTTTGTTCGATAACAATATACAGTAAAATAAGTTCCAGGAACTCCATCTCATTTCATTAATATTGTTATTAATAATCTCTAATATTTGATTTTGAATATAATTTTACGTCTTACTACAAAATTATACGGAATTATTGACCATGAATCGATAAATGATTGATGGGTTTTGCAAACTATAAGCCAGTAATTCCAAAATATATTTTTATGTTGTGGTAAATATTAATTTTATATGTCAAAACTGATGGCCTATGAATTTGTTCGGTTGCAAATTGCAATACACCTTTTACAATAGATTACTATTGTAATAAAAATATAACTTCGTTTTTCACATGTCTACAGTTTATCAGTTTAACTAAATGTCTGGGTCCTTGACATGTATATTGTCTTTATTTTTACATTGATCCTATGTTCAATCACAAAGAGATATTTACATTACAATTATGTAATTGTTTTTCGCATTTTTTGTTTTGGTTTGTTTCATTATATTTTGTCTTTTAGTTTGATTCAGTCAAACAATTAAACATAGATATAGTCTAATCGTATAGAATAGTGTGTATGAATGATATCCAAACATTGAAATCGGAGGTTAGGTTAGTGGTCTAGTTTAGTTGTACTTATTTTACAGGCTTTATAAAACTTCAAACTGTAATATTTCTTTCTTTTTTATTATATAAATTATTGTAGCATCTGTACATATATAGCCTACTACAAAGACTTGACTTGTAGTTTTAAACTTTACCTAATTACTTATTAAGTTTGCCACCTATTGTAACAAACCATTACAAATTAGTTACATTACAATATTGTAAATATCTCTTACTCAATGTAGTTACTGGGTTTTTAAATCAATAAAATGACAGCAAGTCATTTGTAACCAAACGGGGTGCCTGGAGATGGATGGTGAAATAGTTATTTACATTTTTCTAAATGACAGCAGAATGAATGGATGAATGGATTATATACAATATTTATTTATCATGTATAACAAAATATAATATAGAATGTTTTCAAAATAATAATCTGTGTTAACTCCACTTGGTTTATCCAGTTACTGTCCACACAACTTATGTTGACACTAAAATTATAACATGTTTGTTTATCTTTATTTTCAAATCATTTTTAATTTTATAACATTTGTAGGTATATGTTTTTCGTTAATCAATTACGATAAATGTACTTACTACACTGTAGTTCACATACCATCGGTAAACTATAGTAGGGATATCCGTGTAAAAGCACCATCATGATTTTAAAAAGGTTAATAAAAGAGTATCACTTAGCAAACTTATTAAGAGTAAGTTTAATAATTGCCTGTTGAAAGTGTCTGATTTTTGAGTGTCCAGAATCTTGGGTTTTCCTGCATGATATTTGCACCATTACTGAAGTTGCCCAAAATTCTGGTTTTTGTTTAAGTGTATACTAATATTTTTCCCTATCAGGTTCTCGAGGAGGTAAGATGTTTGCTTGTTCGATGTAGTCCTTCGTGACATGATGATTTCTTTTGCAATATTTTAATATTTTTGTTTGTTATATGATGGAATTATTCAACACTCCTGCCTTTGTTACGTATGGAACACCGTGTTATCTTGACGTTATATGTTAATCTAATGTGGTTTGTGTACGACTAATTTGATACGCGCAATGGTTGATATATAGTACATATTTTAGGCGGTTATTGCGTTTTATTATGTTAAAAGTTTGTATCATCTCTATAGCATTAAAAATGTGAGCTTTGGCTAATGGTTCTTTTGACTAGAACAAAGTGAATGTCGTGAAATGTAAATTCGCGGTCTATTTATCCAATTTGATTGGATTATTAGTTTATTTTACATACCTAATCCTAATAATAGCAAATTAATGTACTACGAGATTTCTGTACCGTTGATTTATTGGCATGGTTAAATATTTCGTGAAACAGTGAATTGTGATCACAATTTTATTTTGAGACAACATGTACATACATACTATGTAAAGTCATTAATTGGGATTTTAAAAATCAAAGTCGTCGCTGCAGGCCACACATGTAAAATAAGAAACTTAGTGGTATATGTATCTTAAACTAAACCGGCATAATATAACTAGTCGTATTGTTTAGAAGGACTTTTGTTTCCTACTTTCTGTTATTGCGTTTTGTTTTAGCAGTTGTTGACTGCTTTGTCTAACTTTACACATCATGCTAACCAATGAACAAAGCTGTGATATTGACAATAAAAGACTGGTAACAATGAAAACTGTTTCCTTTACTCCCAACGTGACCTGTTGCGGAAAAATATTGAGCGAATGAGACGACTCGGGATGAAAGGATTTCTGAGAAGCAAGGTGCCAGGTGTGTGATGAAGTATGCCTTTAATTCGCGGACGGTTAGGCGTTTCTCATACCTTAAGTTTTCGGGCATAACATAATATTGCTACATCGTATAGCAGCAGCCGTAGCTTTTATTTTACAAATTTTGCGCGGGCATCGCAAATGACGCGTTGTGTAGGACAGTTTTGCGGTGGTCTCTCGAGAGGTATGTAACTAAAATAGCGTCTGCTGACGCGCTGGCGCTTGCGACCGCGTTCGCGTGCCGGCCGGTGGTTGAGATGTGGATGTGGCTGATTTCAGTGGGCAACGGACCAGGACATTGCTAACGTGGTCGCCGACGTGGGCGTGTCCGACTTCCAAGACGTGAAGTTCTTCGAGAATAGGGCCAATGGCCAGTCGAAGGGCTTCTGCGTCATCTCGCTGGGCTCCGACCAGTCGCTCAGGATGGTGATGGACCGCCTGCCGAAGAAGGAGATCCACGGGCAGCATCCGGTCGTCACTTTGCCTACTAAGCAGGTAATATATACGTGCAGGTGATTGCTACTAGGATAGCGTAACATTGATGAGTTATGGCATAAGGCAACGTGTCAGCTAGTTTGGCAATTGGTACGATGATAAAAGTGGGTCTTTAGTTCTTAGCTTTTGTCCACAAACTAATCTTGAGAACGTTCTTCAGTCACAGGTCACCTCGCACTGGTTTAGTGAATAATGAAAATCTGCGAAAACATCTTTGACTAACGTATATAATAACCCATACTATGGTATCCCAACCATTGGTGGAAAAAACTACAGTAATAGGGCTGAGGAACTAAAATGGCCTTGAAATATGTATCTGTAGTGTATTAGTTGAAACTGAACTATTTACTCATTTCAGTATAACAAGTAAATCCAGCGATTGGATGTAAAAACCAGGTCACCTAACAGTTAGCGATTTCATCAGATCAGTTAAGCATCAACAATAAACTGATGCATTGGTAGAATAGGGTGTCTTTCATTCAATCACGTCGCATGTTATCCTTGCAGGCACTGAACCAGTTCGAGAGTCAATCGAAGACCCGGTCCACACCTCCCGGGCCTAATAACGGGCCAATGAGAGGACCCCACCCAGGTGGTCCACCAGGGCCTCACCCAGGAGGTAATTTGGTTTTGATATCATGCAACAAAAGTAACCATCCATCAGATGGAATGTAACTTCGAAACATAAATATACAACCTAGAGTAGATAAGTTTAGGTTGAGGTTATGTGGGCTCCCTATATTCCGCATTTGGTACTTCCATATTGGTACACCATATGGCACGCTAAAGTAGCCAACCCATTTCCTTCCAAGCCTATAGGGATATCTCTTAGGGACTCTGTTCCTCATGCAGTTAGGTAGATTTGGGGGACAACGAGAATGGTCCTTTTGTTCCCTGTGGCCCTTCAGCCCCTCACACTCCAGGACAGCACGGCCTGTTATTTCCTCAGTCATTAGACATGCATAGTGCATACGGATTGTCTGTAGCATACAGAAGCCTACTATTGTCTTGAGTTCACTTCGATTGAGATCTCGTAGTCTGGCAGGCGCGTATCCAGTATTTGGTTCAGGGGGGGAAAGTCAAATTCATAGGTATCAACATTGAGCGAGCGCCCTCAGTAAATAAATTTGCCTTTTTAGTAGGGTGACCAATAAATGAATGAGCGAGCGGAGCGAACTCGGAAATTTTGGGTTTTAAAACCTGGGGGAGAACAACGAATGCATGCATGAGCGAGCTAGAAATTTTTGACATTTGGGTCTAGCTGGGTGATCCATGAATGAGCCACTGGAGAGAGCTCGACAGTTTTGACGTTTCAGGTCTTAAACGCTCGGGTGACAAATGAAATAATGAGCGAGCGGAGTGAGTTTGAAATTTATGACAATTTGGGTTATAAAAGCCTGATGTGATTATTGAATGAATGAGCGAGCGGAGCGAGTTCGCAATTTTTGACAAATTTGGTCTTAACAACAATTAAAAACAGTCAATGAATAAGTGACTGCTACGAGCTAGGTGAATGATAAGAAAAGTATCGGAAACCTATGAATGAGCGAGCGAAGCGAGCTCTAAATTTTACACATTTTGAGCCGTAAAAGTTGGGGTGATCAATGAATGAATGAATGAATGAATGAATGAATGAGCGAGCTAGAAATTCTTGATAATTTGTGTTATAAACGCCTGAAGGGAATATAGAATACATGAGCGAGAGGAGCGAACTCGAAATTTTAGACATTTAGGGTTTTAATAGCAAGGGGTAATCTTTGCAAAAGTAACTTAGGGAAATCAATAAATGAGCGACCGCAACGACCTTGGCGCAAGGTAAGAAAAGTAACTGAAACCTATGAATGAGCATGAGAAATTTTAGACATTTTAGCTTAGGTGCTGTGATGTGTGAAATGCTGATCGTAATTTAAAAAATAAAAGTAATATAAATTATTGAATGAGCAATCGGAGCGCGCACGAAACTTTTTACATTATGGTTTTTAAAAGCTGGGGTGAGTGTTAAAATGAATATTTAAGCGAGCGCAGCGAGCTCGGAATTTTAGGTTTTTGAAGATTGGTAAATAGTATGAAAAGACGCGAGCTCGAAATTTTTGACACTTGTTCTAAAAAGCTGGAGTGGACGGCTTTAGGTATATTATCGCTCTTGCTGGGTTTGGGTATAAATAAAACCCTTATTTCTCCACTTCAGCAGGATATTTCTTTTGGCAAAACAGGCAGGCATGGCAGTAGCTCCATGAAGAGTAGGTAATGCAAGTATCTTGGTTGCCGGAGTAGTGCCATCGTAATCCACTAGTTTGCAATACGGGATGGTGGGGTGTTTCACATCATCAGCCCTAAACAGTCCACTGCTGGAGTTGAGTCTCCTACACATTAGTGGTGAGGAACTTGAATGAATGGAAGGGGTTGGTGCTATGCTATTCCGCCTGTCCCAACACGGCCAACTGAGTCACCACACGGTGAAGTATTCTTCTCCAATAATCCGAAATATATTGACAGCAGACCTCTCATCTCGGTTGCATTACCGACCACATGACTTTTTACTGACTCTTGACCTCTGACACTGGACCTTTTTATTCGTGTAGTTTTTTTTCCTGCACCGCCCACCTTCTCAGGCTTACATTATCCAGGTTGACTGATAGAGAACGCTATTCTAGCTTTACTTCCGCCACTCTACTTTTTAAAAGTTTTAATTAATAAATGACTAAAAAAAACTCCGTTTTCTCCTAGAATTCTTCGGCGGTGGCCCCAACGGTCCGGGCCCGAATGGCCCCCGCATGATGATGGGAGGCCCCCAGCACCATCAGATGCGGCCGGGAGCGCCGCACGGCCCACCGCATATGCCACCGCACCAGGGACCCCCGCATCACCATCATCAGGGACCCCCACCGCATCACCAGGGGCCGCCACCGCCACACCGACCACCCATGCAGGTATAGACTACTTGTCTTATTCATAAAGTTATGAGTGGTTTACGTAAGGGTTTAAGCTTTTATAATACTTCTATGTTTTACGGTCTTATTAATAAAAAGTTATGGGAGGTTTACAGAAGAGTGTAAGCTTGCATAATGTCGCTAAAACGCTCATTGTCAGCTGCATAACTTATAGAAGGCTGATCCCTTTAAACCTCTGATAAACCTCTATCCTTTGTGCTAGGGCTTCACCTGCTTAGCTCTCAACGTCCAAATAACGAAATAATTGACGTGTATATGATATGATATGTGAATAATTCTATTATTATGTTAACTTCTACATTCCTAAGTTACAGGAGTTATTCCTACAAATTTTACATCATTCTAAGCGGCTAATTGATTTCGACCTACAAAACACTTTTGATTATAATCGACGGGGTTTTTTTCTGCATAAAAATATTTGCGTGAAGATAAGGAGAATTATGAAATGGCAATATTACTTGATTTATTACTTGCCCTCTTTAAAAGCGCGTAAGTACTAGGTACGTTTGAATATCAACTTAATAGGAATAACTTACTATTCGAGTCAGTCCCGGCATCTCGCAGGCTCCGCTTTTCTGTTCTTTCTCCTCCACTTCGCCCGGTCTTCAGCATCCTCACCTCGTAATCTGTAGTGTCTCTCGTACAAACGCGATGTGTCTCAAGGAAATACTCGTTACGTTACGGGTCGCATAACCCCGCAGCATATTATCCACGAATTTGCCCTTAACTAACCTAACCGGCAGAAAAACGTAGTATAACCCCCGAAAATAAAGAACCATTTCGATTAAATACGACACCTGTATCCTACAGGGCTAGCCAGAGACTATCTAGTGCCACAAGCTTCACACGGGTGAGTCGAGTGACACACCTCTCGCCTCTTTCACATTTATAATCTTACGCATTTACGCCGGTTGCTGGTACTCCTGACATGCCCTTTTTGGAGCAGATCATACATCGTATCAGTTCGGGAGCTACGATGCCACAGACAGACACACATAGACCATATAACACCTTTTTTTCTGTCCCCAGTTCCAGGGCCCCCCGCAGATGCAAAGGCCCCCGGGCCCCGCGCGGCCCGAGTGGGCCCCGCGGCATCATATGCCCCCGCAACAGCCGTACCACCCGCCCCAGCACCAGATGCCGCATCAGATGCCGCCGCCGCACCAGGTACGGCCGCCACACCAGGTACTGAATACGACAGATTACTTATTAGATTTATTTAGGATATAGTTTCACAACTAATGTGTAGTCGAGGAAAGTTAATGTTTAGTTTATGATGCTTCGGAAAATTGTAATATGTCCAATTTCAGATGTATATCAACATGCTGAACATTCATTTTTCTTGACTGTACATAACTTTTCCCGAGTTGAACATTAGTTGAAAACTAACCAAATACTCTTATGGTAAGGGTTAACATCGTGAGGAAACCTGCACATTCAGGCGACTGATTGTGTAAACATGCTCAATCTACGGGGCTATTGTCTAACTCGGTTGGCACCTGAATTTGACGTATGATCATACGAAGGCCACTGGCTATATAGCATCTACCAAATTAGAGTAGTGTAAGATTATTTTATGTCAAATTCAGCTGTCCACTGAGATAGCCAATAGCCCCGCTTGTCAGCATTTGGTGCAAGCCGGGCTTAGCTAAGACTAGCAAAAGCAGGCAAACAGAAAAAGCCTAAAAATTAGGCTATTTTTCAATGCTCGTTTGTCGTCGACCTGTACTGAACAAAAACATGACCTTTATCCAAGTTTCTCACTCACGTTTAATATAAAATTAACATAAATGAATTTCTGATAAAAAGAAAAAAAATCCTTCTACTTATATAAACGCGATACTTAAGTTTCAAAATATTATGACCTTTGCGAGCTTTGTTGTAAACATGATTTTTTTTTCTCTTGCAGGGCGGGCAAGGCATGCCGCCGCCGCACCACGGCATGCCGCCGCACCCGGGCCCGCCGCGGCCCGCGCCCGCGCCACAGCATCCACCCTCCAACGGGTACCCAGGTGAGGAGAAGACAGCTTTTATCATATCAGCCGAAAGACCCAGCCCACTGCTGGGTATAGGCTTCCCCCAGAGATCTCCACAAATGCCGGTCTTGAGCTTACCGCAGCCAGCTGGTACCTGCGATCTTTACTAGGTCGACGGTCCATCTTGTGGTCGCCACTTGAGAACTTTACTGCCCCATCGGTCATCTGTTCTTCGAACTATGTGCCCTATCCACTTCTATCATTCGTTCTTCGAGTCACTTTTCGAAAAAAGAGTCAGATCAGCGGGTCTAGCCAAGATGGCAATCCCTGCACGCCCCTCGACTCTCAGAACCTCGATCCCCGAGTGATATCGGAGGCGGCGGCGATCAGCGCTCAGAGCCGCTAATTTTGAAAAAGTTCCGATGGAAAAGTTTCTTGCGAAACATTATATCATAGTCGATCTGAACGTGTTGTGGGCTGCGTTCGGCCGACTTCGCACATCACTTGGTACAAAACTCTGCAACCCGGGTTACATCGTTATATGGCAGTCTACGTGATATAAGCTAGGTACTGGTTCGACTACCAGTTCAATATCTAGTTTTCTAACTAAAATATTCCCTTGAAGGTAAGTGGTAACTGTCGCCCATAACATCTACAATATATTTAGGTTGCATATAACAAAAATGCACAATCGCAGGTGCATTGTCACTGTGAGGACTAAGATTAAATGCCTCATGCCTGTAATCATGTGTGTTGTCTGATTGAATCTAAAGTATGCACAATTTCCGCCATACTGACTAGTCTGTCCCGTAGGCGGTGTGGGCGCGCCCGCGCCTCACGTGAACCCGGCGTTCTTCAACCAGCAGCCGCCCGGACAGCCCGCACCCGCGCCGCAGCCGCCGCCGCAGCACGGCCCGCCCGGTAACACATACACACATATACACATACATATATACAACCTGCGTACTGCAAGTACATAACAAGAGGATGTAGCTACACTAGGTAGTAGGCTAGACCCCCCGTGATGCAATGCCTGATGGCGTGATTCCATGGGGACAACGGAGGCAAGAAGAGAAGGAGGAAAAAAAACGTCATACATACATACATACATCATCATCATCACAGCACATAACAGTCCACTGCAGGACTTAGGGGCTCACCCACGAAAGGTTATTGCATTTCAATCCATCATCATCATATTGTGGAAATGTCAGAGAATAGCGTTCTGATTCATATCCTTAAATTGTGGTTCTTTCCCAGGATAGATTTTTTGTGACTTTTGGGATATCAATTAAGATACTACTTATACATTTCGACCAATTTTCAGCTTGTTATTTCAAATGTCCGGGTTTGGACAACTTTAGCCTGGAAAATGGGCAGCAGCATTTTTAATTTTTTTCATACTTGCGTCACTGCTATTTCCAATCTGCTTGCCACGCGTAGAGATTAAAGTAGCAATAACCTCCGAACTACGGGAGAGGACCTTAGTATTACAGTGGACGGTTATGAGCCGTGACGATGATTAATCAGGACACTAATCTCTACATTTCGACCAATTTTCAGCTTGTTATTTCAAATGTCCCTGCGCTATATGCTCGATTAGCTGGTAAAGATGTCCATGTATGAATAACCAATTGGTCCTCCCCAGGCCCAGGTCCAGGTCCTTACGGACACGGGCCCCCGCACGGCGCGCCGCCGCCCGCGCAGGGCCCCCCGCCGCCCGCCCGACAGCCTTATGGACGACCGCCGCAGGTATTGTGGAGCTTACATTATTATTTTACAAGTATTGCATACGTGCAACGGTATCCCTGGCACCAAGAATCGGAGGTCTTGCCATGATGTGAAATATAGTTTATGATAAAGCGAAGAAATGCACGTAAAGAAGGAGTTTGTAGCTGCTTTTCTACACAGCCAAACTGCATTATTTTAAACTGTTTTGTAACCTATACTCGAGAGCTGGAGTAGTAATAGTAACTACTCAGTAATGAGTAATAGTAACTATTCAGTAATGAAATAATGCGACATGAACAGATTTTAATAACTTAAACATACAATATAATTATTGTAGGTTATGCATTGAAAACTCTTAAAATTATAAACATAGTTTCATGTAACATACTGTGCTACCAGTAATAAAATACTAAAAACGTGCCATTACCCCACAGAGCTACCCCGGCGGCGCAGAGCCAGGCCGGCCCGGGCACCTGCCCGCGCCGCACGCGCCGCACGCACCACACCCACCGCACGCGCCGCACCCACCGCATGCGCCCATACACCCGCCTATCAGCGATGCGGAGTTTGAGGAGGTAAGGAGACTGTGTGATTGATTGAGTGATATCAACGTAGGGTCGAAATTGCCGCTGGCTGCTGTAGTTTAAAATTTTGTAGGAGGTTTGTTGGTAGCAGTCGGAGGATCTTTAGAGACTTGAAACTCTCCGATGTCAGAGTAGCCCTCGATAGAGGAAATGACTGCAAGTCTAGCGTCGAAATAAGTATTTGACAGTGAGGTTTCAGTCTGGCGAATGCGAGTGCGCTCTATTCCTCTTACCGGGTAAAGTGTTCACCAAAATGGAGCAGTGGAGCGACTGCCATCTGAGCGCGGCGCTGCTACCAAGGGAATTTAACCAAATTGGATCATGGTTATAAATGTAGTCTCCTGAATATTCAGGTTTCATCACGATGTTTTCCTTCACCGTAAGAGCATAATAGTATTCAACGAATGTACATAATTCAGAACAGAGTCATTGGTATATGGCCGCAGCGGGATTTGATCCCGGTGAATGAATTGTAGCTATTATGGGCGACAGTTACCACTTACTGCACGTTTGTCACTTAATAGCATAAAAAATTATACATGTTGATTGTATCAAAATGTCTAATATCCTCATTAAAATGTCTAATAACCTCATCGAAATGCCTAATATCCTTATCAAAATGTCTAATATCCTAATCAAATGTCTAATACCCTCATCAAAATGCCTAATATCCTCATTAAAATGTGTAATATCCTCATCAAAATGTGTAATATCCTCATCAAAATGTGTAATATCCTCATCGAAATGCCTAATATCGTCATCAAAATATGTAACACGGTCCCCTGTCCCCGCTTAGGTGATGAGCCGCAACCGCACGGTGTCGTCGTCGGCGATCGCGCGCGCGGTGAGCGACGCGGCGGCGGGCGAGTACGCGTCCGCCATCGAGACGCTCGTCACCGCCATCTCGCTCATCAAGCAGAGCAAGGTACGGACTACTGATTATGTAGTGGTTTTGTTGTAGCATTTGACTTGTGTGAGGTATGTATGTATGTAGGCCTGCTGCAAGAGATTTCTTTTAGAAATAAGTAGCGCCTGTTGTACCATTTATTACTTTGCCTGTTATTCGCTATGAATTTCCTGTGCACAATGAACTATGTAAACTGTTTATTGCTTGATAAATAAGTGCAGGAGTTAAGAAAAGTATGATTCTGATTTTGAGATCTGTTAAGAGTGTCGAAGGTGCTACTGTTTGCTGATGCCAGTGTAAGAAAGGAGTTCTAAGTAGTTTCGCAGCATGGCGGTACTTCATATTTCTGGTTAGGCTTTGGTACCACCGCTGAAGAGGCAGTAGACTAGCTATATCTACCGAAGAACCGACAACCGCTGGGGTTAATAAGTCCTTGAGTGAAGATTAGACCAGGTGGAGTAGTTATTTTCGAATAGCTGATGCTGCTTGTCTAAAACAGCCTATTCACTCTGGCGAGCGACTGCCATCTAGAATTGCACGTCGCCATGTTGAAACGTAACATCGCCATTTTACTCGCTCTTTTAAGTGGGACAGCATTAACGATTGCGATTACGTTCAATTTGAGTAAGGCGGTCGCGCCCCAGGACTTGAGCTCAGATTGTATAGTTTGTGATACACATTGGCAGGCAAAGCGCGCTGACCTGACAGTTTTTTTTGCCTCTTCCACCAACTGTTCAACATCACAGCCCAAAGAGTACGTTATTGTCGTGATTTGCCTTGCTTTGCGGCTAGATGACGCTGTATAAATTTTTGCAAGCATATTTATAATCTCCATGCTTGGCGAGCGGGTTGGAGATTGCAGTATAAATATAACAACGGAGACTAGAAGATTTGTCTCGAAAATATTAGTCGCCTTGTACGACACGCACGAGTGTAATAATAAGAGGTTCCTGCTATTCTACTCTGCCGGACACCCCCTGCACAGCAATCTCTACAAACCAAGCATTAACCTTGTACATTTGACCCACACAGGTAGCCCACGACGAGCGCTGCAAGATCCTGATCTCCTCACTCCAAGACACGTTGCACGGAGTCGAGGCGAAATCCTATGCGGGCGGCGAGCGGGCGCGGCGATCCAGATCCAGGGACCGTGACGCCAGGCAGCACCATCGCTCGGCGCCTAGGCGCAGGGAGCGGTCCGCAAGCCGATACAGGGATAGGAGCCGCGAGAGGGAGGACCGGGATCGGTAAGGAATCATTATGTTATACCCCTTTCCTATCACATATCCTAGCTCTACGGTCTGGGGACCGTGACGCCAGGCAGCAGCATCGCTCGATACAGGGATAGGAGCCGCGAGAGGGAGGACCGGGATCGGTAAGCGCTCTTTATATATCTTTGCTATATCACATATCCTAACTCCTAGACGCAGGGAACGGTCCGCTATAGGGACAGGAACCGCGAGAGGGAGGACTGGGATCAGTAAGGGCTCTTTATACACGTTTCTTATGTCACATATCCTACCTCCAAGCCGCCGTGACGCCAGGCAGCACCATAGACTCGAATCCTAGACGCAGGGAGCGGTCGGCGGGTCGATACAGGGATAGGAGCCGCGAGAGGGAGGACCGGGATCGGTAAGGGCTCTTTATGTTATACCCCTATCCATATCACATATCCTAGCTCCATGGGGGAGTAAAGCAGGGCGCTTGTGGAAAAGAGCCACTGGTAAGTACTGCGCGCGTGATTCGGTCTGACGCGGTCCACACGACCAAGGTCGGTAAGACCATGGGTGGAGGTGGGGTGGGGATTTGGTGAAGAGAGCAATGTGTTAAGAAGCCGCCATATCTTGGCCCAAACTCTTGGCAAACATTTACCGAGACTTTGATCGATCCTCTACATTCTTGTTAAGTAGGGGGTAGGGATCAAAAATTATTATTGTGATATCGATACATCAATATTTTTCTGCAGTCTATTGCCCTGTAGTGGACTGTTAAATTATTGCATAGTGCAGTTGTCTACTTATTATTGTACATGTTAGAGCATTTGGACTTAGGACTAATCGATTTTGACTATTATTCGTTATTCTACAAGATTTCTGGGGTTCTTAGCCAGTGATGGAAGTCTTGTCAACATTTACGAGACATCACGAATATAGGCCAACACTCCCTCTACATTCTCGTATTGGCCAATTCTCGTGGAGTTTGGACCACCATGTGCAGCGTCCTTTATAGAGGTGGGCGACGCATTGACGATGCCCCTGGTGTTGTTAATGTCTAGGCGGCGGTGACCACTTTCAATCAGGTGGCCGGCTTGCCTATTTGCCTTCAGCATGACATTAAAAAGTCACCAAACCTCCGTCGCCCGCGATTACACCCGCGTGCAGTTCGAATCTCTGTGAACGTTCAACTATCCTGCGGGACCCTATTATTTATCCGGGATGAAAACTATTTGACACTCGGAAATAGGTAGCTTACTGTTGTGAAATAATTGTCGAAATCGGTTCAGTGGTATCGGTCAGAAGATAGCCCCAGTGGTATCGGTCGGAAGATAGTCCCAACATATTTGAAACATAAACGTTTCTTCTTAATAATATTAAAGCTTATAAGACTTTGTCCGCGTTAAATTCGATTATGCCGTTGCCACGAGACCTACAGTGGATTTAGAGTTAGTAACCTATATCCTACCACCTGTCTCCTTGCCAATATCAAAACGTAATAACGATAATCATTGCCGTTCACCAGTATACTACCCAAATGCTTACAGCATATCCACTTTCGTCATAAAGCATGATTAAAATTTCAACACACTCAACCCCCCTTAAAATACTTTGTATGCTTAGTGTATTCTTGATATAACTCTCATCATTATGAACTAAATGCCCCGCCCCGGCTTCACACGGGTTTTCTCGGCTTTCCTACATACATTCCTTCAGGAAGAAATTCTCTTACCGATGCTGAAAACCGCATCAAAATCCGTTGCGTAATTTTAAAAGATGAAAGCGTACATATAGAGGGACTGACGGCAGGAAGCGGCTTTGTTTTATACTTTGTAAAGATCTTTGTGAACTAGGCATTACCATAAACAGGGATAAGACCAAGCTTATGGTGAGACAGCTTTGCAGCCATCCAGCGATCGAACTTGTTGCACGACTATGAAACCGTGGAAGAGTTTCAGTACCTCGGTTCCAATATCAACAATATAGGAAGCTGCGAACCAGAGATACGTTGTCGCATCGGTATGGCGAAAACGGCGATGACCCAGCTAAATAGAATATGGAAAGACAGAAACATCACGAGAGATACGAAAATTTCCGTGACCCCTCCTTTGTCTTCTCGATATTTTTATACGGGGTTGAAACCTGGGCTGTAAAGGCCGCAGACAGAAAACGAATTGATGCGTTTGAGATGTGGTGTTGGCGGCGGATGCTGAGGGTGCCCTGGACTTTCCGAACGAATGTCTCCATACTAAAGGAGCTGGGTCTTGAGAGCAACGGTTATCATATGTTTGTCTCTACAGGATAATTCAGTATTTTGGACACATTGCTCGCCGAGATACCAACAACTTGGAGAGACTAATTGTAACCGGTACCGTGGAAGGCAGAAGACCAAAAGGCCGAAGCCCCAAGCGATGGCTCAACCATGTGTCGGAATGTCTGGAAATGCCTGTGAGCGTGGCCCTGCAGGAGGCCACCGACCGCAGCTCATGGAGAACGAGAACGTCCTTGCTACGTCGACAGCATTGAAGGGCCGATTGAGGAAAGGTCTAACACCCTTTGTGTACAGTGTAATAGTTCTACTTTCTGAAGTAGAGCCGATTCCGAGGATAGCTGAACAACTAAACTAAAAGTTTCGTCTAATACATTTTTAAAATAATAATATTCATGCATTGCAAAAAAAGTCAAGAACTAACTAGCTTATATAAATTAGTCACTATTCACTTAGATCTCAGGATTTACAGTCTTGCAATTCTTCAATTTCTTTTATGCAAATATAAATCTATAACTATACTAAAATATCGCCGAATAGATTTTTTATGTAAGGGATAGTTTTTTAATAATAAGCATAAATATATTAAAATTAACACTTTTTCGCTACTACTTACGCATCGTTCCACGTTCCACGTTCCCACAATGCTTCATATAACAATGACCCTTATTCTATGAGCACCGCAAAGTTTGGTTTGTCAGTGAACGGTCACCTTAAAATACTTGAATGTCTTGATACTTAAACGTTACGTTTCTGTTTCAGATATAGGGAACGTTCCAGGGAACGCGATCGTGAGCGCGACCGCGATGCGTAAGTAGTCCCTAAAGTTTCCAATTTCCATTTCCAATACCAAAAGTGGTACTTCCAATACCAGTTTTGCAAAGTTATAGAACAATAATTAATTTAATCCAAGCTTGGGAACTACTAACCATTACGTTTTCTCTTGATCTCTTTTTTTTTATTAATTTCGTATTAATACAAACGCAATTATTTCACTATAGCAAATGGTAAGCAATGCAATGCAATAGTTACTGATGAAGCGTGTTGAATCAATCAAAATCGAGGTATTTTGTTGGGGAACTTGAGACTCGTTGAACAGTCTCCGACAGACAGTATTTATACATCACTTACACTACCGCGAGAAAAACGAAACGGATTTTCATACGGTTTTCACTAATAGACAGAGTGATTCATGAGGAAGGTTTAGGTGTATAATTTGTTAAGGTTGCTAGCCGTGCGAAGGCGGGGTGGGTCGCTAGTGTTGTTATGAAATAAAATCCACCTGCCGCGTCTATTTGTCTGAACGCGTAAACCCACGTGAATACGAAAGTAGTGATACAATTTCGAAAATTCTTTCACTAATTGTCTCAAAGGTGAAACGTAATCGAGTCCAGCGAGATAGTCGAATGTTAGCAGAGTCTCTGGTTGAACCCGGGTGAAACAAATAATCGGTTTTATTACATAAGAAAAACTCAACAAATGTTTTATATATTGTTGAGGTTACGGCCAATAGTTACCGCTTTCTTTTATGCGATACTGTTGTATGTTATCTAGGTATGTACGAATGAAATTAACCAAGAATGCATTTAACATCTCATTGTAGTGATACCAACAGGTACTACAGGGACTACCGCGAGCGCGAGCGGGACAGGTCCAGGTCACGTGACCGCGAACGCGCCGAGTACAACCGCGGACACAGCCGCGACGAGCGGTGAGTACACTCTGCTGTATATGTGAACCATTCCAACCCGCCTGCCAAGCGGAAGATTATGGCAAAGCCCCCCCACTGAAGTGGAGGAGCCTCGAGTCCAGCAGTGGATTTTTTTCTGGAACTTTTAAGTCTACAGTAGGTGTAGGTTCACCACTTTGTAGACACACTTAGCTGACATGTTCGGTACAGTAGAAAAAAAAATATACCCAAACTTTCCTACTTTTCGCCGATAAGGTACTAATAAAATCAAAAACCACCGATCTGCCTTACATCCCTTTGGTAGTTTCGCTAGTCAGTCACATTAAAATCACCAGAAAGTGACTTAATCTTGCGGACCAGCGAAACCGCCAAGTGGCATATTTTATGTACTCGATGACGTAGGATAATACCTACCTAGGATAAACCTACAATACCCGTACAGTATTGCGTATGGTACATTAATACAACCCCTAAAACCATTTCTCCCACCCCAACAGACCACGCAAGTCGCCAGCGGAAGCCGCGCCCGAAGTGGGCGCCGGCGACGCCAGTGCATCGAAATCCCGCACCGCAGCTGCGCCGTACTACGACGAGCGCTACCGCGAGCGCCGCGACCGCGACCCGCCGCCGGCCGAGCGCGACCGCGAACGCGACCACCGCCGCGACGCGAGACACTAGGGACGAGACTATAGGACAGGTGTAGACAAGTCCTCCTATAGGAGGGGCTGGGACGGTGTGGTGGCGGTCGTGAGCGAGTGTTGCGCGAGATGTTTCGAATTCTCTCCTTCTTTCTCCGGCCTTTTCCCATTTTCCCACAGAAATTAAGTTCATCATTTCAATTTCTGCTCGGCCGGGAATCGAACCCGGGACCTCTGCGTGGTGACCGGCATGTTTACCAACTGAACCACACAGGTCGTCACCGCGTACGTCAACTATATAGAAGTCAATCTGTATTCTAAATGTCACTGAAAACGATCTACGACGAGGATTGTCGGAGATTGTTGAGGAAAATTTGTTGACTCGTACTGCAACAAAGATTTCATAGAGTTGTGGTTTGAGATAATATCGAATTCGAGATGTCCAAGCGCGAGTTTAGGCTCCCGTGACGTCATTTTTGGCGCCTGCCTCCACACCGTAAGGACCTCCCATACCCAGTCAGCGCTACACCGATAAATTGTAGTCTTAATCTACTTGACATAAGTACTACTGGCGAAAAGGTAGACGAAAACTGTCGACCGTAGCTCAAAGATGTTTTCTAATTATTTCTTCTGCTTCATAATTTCGAACTGCATACGTTGGGGATCGCTATTTGTCTACTTTCGGCGCCATATTTGTTTACCGCCGACGTTATATTTGTCTACCTTTTTAGTCCTTGGTTCATGTATAACGTAAGTTTGTTTTCCAATCTGAAAGAGTTGCCTTTTCCTTCTCCGAAATCTGATAGTGCTCGTCACTAGTGTATTATGGGCTTTTGGTGTATTATTTGAATTACAAGAATAAATAGCACAAAGAATGTTTGTAACTTTTCCGGCTTGAAATTACCTAATTGCTATACAAAAGATATGACCAGACAAATTACCTGGAAATAGTAGTGAACAGTGGAGAAGAAATACCGACAATGTAAATGTATATGTATATTATGTCGACTATTTTCATACAATTCTGTATCTCGAGAATTACATCTATGGGAAACTATTATTTTGTACACCTCAAAATGCTGTGCTGTAATTGTGACAGGTGTATGGAATGAAGTGATGGGTATTTGGTTACGGCTTACATACCAAATAAAGCTAGAGAACGTAACCATGACAAGTTTCGTAGCTTCATTTAAATATACAATATAAAGATATATTTATGTAAAAACTTTGCCCTAGTTGATCTGCAGTACTTACAGTTGATCTGCAGTACTTACATGATATATCTTATGTCTATGAACTGTTGAATTAGTAATTCATTAAGTATTTGGAGAAGATCAATGCTATCGTTTGTATTAGTCATTGTAAAAAATATGCTACTATCTTTGTTGGCGCCATCTATACTATGTATGAGGAACTACGAACACGCCTGTGCAAAGTTAGATGTATTGTGGCTATCAAAACACACTGTAAGTACAAAATGTATTTCTTGATTTTTAATTGGTAATTGGAAATAGAAATCAATATTGGAACAAAATTATTAAATATGAATTCGAAAACTAGCTTTGAAGAGCTACATTCCAACTCATTGCAAGCTTTTCTCGCTTTGACTTAAGAGAAAACAGAATACATAGTATATCTATTTTCTGTTGTACATTTGTGTTTTATTCAACGGAAGATATACTATTAGTACTTATTAGGTATTAGTTTTAAGTATTTTGTATGGAAATTCCGTACGTTCTAGATTATGACACTGATTAGCGGTAATTTACATAAATAAATTGATGTATAAAGTTTATTTGTAATTTTTTTTACAAGCCCTCTTATACCACACGTCGAGACATATACACTCCGCCCGTATCCCACAGGGGCAGGCAAAAACTATACGAGGATCTACACTTTTACCACAATGTGTACTGGGGGGTTACCTTGACCTGTTATAGCAGGACCTAAACAGAACTGCCCTGCTTTGAACGAGACAACCTCATGTGACACGTATAGCGCTGTCTCGTTCTAAGCAGTTCTGTTTAGGTCCTGCTTTAAGAGCGCATGGTCAGCACCCTGAAAGATGTACAAACGCATAAAATGGACACTACACACAAAACGCACAAAACGCAATAAGAGGAATTAGAACAAAATCATAAAAATAAAGCTCGATCAATAACTTATTTTATGTACACTCATAGCGTAATGTTCCAATTACATATTCGAAAGCTGTTTTTTAAGGATACATTTTTTTCACACCAGTCTATAAAATTTTAAAATAGTAGTTTATGCAACTGCCATATAAAAGGGGGTATTAAAACATGAGTGTCTGTTTATCATACGAGGCGAAGGCGAGTATGATAATAGTTTGACACGAGTGTTTTAATACCTAGTTATATGCAGTTGCATACACTACTTTATCTAAACTCATATTTTCATGTTAAAATTTCGTACTTAGAATTTTTTCAACTTTGTTGGAAGTAACTGCAAGTCAGTTCTGTTGTATCTACGCGTCGAGGATATCAAGCGAAATTCACTTCACTACTTACACATTTATCTATTTATTTGCTTCAAACAAGAAAAAACATTCACAAATACAAATTACAACAATTAGAAAAAATATTCTGTTTAGCGGGAAAATAATTCCAAATGTACACAATCACAACCACAGACTATGAATTGATTACAAATATAAACAGGAATTTTGAATTTGTTGAAGACATTTAGGTATTCAGCCTACATTTAGCCGTTTCCTGGAGCACGACAAAAAAAAAAAAAAAGTTGCATAATGATTAAAAAGTTATTTTTCGATACAGCTGTAATGAAAATAGTATGGGAAATGCTGTATCGAAAAGTAATTTTATCTACACTTATAGCGTAATGTTCCAATTACATATTCGAAAACAGTTGTTTAAGGATACACTTTTTTCACGCCAGTCTATAAAAATTCTATGAAAAGTAATTTTTTTAAATCATTATGCAACACTTTTCTTTTTTAAATTTTTGTCGGGCGCCGGCACACGGCTAAATGCAGGCTGAATACCTAAATGTCTTCAACAAATTCAAAATTCCTGTTTATATTTGTGATCAGTTCATAGTCTATGGTTGTGATTGTGTACATTTGGAATTATTTTCCCGCTAAACAGAATATTTTTTCTAATTGTTGTAATTTGTGTTTGTGAATGTTTTTTCTTGTTTGAAGCAAATAAATAGATAAATGTGAAAGTAGTGAAGTGAATTTCCCGCCGCTTGATATCCTCGACGCGTAGATACAATAGAACTGACTCGCAGTTACTTCCAGCTAAGTTGAAATAATTTTAGGTACGAAATTTTAACATGAAAATATGAGTGTAGATAAAGTAGTGTATGCAACTGCATATAATTAGGTATTAAAACACTGGTGTCAAACTATTATCATACTCGGCTACGCCTCGTATGATAAACAGACACTCATGTTTAATACCCCCTTTTATATGACAGTTGCATAAACTACTATTAGTTGTTATATTGCTGAAAAGTAATGGTCCCTAATGCTAGCGGGACCCCGGTTCCAAATAGATTAGAAATTGTGAGTTGTGTTCATCAAAACATTTTATTATCATTGTAAAAATATGTGTAATATATTATCATCCAGTCCGACCAACTTCAGATTCCTCGAACGTTCTATGATGGTGGGTCGTATCGTCACTAGAGATTAGGAGGAGGCTCAAGTCCAGCAGTGGACTAGTATAGTAGTGAACTGTTTGTTGATTTTATCCAACCAGTAGGTATTGTAACTATTGCAAAAATAGGCTCCATCTTAGTAGTTAACCAGAAAATAAATAAATATGCTTGGACAAATTCACACAGTGCCATCTAGCCCTAAAGTAAGCGAAGCTTGTGATATGGGTGTTAGATAACTGATAAACTACTGATATACTTTGTTTTAAATACATATTTATACATATCATAACCAGAACCGTAACAGAAATTAAAAGTTAATCGTTTTAATTTCCTAATTTAAGGACCTCTGCGTGGCAGACCGGCATGTTAACCAACTGAACCACTCTGTCGATAAAACTAGGCCAGTTTTTTTGCTCCTCTCAAATGCATGGCTCTTCGACTCCATTCAAATTGGCTCCCGAGTCTATTCAACCACTCAGGGTCCCCAGCGGAGCACCTTGGTTAACCTCACTTCGCTAACGGTATTCAAATCAATATCACCCTATTAAATTTTGTTTGCCCTTATACCCCGTCCGCGTCACTGTAAACTTTCCTCGTAAAAATTACAAAGATAAAAACTTCGGTCCCAAACCAATTTTCAGGTAGTTAACGAGATACGCTGAGGGCTCACTTGGGAACTCTGAAATTTGCATTTAATATTCGAAGTCAATGGCCGTGGAACACTTGCGCCTAGCTTCCTTATTGGATTATGTAAGTTACGCGACTTTGTTTCCGTCGCTTTGGACTTTAAATTGGGACATTTTTTTCTAAATAACTGATTGTGTTTCAACGTTTTTCTTCGTTCGTTTACTAATTAGATTTAGCTGGATTAACGGCGGCAGCTGCGGGCCTTCGAAAGTGACTGGCAGACATTGGCATTTGATCGTGAAGAGTGGAAGAAGCGTGGGGAGGCCTTTGCCCAGCAGTGGGATGATTCAGGCTAATATAATAATAATAATAACGGCGGCCGTGTGGCGTCCGGCAGAGTAGAATAGCACCAACCCCTTACACTCGTGGGTGCCGTACAAGGTGGCTAATGTTTTCGAGGCAAAAGATTAAGAGTCTCCGTAGTCTGGAAAATGGGCAGCAACATTTTTCATTGTTATATTTAAACACTGCGATCGCCAACCCGCCTGCTAAGCGTGGAGATTATGGCAATAACCTCCCCTTTCGTGGGAGAGGCCCTAAGTACTGCAGTGGACTGTTACGGGCTGTGATGATGAATAACGGCGGCAGTCGAGGCAACGTCTAGGACGGTGTTGGCCAGACTGCTGAAGCGCTGGACATCTGTTTCGTGGTTTCGGTACGTCATCGTCGTTTCGGCATGGTATACCGTCGAAATACTACTCCAGGCCATAATTCCTTCCTAAGGAAATGTTTTAGTTTCTTCGCACGGAAGTCGGTGTCCTTATAATACGAGGGCAGTTCGATCACGCTGAGCGCTATCTTCCCGTGTTAATTGATATGGTCTTCTACCAATTCGGCCGTCGTCTCCTTGCTGAGCAGGGAGATACAGATCCGCTACTGACGAAGCGGTCCAGCGTTGGTTGCGAGTGCGCTTTCTCCTTCGACCCGGCATGAAACTGTCTTTGTTAACATCAGCATTCGACTTCCGGGAAGGTCATCTTGGCTGAGCGGCCTCGGTCTTTGATTGGGGAATAAACCCCCTTGAAAGGGTTTCTTGAAAGCAGTAAAATGTTTTCACGGGGTCAATTGCAAACGTTTATAGGCTATAGTAATAGCTTGCTTGTTAGAATAGTGCCTTAATGTTTGAAAAACCATTCACTCGGAGGATTAATTCAGTAGGTAATTCGAAGGGTACCTACTTGAAAATATTATACTGCGGGACTATCAGTGTTCGTCGGGGTTTGACGATAGTAACTTTGTCTATCGTTAAAAGTGATCTACTTATAAGGAAGTTTATAAGCTCATTATAAGGTTTGGAAACTTTTACTTGTAGCTCGATTGTAGTGGTGTAGCTAATGTAACCCGGGGCGGATAATAACGGCGACACCTTAAAATTGAAAACTTAAATATCCTGTCGTCAAACACCAAGCGTAATGCACCTATTTCCCTCATAGCCCTGAGGCTTACGCAACATGTGACCCAAAGCAGGGAAGTCTATTGAAATTCTGATCCTCAATCATTTATAAACTTTCGTTTTCGAGCAGCATCTATTATTTGACGGTTTTACACCACCAAATCATAATTACATGAAAAATCTAAGTTTGTTAGTGGATATTTGTAACTCTGCTTATTTATTCTGGTTCTTTCCTTGCTCAATATCTACATGTTCCATCATGCTGAATACGCGTTCGTCAGAAACATTAGAGACAGGACTATACCTAACGAAAGAAACGTAATGTACAGCGACGGATAGGAAGTGAAAAGCGCAGGGACGCAGCAATTAGTTATGAAGTATAAGTTTAATTTTAGAAAAAAAGTACCGGTGAAATTACTTCGTCCCGGGAGCTCGGGAGGCTAAAGAAACGGAAGAAACTAAAATTAAACTTACATTTCATAACCATTTGCCGGTTTGCACTCCTGGTGATTAAACATGATACCATGCTCTGGTGAGAGAACTCGGTTGATCTAAGTTTACATTTTTTTAAATTAGATTAGCCAGGCATTTAACCGCCCTCTCACTTCTATTACTATTACTTCTCATTGATTTCAAGATACCTAGGTCCTCGAATTTATTAGGTATTCAAACCATTAGTGAAATACTAAGTATTTAGTCTATATAATATTGACGGATGATAGACTTTCTAACAAAGAAGGTAACTTCGAGATTAAAATCATGATATTTATAAGACTTTTAATTACAAAAGTTTACCAGGAGTTTCAAGAAGCATTTTTAATTGGCTCCCAGTTAGGTAAGTATTTGTTTTCAAACAAAATCATCTTGAAGTCTGTTTCGAGTTAATTAATGCTATAAGGCAAATACGAGTAACAAGCTGGTTATGATTTAACCTTTACAAATGTCAAAGTTGAATCATCGTCTTATTTAATAAGATAAATGTATCACTGTCACTAGGGGTTCAATATTCCGATTTTTTTATAATATCATTTTAGCGATTTCCCGGTTATGCTCTCGCGCACGACGGCCCGGGGTCCGCCTTGAACATGATCAGTATTCGGCAGATCAGGTAATTACAGTGGAGCGACAGCCATCTGACCTCCATGACCCTTCTACCAGGGGAACCTGACCGGATTGGATCATGATTACACATTCAGTCGGCTGAATGTGCAGGTTTCATCACCGTTTTCCCTCACCGTAAGAGCATCGGTTTGTATTCAACTAATGTACATAACTCAGAAAAGAGTCATTGGTGCATGGCCGCAGTAGGATTGGAACCAGGTACCTCTCGCTTACGAGTTGGATACCGTAACCATTCAGCCACCGACGCTCCCCGAGGATTATTTATAATATCTACATAAAAATAAAGTATTAAAAAATTCTGTGATACAAGTCTTATGGATCCCTGGATGCAGGATTTATTATAGTTTTAATATGTATCATTGGATCTGTTCAATTATCAATAGTTTTTAACTACGAGTAATTGTTTTTGTGGAAAATTGGCAAGGAACAACCTACACCGTCATGGGGCTGGTTGTTCCATCTTTGACGTAAATTGTTTCTATAGTAATTACTTTATATTATATTTATAAACCAAACATAAAAGTACTAGAATTAAAACCCATATCCAATTTAATAATAAGTAACGAAATAACGTCAAATGCAAATCTCTACATTATGGGTTAATGTTTTGCGCTTCTGATCAAATTCAAAATTTTTATTCAACATAGGTACACTCAAAATACACTTATTGAACGTCACAAAAGAAATACCTAATAATGCGCCTTCCTCATCGTTAATAAGGGCATCAGCTGTCGTTATTAACGATGTTCAGAGTTGAACCAAAGTTAGCAATGTTCTGTGTTTTTTTAGTTTTCCATCAATGTTAAATAAAAAATAATTTTTACCTACTAAAATAATGACGTTGGGTACTTTGTTCCCGATGGAACTTTGAACCCCAAAGATCATTTTTAAGGTAATATCGAATATTGAAATCTAATAAAGGGTCATTATTGATATTTAAAAATATCTCAACAAACTTTCCAACTGATAAATGCAACTAACAAATAAATATCTACAATATAAATTACAATAGCAAAAATAATTATTTAAGAAAATATACACAAACGTAACATTTATACATATATCCCCAAGTGGTTACCTTACCACTCCTAGCCCCTCTTGCAACAAATTCTTAAACGCGTTTAAGAATGACGTATTTTTGTATGATATTTTTTGTTAAGTGTCACAAGTATTTATGCGCATAAGAATTTTTTCGAAGTGATGACGTTATTAAAATAGCTGTCATCACAGCATATATGTTTTGCGACACGCTTCAAACTTATTACTAGATATATTTTCTTTTCGCAAAGCTATGTGCATCGGAAAAACTTACCCCACCCTCCCCTACATCACTACATAATTTATAAAACACAGCCGCACGCCGCGTCTGTATGTCCTACATGTAAACTTTCTGAACGGATTTTCATGCGGTTTTCACCGATAAACAGAGTATGATGACTCTTTTCTGAATTATGTACTTGAATACTAACCGATGCTCTTACGGTGAGGGAAAACATCGTGATGAAACCTACACATTCAGGCGACTGGATGTGTTACCATGATCCAATATGGTCAGGTTCCCCTGGTAGCAGGGTCATGGAGGTCAGATGGCAGTCGCTCCACTGTAATTACCTGACCTGCCAAATCCTGGATCATGGTCTAGGCGGACCCCGGGCCCTCGTTCTCGAGAGCACAACCGGGACATTAACGCCAAGATGATTATTTTTTTTATATTTTTCAATGATATACAGAGTGCTAGGGCGCGTCGCTAGAATAGATATTATAAAGAGAAAATATTTTATTGTTTGTCGTTTTGTTTATTTTTTTGCAATGGATAAACTTGAAATACATAACCAATTTTAAAAATATATTTTACCTATTGAAGGCTACCTTTTATATTCAAATCAAAATTAGAGATCCCCATCTCTTCTATCAAATTGTAAAAATATAACTCAAGGTATTTTAGACACAAACAGTCATTACGTACAATTAGATTAGGTGAACGAACGGACTGTAATTGTGAAGGTAGCTATTTGTCGGTATACCTACCCACGCGTTTGACCTTATTTCAAGTTCGGTCTATTTTTAGCCTGTACTGAAATTTCCCAACAAGGATCTTTTCCGACTATCGCGATAGAGACCGAGTTCGCGGTTTGCGACTAGTTTCGAAGCAAGAACATACATATTTCTTCGTATGTAACGGATTACTTAGCATTGGTTTCGTAGGAGGCCGAAGGGGAAATTATACGCCAGATGTATATGAGCTGTGTCTAAAATTAAAATTTCTGACAGAAGGGCAATGAGATAAGTAGTGGTCCGGCGCGAGGATGCATAGCGAAGTTGTCAAGTGTCAATGGATTAAGTGGATATTTTTTATGAAACGTATATCCTTAGTCTGTGGTATATCCTCTTACAGGAGAGGATGGGTGAGCCTTGGTAAATTAAATGATCCTATTGGCTAAAACTTAAAAACACATCCCTTGCAATGAAGCTTAACATCTGGTGGATACTCAGACGCGATGCTATGCTATCGCCTGACAGGACCGCGCGGCTCCAGCGTCAGGCGCTGTCCATATTGGCAACAGTCGTACGACCATGGTCGTACGACGGACGCCGCCCGACCAATAGGAGACCACAAAATCGCCCGTCGTACGTCAATGGTCGCACGACCGTTGTCAATTAGGACAGCGCCTCAGTGTCGTGGCGTGAAAGTCGTCGGAGCCCGCGTCAGTACCGTGATGCTCAGAAGTGAACCTTTACATTACCTAGTTTATAAACCCACGCAGTGTCTCAACAAGGATCTTATCGTGACGTTGTCTTCTGGTTGAGTTTTAGAGACAATACCTTTAATCAACTAAGTTGAGACAAGACAATACAGACTGAATTTGAAATTTATTCTTATAGGCAATTCGAGTTACTTAAGTCGAAAAAATTGAAATCTAAACGTATTGCAAACAACTTTACGATGATCTACATCAATTTAGTAAGTAATAATCGATACTCTTGCTTACTGACATCCGTTAACAGGAGAACCTGGCAAAATTGGATCATGGTTACACATTCAGTCGCTTGCATGTGCAGGTTTCATCACGATGTTTTCCTTCACCGTAAGAGCATGCGGTTCGTGTTTAACTAATGTATACAGAAAAAGTCATTGATACATGGCGTGTAACGTAACACTGTCCCGCGGACAGTGCCAGGTTCGGTTAATAAAGAAACACAAAGATTCAGGGTAATGGGTTTATATTCGTTCAGTCCAGAACTACATACAATGAATTTATAAAAGGAATTTAAAAATTAAGCACGAAAGTTGATATGGCTATGATACTGATCCACCTACTAGTTCGAAGGCTGGGCTCTGTAATGAAGGCTCGGGTCTTCACTTAAACACGTTCGAGAACGATTTGGCACAAAAGAAGATATAGTCTTGATGGCAAGTACTCATATAGTCAACCAGCCAGTTCCCGAAGTGGATGATATTAATTTTCGGACGACCTCGTGCTCGACAGACAAGGATATAATCCATAAAGACATGATGAAGAATTGGATCCAGCAATAAATATCTTATAGCCGACCAACACAAGAGAGAGGGCAAAATCGAGACGCAGATGGCGTGCACCTTAAATTTACGTATTTACTATATACCTACATAAATTATTAAACAACGAAATATAAATACATACACAATACATAATAGTATATAATACATACACATATACATACGTACAGATATAAAGAATATAAATATCTATATATATATATACAATACAGGATGTCCCAAAATTCGACGTCAACCCGGAATCGGGTGAAAAGGCAAGTCATGCTGGTAGGCAGAAAAAAAAAAAAAAAAATCGAAGTTGCATGATTTTGCAAAAATCTAAGTTGCATGAATTTTTTTTTGGAATTTTTGTCTATGAGATAAGTCTTATTTTTAAGCAGCTGGTTTCAAAATTTTGATTACATTTTAGAGAAGCATTAATCAGGGTAACACAGCAAAAAAAAAATGGGAAAAAGTAAAAATTTGTGACAACAGGACTGAAAAGTCTGTCGCAGGGTGCGCAATATTGCGTTTTTTTTTAAATGCCTATAATTTTGAAATCATGCAACTTAGATTTTTTTAAATATTTTTCTGCCAACCAGCATGACTTGCCTTCTCACCCGATTTCGGGTTGACGTCGAGTTTTGGGACACCGTGTAAATATATATATATGTATAAATAAACCAATTTGCCAAGAATTAAACACCCTAATGTAATGGAAAAATGACTTCCGTGGCATGGGGGTCGATCTGGATTTTAAATAAAAGGAAAACAAATAGTTACTGCGGTAAGAATCCAGACACACATCCCAATACCCTTGTATTTATCCAAACACCATAATTACTTTTACCATTTGGATATTTAGGAAACGAGAGATCATTTCCCCAAAAGAAAATACTCTAATCGAAGTTCGATTCGAATCAAAACATTTGTAGAACGTAGTTACAACGTAGTCAGAATTTACAGTATTTACTAATTTTCCAGGCAAGGATGATGAGCAATCAGAGCCTGAAGGGCCAAACCCAAGAATATTTATTTATTTATTGAATTTGCCAACAGATTTACACTTTTTGTTACATCTAATTATTACATGAAAGATCCAAAACACTTAAATACAAATCCAATAACAGGCAAACTTACGTTCACAATAGAATCGATCGCGCTTAATTAAAAAATAAATCTAAATCTACCACCACTCAAACTTAACAACTAATCAATTATATTGTTAGTGTAAACGGCAAGAGGACGTACTTAGTACACTATACAAATATTTTTTATATTGTAGTAAAGAACAATGTACAATGCCAACACAATTTTCGGAGCTACACAATTTGTTATGTTCCCTGCATAGTCTATAAATTATATCATTGCTACCAACATTCGTTCTGATTTTTTTAAGTACGAAAGGTCTAAAATTAAGTACTCTAGCAATGCGTCTAGGCACCGAGAAAGATACCATGCTTAATAAGTATGGACAGTCGATTAACCCTCTTACAATTTTAAAAAGAAATATTTGGTCTGACATCCATCGACGATCCCAGAGTGTGAACATATTATAGTGGGACAATCGCTCTTTGTACGAGGTAAGCTTTGACAATTTCCCCTGGTGGACCGTTAAGAAGAACATGAAACGTTTCTGTACTCTCTCAATTCTGGACATATGGTTTTCATATTGTGGATTCCAGACACAAGAACAATACTCTAAGATGCTACGCACAAGCGCGTTATAGACATATCTAAGTGCAGAAATACTTTTAAAACCCTTGCAGTTCGTCCAAACAAATCCCAACATTCGAAACGATCTAGTTATAATTGCATCGATATGAGGATTGAACGATAATTTAGAATCAATTATAATACCAAGATCCCTTATTTGACTAACCTCTTCCAGAACATGACCAATGATTGAATATAAAGTTCTAAGCGGGGACTTCTTTTTAGTGAATTAAATATGCTTACATTTATCAATATTCAGAGGTAGTCCGTTCTCAAGTGACCAATCGGAAATAGCATCTAGGTCCCTCTGCAGAAGAAAAGAGTCCACTGGTGAACGAATAACCCTAAATATTTTTAAGTCATTCGCAAAAAAATAGAACTTAGAATGACAGATTTTAGTGGCTATATCATTAACAAAAATCAGGAAAAGAACTGGTCCCAAATGGGAGCCTTGAGGAACGCCTGAACATGCCCCAAATGTTCTAGACTCATGACAACAAACTACTACTTTTTGTAATCTTCCCGATAAGTACGATGCCAGCCATTTAATTAACGTTCCACTGCATCTAAAATTATAAAGATTATGAAGCAACCGTCAATGACTAACCCTATCGAAGGCTTTGCTGATGTCTGTATAGATGGCATCGACTTGATCACCAGCGTCGACAGCGTCAGCCAGGTCAGCGCTATAACAAGCCAGGTTGGATTGTGTGGACATATTTGGCCGAAAACCATGTTGCTCTGGTATAATTAAATTTTTTAGATGATTCACGAGAAAAGGACAAAACAGTGACTTAAAGATCTTAGCAACAATTGACAAAAGCGAAATTGGTCTGTAATTTTTAATGTCATTCGCATTACCCCCCTTAGATATTGGAATAATATTGGCAATTTTCCATTTGGATGGGAAAACACCTGACCTGAGGGAGAACCCATAAATAATAGAATTGATGTTTTCTATAGCTTTCACTATTGCTTCTGGGCTAGTATCAAACGACCACAGGCAATTGGACGTCAAAGCCTTGTTTGGAAGATTCTCATCAACTGTAGAAGAGTCATCGACATAGACAGAAGAAAAGTTTTCCGCAAAAGCATTACAAATCAACTCTTTAGATGTTAAGTGGATATCATCACCCTTATTGTTCCGCTTATTACGAATAAATGACCAAAACGCCTTTACATTACCCTTCTCCAGTGAATATACCCATAAAAACTATTAATATAATATAAAAATAAAAAATAAAAGTGTCAACGCGCTAAACAGTTGTTTGAACAGGAGTCCTAATAACCGTAAGTACACACGACACCGTATGACATCACCATTCGTCAGGGCAAGATCGTACAGGCGGCACTGGGAATCGAGCTCGGTGTCAATCGCTTACTAGTCGAACCCCTCCACCATTAGGTTATCTATGCTCTACCGGCAGGCAATACCTATCTAACCGACTTTTATTTAAACTAAAATATTTTCTAAACAACAGAGCGTCGGTAGCCGAGCGGTTACAGTATCCGACTCGTAAGCCAGAGGTCCCGGGTTCGAATCCCGCTCCGGTCATGTACCAATGACTGTTTTCTGAGTTATGTACATTAGTTGAATTGAATACTAACCGATGCTCTTACGGTGAGGGAAAACATCGTGATGAAACCTGCACATTCAGGCGACTGGATGTGTAACCATGGTCCAATCTGGTCATGTTCCCCTGGTAGCAGGGTCATGGAGGTCAGATGGCAGTCGCTCCACTGTAATTACCTGACCTGCCAAATCCTGGGTCATCGTCAAGGCGGACCCCGGGCCCTCGTTCTCGAGAGCACAACCGGGACATTAACGCCAAGATGTTTTTTTTTTTTTAATTTTCTATACAACAGAACCGATTTTTATGAAACGAAGCAAATAAAAACCGCATCCAAATCGGTCCACCCGTTCGGGAGCTACGATGCCACAGACAGATACACAAAGGCACAGATACACACGTCAAACATATAAAACCCTTATTTTTTCGACGAGGTTTAAAAATAGCATTGTTTGGCTGCGGTACTCTGAACAAACCTATGCCCAACCTCTCATATACGTATGTTCTATTAAAATGGATAAAGCGTTGTGTTTATGAAGAAGCCTGTTCATGTTTGTAGTACAAAGTGTTTCACGGACCGTCACCCACGCAGCTTTAACGGGAAAGTGGGGAAATGTTCATTAGCCACGGCTCTTGTGTCGAAATTCAATATTTCAGTGTCGCTGTTGGTTTTTAAATGTGTCGCGTAAAGCATGGGCGCTGCTGTTTGCTCGGCTTATTCACACTGTGCTCACGGTATGGGCTTGATTTAGACCTGGACTCAAGGTTGGTGTACTATGTTCCATGATTTTATCTAGCTAGCATGGTGGGAGCGACCCCACTTGTATGTCCGTTCATGTCCCAATTGTTACAACCTACAAGATTGGTACATATGAGTATCATACATACATACATACATACATACATACATACATACATACATACATACATAAAGCTCACGCCTGTGTCCTACAGGTGGGGTAGGCAGAGACTATGGACTGCCACTTTGCTTTGTCCTGACACAACTCCCTAGCCTCGCATATATTCACAACTCTTTTCATACATCTCCTTTTATTCTGACCACTTCGGACCCCAGCTTTTCAGGATATGAGTATCAAATAAAATAATTGTAGACTGAATTGTGTACTGTATTTCTGAAGTATAAGGTGGACCCTGGGCCCTCGCGTGCCGCGCGGGGGCGCAACCGGGATGTAATGCCAAGATAATGATGATACAATTCGAAATATACAATTCGCATCGAAGTTTTTTTTATGCTACTCAGTGACAAATGAGCAGACAGCCCACCTGATTGGAAATGTTAACAGTCGCCCATAACATCTAAAATTCCTACATTTAGGTTGCAGGTAACAAAAATATAGAACTTGTGCGTTGTCACTGTGAGGACTAAGATGAAATGCCTCATGCATAGATAAGGCGGAATAGATAAGGCGGCGGTTCTCACCCAGGCGGACTCCTCAGGCTTGACAGAGTCTTAACACCTGATACTGAAGTAATCCGAGTGAAAACCAATGTTAAAGACTCATAGCGTATGGACACAGCGTAATAAATTGAAATTTCAATGCTGTAGCCACATTGGTCGAAGAACCGACGATCGCTGGGTGAAACCGGAGTTCGGCAAGCAAAGTGTAGAGTGCTTTTCGAGCAAGTGGAGTGACGATTTGCAAAAGGCGGGTGCAGGTGGATGCTGGATGCGGCAAGACGAGGACAGGGTGCATCGGCTTCTACGTTCAATGGGAGGTCCATATCTGATGGCTGTTGGTACGCTCGCCAGCCATAATAAAAAAAAAAAAACATTGTGGCGTTTATGTGCCCGATCCAGGATTTGGCAGATCAGATATTTACAGTGGAGCGACTGCCATCCGATCTCATTGGCCCTGCTACCAGATTCTATCATGGTTACACATTCAGTCGCCTGAATATGCAGGTTTCATTACGATGTTTTCCCTCACCGTAAGAGTATCGGTTAGTATTCAACTAATGTACATAACTCAGAAAAGAGTCCTTGATACATGGCCACAGTGGTATTTAAACCCGGTAACTTTCGCTTACGAATCGGATACCTCAACCACTTGGCCATCGACGCTCCTCATGATTTTAGAGAGTATCCGTCCGTATATTTTTTAGGTCCGTGGGCAACCTTATAGTTGGAACAGGGCGAGAGTAGGCACCCCATATTTTTTTCGTATTTGAGTTTTCTGAACAACAGATGAGGGAAGATCGATGACCGGATCTCCTACCACGAGAAATTTATTTCTAGTCAGCGTAACCAGATACATTGCAATTATTATTTCACCATATGACGCAAGTATAAATCAAGTCTAAGGGATATCGTTTATTTATTCGTTACCCGCCAAATAGCCCAGCTAAACTTTGAATATTGAAGTAAATCATATCGAAAGGAAATTCTTCATACACGAGTTAGCCAATTTGGCCCGAAGCGTTGTTTTGTGCTAAAAGAGTAGATATAGGGTAGGGTGGCCATGTTTCGGCGTTTATTAGAGGATTCCTTAACGAGCACGGTGTCGGAGGCTATAATAAGAACCCTAACAAGGGGTTGGTTTACAGACGACAAGAAATAATATACTTTCGCGCCGTACCTTTGTGCCGGACCGAAATGTGAGATTTCGGCTATTGTCTAGGCTTTACGTCACGCGAGCCGCTGAATATGGAGTGGTTTGGGACTTGGATTGGGGAATGGAGCGGTTTGTGTAAATGGAGATTGTTATTTTTAGGTAGTGAGGCATGGTTACTCTTAGGCTATGGTGAAGTATTTTTAGTAGTTACTTTTGCCTCCGGTGATGAGTGTCAGGTGATTTTGTATTAACTCGTAGGTTTTACAAATATCTTAAATTATTTACACATTTTAAGGGTATGTTCCGGGTTTCCTATCGCGTACTTTTGTTGACCTTAAAATGTGTGATAATAACCGCGATAGTTTAAAGCAATAATTCTTATTATTACAAAATATCTTTTGTTACGGTATTTTATACAGTCAGTTTTTATAGATAATGTAGACTCGACTTTGATGACGTACAGTAATACAAAATTCAGATAGAATTATAATCTTATCCCAATGCAAGACCAAGCGGAAGAATATGGTTTAATTTCATACAATGAAGTGTTTTTCATTAAAACTTACTAGCGACCCGCTCCGACTTCGCCCGGGTAGTAGCACCATAACAAATTAAACCTACATTTTTCTCACTAATCACTCTGTCTATTGACGAAAATCCGTTCTTCCAAAAAGCAGTTCTTGAGTTTATCGCGAACAGACAGACAGACAGATGCGGCATGGGACTTTGTTTTATAATATGTTCTCTTAAAATTTTGTATCTGTTCTTTTGACCACTTTCCCTGTCACCTACACGACGCAGGAAGCAATTCCTGGCGTACAACGCAGTTGCCGTCGCCTACAAGTTGTAACTTAGTTTTCGAACAATTGACGCGATGATAAACCTGTCCGCTCCCTGGCAAACTCTTTAAAATATAAGTTCAGTAATCAACTAGCCCGAGGTCAAACTCTCGAGAGAAAAAAAAGAAAAAAAAAAAGAAAAAGAAAAGTGGAGCATGATGACGATAAGTATTATTTAAATAAACATAGATTCTTCTTTAGATTTCTGTATCTAATATCAAATTGTTTATTTAGTCATTATAGAATTTAAAAATGCAATTAATGTCATTATAAATTATAACAATTAAGTCCGGCTTGCACTAAATTCTTGAACATGTTTAAGAGTGACGTTTAACGTTTTTTTGTATAAAGTTTTTTGTTTAAGTATCAACATAAATACGTTTAAGAATTTGGTGCAGGCCGCCCTAAATGCCAACCAATATAAATTTAAAAATTCAGTAAATGTCAATACAAATAAAAAATAATTAAATGTGAATTGTTAAAAAAATTATTGCAGTATAATTTCCTGTATAAAATACAAGAAAGAAATCCTTAAATGTATAATACAAATTCAAATAATTTAATGTCCGTTCCCCCCTCTCGTGGAAGAAGTCCTCAGCCCTGCAGTGGTCTGTTATGGCCTGTGATGATGAATGTCCATTGGTTAATAATAATAATCCAAATTACGTACCTCAATCTTTAGTAAACGTCATTAAAAATATTATATAATTACTAATGCCATTAAAATAACAAAAAGTTTAAAACAAATTAGCTGTACATAATATAATAAATATGTCAATTTTTAGATTTCTGTGGATAATACTTACCATTGTCGTGCTCAACTTTTGTCTTTTTCTATTGAAACGTACTTTAGAAGTGCTGATTTGACGGTAGAGTCAAAACGGGAACACGGAAGAAAAGAGAAGCAATTTCTTTAGAGTCACATACCGTTTTAATCAGAATTGAGTATTGACGCTTAGAATGTTCGAGAGAACAATCTTGGGAACTTCGGATTACCAGAACCGATATCATGTCATCATCATATATTTAAAAGTCTCTTGAGTATGACTCTTGTCGGTGGAGCAATCGCCACTCCTCTCTCCTGCCTAAAAACCTCTTCATCTTTTTATAATCCCCGGCGCTCACTTTTTCCTTATTTTTTCCACCAATCTTCAAATCTTGGCCTTCCTTTTCCTCTCTTTCTCTCAACTTTGCCTTTTATTGCCACTCTTAAAAAGTTGTCATGTCTTATTACATATCCTAGCATTTTTTTAATCATGTCAGCTTCTTATAATTCAGTTATGATTGTAATTAGACTATGTCAACGCAATCCACAACTCGATAGGTACTGTTAAAGCTTGATATAGGTACCTACCCCTAACCTAGAAACTTGAAATATTGGCGAGACGTTTCTCAACAATTGAAAATGCACATCGGGCATCAGAATATCGTATAAAAAATGGAGAAAAAACAAGATTAAAAACTTGATAACAAACCCACCGAACACAGACATCGAACAAAACCATCTGCAGCCTCCGTCCACCGAATGCAGGATAATTAAAAGAAAGAATCTATTGACCGCGATAGCAATGGTACTGTCCGATGGAGCGGCGTCGACAGAACGGCCGGGGACGGTTGAGCGGGCAGGGAAATGACGGCACAGAGCACTGCAAGGAGACTACCAAAGGTAGTAAGATTTATTTTTCTGCAAGTTGTATCAGCAGTTTTGCTTCACGACATAGATCTCCCATCATAATCCGACGTGTTACACACAGGACTCGTCTTGAAGTGTTACCAGTTATAAATGCTGTAATGTTGTAAATTTTTACATGTTTAAGGGTTCTTTACCTCAAAAGACAAACCGGAACCTTTATAGGATCACTTTGTTGTGAGTCCGTATGTCCGTCTGTCAAGACCGTTTTCTCAGGAACGCATGCAGGTAGGTATTATGCTGAAATTAAAATCAAATACTCCGATCTGCAATCCCTTGGAGCAGTGAAAAAAATCAAAATTCTAATTCATCGAAATCAAAAGCTACGGCCGTTTAAATGTTCCGTTGATCTAGAATCATGAAAATTGGCACCAAGCAAAGCCATGTAGCACAAGTAAAGGAAACACTCCGAAAACCGTAAATTTGTAGTTACATCACAAAAAATAGTCTACAAACTTATTAATTAAGTGAAAGTTATTAAGAGAGGTAGGGAATAGCGGGGTATCCCGTTCGAATTGGAGCCGCCCGACTGGGGAAGTATCTTCCAGAATACCGCAACTAAACAATACTCTTTTAAATAGTATTGTGTTTCTGCCGGTGAGTAAGGTTCCAGTGCTCCATGGGGTGAGGATTTAGGGGACCGTGGCTTTGGCTGTGGAGGGGCCACTGCCAAAGCCACGGTTCCCCAAATCATTTGCCTTTTTGCTGCCAGAGTAACGTGTTATAGAGGTGGGCAACGCATTGGCGATACTGTTGGTGTTGCTAGTGTCTATAGGCAGCGGTGACCACTTCCCATCAGGTGGCCCCAGGGATGTTAGATGCCAAGTCAGAAATTATGACACAGGCCTGTCAAAATTCTGGTACTTGAGAAAAAACTATGGTAAAGTCATGGACTTATCATATTTCACAGGCCAGAAAGCTCTCCAAAAATAACAATTTCTAAAAGCAACCTTACGTTCATACTCTTTTGTCTATTTTGCGTTGTCATGGGTAAAGAGGCTAACCCGAGCCGAGAGCGACAGCGAGAACAGAGGCCGCGTGTCCCGCTCTTTTATCTTGCCTGACTAAAAAATGTCGTTCATTGAAAGTTTGCGCCCTATAACTCTATGAAATCCCTCTCTTCCTACACATTTTTTTTTGCGCCCAACGCATTGGAATTGTGCACCCTCCGGTAGCGGTTGGGAGGGAGGAGGTGAACTCTCATAGAGTACCAGCCGGCTGGCCGGACTTGTTACGCACGACTTGCCAAAAAAAAAACCTAGGCGCCTACGTGCTAAACACCCCTGGGAGCACCTGTAGCCGGGAAGGCTTTTCAGGTTTCATCGGAAGCGACACCCCGTGGGGACGGGGTGCGCAACGTGCACCTTTGCTTTGTAAAATTATACTTTTATCATTCCTGTACTTACATCATGAAACCCATGTGGGTATGGCAAAATATATATAAATAATTGGCCCCTAGAGCATTTAGAGCGCTCTAAAGATAACTGGCGAATAGTTCTAGTTGGTGGTACTGCACTGTCAACATAATAACATAGTACGAGTAAAGCAGCAAATAAGTACCCGCCGTGGGCTGGGTACTCATCCCCATGACGTGGACCCTCTAGTGGTGTCCACGTGAAGATTCGAAAGAACGTTTCTCGCTCGTACGATTCGGATGTGGAATGAGCTCCCAGCAACGGTGTTTCCTTTGGCCTATGACATGGGATCGTTCAAGAGGTATATTAGAGGTCTCCTTAGAGGCGGGCAACGCATTGGTAGCACCCCTGGTGATGCTGATGTCCATAGGCGGCGGTGACCACTTTCCATCAGGTGGCCCGCATGCCTGTTTGTCTGCCGGATAACATAAAAAAAAAAAAAAGTATAATAGGCATCTTCTGGCTCCATCATTGCCTTTTGGCTAGATTGAGGTCTAGAGCAAACTCATTTTGCTTAGAATAAAAGAGTTGCTACACGGTTGCCAACCCACGTTGCCAACAGAGTGAACTTGATTCAACCAACCAACAAACGACCAAGGTCAACGAAAAAACGTGGTACTGCCAATTGCAAAACTGCAATTTACAAATGGGATTAATGAAGCTAAGAATACCAAACAGCAGTGATTATAAGGATAAAGTAATAATATAATGATAAATGAACATAGTAATATCGTGTACGTACGTGAGTTTGTGTACGTGTGTACGTGTATGTGTGCGTGTGTTCAGGTAATATCACGATAGTATCAAATAGTGATATCACGTCACTATCATCGTCCTTCACCGAGACTGTAGAAACTTAAGAACCCCGCTCAAAAAGGGCGATCAAGATGGAAAATATCGACAGTTTTGGATAAATGTTTTTCATATCCATCTATAGCCCTATTGAGCGGTGATCCCAACGCATAATTACTGCGCGCGCGACGATGGTCGAGTAGACGCGGCCAGCGGCCACTGCGGCGCGCGCGGGTCACCCGCGCTCAGCAGCACCCGGGACCCAGCAGCTGTGGATTGTCCACCCCGGAGTGAACGATATCATATAGGAGCCTAGCGTCTGCCAGGAAACATCTATCCTCTAAAGTGAGTATCCTGTGAGCCTTCAGACCAGCAGAGTAATCTCCGGGAGCCATGCAAGACAAGCAATTTAATCTGTTGATAAAAGATTTTTGCACAGACTTTAATCTATTACGGCCGACGTCGTAGACTGGGGACCAGACAGGCGAAGCATACTCAAGAACGCTCCTGACATAGGCGTAATACAAGATTTTGAAAGCTGACGCTGAGTTAAGGGGCTTAACTGTTCTAAAAATGAAACCCAATTCTGATTGCTTTTGCAAAAATAGACTCGTAGTGGGCGTTAAAGGTAAGCTTTGAGTCGAGAATGATTCCCAAATCCGTAACCTGATTAGTACGTTGCACTATCTCGTTGTTCAGCCTATACGTTGTGTTTACGGTGTGTGCTTGTCTCGTAAAAGTGATGGTCGTACATTTTTTAACATTTAGGTCTAGACTGTTTGCGTACAATACTCCATAGATCCAAATAGATCATGCTAGAAGTAGGTTAGTAACACAAATATAAATTCGAACTCATCACAGATTAGATATAATTCACCTCCAAAAGACTGCCACACACTATAATTATTATTAACTTCCACACAAAAAAGAAAAATATTTTGGAATGTATTAATACTCGTCGTCAGAATGATTCAAGAGAGAACGATCATGCAGTACCTATTATATAAAAATAATCATCTTGGCGTTAATGTCCCGGTTGTGCGCTCTAACGAGGGCTCGGGGTCCGCCTTGACCATGATCCAGGATTTGGCGATCAGGTAATTACAGTGGAGCGACCCTGCTACCAGGGGAACCTGACCAGATTAGATCATGGTTACAAATTCAGTTTCCTGAATTTGCAGGTTTCATCACGATGTTTTCCCTCACCGTAAGAGCATCGGCTAGAATTCAACTAATGTACATAGCTCAGAAAAGAGTCATTAGTACATGGCCGCAGCGGGATTCGAATCCGGTACCTCTCGCTTACGATTTGGATATTCAACCACCCGGCTACCGACGCTCTTACCTATTATGTATTATAGTTTAAAATAATTGAAATTTTCTTTGCTATTCGTCAAATATAACATCGAGATCGAAAGTATTTTGACATGCCATTTCATCGCTTTTTCCTTTTGTTTCTTCGGTTTCATATTATATCTTAGACGTCATCCTGTTGCGCAAATCTTGTGTTGGATTAAATGCACCACAACAACCTTTATTCATTTTCACGGATTGAGACGCCAACATAACTCCTTCGATGTGTTTTGTGACTAACCGATTGCTAGTTTTAGTTTTTACCAGGTTATTTTGCTGAACACTCGTTCACATTGTGCATTTGAGTGCGGTATGCTAAGAGCTGCCAGTTCAAAACGGGGCAATTCTGTGTATTTATTGCAGCCCTCACCATCTTTAAGCTGCGATATTTTGTGCCAAAATACATTTATTTCTAGTTTCTTTATTATATCGTCTGGTATTTCGTCTAGCGAAAGACGACGCCACTCATCATCCAAGCGCTGCAAAGTCTCTATCGTTGTAGGTTTCGCCCTATTAGCTTCAGATAAATGAAGCAACGACGGAGTGTTATTTCTTTCGATTTTGGACATAGCTTTTGTTTGTTGTAGTACCGGGATCTGGGTTAATAGTGAATTATTAAAATCAAACCGTTCTTGAATTCCACCGCACAGCTTGATCAGAAACATACGGCATCTATCTTTAATTGCATCTGGGTTAGCTTGTACTTCGGGTTTCTTTAGCGGTTCGATCACTTGCACTCCCAAATAAATGCGGAGAAATTTGTCCACATTTTCTGTTTTAATGTTGTTCAGCGGAGCCTGAATTATATAATCGTGCATCATGTACGCCGATAAAAGCTCTTTGAATGCTATTTCCATTTATTTTATATTTATTTCTGCGCCAAACATGCGATCACAACTGTCTCCGATTGAAAAAAAGTATTCATTGTCACAACTTTCGGTAACACCCACGACAGAAGAAAGTAAAAAAGCTTTACAAATAGATCAGAGAGCCAAACAAATATAGATTCTGAGAATAGGGTCGAAGTGGTTCCCACTGCTCTAACATTCTTTCAACTACTGAATGTAGTGACAGCCAACGCGTCTGCGCTGGATGTAGTTTTTTATGAACAGACACATTAAAAAAAATTTGAAATACAGCTAAGCTAGCAATTCGCTTTGCGCTGTGCTGTACGTAGTTGTGCACGTTTCTAGCTAGATCTTTACAGCTTCTAGGCATGTGCAGTTCACAAGCTTTACTGGCTGCTAAATGGAGTGAATGACAAAGGCATCCCATAATAATTACGCCAGGGCAAGACTGCTTAGGCGACTTGCAATGGAATTGTGCACTCCAACATTCACACTAGCACCATCACGCCCAAAGCCTATAATATTTTCTAGGGATATTCCCTTTCCACTAAATGCTCTTATAAGCAACTCATACAAGCGTCCACCTGTGGCACCTACCTCAGCGGCTTCAGCGTCGTCTTCAGAGAACACATTTGAAAGATTCCAAAACATGCTGTTGATCCGTCCAAGCTTTTCATCATAAAATCGGACGTTAATGCATGCAGTCTTGCTGGAACAATCTGTAGAGTCATCGGATAATTGAAAATTTTCGCTTCTTTAGGCAAGACGCAATATCGTCCTTATGTGAAGCACCTATCACATCTCACAATTTTTGTTGCCTTGAATCTTTTTAGCTGGACGGCCTCTAAGATTTTAGAATCTGGAAGTGCTGATTTGAGACAGGGTATCAATTCGTTGACCACAGAAAACGGAATATTATGAGCAGCTATAAACCCACAAACACCTACTTTTTTTAAAACTACTTCCTTGGGGCTTCAGATATTCTTTCATCATATTTCTGGATGTACACTGATATTCACGGCCTATTTTTTTGGCTGCTCTTATGCATTTTTATTACACTAATGTCGGCCTTCATCGTTATATTGCACCAGCTACACCTGGCCTTTTTATTGTCGCTGGGATCTGGCTTGAGCCAAGGCGAGGACTGTGGGTCCTGTTCCCATGCCGTACGATATTTTTGTACCCTGTATGTACGTAAAGTTGAACACTTTACGCTTTTTTTTTTAGGCAGAAGGAGCGGTTGCGGGTGGAGCATGCATTTCTTCCTAGCTGGCGGAAGATGATTCCATAATTATAATATGAAATAAAATAAGGTTCTTGCATTCACCACCACAGCCATGCGCAAGACTGACTGACGAATACTGCCTCTACAGTGTCAAACTTATCTGGCCCGGTGACGGCGTCGTTGTTGTTTTTTTGGTATTGACATTGTAGAAATGAGTTTAATTCTAGTTTTGACCACTTGGTCAGATAAATTTGTGGCATTGTACCTACGCTCGACTTTATTGGCCAAGTCCCGTAAGAGTGTAGAGTTGGCTGAATGCTCCCTCAGTGCAACCAACTTATCTGTGAAATGGCGAAATTAGGAACTACGGCCGCTAAAGCTGGATTGATGTAAAAATTATGGTACTTTTGCGTACCATAATGGAAGTGCTATGGTACATGGTACGAACACCTGGAAAATGGTACGTGTACCATAATTGTACGTGGGCGGCCCGCTTGCCTGTTTGCCTACCGAAGTCATAAAAAAAAAGTGTTCATTTGCAAATATTTCATACAAGTTGTACAGGAGCTAGGTGCATTTGTAACTAGAATAAGGGGACTACTCCCATCACGTCATTGTGCCTTTATTGGCTGGTGTAGGTGTAGGAAGCCATTTTAATGAGACCGCACCGGCTGGCAGCCAGGACAATGGCAGACGTTGCTGCGATGACGGTTATACAGACAGACTATACAATACAGACTTCACCTTTGACATAAACAACACGATTCTGTTGTCGTGTCTGATTCAAAGAAATGGCAAACGTCGATCTTGATTGGGTAGTATTTGTTTTCCTATATGACGTGTTGGTATGTTTGGCTGTGGCATCCAAGCGGTACGGCGGAGCAAAAGAAAGGTAGCGAAGTTTACAGTCTATGTATGTATGTAGGTAGTATGTATAGGCTATGCTTAGAATCTAACTACGTGATCGAATCAGAAACCATGAGATCCGCCAGCGAACCAAGGTGAACGACATAGACCGAAGGATTGCCTGACTTAAGTGACAGTGGGCAGGGCATAAAGAGGCACAGATGGCCGATGGAGCAGTAAAGTTCTCGAGTGGTTGTAAAGTACAAGGTGGATCGCCGATCTGGTGATGATCGCATGTACTAGCTAGATGCAGAAGGCAGTCAGCCTTTGTTTTTTGTTTGGTGATCTCTGGGGGAGGCCTATGCCTAACAGTTGGCGTCTTTCGGCTCATATGACGTTAATGGCATTACCATGATGGGATACCAATGTAAGTTTGTATGTCTAATCGTTACTCAAAAACTACTGCACCGATTTTGGCAGATGAGGTATCGATAAAAACTTTTTAAATTTATAATAAAAAGAATAGTTAAAAGCAAAAATCGACATCTGAAAAGTATGAAACCATAAAAATATTTTTCAATAAACGATTGGAATCTAATGTATTCAATTTTTGTCTTAGGTTTTCTAGACCCTCAGAGTCATTCAAATATGTAATTCACTTATATGCGTTCTCCTTTTATGCTAGGTCACAGAATATTAATGCTAGGTGCACACCTACGAGAAAAAACAGAAAACATGTTTCTAGTAATTACAAAGAAAATACGAGCTACACAATAATTTACATTAGAATTTCTTTCTTTCTTTCTTTATATTATACAAGACAGGCATTTGACCGCCATCTCACCTGTTGGTAAGTGTCGATGCGGCCGAAGATGGAGCATGCCCGTTTTGGAACAGCCTATTCACTCCAGCCTTGAAGGCATCCAGATTATATTGATCAGGTTAGCAGGCATCGCGTTCCACTCCTTAGCCGTACGCATTATAAAGGTCGAGCCAAAGCGGCTCGTGCATCCGCACGAGCCGCTTTGGCTCGAATATCCACGACATAAAAATGCAGAAAATATTCGTGTAACTGACATTAAAATTTTAAGAGAAGAAAATATAACCTTCTCAGCTGATAGGAGTCGTTGACATTCTAAGATGGGACGGGGCGGCGTAGATACCAGCTTTCAACAAATATGACCTTCCGAAAATACGAATGCAAACGAATACGCATTATTTATTTTAATACCACTGTGATTTTAAAGCAATGATAAAAATGCCAATTTATACAAAGAATTTAAAACTACCAAGCCGTGTCGGGCCTCGTGCAGTGTAGGGTTCCGTAGTTGCCTGTCAATATGCATGATTAAAAGAGGGCTTTTTGATACTATAAATACATTACAAAGTTACAAATGCACATAGCTCCTATACAACTTGCATCAAATATTTGCAACTACAATTACACTTTATAAGTAGGTTGACAATTTTTTTGCGATGTAACTACAAATTTACATTTTTCGGATTTACTTGTGCTACATGGCATTGCTTCTTGCCACATTTCATTATTCTAGATCAACGGTAAGTAAGGCTAGGAATAGCAGCTTTGTCAAAGTTTATTAGTCATTTAAAGTGTATCCCCGTCGTGACCCACCACAAGCTTCTGAACCCACCTAGTGCACAATTACACGGAAAATAAAAAAACACATTTCACAAACGTCGCAAACAAGCTAACGGCCTGTCTGATGGTAGGCAGTTAGCGCAGCCTATGGACCAGTCCCAACAAAGTTTACGTCATCGTCATCATCACAGCCCACAACAGTCCACAGCAGGAGTTAGGACCTCTCCCATAAGATGGGAGGGGATTGCCATAATCTCCACGCTTAGCAGGCGGGTTGGAGATCGCAGCGATTAATAACCTCAAACATCTCAAAAACTGCAATATCGGTTGTATTAAACCAATATAGAAACTATCTTGATTAAACTGGCTCTCAAATATAGAAGACACACTTTAATAAAACTAATAACACCCTTCTTTTTGTGTCGATGGTTAAATGCTGAGCGGTACCCAAAGTCTATTCAACTGTAGTGGGGTGTCGGAGAGATGTCGCTGAAGCTATTCACTGCTGCGTTGGAAACTGCATTCAAGCTTTTGGACTGAAATCCATCAGAAGAGATTGCTTTGCCAAAGTTAATAATGTACGAACCTTCTGGTGACAACAGGCCTACTTATTTCTAAAAGAAATTTCTTTCAGCAGGCCTACAGAAGAGAGATGTGATAAGTAAAGCAGATCGACGTGCGCGATATAGAATACATACTAAAATACTTAAACATAATTAACTTCTCAAATAAAAATAATAAATATAGTATAAACATATAATAATAATACAATACTATACATACATATCTATGTACAACTAGACAGAGATAGATAATGTTCCTTGACACGCTTTTTAAAAGTCTGTAGTGACGGACTGTCCCGCACCTCATGTGGAAGAGAATTCTAAAGTCTCGCAGCATGAACAGTACTGGAGTAGGAAAATAAATCGGAGTGATGGATAGGGATGGCCAACAACGATTTAACATTAGAGCGACAGGGTTTGTCTTGGTCTCGGGAGAAGTGAAAGAGGTTACGGAGATATGAAGGAGCAGAAGGATTGTGCAGGACATTGAAGAGGGTTAAAAGGATGTGAACATTACTAGGTAGCGTATTGATAGCATTTGAGCTGTGTTCAGAAAGAGGAGATGGGGTGGATTATAATTTTATAAATGCGAAGTTTAGAAGGATGTCTGGATATTTGGATGTTTACTCCTTCACAGCAAAGCTTCTGGACGGATTTTGATGAAATTTAGTAGTAATGTACCTTATATCCTAGTATAACACGCGGGCCCTAACCTAAAATTAAATTTTTTATCCTGAAGTTCATCGGGGCGGGCAGGTGAAGTCGCGGGCAAAAGCTAGTCTTCTTTTTAGTAGACCTTCTCATTCTGATTATAGGTATGCAGTGTTTTGGCTTACTTGTAGCGACTACATTCGACCCGCATAACCTAGAAAAGTCGATACACCAGACCATCGTCGGGATCACGAGCCGATGAAGTGGCTTTGGCACAATTCATCCCATGATTACGTTAGGAGGGCTGACTCAGTGCCAATGAGATGATAGTAGGTCTCCAGACCCCCATTGTGCCTCATAACGTAGTTTGCCGGTTGCAAACACAAATGCCCTCATTTCGCAATAACCTTGGCCCCATTTACAGAGTTACAGAGTAGAGTATCCAATGTGAAGTTAGAATCGCGAGAGTTTGAAACCAATATGCTTTCGTTCTGAAACTCGATTACAAAGATCGTTACTTGAGAGGGTAATGTACCTACTATGTGTGTAATGTTACGGTTTGTTTACATTTTGCGCAATGAGCTCGCGCGTTAGGGGTTCCTCCTAATAGTGGTGAAGCGAGGTTGACCAAGGTCTTCCGCTTAGGACCCGGAGACCGTTTGGATAGGTAGGGCTATGTGACATTTTTATATTTTGCTCTTTTTTTTTTGCATGTAACCTTAACGTAAAGCTACCCTGGAATCAATGTATCGAAGCGTGGGTAGGCCTTCCAAAAGGTGGACTGACGACCTGGTAAGGATCGCAGGTACCAGCTGGATTTATTTATTTTATTTTATTTTATTTATTTATTAGCAGATCTCAGCAACATTACATTTGTAATAAAAATACATTATAAAACATACATGTGCCAATTAAGAGCCGCAATTTAAAAAGAACATAATAAAGCAAACCATTAACTTAAATATAAAATTACCATGCAGCAGGCATAGCTCCTACCGTTCCATTCGTGAGTTACATTAGCTAGATTTATGAGATACTTAATAATAAAAATAAAGAAGCAGAAATGTAGGCTTAGGTATCCCACGCGATCGCCTGTTTACGTATGTCGATGTATGTGAGTTTGTGTGTATTTGTGTGTGTGTGTGTATGTGTATGTGTGTGTATGTGTATGTGTGTGTGTCTGCCGTGTGTCACTCAGACCGAAGTTCTTGCTGCACTCCCCTAACAAACTGAGCCCGCCGAAGTAGAAATATATCGACCGTACGGGAGAAGCGGGCCTCATACACATCAATAGCTCTATTGATGAGTGAGCCCAGGGCGTAGCCGCTACGTACTCGACCATAGTCGAGCAGGCGAGGCCAGCGACCTCCTCGACGCGCGCGCGCATCCCCCGCACAGAACGAAATCCGGGACAGCAAATCTGGACTATCCACCTCGCCGTGAAGTACATCGTGCAGAAGCCTAATATCTGCAATCAAACGCCTATCTTCCAGGGAAAACATTTTATATTTAATCAGACACTCCTCATATCCCAGTCGTTCGCATCCAGCAATGTAGTTAAAACGCCTAAGGAACGCTTTCTGTATGGACTCCAATCTACCACGGTGGTTCGCATAAATTGGAGACCACACAGGCGACGCGTATTCAAGTACACTCCTAACATATGCGTAGTAGAGAGTTTTAAATGCTGCAGCTGAGTTAAGAGGCTTACACGCCCTATATATGAAGCCCAACATTTTCACTGCCTTCACAGCGATGTGCTCATATTGTGCGATAAAAGTCAATTTAAAGTCAAGAATTATATGGATGCGGAAAGCACAGGACCGGCCTTTGTGGAGATCTCTGGGGGAGGCCTATGCCCAGCAGTGGGCGTCTTCTGGCTGATATGATGATGATGATGATAATGAATGTATCGAAAATGAAAAATGTTAAATACGAAAAAACAACAATTATTTTCCATTTACAGGAAAAATAAGATATAAAGGCAAAATAAAACTAAGTTCTAAAAATCTGAATAAGGTATATCTGTACACAGCCACCTTCTGGTAACAGGTTTTTTGAACAGTGTGATGTGATACTCACTTTTATTAAACACTAAGTAATATATTTAATAAGTCATTGGATTTTTTGAATCCAAAGTGGACGTGAGGTGCTAGATTTATTAGTAAGGTAGACAAGAACGTTTTTAAGTAAGTAAGTAATGCATTTATTTTCACTACAAAATAAAATTCTTGATTACAGTGCGTAGATAGTAGTAGTAAAGTGGACTAATTTTGTGACGTAAAGAGGTTCACAGTTAAAGGAGGTAAATAATACACGATATCTCGGTTTTGAGTGTTTAATTGTCCAGGGAGGTCAAACGGTTCACCTGATGTAAAGCGGTCATCTCGTCCAGTATATTTGCAACGTAAGTGTTTTTTGAATAATCGAAACATTTATTGAATAACAAAAACATATAAGTTATTAAGAGGCTCAATGCAAAAAGCATTGAGCACGATTAAAAGATAATCAAGATTAAAGTAGAAAACAGACAAAGTAATCCTACTTTGCGCTACCCATATCCTCCTAAACTGGCTAGATATATTACCCCCAGGTATAGAACCAATGTTCTAAATTAATAGGTGCTGGATCAAAGGAAAATAGGAAACTTACAAGACTTTTAAAAGTACTTGGATGTTACACATGTCGTCAGTAAAAAAGTCCTTTATGTCGCACGCGTGTAAGTAAATACGTTAATTAGTTAGGCTTTTGAATTTATTTGCCCCCCAGTACAACGGGTGAACAAACTGGGCAACCCAAACGCAAAATGGGTTCACAAACTTTTTATATAACTGGGACCCGAGCTGATCAGCCGAGTGACGGACGGCACATGGCGTGCTTATTAGGGAGAGGAACTTTAAAAGTAGGTAGGTACATTTTCGAACCCATTTTTACAAGCTTCTTTAACTTGCACTGTTCGCATGTAACTTGTCCTTGTTTTTCGACCATTTCTTGGTATCTGATAGAGCTGAAATTTTGTATGCCTATGTAACTTGGAATACAATGCATTAATATGGTACCATGAAGCTGGTCTGATGATGGAGTCGGAAGGTGGTCAAAGGTCACTAATGAACGCAATAAGATAACCCCATCGTGTATTTGATATTATACGATAAAATATTTTTTATTTGAGAACTTATTTTATTACAGTTTTCTCTTTCTTTTGGTGTTTAAATGTTCCCTCAGAAAAAGGAAAATACGTTCATCAGAGATATTATCCATCATTACATTATGTGTGATGTTATTTTTAAAACTTAGACGTTGGGATATTCTAGTAATCCAAAATACCTCGTAAAAATATAACTTTAATAATGGATAGAAGACGTTCTGTGGCGGAGTGGGCTGACTCTCATTTATCACTAAGTACCTGATATAAAACGTAACGGATAAACTTCTCGGGCAATTTTTACGAAGTTCATTAGCAGAGATAGCTCAAACTTTTAGACTGCTGCGTCGTAGGGCTCTTCTATCTCCATAAAATAGTCCGTCTCCATAAAAGCGTGCCTTGTATGTGTGTATCCGAGCCAACGACGCGACAGACTGCGCGTGACTACCCCCATTCACACCTCGTTAATGATTCGCCTTCGCGCGGACACACACACACATGGTAACTCGTCCCACGTGAGTTTCTACATAACATTATATAGGTATTCATCATTATCATAATCATTCGAGCGGTTAATTCCGGCTTTGTTTTCTCCACTTTACCCGATCTTCGGCATACTCACGTCGTAAGCCGTTGGCTCTCGCGTGCGACTCGGCGATGTCAATCCATTGTTTCTTGGTACTCTCGCGGAACCTATTTCGTGATACAGGTAGATTTAGACACCTATTTCCCACGTATCCAACCAAGCGCAGCCGTGCCTCTTCGATTTTATTCCCGATATCTCTCACGACAAGACTGCCACGGATGTACTCGTTACGCAATCGATCTAGTCGCGAAACGCCACACATCCACCGCAGCATTTTTATTTCGTTGGTGAAGGGTTGGTGAAGTTCGCGGACGTGCTTTGTCAGCGCTGGCTAGGTTTCGCAGCCGTAAAGCATCACAGGCCTAATTATGCTCTTATATATTAGCCTCTTGAGCTTGATCTGGATTTTAGGGTCACAGGCGATTATCGTGAACTCCTGCTAGTTGGCCCAAGCTGCAGAGATTCGGGCCTTAACATCGGGGCCGATATAGCCGGACTCGTGCTGCATCGATTCGAGGTATTTAAATTTATCTATTCAGACAAGACAATTTAGACAGCTTCATTCCCTATACGGATGGTTTTAAGAACCGCGTTGCGGTTAGCCATATACTCTGTTATGGCGACGTTTAGCTTCAAACCACCGTTTTCTAGCACATCCTTCCACGTGTTTACCCTGGTCTGAAGGTCCTGTCTAAGCGTGCTCACTAGTACGACGTCATCAGCGTATTCATAAGCCAAGGAGGCACGTCCTGAATTTCCGCTGAGAGGACGTCTAGCACAACCCATAACAAGTAAGGGCTCAGCACTTAGACCTGGTCAATCTACGTTAATCAGGAAGGGATATGGCCTGCGATGGTTTTGACCACGGCGTCAGTATTAGCAGTACATATCCTGGATAAATAAATAAATAATTGTGGACAAATTCACACAGCGCCATCTAGCCCCAAATTAAGCAAAACTTGTACTATGGGTGCTAGCTAACTAATATACTACTTATATACTTTTTAAATTCATACTTATTATACATAGAACGCCCAGACCCGTAACAGAAATTAAAATTAATCAATTAAATTTCTGCCATAATCTTAATGTACGCCTCGGGCATTCAGAGCTCACCAAATTATCTCTTGAGGCAACCCGAGGGACACTGACGAAGGCCCTCTGCAGGTTGAGGAATGCGAAATGCAAAGGTTAATTCCTACTACAGTGAGTCTCCTGGAAGACCCTAAGGGTAAAGATTAGATCCATGATGCTGCAGGCCGACCTGAAGCCGTATTGTGCATTCCGACAAGGAGCATTCCTGGAAAGTCTCTGGTCTGTAATACGTTCGAGTAGCTTCATTGTGTTACTCTTAAGTTCGATACCTCGATAGTTGCCGCACACCAGCACAAAGGTAAGGGCAGTTCCTTTATAGATTGGTGTAATAATATTTACGCACCACATGTCAGGTATAAGCCCCGTAACTCCTCCTGTTGAATAGTTCAGTAAGCAGAGTACGCACCGGGTCCCCATTGCAGGTTTCATCACGATGTTTTCCTTCGCCGTAAGAGCATCGGTTAATGTTTAAATAATGAACGCAACTCAGTAAAAGGTCATTGGTATGTGGCTGCACTGGGATCAAACTCGGTACCTTTCGCTTACGAGACCGACTCGCTAGCTATTAGGCCACTGGATCTCCGGCTCGAAGCCGGAAACACGACTCGCAGAAAGCAGGAATCCTTTCTGCGAACCTTTGTGCGAGTCGACGCTGGATTAGCAGGAAACTCCTGTTCTCATGAAGTTCTTAGTTTAAGTAGGCGCATGGACCTGTAAATGTACATGCCGAACACAGCGAGTGATCATATTCTCTCACAACGTACATACTAACAAATTTATAATATTAGTAATATTTTCATTTACTGATGTTGCCTTTTTTAGATAAATAAACATATTTTGTGTTGTATTGTATTGTATTCTAACTTATGTAAACAACTCGGAAAAAGGTCATTGGTATGTGGCTGCACTGGGATCGAACAGATTACCTCTCGCTTACGAGACCGACCCGCCAACCATTAGGCCACTGGATCATCTATTCTAAGGCGGAAACACGATTCGCAGAAAGCAGGAAGAAAGGAGACGCCGGAACAGCACGAAACTCCTATTCCCAGGAAGTTTTGAGTTTAATTAGTTCCCTGGACCTGTAAATAAACATGGCGAACACAGCGAGTGTTCTATGTCTTATTAAGCCTTAATTAAGAGCCACCCTTTGTCGTGTTGTCTACACAGCCTCGTCGGCTCGTTTGCTGCAAGTTCATTTGAAATTAGTTCGTGGAACGACTGGCGGTCGCTCTCAATACTTGAGGTTTAAGTGATTAGCCTTCTTACAGGAAGGTCAGTAAGGTTGCTGTCCTTTGGACGGGTAGGTCGTTATGTTTTGAGAGAATTTCGAAGGACATGATGTCATGATACCGATTTTTTTAAATGTTATTCTTTTGAAAAATGTTGGTGTCGTAGCGTCCATGTGTAATTAATTGTTTTCTTTCCTTCTTTCATGTTCTGGGCCTTTGACGACAGCGGAGAGTTCTGTTCTCGGCCGGATTAAGTTTAGTTTCCTAAATATCCAATTAGTGGTTTTTGTGCGATAGAGTAACAAATTCTCTCTTAATATTCATCCTCAAAAAATTCTTATTGTAATTTTAGTAGTATATTGTAGGATTGACAACTCTTCATTATCGGATGGGTGCTTCCCCCATGGCTTCTCTCCTGTTGACAATGGAAGTGTTGCAGTTAACATGAAATCACCTTCAAATGACACACCTACAAACCTTCAGAAGAAAAGATTCATTGCTAGACATGCACATGTCTAACTTCATCATGTCATTATTTTTATCACAATTTTAAACAATACAATTAAAATTTAAGCCCATAAACAATACTAAACAAAAAATAATGACCCATCCTGTTCTTCCGTTATTTTTAAGTGGCGGTAAATAACAATTTACTTTTCCCGTATCAAAGCGTCGGTTGCCGAATTCAATTAATTCGCGTTTCGGAGGTTTCAATTATCAATTTCGTGGGCTCGTCCAAACGAAAATAATCAGTGGGGCTTTGCAATCATATTTGTCAATAATATCTGGCATAAAAATCGTGGGAGCAAAACAACGACGATACAGCCTGAAGAAAACTAAGAAGAAACGTTACTGTAGGCTAATTACGTACCTGTGTTGCCAATAATTGTCTGAGTTCAATTATTGAAATTATTCTTTTTGCGATTCCTGGAACTATGTTAGCCACTGAACCCATGAAATCGATGATACGGAATCTCAAAAGTAACAATTTCAATAATTGAAATCAGATAATTGATAGCAACAGCATTACGCAATTAGACTACTGGTCGCTCTCCACCACCTGGAACTTCCAACTCACAATATTTGAGTGGCGATAGGCACTACGCTCCCATCAAAATGAACGGAATTGACCAATCATATAGCAGAATTGAACCCAGTGTGTTCACTACTAGCAGACGAGTACTGTGAGATCGCATACTTAAGTTGCTTATACAAATATTGTATAAGCAACTTAAATAAAATAAAATTGAATACTATATTTCCCAGTGTGCCTAGATGTAATTCAGTATTCTCAATGTCTTTATGTTATATTGTATTAGTTATTATGGTATATGTTTATTTTATTTATATAGTATATTAATATAGTAAGTATAGAATTTTATGTATGTATTTAGTTATAGTATAATTATAGTCATTGTGCACGTCTTATCTGCGTTTAATTATCATATATATCTTTTGTAGGCCTACTGGAAGAAATTTCTTTTAGAGATAAGTAGTGCCTGTTGTGTCGTAACTAATCTGTACTTTCTGTATTTGGAATCTTGTGTACAATAAACTGTTAAATAAATAAATAAATAAAATTGTTTGTGAATACGAGTGTTATTTTTCCGCAATGGCAGTAAAGCTATACATACATACTATAAAACAAAGCCGCTTGCCCCCGTCTGTCCGTGTGTATCTATGTATGTATCTATATACGCTTAGATCTTTTAAACTACGTAACGGATTTTAATACAGTTTTCAACAATAGATAGAGTGATTCAAGAGGAAGGTTTACAGGAAAAACTGGAGGTAGGGGTAAAGAAGGTGTAGGGGTTCTTTAGTGTATCATATAATAATGTTTTTTTAAAACTGAACTCATGGAAGATAGACGGAGAAGGCCGAGAACCATGTCAATTATGCTTTTTAGGGTTCCGTAGGAAAAGAAGGAACCCATATTTATGTGAAAATAACAATATTCATCAATAACATATAAGACGCAGAAAGCAGAAAGGGTTGATAATACGATGTGCAACTTAAATTCCTCTATACCTTAAAAAAAATGCTGCAATACAAGTATAAGCATGATATCACTTGTCGAGTGTCAATTTTCACCTAAAGGTAAAAGACCTTTTTCGATGACCCTCCCGCAATAGACCAAGGTAACATGAGCTATGTCAAGCGCTTTGGTTACAGAAAAGCTAGTAATAAAGGTTACATAATGCCTTGGGGCGCGGGTCAGCTAAGTTGGTCGCTCCGTCCATTGCTTTGATTTCATTAAGGTTGCGTATTATAGCTACAAATACGATATCTTTGGTTATTTTTGATATTGAGGCTTGATTTAAAATACAATCGTGTTATTTTGTAATTTCGCAAGACGTGCTGGTGGCCTAGTGGTTAAGGTATTCGACTCGTAAGTGAGAGGTTGCAAGGGTGGAGGGTGCGAATCCCACTGTCGGCATGTACCAATGACTCTTTTCTGAGTTATGTACATTAGTTGAAAACTAACCGATGCTCTTACGGTGAGGGAAAACATCGTGATGAAACCTGCACAGGTGACTGGATGTGTAAAAACCATGATCCATTCTGGTCAGGTTCCCGAAGTTTTAGGGCATGATTTAGATTGATTTATTTCTCTCTTAAAGTTCTTACACAATGATAATATTCTTATTATAGATTTAATTAGGTCAATAAAAAAGATCTTCAAGTTTTAAGCATAGAATTTTTGCTTTCATACAAGAAGGCTATTTCAAATAATTAATAAATTGAAATAATATAATAATCAATGTCAAAATAGAAAATTCATACATAAAATTACACCCATATTATACACTGACGACTAATACACAACATGGAGGTTAGATGGCAGTCGCTCTACTGTAATTACCTGATATGCCAAATCCTGGATCATGGTCAAGGCGGACCCCGGGCCTTCGTGCACGAGAGCATAACAGGAACATTAACGCCAAGATGATGTTATTTTGTAACGGTAAGACGTGGGTAGGAGGGTACAATGAGGGTATATGGAAATATTGGACGTGGGCATCACAAAACAGATTGGCAGGGTTTCTCATACATTTTAATTAACGTCTTTTCATAGTACCAGTGGTAGGATTCTATCAAGCTAAATTTATAAAACGAAATACTGAAATTTAATGTAGTTACATTATCACCTCGACCAAAATTGGAAGAAACCTACTAACTTTAACTTCGACGTAGAAGTCCACACGTAGAAGTTTGCTACGGCGTAGTTCTACGAAGCTACGAACTTTGTAGTTTCTCGAACGTTCTTCCGATTAATCAAACATTTTTACTATGTTGGCGGATTGATTGGGGCAACTCAACAAAACAAAAGTATAATTAGACCTGTGATGCTCTATGGCTGCGAGACATGGCCTGCGCTGAAGAAACACGCAAACGAAGTGAAAATGCTGCTGTGGATATGCGGAGTTATGAGACTCGATCGAGTACGTAACGAGTACATCCCTGACAACCTTGGCGAGAGAGATATCGCGGATAAGTTCGAGAAGGCGCCTGCGCTGGTATGGTCACGTGTTGCGTAAGCCCCAGGGATAGGGATTTAATTTTATTTAATGTCTATTTTATGTTCTTTTCTCTTCCTTTTTGTTGCAACGCCTTGTAATTTTTGTTTATTGCTCTCTGGTTGCCTGGTAGAAAAAGCTACGTAGCGTTAAGTCCGCCTTTGTACTGTAATGTGCATGAAGTTTTAAATAAACAAATACGTGGGAAATAGGTCCCTGAACATCAGGTACATATTATCAAAATGATATATATCAATCAAATGTAAATGTAGTATCACCTTTGGACTATGACATGCGTCGTTCAAGAGGTATATTAGAGAACTCCTTAAAGGCGGACATCGCGTTGTAAGTGCCCCTGATATCGTTGATGTCCATAGGCGGCGGTGACCACTTTCTGTCAGGTGGCCCGCTTGTCTGTTTGTCTACGTATAACATATAAAAAAAAGACACCCGTGGGCGGCCCAAGAAGCGATAGATTGACATCGCTGAGTCGGATGCGAGAGCCAACGGCTTACGACGCGAGGGTGCCGATGACCGGGCGAAGTGGAGAAGAATGGGCAGGAAAGCGGACCCTGGCAGAGGCCGGGATAAGCGCTAGGACAATGATGATGATAAGTATACGAAATGAATGAGCATGAGAATGAAAATAAATAATAATAAATAATAAATAATCGTGGACAGATTCACACAGCGCCATCTAGCCCCAAACTAAGCAAAGCTTGTGCTATATGGGTGCTAGATTACTAATATACTACTTAAATACTTATTTTTTAAACATACTTATTATACATAGAACACCCAGACCCGGAACAGAAATTAAAATTTATCATTTCAATTTCTGCCTGGGAATCGAACCCGGGACCTCTTGCGTGGCAGACCGGCATGTTGCCCACTGAGCCACTCAGGTCGTCGAATAATGAAATGAAATTGAAATGAAATGGTTTCATTTCATTATGATGATGAGTACAACGTTAATTAAATACCTTTTAATAAAAAGCATTTAAACCAAACGAGATAACCAAAACACTGAATCTAAAGTAAATTACCTAACCACTCTGTTGTAAGTAAATACAGCTCAAAGGGTTACGCCGTAGCGCCGTAGCTGGGGCTACGATCACCGTAGAAGGGGCTACGACTCTGTTTACTTGGCAAATACTGTTGATAAACAAACTCAACCTGGAGTTTCCAGTGGTTGTATGATGTCATTTTTTAGAGTAAACTTGGGGTCATTGAGGTCGTTTCACGCTGATAAATTGAGCATACATTAACATTAACTTTGAACCTGAACAAAGCAATTTTTTTATTTATTTATTGGAGTACCAACAGCCATATAAAACATAATAAATATTATTTTAGAACCAACAAGCCAATTACAGGTCCCCGAAAATAACAAGAAAATAAAAAGAAAAAGAAAAGTAAAACTGTACGCAATAATATGATGACAGAATACAAAATTAAATTATTGCGTACCCAAAAAAAGAAAAGAGAAAGAAGAAGAATGCAATGCAAGCTTGGTTGTTTGGCAGAAATAGATAATGCGGTGGTATTTAACCAGGCGCATTCCTCAGGCTTGACAGAGTCCTGCCACCTTATAGTTTTTATTTTATTACTCATCTAAGGAGCAGCGATTTATAATATTAAATATACGTACTAACTTTAGCGTTATCATGGAATTAGCTATGTGGTGTCCGGATTCCTTTGACAAGAGACGTTGCCCTTTCAACTTTTCTAATAAAATCAACCCCATATTCGTTTTAAGGTTGGATGCTTAACATCGTATATCGCAGCCCTCACAAGCATTTAAACAGGCTACAGAAGGTAAGGTCAGGAAGGTCAGCGACCCCGACGCAGCTGTGAAGGAAACAAGGCTCTTAATCGTGACAGTGATGCCTCGTGTCGATAAAGAATCGTGGGGTTGCCATGCGAAAGTTAGCCTTGTTATTTCCTGCTCGATAAGTATCCGGTTCCGTTTTGCCGATCTCTACATTTGTTTAGGAGAAAAAAGGTTACAAAGGGGATTTGTCTTTTTTTTTGGCAAATATAGGTAGAATGTGAATGCGTGTAGAGTTTGTGATTGTAGTTTCTGTACTGACAATTTAACTAAATGGTAAATATACGTATTTTTTTATGTAATACTGCAGACAAACAGGCAAGCGAGCCACCTGATGGAAAGTCGTCACCGCCGCCTATGGACATCAACGATATCAGGGGCACTACCAACGCGTTGTCCGCCTTTAAGGAGTTCTCTAATATACCTTTTGAAGGATCCATGTCATAGTCCAAAGGTGATATTACATTTACATTTGATTGATAAATATCATCTTGATAATATGTAGCTTCTTTATGAGTTTTTTATTTTTATTTAACAGTTTATCGTGCAAAGGAAATACATAGCGAATAACAGACAAAGTAATAAATGGCACAACAGGCGCTACTTATTTCTAAAAGAAATCTTTTCCAGCGGGCCTTCGGACATGTGATGTGATCATGAGACGCTGATAGGACGAGCACAATATTTCCTATTTAAATATGATAGAATAACAATTTGAAATAGTAATACAGTTTACATACCGATTATGAAGTGTCAAACACCATGGACTTACAATTTTGCGAGTTCGTCCGTGATATTGTCGATGCTTCTCATACGCAAGAGAGAGAAAGAAATATGAAATGGTTGAGAGGCACTTATACGAAGCCACGGACTAACTCGCAACATTGCTCGTTTACCAAAATCACCCCGCGGGTTCGAATCCCAGTGCCGCCATGTACCAATGACTCTTTCTTGATTTATGTACATTAGTTGAACACTTGTCTTCAAGTGGGTCTTGGCAGAATATCAGTGTTGCAGAATACAAGCAACACTGTGCTGAGCCATGACCTTTGTGCGTTACTGCAGCATACATATGAGGCTTTAGTTTGTAATTAATTAGTCTGTAGTCAGTAGTTAGAAACAAGATTCTTTGATATTAATTGATACTCTGTTCTTTTAGAAATTAAGTTTATTTTAGTGTTACATATAAGTTTTATGTGTGTGTGTGTGTGGAGTGCCAAATAATTTATTTGTATGCGATTTTATACTAGCTCTTACGGTGAGGGTAAACATCGTTATGAAACCTGCACATTCAGGCGACTGTATATGTAACCACGATCCTGGTCAGGTTCACCTGTTAACAGGGTCACGGAGGTCAGATAGCAGCCGTTCTACTGTAATTATCTGATCTGCCAAATCCAGGATCATGGTCAAGGCGCCGGGCCCTCGCATGCGAGAGCACAACCGGGACATTAACGCAAAAATTATTATTTTTGTTAATTTATTCTGATATTTATCGATAAGCACATCTCAGCCCTAATTTAAATTGTAATCTCCACATCCAAGCGTATAATAAAATGGCCTATTCTAACGTCAAGTGTGTGTTCCTTTTTACACAGACAAGTAACACGTAGAGAACGCGTTGACTATCCATACATCCAGGTCGAGTAGATGCAATAATTTTTTTCTGGTGCGTGTCTTCTCAGGACTACTGTGGACTAGAAATGGTCTGTGGTGTTTTCTGAAAGGTATTTTCATCTCTCTGAGCTACAAACTTGCCTGACTAAAGTGGACTGATCTCCGAGGAGGCCATGATTCCAACAGCTGATGATTTAGAACTGTTCATAATGATTTATTTATTTAACAATTTATTGCACACAATATATAGTAAACAGAAATTACAAAAATGAAAGACGACACAACAGGCACTACTTATTTCTAAGAAGAAATCTCTTCCAGCAGGCCTATAGAAGAGAGACATGGTAGAGTATAGGGGATGAGACGTGCCCAATTGTAATAAAAAAAGAAATGTATAAACTACATTAATTATAAATAAGATACTAATGATATGACATGCTTTAGATAATAATGTGATATTTTATCTAAAAAATATTATCACACAAATGAGCATCAGCATGTGACCGAAACTAGTCGACCTACCCCCGTTGGATTAATTTAAAATAACTATAATCAAGCGTTTTTTCAATAAAAAAAAGCGCATTGTCAGCTTCACCTCTGAAGTAATTTCTAGAAGACAGTCCGAATTTTTTTTTTTAGTTTTTTCACTAACACCTGTTGGAAAGCACTGTCGTCCAGGACATCTGCAACCTAAGGGCACTAATTCTGAACTGTTTAATTTTTTCTGCGACTTACGGCACTTTTCCCGTACGTGAATCTATTGTTAATCACCAATGAAAATTTGCTATCCTTATCTATGGTGAGTTGTAGGTGGTGAGTAGACAGAGACGGTTAACATTGACAAGCGTTTCAGAAACTGTTACTTAATGACTTCTAAAGACTATACAGTCTGCGTTCTCGGTGTAAGCATTGCGGTTCACCGCGCCAGAGTCATCGGAAGGATTTATGTCGACGCCTTGCTCACCACGGAATGCTAACACATGGCGAGATTGGAGGTATATTTGTCCATTTTTATGAATTGAATTTAAAAATATTGAGATTCATATTAGAAAAATACATGTTTATAAAAGGTATTAGATATTAGAAAATAATCACCCAGACTAGTATGCTAATTACGTAACACTGTTGCTGACAATTATCTGACTTTAATGATTAAAAGTTTTATTTTTGCGTTTTACGTATCATGGATTTCATGGGGTCAGTTGCTAACAAAGTTCCAGTGCAATAAACTGAAACTATTGAACCAACAGTAACAATTTGAATAATTGAAATTAACAGAGAATTGTTAGCAACAGAGTAAAGTAATTAGGCTGCTAAGCGTTGGTGGCCTACTGGCTAGTGCGTCCAATTCTTAAGCAAAAGGTACCTATTGTATTAATTCAATTCAATTCAATTCATTTATTTGATAAACATAAATTTACACGTCAAATGTTATTAAATTCTTAAGTAGCCATTATTCATAAAATAATGTTACAACAGAAAAAAAAATCACAATCTTAATGTCATAAGGTCAGTACACCGAATAACGTATTTTTGTCCAAGGGAGTTAATTGCAAATTCAGATGTCATAAACATATGATTATTATTATTATCACAATTAAATTCAATACAATTCGTTTATTGGTAAAAAAAAATGTATTAATTGCATGTCAAATGTATAATATAAGTGTATTTATCACCATTATATTGCCATAATGCATCACTTAACAATTAAGTCATACAAAGTCATACATAACAACTTATATAAGCTAAACAAATATACAAGCATACGTCAATTATTAACTACGTGATTTTTCATTAGTGAATTCGACTAGTGAGTAGAGCGCCTCTGACAGCAGTTTCTTTTTCAGTTTTTTCATACAGATGTTGTTAATGAGTGAGTTTTTAATTTCTTTTGGTATTTTATTATATATTTTGGGACCGACCGTGTGCATGCATTTCGCCGACTTCGCCAATCGTTTTAAAGGGAGTCGCAAATTATTGCGGTTCCTCGTATTGCGAGTGTGGACATCCGCAGTAGCGGTGAACATGTGTAAGTTATGTCTTACGTATTTAGCAACTTGATATACGTATACCAATGTACTTTTTCTGAGTTATTTATATTAGTTGAACACTAACCTATGCTCTTATATTGAGGGAAAACATCGTGAGAAAAGCTGCACATTCAGGTGACTGAATTTGTAATCATGGGTCAGGGTACCCAGTTAACAGGGTCACGGATGTGGTCAGATGGCAGTCGCTCTAAGCTGTAATTTCATAATCTGTCAAATCCTGAATCATGGTCAAGGTGGACCTGGCGTGGATAAAAATCGTCCTGTCGTCAATCCTCTTACTGCTCTTGTCCACTTCGCTTGATCTTCGGAATCCTTGGTCGTGAGTTGTCTGGCATACATCCTTACCCCGACGTCAAGGCGTCGCTTCTTGGATCGGCCTCTTTTTGCCGTCTGGCGGAGGTGGCTTGGACAGATATTTAGGTATAGGGTCCCGTGTCGGATTCAACCTGGGTCGTCCGCTTAAAAAGCAGATCTCTGACTCTGTGCTGACTTACATCCTAAGTATTCCAGTATTCCAGTATTTGTATTGAATCCTAAGTATAAATCATCAGGTGGATTGGCTTGTCTGCTCGCTTATTTTTATTTATACTTCATGCACACAATCAATGCTTATCAATATGGACACAAATAGACAGGCTTACTCCATCAACTGCCGCATCGACTCGTATCACTACGTAATATAGAGGTCGGATAAACATGATAAACGGATAGACAGTCTACTTGTAAAATAATTATCTACTTTATTTTTTATATTATACTATGGACCCGGCGCGAATTCGTTCGCATACGCCTACTTTACCCGTACCTCCCCTTTTTTTCTTGCTTATTAACCTTCCTCCTGAATCATTATAGCTATTGTTGAAAACCGCATTAAAATCCGTTGCGTAGTTTAAAAGATGCATACATAGGGGCAGACGGCGAGAAGCGACTTTGCTTTATACTATGTTTGTAAAGATTAGGTACTTATTAACATAAAACGGAAGTACATGCAATCAGTGCCAATCACTCAATTCTGCTAATAAATAAACAATCTGATACACTAGACAAGACAATACATATTGAAGCGCCGTGGTTATGGATACTTAGGTCTTGTCGAGAGAATATTGCTTCGCTTTTAATGAGCGATGAGAGACTCGAGCGACGTAATCTCATACGGCTCGTGTAACGTCTTGCCTTAACTGCTCCTGATATGACGGGGTAGGTGGGGAGTTAAGGGTGGTACTCTCTATACCGTATTTACGGATATATAATTTTGTTATTTGATACGCTTTTTATATTATAACAGTGTTCGGAGAAATCTTGGTATTTATTCCCTTACCTTAGTTTATGAAAAAAAAAAGTCGAATTTTATTGAATATTATCTGTATCGACCAAGCGAATCGAAAGAGCGTCGGTGGCCGAGCGGTTACAGTATCGACTCGTAAGTCAAAGGTCCCGGGTTCGAATCCCGCTCCGGCCATGTACCAATGACTGTTTTCTGAGTTATGTACATTAGTTGAATACTAACCGATGCTCTTACGGTGAGGGAAAACATCGTGATGAAACCTGCACATTCAGGCGACCGGATGTGTAACCATGATCCAATCTGGTCAGGTTCCCCTGGTAGCAGGGTCATGGAGGTCAGATGGCAGTCGCTCCACTGTAATTACCTGACCTGCCAAATCCTGGATCATGGTCAAGGCGGACCCCGGGCCCTCGTTCTCGAGAGCACAACCGGGACATTAACGCCAAGATGATGATGATGATGATTGTCATAGCATTTTTATTTATTATCCATATACTTCTTTGCCGTGAAAAAAGATATGCGAATCTATGTAAGGATAGGCAAAGGACTTACGTTAGTTAGGCTTTTCAAACCCGGTAATCTAATTTTACGAATGTAATAAAGTATACTTACTCAATTTGAATTACGGCCTAAGAAGGGATAATACAAATTGAATGTTTTAACGGAATAAGCAATAGAAAGGAGACAGCGTAATATACTTACTTACGGCTTGGGGCACTTTTCGTACTTTGTGCCTACAGAAGGTTTGTAGGAACATCTAAATGATAGAAAATAAAATAGTTATTTACGTCTCTCTGTTTGTTTGTCTACTTCTAAACTATGAAGCGGATTTAAAATTTTGATTGGAAGGGGGTCTTTTAGGGATAATCTCGCCTTTGTACATTGTATTGTAACTACGCTTTATTATGTGTTTTTGTGCAATAAAGAGTATATATTTATTTGGCCCAAAGACCGGATGTCTTGACCCAAAATTCGAATTTAAAGACACCGAAATGCTGCGGTAGATGTGCCGCGTTACACGACTCGACCGAGTCTGTAACGAGTACGTCCGTCGCAGCCTTGGCACGAGAGACATTGTGGATAAGATTGAGGAGGCTCGTCTACGCTGGCTGTTACATGCTGCGTAAGCCCTAGGGATACGTGGGTAACAGGAAGCTAAAACTGCCGGTATCAGGAAAGAGATCCCCCGGGAGACACAGGAAGCGATGGCTTGACATCGCCGAATTGGATGTGAGAGCCTACGACGTGAGGATGCTGAAGACCAGGCGAAGTAGAGTAAGAAAGGCTGAATGAATAGGCTGTTCCTATACAGACGTGCTCCATCTTGTGGAGCATGTCTCGTGCTCAGTCTAACCACCAGGTGAGATGGCGGTCAAATGCGTGGCTAGTCTAATAAAAAAAAACTAGTTTCCCTTGAAAATCTTGTAATACATAAAAAAAGTGTTATCATGTTTCCTGAATATGGATTCCATTGAAAGCAAGTGTACAGCCAAAACCTAACAGGTACAAATCCAAAGGGACTCTTCAGGCTAGACAAAGTCTTGCATACAGCTATGGTGACAGGCGACGAAATATTTTGAAACTCCGCGCGTTCCGATGACAGAAATGCGAAACTGAACAGAATTGAATATTGTAATAGGGAATATGGGGCTTTAAATTAATTACAATTTATTCAAATACTGAAAACAATATAAAAATTATATTAACTTTTTGTACCCTCAGAGAATCACATACACTCTTTAAAATTATAAAAATTAACATATGTATATCAAATCATTCAAAATCGACAATCACAGTAGTCAATCATCCCTTGGTATATTATACTTTTGTTAGATGAATAACTTAAGTGACAGAAAAGTCGGATAACTCCCGACCAAGTTTCCGTATATACCCACTCAAATATTTTGGTAAAACAAAATGCGACCCATGCCATATAATCGAAAACAAAGTGTGACGTCTAAATCCTCAAACTTTTATTCCTATACTACATCGGTTCATACATTTCACTCATGCAAATTCCCTATTAAGGCGCGAGACGTACTCAAGTTCGAAATTGGCTGTCAACACGTACTGCTTTGGCGGGAGTTGCGAACAACAAAGCCAGTCGTGAGTCGTACCAGACGGCAAAGTTTAAGCCAGTGCCAACGACCTGAGCGACACACGAAACAACGAGCGAGGGAATACAACACCAGAAAATGCATCACAAACATCATAATTTAACTTTAAAAACTATGCTGGTTCTATGAGCTGCGTTTATCAAGGTACACATAAAATATTAAAAAATATATACACTAAAACATATATGTAAAATAATAAAAGTATACGTTAATACATATAAAATACACACTACAAATAAAAAAAGTCGTCCACACCGCTGCGGCTGCCCCCCGGAATAGTGCCCAGAAAGCTGGCTGCGTTGACTCGTTGGATAGCGATGCCAATCCGTTGTCCGAGGAACGAGCCAGCTCTCCGGTCACCAGCTGGTTGTTAGGTAAAAAGTCTGCGTTTTTGGACATAGGTGAGCAAATAAAAAAATAACAAAAAAAACTTAAACTAATCTAACAGGCTAGCTCACAGGCTGATTGCCGATGTGGCAGTAAGTTCTCAAGTGGCCGGAGACACAGCGTGGGTAGGCCTCCCACAAGGTGGACCGACTGACACAGGACCGGCCTTTGCGTCGGCGTCTTCACACAGATATGATGATAATGATGATGATGATGATGATGAATCTACAAGTCCTCAGGTCTGTGATGCGATGACTGGAAGATGGGCTAAAGTTGTTAATGCACATGGCATCCTAGACGTTGTGTGGTGCCTGATATACTGAGCTGAACATTTTCCAGTACATCAATGCCGTTCAGAAACCAAAGCAATGTAAGAAAGAAAAAAAATATCTTCATTCTACTTACGAATAATTAAATTAGCAGTTACAATATTAACATAAAGATGCTGCGAACATTTTTATTCCTTAAAAGAGGATACGAGAGCTTTCAAGGTGAAGGTCTGTTTGAGCTTCTGAAGCACCTGCTACGCGCTTTAAGCTACTACGAGATTTAAAGCTAAACTTTTTATGAAGAAAAATTACTTGGTAATTTTTGTCGAAACTTTGTTAATATATAACTTGTATTTTTTAAGTGTGAAATTGTGTCTGTTCTTATTAAAACAACAAAACCTATTTCGTTGTTTTAATTCGTATATTATACTTATAAATACGAAAGAGTGTCTGTTTATAAAGTAACACGTGTACGGCTAAATTGATATACGGTTAATGAAATTTGGTAAACAAATTTTAAGTTGCTTATGTTGTTACTGGTGGGTATATATATCTTTTAAACTACGCAGCGGATTTTAATGTGGTTCAAGAATATATAGAGTACCTCCTTAATATTTCTCTGCAATTTTTTTTATTTACTTCATATATCTAAATTAATAATTAATATAGGAAGTAGCGCAAGTCTAAAGGCTTCTCTATTGTACTAAGTTCGAAATTGAAAATGAAAAAGACCATTATTTAGCGCTCTAAAAAACGGTAATTTCATCTTTAAAAGACAATAGATATAACGTTAATACATAAAAGTTCAAAGCCTAAAGCGAAAGTTTAAAGCGAATACCCGACAAAACTATTTCCTATCCAAATCGCGGTAGCCCCGAAATTGAAAACAGAACCGCAGAACCAAGTTTCGTATTTCGAAAACAATTTACTCGTCGACACCGTGGTACGGGGCTTACCAGCCAGCGTTCGCCAGCACCAAGGAGATCGCAGCATTCTGTCAGCCATTCGCGCCCAGACCGCCGGCCGCTATGGGCGTGACAGTCGGTCCAACCGCGCCCGAGCCCGAGCTCGAGCGAGCTAGGCGCCCCCACCTGTTGATTGTAGACGATACCAGTGGCAACCCCGACGAAGGTCAGTGACGTTTCAAATGCTCTTTTCGAATAAGACCTTTTAGAGAATAAGTTTTGTAATTAAAAAGTAAAAGTTTTGTGTTGAGAGTTCTATTTTAATTAGTGGCCTGTCGTTTAGGAGTAAGGGTTTAAAAATATCGGTTTTAAATGTGTTACGTGTTACTAAATTAAATAGGTAATTATTATTAATTACTAAAGTTTACTTTCTTAATCTGGTGATCTCTAATTAATTGTACCATTTTTATTTTGCTATCGACAGGTGAGCTTTTCGCGGTTAGTGTATTAAATAAAATATTAAAATCTACTAAACTAAGTTTTAGGTAATGTAGCTTAATGAACATTAATTAATCATAATTAAAATTTTATTAAGTGTGTAGTGTTGCATAATTTTACGTGTCCGTAAAAATGTGCTATCATTTTACTAAAATTACGTCGACATTTTTGCTCGGAATTTACCTACTAGTGATCGTTGCAGCACTAAAATAATACAGAAGCAAATACTACAGTTAGTAACTGACTACGTCGGTCTAGACTCAATTATGGACATAGAAATTTCGGTATTATTAACTTCCAGGGCCTAAAACAATATTGTTCAACGGCACTCTCATACACTAGGCGTAGTAATTTCGTTACTCTTAGGGGAATACCGACAGGCTGCTCGTTCGACATTGACAAATTAAAAAAGCCTATTTTCGCAAAGGTTAAATTGAATATAAAGCATTTTTCGAGATACGACAAACAGCTGAGGTTCGTTCTTTAAAACACAATTAATAGGCTTAAGTTGTTGTGTCTCATCAACTGTTGTACTTCTTTTTACCTCTTGTAATTTTATCAGTGGGAATCTATAATTGCTGTTGGCTTTCCTTAAGTTAAAAAAAAAAAACTGTTTGTGACGAAGCTTATTAAGGTTAGTTAGAATGTAATCTATTTTGTAGATATTTATAGGTAGTTATTTTATATTTATTTTATGAAGTTTGCGTTTTTCGCAATTATCTTGTATGTAATAACAAAGTTTTATTTAAATTTAGGCGCTGGATTTATTTATTAATTTCCAATAATGATTTCCTATTGAGAATAAAAGGGTGAATCTTTTGTTCCGTCTAGATGCTAGATGATCTAATTTAGACAACCAGTGAACTAGAGTCTAGGCGTAACAATGATTCCCCTGAGATGTCTGAAAATAAAACCTGTAAGAGAGACGTTATCATCATTATTTTTCAGTGATTTCTTAGTTCAGACGATTACATACATAATAATAGCGTGGTGCTACTTAAAAGGGTTATTTGAATAGTTATTGTCATTATTTGATGATCTATATAGATTATAATTAATGTTATTGATTAGTATGTTAAAAATAAGTAACAAGACTATTCTATCATACAATACAACTCGCACAATATTACAAAAGCAATGGAATTTCACTGTGATTACATTTTACGATTGTAGCGTCGGTGTGTTAATAATGGCTAACGGTTCGACTCACCCGACTCGTAAGCGAGAGGTTCCGAGTGCCGCCATGTACCTTGTCTTTTCTTGTAATGACTTTTTCTGTACATTAGTTAAACACTAACCGACGCTCTTACGGTGAGACAAAACATTGTGCTGAGACCTGCCCATTGCGACGGAATCTGTAACATCCAACCTAACCTGGTTCCCTTGTTAACAGGGTCAGACGATAGTCGCTCTACTGTATTTACCTGATCTCCCAAAATCTTGAAACATTGTCAAGGCGGATCCCCGGGCCCTCGCCATTGACGCCAGGGACCTCATTTTTGAACCGCTTGTTTCAGTGCGAGCGCTCGCATTGTAATGCCTGTCTCTTCTGCCTCTAGCATTTTACCATGAGTGTATAGAGTGAATAGGCTGTTCCAAGACGGGCATGCTCCATCTTCGTCTGCATCGTCACTTACCAATTGCCTGGCTTGTCTTATATAAAAAAAAAAGTGTGAAAGAGCGCTAACACTCGCGTGGAAGCGAGTGATTCTAAAATAGTGCCCCAGAATTTTTTTTTTTACCTTTTACAATACGTTATTTGACTGCAGGTTAAATTAAAAAATATTGTGCTGTCGAACACAGAATTTACCTATATTAAAGTATGCGATACGTAACAATATTCTGTAGCAGTAATGGTTGCTGTACTATGTTAATTACTCTCATTTGTGAGGCATGAGGCATTTGACGACCTGAGTGGTTCAGTGGTCAATCGGTCACAGCCGGTCTGCCACGCAAGAGGTCCCGGGTTCGATTCCCGGCCGGGCAGAAATTAAATTATGAATTTTAATTTCTCTTACGGGTCTGGGTGTTCTATGTATAATAAGTATGTATTTAAAAGTATTTAAGTAGCTTATCAGTTATCTAGCACACATAGCACAAGCTTTGCTTAGTTTGGGGCTAGATGGCGCTGTGTGAATTTGTCCACGAATATTTATTATTATTTATTATTATTATTATTTCATATTAGTCCTCGCAGTGACAACGCACCTGCGGTGCTGCATTTTTGTTGCCTGCAACCTAAAACCATGAATCGTAAATGTTATGGGCGACAGTAACCACTTACCATCAGGTGGGCAGTCTGCTTGTTTGTCACTGTGTAGTATAAAAAATTGTGCTTTTTAAATTTATTCGTGGAAGTTTATTCCTTGTGTTTATTTATTGACAAAAATGTGCTCACAAGAACTCTTATCGTAATGGGGTACTTAGCTTGGGCAGTCCCCTTAACATAAGAAAACAGTATACTACATTGTGATCTTAAGTGGATATACTCATTCCCGTAAGAAGCCTTCTGTTGACCCCCATTACTGTTTCTGTACACCATATCGTACCGCGGTTACTAACCTACTATTCAATGGATATGATACGGCATAAATAATTCGTGAATCGCTGAATGAAATAAAGGATGAAAAAAATATTAATGAAATCATAACTTAGTACGCGAGCTTACATCTTTCCCAAAAGCCGGCAACACATTTGCGATAGAAGTGATAACTTAGTTGATCAGGTGACCTAGGCCTCAAGTCCGCTAATTTATTAATGACTCTATTGAATTTTAATTAGATCGCAATCGCACCTTAATGGCAGTTTGACACGTTTTTGGTATACTGCTACTAATGGCTCGATTGAATTGTAATCGAATCGCATTCGTTTTTGGTATTCTACTACTGTAACTAATCGATTGCGACCCAATTACAATTCTATCCAGTCAAATAAATTAGTGGATTCGAGACCCCGTCTGTCCGTTTGCCGCCCTATATTATCAAAAACGAAAACATAGCGTAATATGGATCAATTATGTATTGAAGAGAATTCACTGGATGGACCATGAACACCATGCTCATGTCGACCCTGAGAATTTCGCCTGAAGAAGTACGTAGTACATGTGATTCAACCTTAATACGCTTATCATAACAGGAAATATTGTTATTTATTCTCTTACCTTGCTTTATGAATAAAAAAGTAGAATTTTACCGTATTTTATCGAATTTTACCTGTATCGACCCATACAGGTTCACCTGTAATTTTCAATTTCCGTGTTTACTTTTTATCTGATCAACGCAGGCTTTTTAAAAATATAGATTTTGCAATATGGATAGCATACCGAGTCAGACTCGAGAGCCAATTGCTTGCGACGCGAGGAAATGGAGGAAAATGAGCCGGAAAGCGGACCCTGGCAGAAGCCGGGACTGGCAGCTCAGATGATTATGATGACCTATTCGGGGGACTGTGGGGAGGAACCACCAACCCCTGGGCAAGCCAGCGCACCTGCTCGTGGTTTCCCTGCTGATAGATGGTTGAGGCTCTGGCTAATAGGGTTTTCCCTAACGGGCTGTGCAGGGCAAGTGGTGGTCGTCGCTCACAATAAGTCAAAAGACCACTATATTAGAATGACAAGGTCCAATAGGAATGTCATTAAACATATCCTGATAGAAGTCGGGTTTGACCGCTACAATGATGATGATACATTTTTAATAATGAAAAAATCTTGTCGGTATAATGTCCTAAACACCTGGTGTAATACAATACTTTTATTAAGGTACACATAAATTACTTACAGTTATAATAAAAAAAATACACTAATACCTACATCTAAAATACCAAATATATACACTAATACATATAAAATTTACTAAACTAAAGCCTGGTGTAATAAGAATAAATAAATAATAATTTTAAGATAACAAAATCAAAAATCATGTACCTAAAGGTCATATGCTAGTATTAGGCTCATGTCAAGCCTGATATGGGATAATGTGTAATTAGTTTTATCATACGCTCATAACTTTATTTATACTAATCAACAACAAATGGGCCGACAGCCCACCTGATAGCAAGCAGTGGTAAGCGTAACTGTCGCCTATAACATCTAGTTAGGTAAAACACATGCATTTAGGATGCAGGTAACCAAAATGCAGAACCGCAGGTGCGTTGTCACTGTGAGGACTAAGATGAAATGGCTCATGCCAGTAATTGCGCTGGCTATCTTATCCTTTAAACTGGAACACAACAATGTAAGCATTGTTGCTAAGCGGCAGACATAGATAAAGCGGTCGTACTCGTCGTGACAGAGTTATACGTTTTTGAAGACATGTTCGTTTCTTACAAAATTCAATCGTCCCTACGACGTTCGTAGTAATATCGTTAATATAATATTCATTATTTAAATTATATATCTTCTCATAGAGGTTGTCCCTATACAATTCGGACATATTTAGTACTGATCCTCAATATTAGAATGAATAAAAAATAAAATCATCTCGGCGTATTAACGCCAACACACACATAGACATTACCCCTGAACACCCGGGACATTAGTCCCTGTTGTGCCCTCGCACGCGCGGGCCCTGGGTCCGCCTTGACCATGATCCAGGATTTGGCAGACTTCGGGACCCTGAAATTGACCAGATCGGATCATGGTTACATATTAGTTGCCTAAATGTGCAGGTTTCATCATGACGTTTTCCCTCACCGTAAGATCATCGGTTAGTGATCAACTAATGTACATAACTCATAAAAGAGTCATTGGTATATGGCGGCAGTGTGATTCGAACCCGGGACTTCTCGTTTACGATTCGGACACCTTACCCACTAGGCCAACGACGCTCTATCAATATGAAAATGAATAAAAGAGACATATTCGGAAGGTTAAAGAACTAACGTCTCAAACCTCCAACCGCAGGGTCCAGGGTTCGATATAAATCGAACCGATCGTTTATTTCTATCGCTTACCTTTTATTTCTCTTTACCATAAACAAACAGGGAAGGCGCGTCGAAATGGCCCCCATAAGTGGATTCACCCAATCACCAATATTGCGTTTTGTCGCCCATCGAGACACTCTGTAGAGCCAACAGCGAAGGCTTTGAAGGCGGATTTTTCCGTATTACGCTAAACGGTCACGTTGTTCAATTACCTTTTAGATGGTTCGCTTCTTACAACGTTTGTAGGAGTAAGCCCCTTCGATTTGGCATTAGGCATTTCTTTTAGGCTGTTTTTTTTGGGCAGGGTAAGCGAAAGTTGGGACGGATTTAATAAAGCGGACCCTAGCTGATGGATCGTGTGGACGATCACCTGATCAGCCTGAGTGACGAAGCTTAAGTTTTATAAAATAGGTCTGTAAGACTTAACTGTACCTGACACCTATTGCTTTTTCTATAGTAATATGCCATACGAATAAATAAATGTGGGCGGTGATGATGACATATGAGACTGGTCATTGGAGCCCTAAATCCCGGTCCAAATGAAATTATATTTAAATTAATTGGGCGAATTTTATTTAAATTGTATAGGAGCAAAATTTTACTCAGTAGTTACCTATATTTTTTGGAAAATTATCTCTCTAGTTTTTGAGAGATAATTTCTCGTCTTCGCCAAAATTTTCATTTTTGTAGTTCATGAACATGAAAAAGAGTTACCTAATTTTTTAGATATTTTTTACCTTTAATTACATACAACGTATAAAAAAGGTCCATTCCGTCAATTGACCATCGTAGCCAGACGTAAACACAGTCATACAAGAAGTAAATAGATAGTCATAGAAAATCCTCCCAGTCAAGGAAATCAAGTCTTGGCACAACTGCTACGGTGCGCTACGACGTGCTACGTATCATGCTGTGCCACGCTACGATGCGCTACGCCCAGTCAGGTAGTGTGAAAATACCTATTATACTGGTTTGTCAATTACACGCTGCGACCAAGTAATGGCTTTACTTGATCATTTGCATATAAATAGTATTTAAGCCGTTGAGTTAGAAAACTATTTTTTGTCGAATTCTCTGCGCACGACGTTCTAGAAAAGGTCGTACAAAATGTTTTGCTGAAGAACTACACAAGCTTTATGAATAAGGGACGCAATATTTATCAGAAAGTTTAATATTAACATCCAACGCCAGACAAATTGCACGGCTGACATGCACAAAGGAATATTTTATTATACTGCTTTCCATTACTCGTAACACGTATTCCAACCAAATTCTTTTTCGACTCAATTTGGTATTTCGATGTGCGTTCATTTTTAATAGCATCTCCAAGGATATCCGGGTTCCGGATGTAACAAGGACGGCCCGGATCAAATCACCGGCTGGTGTGCAAAGTAAGGTCATGGGATCCCTTTCTTGGGGGTTACAATTAAACTCCAAGGTTTCCTCTTGTGAGGAAACTGCTTTCTTATGAAAAACCCGGAGCGTTTTCAATGCAAGGGTGAATAGACACATCTAGGTAACACTTACCATGGGGTTAGATGGTTTACTTTGCAAAAAGATATGGGCCTTTTTAGCGCAAGAGTGGATTTGCACTATCCATAGGTAAGTATGATCCACCTTCACCCGCATCCAGTATGCATGGTGGGCCACCTGGCTTTTGTATGTTAATAAATAGTTTTTAAAATATTTTAGTAGGACCGTATGGCCGTGTGGTGTCCGGCAGAGTGGAATAGCACCGACGCCTTACACTCGTGGGTGTCGTCTAGAGCGACTAATGATCTCGAGGTAAAAGATCTAGAGTCTCCGTAGGCTGGAAAATGGGCTGCAGCGTTTTCCATTGTTATATTTTTAACACTGCGGTTTCCAACCCGCCTGCCAAGCGTGGAAATTATGGCAATAACCTCCCCGTGGGACAGGCTCTAAGTCTTGCAGTAGACAGTGATGGGCTGTGATGATGAATGTATAAAGTAAACAAGTTTTTTAAAGAACAGATAGAAGTCGTAGGTAACAACCATATTATACATTTTAAGGTATACACCACTCCTGTATAGGTTGTTTAGTTACCAGAATTGAGTATAAAGTCTATTGTATCTTAGGTTAAAATTAGTATAGGTATGAAAGTTTGTAGTAAGCGAAAATTACGCTGTTTTAACTAACGTTACGGACTGCATTTAAATTTTTACACGCGGGAGCCTTCAGCAAAGTCAATTGCATATTTTTCAGTTAATGGATGAAAACGGGTCGTGAATTCGACAAACAAGCATCTAACAGAGAGAGTTTATTAAAATAACTAGTGGACCCGGCGCGAATTCGTTCGCGAACACCTACTTTACCTCTACCTACCCTTTTTCTTGCTAATAAACCTTTCTCTTGAATTACTCTATCTATTATAGAAAACCGCATTAAAATCCGTGGCGTAGTTTTAAAGATCTAAGCGTACATAGTTACCTACATATATACATACGGACAGACGACGAGAAGCGACTTCGTTTTATACAATGTACAGAATGAACATATCTTTTTAGTCTTTTTGTGTGTTTTCAATAACTGATGAATAGAACAATGGATTCTTCTAATGGCGTTCAAGGATCTGGCTACCATAAACTTAGTTGTTCGTCATTGATATGCTTGCTAACTGACTGGTAAATTGTAAACCAAACAAAATTTAATATAAAAAATCCTTCCCAATCCTCGATTAACACCTTGAGTACACACAGCTCCGGTAAATCTTTCCTGCTTACTCCGAATTACCTATTAAGCTCGATTCTTTGAACTGTCGCACTAAATTCCGTTTAGGGCGGGCCGTACAAATAAAGTGGTGGCTGAGAATTTATTGTATGACTCATTTGAATGTTAGCCTCGTTGCTTTAAACTATCTAATCTTAATTTAGTTTTGCTTCACCTTTCTAAATTGACCTTTGTGGATCGCGAAAATACAGTTGACAATTTGTATGAGGGCATTTTAAAAAAGAGGGATTTAATTTGGGCTACTATCAGTCGGTACAGTTACATTACATCGTTAATCTTAAATAAGCAAGACTTACAGACCCAACAGATAATAATAGATAGTATATAAAGTATTATGAACAAAAACCTACAATCGGTTATCACTACTGTTAAAATACACGTGATAATCGATTTTAGGTTTTAAGCGATTGATGAATTCGATTGAATCACACATTATTGTTTTTGTTACATTTTGAAAATTCTCCAAATGGCTCCACTTTTGGAATTTCGGATTTCGAATGTATCCAAGATCGAAATAACACGGAGTATTGATACTAACGTAAGCAGTACTGAAGTCTGAAAATACACAGCACAAAACCCTGTTACCAATAAATTTTTGTTAAAATTACATGGTCAACGTCATTTCTAACATATTAGTTTAGCTGGAACAAAATATGTTGTATAACCTAATATATCTTGATAGCCCCATTAATTCAAAACACGAAAATGATGGTCTAATTTTCTTTGCCACTGAATCTGCTTAAATAAATGAGTTTGGGGGTTCGTAGAGAAAATATAGTTCATGTATATTTTTTAATATATATTTTTATTCTTATTATATTTTTAATATTTTACGTGGTTGTGAACGCTTTTATTCTAGCTACACCAATGAGAGCTACAAGTAAAGATAATTTTACAAGATTTTATTAACCTTGTAAAGTTTGTATGTAACTTAGTATGTTCAGGGATAATCTTGCAAGCCTAATTCACCCACTTCCCGGTATACAATTGAGCTGAAATTCGATACACCTACGTAACTTGGATGACTATGCATTCATATGGTTACCAAGAAGCTGGTCTGGTTAATTTTAGGAGCCGTTTAGTTACAAAGTTAATCAAAGCAACCATTTTTTTTTACTTACTACACTAAATGTTCTTGAAATTGGAAGAGTAACTTGCATGCAAAAAAAAAGTACACAACTAAGTATAACTACTTTAAATATGATCCCTATTCCAAATTCAAGTTTAGATATATTTATTAAATTTGAATTTTTATAAAATACATACATCATACAATCTATATTGGACTGCTCAGAGAGGAGATAACAACGAAGGGTCTGCCTATCAGTGTCTGTCACTTTGACGTGCGCTTACCCGCATGACGATGCCTCGTGCGGGAATGAATTTTAAATAATAGCTACAAACAACAACAAAGAAAAGAAAATACTCTTAACAGAGAGAACCAGTCTCCAGTAAATAAAATTAATAATTTATTCAAAAACAATATAACCATAATTCAAGTGTACAATTGTTAAAGGCAGGCTGCGAGCCTCAAATATAAAAACGATATTTCACGTGGCATTTCAAAATATCATATCATAAAGCAAACCATAAAAAACAGCCTGTACGTTTTTTATACCACTAAGGTGGCAAACAAGCTTGCAGCCTGCCTGGTTTTAAGCAGTTACTGCAGCCTATGAACGTTTGCAATACCAAGGGTATCACATCCGTAGTGTCGACCCTTCTTCTTATCGAGTCGATGTACTAAACTCTGTCTTACACTTTATTCGCCCAGTATTCGGCGACGCCCAGTATGCAGCATTCGAACGTACCTCGAACAAGTCCTCCATTGTACAAGTTTTAGGACACCCGATCCTGTAAACATGACGTACATCATACAATCCATCATGATCGGACGCGTCCGCAGCTGCACCTCGAACCCCGGGTTCGGATTACCGGGCCAAGGTACACCCGGGTCTACCAGAAAACGGGGACAGGCATTCCATGGCGAAGGCCGGCATTGGGAATGCCTTAGACGTGTGTATTGGGCGTGACTTATTGCGTGACATACTTAGCTATTGGAAATTGGAAATGCTTTGACATGGCGGCTCATCGGTTCTGATATAAATACTGCTTTATTGATCGTAATGGCTAGGGCGCTAGGATACTCTAAAAACTGACAAAGATCTGCTTATACTGACCAGTTTTATAGCCTTAACTGTATGAAAAGATGTGGAAGAAGCAAAAGAAGTGTGTAGGGATTGTAAATTGTGGTACTCTGATCTATTGCCAATGGAAACTAGTGTGTACCTATGTATTTTATAATATTACTTTGGATAAGAATATAGGACCGAAGAGAGTATTTACTCTTAACATTACTGATAAAATATACGGATGAGCAATCTAAATTTTGGGTTAGAATTGCAGTACTTAGAAAAAATCAGCCCGCCTCAATTACAGTGTAAAGAAATCAGAAACTATAAAAGACCACCCTTTATATTTAAAAATATAATAATAATCATCTTGGCGTTAATGTCCCGATTTTGCTTTCGAGCATGAGGGCCCGAGGTCCGCCTTGACCATGATCCAGGATTTGGCAGATCAGATAATTACAGTGGACCAACTGCCACCTGACCTCCGTGAGCCTGCTAGCAGGGGAACCTGACCAGATTGAATCATTGTTACACATTACTTAATTTTCAATACTGACTCATTACTGATTAATTTTGAAATACATTCGTATGAGTAATAAATTGCTCATAATATTAACACGATTTTCGTGACTGGAGCCTTTAAAAGCTAACGATTCATATTGTCCTACTTCGTTCTTAATCACGACCTGAATCATGAAACAAATGGCTTCTCTCATAGTTTTAACGTTTCTCTAATCTTTGTTGGAAATTAAACTCAGCCAAAGTCTAAAGTAAAACTTAGTCCCTTTGTTGAACAACATTTACATTACATTAATTAAGGGAGTCATGGAGCGTCGGTGGCTGATTGGTTAAGGTGTCCGACTCGTAAGCGAAGGACATCATCATCATATCAGCTAGAAGACGCCCACTGCTGGGCATGCATCCCCCAGAGATCTACACGAAGGCGGTTAAGCAATCGCAGTGCAGTAGATGTAAATGTACCCAGAAACATGCTGCTGCCCATCTTTCGTTTTGCCTATCGGTTTGTCCCTTAGTCGCCTCTTACGATTAGCAGATCACAGCAACATTACATTTGTAATAAAAATACATTATAAAACATACATGTGCCAATTAAGAGCCGCAATTTAAAAGAACATAACAAAGTAAACCATGAATTTAAATATAAAATTACCATTGGCAAATGCAGCAGGCATAGCTCCTACCGCTCCATGAGCAGATGAGAGATGGGGTGATGCTATTCTTTGAGGTGGCGGCATCACACACCACGGTATCGAAGGTATCGGGTTCGAATTCCACCGCGGACATGTACCAATAACTCTTTAGCACTGATACAATTACATCGTGATGACACCTGCACATACAGGCGACTGAATTTGTAATGTTCCTCTGGAGCAGAATTACGAAGGGCAGAGGGCAGTGGCTCCACTGTAATTACCTGCTCTGCCAAAATAAATATATATTTTAAAACGGATTTTTAAATTTATTTATTTAATAAGGAAGTCATGCTTTTACTTCATGCAACTATTCCCATAGTGATTCTTCTGTAGATACTTTATAGCATAATCTTGGCGTTAATATTTCGGTTGTGCTCTCGCACACGAGGGCCCGGGGTCCTTGACCATGATCCAGGATTTGCAACATCAGATCTGTAATGATCTACTATCTAGAGCGACTGCCATCTGACCTCCGAGACCCTGCTACCAGGAGAAGCTGAGCAGATTGGATATGAATTTTACAGGATAATAGGACAAAAACGTGTCATTACCGTAAGATAAAAGATCTCCTTTTCTAAGTTATTGTACCTCAAAAAATACGTCCACAACAAAGTAGGTGACCTACTTTGAAACCAATTTCTTCACGGAACATTAAGCAGTTACTCTGTAAAGATAACCTTACGTATCGCTACGGTATTGTGATCTCTCCCACTGGAAAATTGTTTACATTGAAGGCCTCGGTTTCTGTAGCAGGAATAGAAATGAGATTAAAATCTTTCCAAGTTAGGTAAGGTCTACTTTTTCGCAAAATATATTTTGCAGGACTCGCAGGTTTACAATAAAAACTGGGTTTACTCCTTCAACTGATCCAGTCACGGTTTTCAAAAACTGGACTTTCTCTGGTTTATGAAAATATTAAGAAATGATCTGGTCTTCTTCCGGCTCTTAATCAAAAGCCTATGTTTTTGATCAAAACCCGGATTTGATCATGAACCTGCGACACGTATATCAACTATTTCAAGTCGACATAGAGAATTTTCTATCGATAGGTATATATAGACACAACGCAAGCATATATATGGCGGCAAAAATAAATATTGTGGTGGTGAATCAATCCAGGTGAACTCATCTCATAAGGTGTCAAAGTTTTATGTCCATTTCATATTCACAGCTACGGTTGATAATTGAAATGGTCGAATATCTTTTTGTACGGTTTCAGAGAATTTGGAATCGAGGATCCCTCAGATTTTGGCTGGCGCTCGTTCATGAACCTCGTCAGATTTCAATCGATAGCAATCGGAATTATCGTCATAAATTCGGCAAATTAACTAAATTCCGCCGGATTGCAAAATAATGAGCCATATCCGTTTTCAAATCCATCTGTGGCATCACTTGATATACGTGCCAGCGGTATTACCTCGGAGTGTCTATCAATTTCTGCCGCCAGCTGCAATTGCGTCGTTGCGTGTCTGTTATAACTTGACAGGACAAGGTCGCCACCATACTTGTAATTTAAATTCGAATTCTGAGTACCTATTGGGGGAAAATTTAATTATAAACCGGCGCAAAGGTTAAAGTACTGGTTTTTTGTCCATGTATTGGAAAGTGTAGATCTAGCTAGCGTCTTCGTAGGTTGGAAAATGGGCAGCAGCGTTTTCCATTGTCATATTTACAACACTGCGATCTCCAACCCGCCTGCAAAGCGTGGAGATTATGGCAATTACATCCCCTTTCGTGGGAGATGCCCTAAGACCTGCAATGGACTGTTATGGGCTGTGATAGTCAATCAGGTATGTGAGCATTTCTCAGCTGATTATTGGTAGATTTCTCGATACAGAAACCGGCCGTCAGCACATACGAGTACTTAGTATCCATTCAGTATTTTAGCAGGTGTTCAACCCGCTCGTCTAACCTGAAATAGGCAGATTTTTTTACAATGCGTCCGAATAACGTATTGTGTACATAATACACGTGTTTCGTCTTCAAACAGGCTTGATATTAAATTCTTGGCGAGTCATAAAGGTTGACATAAAAGATGCCGACCTTCCGTTGACGGCGGCGGCGTTTTTTTGTGAACACGTCATGTCCTTCCCCATCTCAACATGAAATGGATCCTTCTCTATTTCTTGTTTACTTCGTTCGCTTGCTCGTAAAATGGAAAAAAAGATTTATTTACAACAAGTTTTTTTGTAAAGCACCATTGTTTAGCGAAAAAAAGAGTAAGAATTTGATATTAAAATTGTAAATAGACGTTTTACATAGAAAAATATACTTGGGGTATAATAATATTGACCCGAAGATAACGTAGGGACTTATGAAAAAATATTGGGAAGGTGAAAAGATAAACGTTCCACTTTTATTTTGTTTTACGCTAAGGGTGCGTTCACCTTTAGACTGAATGTTATTTTATTTATTACGCGAATTAACTTTGTGCCAAATTAAAAAGGTTTGGCAATAACACAACGAAGAAGAATATATCAATTGAAATGTTTATTTAATACAAGTGGACCCGAGGCGACTTCGTTCGCGTACGCCTACTTTACCACTACTTACCCTTTTTTCTTGCTTATAAACCTTCCTCTTGGATAACTCTATCTAATGTTGAAAACCGCATTAAAATCCGTTGAGAAGTTTAAAAAATCGCCTGAATGTGCAGGTTTCATCACGATGTCTTCTCTCACCTTGAGAGACTATTTTCTAACAATTTAATTTTAATATTTTAACCGTGAAAAAAGCGGGATCGCTGAGCGTAGGTTTTGCACTCAAGGTTTTGTGAAAAGACACTCGGAAACCTATCTAAAATTCCTTTTATCTTGGCGTCTAGGCGTCGCGGCTTCAAAAATAAACAGCGCTTTTAATCTAGCACTAAGGGAATCTAGATTTTGGAATTTAAATAGTGGCTGGTAACTAATCCTATAAGATAATGGCTAATACTTTAGTTAGTTAGTACTAGTTTGGATGAGTGTTTGGGCGGATGTTTATTACTCTTGCACGTAAAAAGTACTGAACGGTTTGTGATGAAATTTTTATGTGTTAAGATTTAGTTATTATAAAGTTTGTGGGTATAAACATACCTACATACATAGAGCTCACGCCTGTGTCCCACAGGTGGGGTAGGCAGGGACTATGGACCGCCACTTTGCTCTGTCCTGACACAACTCCCTAGCCTCGCATATATCCACAACTCTTTTTATACATCTCCTTTTATTCTTATAAACACAGAATAAGAAATACTTAAACACATCCTGAAATCCAATGTGGTTTCCGTGGGAACACGGCATAACCGAATTATAGGCAGATGAACAAGCATAATGAAAAAAAATTACGTGAATATCCATATATATCAAACATGACACCTGAAAACCGAGTGAAGCAGACAAGTACTAGATGTAGAAAGGCGGACCTTGGGCCCTTGTGGGCCGCGGTAGATCACAACCAAAATTGCCGCCGCTATGGTGATGATAAACATTTTAAAACAGTTACCGCTTTACATAAGTTAGCATGCCTTTTTAAGGTTGTACAAAAACAGATCTTGAACTGAATTTTTTTTATCTTATACAGTAGGCAATCAGGCCCGCTTGGCCATCTTAAATTTAATTAAAGCATCAGTACTTAGGACAGGTTGACACGTCCTGAATTTTACAAACCTCCGGCAGAAAGCTTCGACGAATTACCATACCATTCCCAGCCTTCATTCCCAGACGATAACTCGTCTATTATTTATACTCAGCTGTCGGAATACTCAGCTGTGTGTTTATATCTCTATCCTTTGGCCTGCGCATAACAGGGAGGGTTAAAGCGACACGTGTTACCGCGATGTGAAATATTGGATGGTAATCAATACAAGTTCATTCAGACCGTCTAGTTTGTAGACAACGTTTTGAATCACTGTATGAGTGATATTTCACTAAATTTTAAAATAGATTTCATCCACCCCATTTGGATGCCTGGCATCCAACTAACGTACGGACATCGCGAGCCTTTTTACCGCGCACGTGCAAGATGTGGGGTGAGCTCCCTCCCGAAATCCTTTCCTTTGCACTATAAACAACATATATAACATAGGGTTCTTCAAAGGGCATTTCTACAGGTCTCAAAGGCCGGCACTGCATTCGCTCCCCTTAGGTTGTAAATGTCCTGGACGACGGGTGCCGCTTTCCATCAGGTGGCTGGGGACCGCGAGCAGGTGAGGGCCTGGGCACCTGAAGACATGATCTGGGTTTCTGCAACGATATGTCTTATAATACCAAAACCCGTAAAGATGGCCCGTTCAGAACAAAGCGTCATTTCTCTACTAATTTGTGATTATACGACGAACGATGTCTTTTATGTATAACTGCGGATCCGGCGCGACTTCGTTCGCGTGCACCTACTTTTCCCCTACATACCTATTTTTTCTTGCTTATAAACCTTCCTCTTGAATCACTCAGTTTATTGATGAGTGACGCGTGTACGAATAGAATTCGTACGAAAAATATAAAAGCGCGATAAATTCGTACGTGTGTTATGCCCCGTCTAGACCTAACCGCTCTGCGCTCCTGTATAATAGATAGGGCATTCCCAACCAAACACGACAGCCACGCCCCCGCATTTCTAGTGTATTATAAATAAAACAAGTCATGAGGTTATTCAAACTGCGAGAACTGGGAGCAAACAAGACTCAGTCATGGCCGTCTATTTATAGAATGCTCGAGAAACTCCGTTAATAAGGAAATGTTGCGGGTAGGCGTCGATTGTTGCATTGTTCCTTAATTGGCAGAATAGCTGTAGAACAGTATTAATGAGATTCAGGGCTAATTTATTTCTTTTCATGGAAAGGGGCTCTACTCTCGAAGCCCGGCCGCAGTTAGTCCGAAGGGAAGAACTGTCAAAATCATGTGCCTGGGCACCATTTAGTGCTCGACCAAGACGACCGATCGGTACGCGCGTACGGTGTGTTGGTCGGACGCTATATAATTGGCAATGTATGAACACTGACGCGCGTTACGCACGTGTAGCTACGAGTAAGTTACTTATATTTTGATTGCATTCGGTCAAACGCTACGTGACGTGGCGCGGCACGCTACGCACTAAGTTGCGCGACCGACTCGAAAAAACACGACTACACAAATATTACGCAGTTACGCAGAAAACGAGCCTAATGCAGTGGTGTTTGCAGACCTTTACGAGATCGAAACGTTCAAGAAACGAGCCATACTCGTCTCGAGAAAGGTTGCCAACGCATTCACGACTCCCAGGGTCTTGCAAGTGTCTATGCGCGGGGGTGATTACTTACCATCAGGTGACCCGCTTATTCGTTTGAATCCCTGTTTAAAAAAAAACGCTGTAGCAAAACATATTATACTATTCGATCGTATGCACGAACCGTGGATCGAGGTCTTCTTGGGTCCTGTGCGCCCACTGCATTGCAATCGGCTCATACGAAGCGGACGAAGCGTTGGTATTTATAAAGGGCTATGAAAATGCCGATGCAAAAATCCGATTGCAGTCACCGCACTCCCATAGGAATCTATACAAAGCAAGAAACCAATCGGCTCCGTACGAGACGATTCTCATGCGTAAGCGTTAACGTCAGAAGTTACAAATCACGGAGGAGAATAGCCCCCTAGGATATGTTTGATTTTTTCCAATAACCAAAACAAATAAAACATATTATTACCCAATTTTACATAAAACAAGTCGGACAAACTATACAAAAAATCAATGGTTAATAGTCTTAGTACTTCTTAGGATCCAATTTGAAAAATGCGAGACGTTTGTGAATATGGAATACTTTATGTCACAGTCGCGCGGCTTGACCGAGATGATGCCGACGACTTCGTCGCCATGGAAAATGGGTCCGAACTCGTGGACGAAACAGTCATCGTATCTCGATGTGTCGACACAAATCATGCTCGTGTCCATAGGAACACCGTAACTCTCGTAGCATTTCATCGGATTAGCGATTTGGACGTCGAACGTATCGAAGTCGTTGGTTAGGTACATCTTGTTGTCCATCGTCGATACAGTCTTCCAAACGCTTGCTTCGACTTCCTTACATTCGACGTTCCTGAACCCTGCTGGTTTCATGGTCAAAGAATACACTGTGAAAGTCAATTTGGCGACGGCAATATCGTACTTCGGTATGACATTGTCTTCGCTGTACCTTTCATGTATTCTCCAGACTGCTACTGGGTACGTCTGAGTCTTATTCCTGGCAAAGTCGTGGTACAACAGAGCTCTGTGGGTGAACCCTGGTCTTCGGCAGTGGGCCGATGTGAGAACCCATTTAACGAGGATCATGCTGCCGAAACAGGTGAAGGTCCACGTCGTCGAAGAGTTCCACATGATCGCTACCACGTAGGGGAACCTGAAGGAAAAATTTAATTCTTTAGTATCAATATTAATGTAATGATTGGGCCTGCAAGAAACGAGCCTATACGCCTTTCTCAAAGGCATCGCATTAGTGACTCTCCTGGCGTTGCGACCATGGGCAATGCCGGTGGTGTTAACTTACTATCAAATGAAAATAAGAAAAGTTGTACATTTCCTTTCATTTTTAAATCCGAGATCTTGTTGGGACACCCTTTATGAGAGCTCAGATTTGGTCCTCACAGGAATAACGCACCTGTGGTTCTGCATTAGTTACATGAAGCCTAAGTCCATAAGTCGTGTATGTTACCGTCGACAGTTACCGCTTTCCATCCGGTGGACTGTCTGCACAAACTTCTACTCTTAATTAGGTAATTCAGAAGTGTTTCAGAATTCCCTAACAGCAATTCAGAAACAGTAATATATTCAGGTGACCTCTCTGCAATTTGCATATTCTTCGTCATGTTGTCGTGAAGTGATATGACTCCAAGGTTCTTTCCGTGCTGGTGTATCTCTGGGCCCTCCAGCAGTTGTTGCTTCTCTGCGATTTCGGGGTGGAATTCCTTTGCAAACTTCACCATCACACATATAGCCGTGATTGCTACCATGATTATCAATGACAAGACGAGGCAAGCTAACTTCATGCTTGGAGGCTTCTTGGGGGCTGGAAGGGATGAAGGACTTCTGAAGAAGGCAACATAAAATCTCTTTCAAAATGTAACAATAGCCACTTCTTTGCACATCAGAGCTTCGAAGCTCTTTTTTTCAATTTATTCGTGGCATTTTCGGTTAGTGATGATAATCTTCTAACTAAAGGTCATTAGAATAATGAATTGGCATTAACAGAGCGGGAATTTATTGAAATACAACTCTTGTTGTGGTTGTTGCAACTTTGACATAACTTTTTATCTGTGACATTGACATATATTCTTAATCTATGCGTAGAACCCTGGAGGAAAAAGCTTTTATTGCTTAGCCAAAGAAACAGAGATATAATCCTTGTGCTCAGCACATCCGTTCACCGCTTCCGTGCGCCCGGTGCTGAAGCACTTAGTACACAAAATGCGAAGTGCGAAACAGTACTAATAAGGATCTAACAATGTTAAGTGTTTAGCAAAGTAGGTAATTAAAGTGGTGTACACCACGGATGAAAAAATGTCCCATGGCTACCAGTAATACCAGCGGTAGTACCACGGGTAAGCACAGGAATTAAATTCACACGCCCCCTCAACCTCCTGCGCAGCACTTGACACATGTCTTGAGTATAAAGAGAATTTTGTGCTAATTCCAAGTATTTGTTGACGTTGCTCGTCCATATAGACTGAGAAATGGTACTGGACTCACTGTAGTGTCAGTTTGTCACTCACTTGCTCATGTTGACGAACGCTTTATTCTTATGTCGTGGATCTTCCAGCAATCCGCACGAGCCGGTTTGGTTCAACATTTATAATACGTACGGCTCAGGAACGGAACACGTTGCCTGCAGGAGTGTTCCCTGATCAATATAATCTGGACGCCTTCAAGGCTAAAGTGAATAGGCTGTTTCAAGTCGGGCATGCTCCATCTTTGGCCTCATCGTCACTTACCAACAGGTGAGATGGCGGTCAAATGGCTGTCTAGTCTAATATATAAAAAAAATAAAATTGGGCAAGATGTAAAGAGAAAAATTTTGGTGCACTAGTAAGAATAATTTGTCGAAATCTTATGAAACCGCTTTACCGTGCTACTTACGATGAATGTATGTAGGAACGAACCATACAAAAGTTCCCTGGAAACCTTTTTCAATAATAAAATGCACAAATATTTATGACACATTATCTGTATTATAATTTATGCCGTCCACAAATAGCTTCGAGAACGTTCCATTCCCGTTCTATCGAGCGATTTGTCTCGATGACGTCACCGAGCCCAAGCAGCAAGGTCGCTACTTTGCGCGGGACCCGATCCTGACCTACTTCTGGGTCAAGATCAAACGGAAATCGGCGCGGGAGGGGCGCGCATGCGTCGACTGCATTCATGGCGGACACTCAATGGGATCATGGATTGCATTCCGCCCTTTGGGCTACCAAAAAGGATATATTTTCTTTTAAGAAATATTTTCAATGAAATGTCATATTACACCTAGGTACCCACAACATTACGAAATTATTAATTTCACATAGGTACCACGAGTAAGGCGTCAATGTTTGAACTTATGCCTCAGTAGTGTGTCAGGATCGTAGCTTGTGGCACTCGATAGTGTTTACCTAACCTTATGGGATACAGGCGTGAGTGTGTATGTTACGAAGAAACGTAAGTAATAAGTTGGCGCTCAATGTCTCCTTCAAACAAAAAAAATTGTTTTAGACCATATTTATTTAGGAAGTAATGAATACAAAAAGCTAACTTATAATATAAACATATACAGTATTATCCCCTTGCAAAGACGGGCCAAGTCGCATCTCAAAGCTAGAACAACTTCGCGCCCTGCTGCCTTATTTTCTTATTTCAGTCGTTTTCCCGAGCGCTCGCTTTCGCAAGGCGAGTCAATCATATCACCGTAAAGTTTCAACCACGAGTTTGCCATGTCAAAGAGGATTTGGTTCACTCATTTGTGTGTGTGAGTCATAAAGGTAGAAGTGTGAGTACGCCACTCGCGATCGGGTTCTGAGAACCTAAATTGCCAGAACATGATACGAAAAATGCTGTACGCGATCGATTCGGGAACACGGCGATTTAGACAAATAAGGCAGCTGTTCAGTACATGGAGAAGTACTGTTCCTGTTGAGTTACGTCCTCTTGTGTAAAACTGTTACCCAACGGGAAAAAATCCCGATGTGTCACACTTGTATCGCTAACATGACTGAAATGCCCTACGTTGTACGGATTCTTCCTCTTCACCACATTACTAGAAACTATCTATATGAACCGCTTTAGCTCGACCTTTGTAATGCGCATAGCTAAGGAATGGAACGCTTTACCTGCAAGTGGGATTCCCGAACAGAGAATCTGGAATGGTCCATGTTTAGACGCATCTTCATACCATCAGGTGCGATGGCCTAGTAAATTAAATAAAAAAATCTTCATCCGCGAACAATGAAATATAGTCTGTCCATAATTTGTTCATTTTCTTGCCACGCGAAAATTTATTCACTTAATGGACTATAAAAGATAATACAATTAACTGCCGATACATGTATGGCGGTCACCCAGACAAAGTAAATAGAAATCTTAATAGTAAATATTGGCGGATTCTTCAGGATTGACAAAATAAATCACAGGAAATTCAGATTGGTATCACTAAACTGCAAATACAATAGCTTGTCTGGCAGGTGGTCCCCAAAATGCGTGGGCATCCTGATCCCCAGATTTGCCCCGAGACTGTTCAAAGCAGTGACCCCCTACAAGCCTAATAATTTAAAAAGAATAGCACGTAGCAAGTATTCGCGTAGGTTAAACTTAAAAAGCTACCACCTTATGATGAGAGAGTTTTAAAAAATTCTTACAAATAATAATAATTTACTCTGCTATGTTTGGCTTAAATAAGTGAGTCTAAATATAACAGATTTTAATAAAATACCACCAAAGACAAGGAATGACAACGAAAATAGAACATAATAGAAGGCACATATAATTTATGAACTTGCTTTTCGAATGTAAGAGAAGTAGGTTAATAAATTACCTGCGTTGACCCTAACGGAGGTAATAATTTTATTTTACCGCTTTTTACTGGCAATTTATAGATACGACCAGTAAAAAATGAAGACAGGGAAATGTCTCTTCACTTCACCTAAGGCTTGATGTCCACTTGTGCACTGCGCGGCGCGCCGTGCGGTGCCACGTTACGGTGACAACCAAAGAAACGGTGGTGTTATTCTGGTTTTTCAAATTAGGCAACGTTCGCACGAGGGATTTTAAGCTAGGCAACGTTTGCACAAGAGCTTTTTCGATGCTTTTACGCGCGTTATTTGAAATGACTCGCATAATTATTGACCATATGTCTTCTCGACTGTGTGTTCACACGCAGTCGTAAAAAGTAAATGGAGATTTTTTGAATTTGCCGACAAATGCAACCAAGAGTAACGTACGAAAAGGATATCACTAATTAAAACACTGAAAGTGGATTAAAACACTTAAATTGCCGGCCCGAAAAATATTATGCATTTTCAGATACAGCATACAGTTTCTATAATTTTTTACTATGGTGTCAAACCTGTACAAAATTCATACAAACTGTCATTTTGGGCTTGGATTGCGGGTTTTGCCCCATCATGCAGTGCGCGCACAGTGGGACTTTTCGCCATCTGTCAATGTACTTGCATACAAACTGCTCGGCGTGCAACAAGTTTTGCCACATTGTGCGGCGCACCTCTTCAATGTGTCTCAGCGCTAACTTACTAAAATGTTTTATGTATAGCCACGGATCTGAAAAAAATACTGACGCCATTCTAGACCAGACGACAGTTTCCTGCCAATTTATTTATAATGACTTACACACTCACTCAGATACACCAGGACGATCCGCCGCCATGTTTGATTTTTGTACTGTGCTGCCAAGCCGGTGACGGTATCAAAGCATGCACACACATAAATGGCCGGCATTTTTATGCTTCACTCATTGTTTCCAAATATTTTTAATTGAAACGCAATAATTAATTAAACGCTCTAAAGCTTTGTCTCACTAGCGACGCGCCCCTTCTTGACATGGGTGTTTTCCGGGAGCCCATTCCACACCTTGCACACGTGATAAAAACTCTCGCGATACTCTTGCCGCTAGAGTCAAAAATGAGGCATTTATCTTAGCCCTCACAGTGACAACGCACCACGGTTTCGCATTTTTTTACACGACAATAGATGTTATGGGCGAATTGTTTAACGTAAGCTACGGTAATTGCTTACCATCAGACGGCGGTGCTTGTTTGCCATCTTAGTGGTTTAAAAAAAACGTAAGGATGAGTTATAGGCATTGACAGAAATGCATGTACATCTATCTACTCATACCAATGCCTTACAAAGTACCTACGCTTTCATAAAACTTGAACTGAAAGTCTTACATTACTAACTCCCGGTGAAAAGTCGGCACATGGACAGTCAACTCCTGAAGTCCTTTATAAGTTTCTGAGAAAAGAGTTTAAAATGGAACCTGAGAAAAATTGGACACTTGACTGTGTATTAAATTTCGCAATATCAGTCAGTGCTTGGAGTCTTTTCTTATTGCCTATTTACTGACGCTTTTGTAAACGCTTGGGATTCGTCCCAAGACCCTTTCAAATGCAAATTCGAAGGTATTTCAAAACGCAGATAAATATATTATTTCATTTTCTATCGGGATCCCGGGTTTTGGGGGAAAAAGGAAAATTGAAGGGACCGTAGAGTTTTTTGGGCGATGGAGTGTTAAGTGGGTCAGTTGGTAGGTGTTATTGCTACTAGTGTACGGGAAATGAGATAATTGTAATTCAGTCAACTTCTACCTCAATTTATTTACAAAGCGACAACACTTTGATTGTCAATAGAATATACAGCGTGTAAATTTTATATGGGCATAATAAATATACACTCGTGACCACGGACCTGAAAAAGCATTCAGGGTACGACAATTTTTTGACAATTTATTTTGTCGTACATGACCTACACAATCATATAAATACTCCCGGTTTGACAATCCGCAGCTATTTTGATTTACTTAGTGCCGCGCTGTCACGCTAGTGACAGTGTCAAAGTACGCACACACATAAATGGGCGGCCATTTTTATTCACTCATGATTCCACTGATGACTTTCAGTCCGCATTTTTCTTAGTGGCTCCTCGTGACCACTTATATCATAGCCTCCTTCATCTTACAAGCCATGCGCAGAAGTTTGACAACGTCGCATTTTTTATTTTTAGTGAACTTGAAAATGACTGCAAAACTATCGTCGCGGTCGTCGTCGTTTAATGTTATTACTTATTTAAGTGATTAAGTATCTGAAAAAGTATATGCATTATTTCCATAATATGAAATTGGATAGATGCCTGTAATATTAGGTTGGGAAAAAGTCTTTTCGCATATAGTATGTATGAACTTGTAATAAAACCTCTTTGGCTATACAATTTGTACCTGGCTGGTTTTGGTATCATTTAAAAGTTTAAATTTTAAAGAAGATAATTCCAAATTCAAATTATGAAAATGCGTGATTTTCATGTGTTTTTCTTACCGTCAAGATGAGTGAATTAAATGAAGAAATTAGATACATTTTAAAATGTTACTACAAAAAAGGTAAAAATGCAACGCGTGTACTCATTTGCGATTCTTTATTACGACGTAATGAAACCGAACTATAATACGACAAGAACTTGCGAAAAAGGTCATGGTCAAAGGCCGGTCAGGCTTCACAGACTGTGGCGAAACCCGGGTTAACTCGCAACAAGGTGATGCTGTGTGTGTGGTGGGATTGGAAGATCATTATTCATTATGAGCTGTTACCACCAGGCAGGACTATCGATTCAGAACTCTACTGCGAACAACAGACAAGATTAAAGCAAGAAGGTGAGATTAAGCGGCCGGAATTAATCAACAGAAGGGGTGTGGTTTTTCATCATGATAACGCTAGACCTCACACATCTTTAACCACTCAGCAAAAATTAAGAGAGTTTGGCTGTGAGGTGTTAATGCATCCGCCGTATAGTCCTGACCTTGCACCTTCAGATTTCCACCTGTTTCGGTCTTTTCAGAATTCTTTAGGCAGTGTCAGGTTAACATCACGAGAGGACTGCCAAAGCTACTTGACGCAGTTTTTTGATCAGAAGCCCCAAAATTACTACAGCAATGGGATCATGTCCCTACCTATAAGATGGCAAAAAGTTATCGAACAGAATGGTACCTACATACTTTAGTTAAATGTAAATAAACTATATTAAAAAATGTTTTGAATTTTCATATAAAACGCGAAGAACTTTCTCCCCAACCTATTATTTACCTATCTACAAACTTGCAATTATATTATTCTAATATTATAAATGCGAAATATAATGGATGTTTGGTTTGTACGTAACGGATGTTTGTTACTCCTTCACGCAATAATTACTTAACGGATTTTAATGAAATTTAGCAGTAATATAGCATATGGTCCCGAACAGCATATAGGTTATAATTAATCCTGAAATTTAATGTGGTTCCCGCCGAAACGGCTCTTGAACGTTAAAACCGAATTTTACGCAAACGCAGTCGCGGCTTAAAGCTATTATAAAATAAAATAGTCTTTGTCAGCCAAAAGATTACCCAATTTATTCATTATAAAGTATAATACAATTTATACATTCTTATTTAAGTACCTAAGTATGTAAAAACTAACTACTTACTTACTTATTGTACCTATATACTTTTTCAACGCTGCCATCGTCGTGGATAATCAAAGATCATGGTTTAAAGTAGTTGTAATAACTTTCACTGGGCGAATATGTTTGCTGCACACAATAGATTCTACAGCATGCTTGGGGAATAGCAGAAGTCTATTTGTTTAATAGAATTACATCTTTTGGAAAGCAAAACTTCGGCAAAGCTTCTTTCCCATTTTTTATGTTTAATCATAATTTTACTTGCATTTTTCATATGCAACAACGCCTTTGCATCTGTAAGTGGTAAGATTACGATTATTAAAGAGAATGTGATTTATGAAATAATTAAAAAACGACAACAAAAATGGTCAAGGGTAATTTTTAAAATCGTATTTATCCAATTTTAGTGCAATTATAAATATATTTTCTTTTATTTACCTTCGTAGATGGTCCATATAAACGCGTTAATTTACAGTTTTATCAATATATTTTTAATTTATCATCATAAAATTCATAATTTTCCCGCACATTGATATGTAAACAATGAGTGAATCGATTCATAGCGATATTGCCGTTGCGTGCTACAGCATGGCTTGTCAGATAAAGGACGCTATGCTTATATGGATTGATTAAATGAAAGAAAGAGACATACTGTGCCGACCTCACCTAGTGGAATAAGGGCTGATACAAGCGATTATGATTATGATGATACTCACCAGCAGAAAAGGCGGACCAACTACAAACAAAGTGTTACTATCTGTATTGATTCGGATTAGTTTTTTTAAGTGACCTGTTTAGATTATTTAGCATTACCTAGTTCACTTGCCTTTTATAAATAAAAGAAAAAAGATCGATTTTAATTTAATAATAGTCAGATATATACCTAATTATAGATAACAATAATCAGGTATATAATCATAAGTGTCTATCCTACATCAGATGTAAAACACATAATCAATTAAATTACTCAAGCCCTTTCAATAACGACTGCTTACCCCGTTAAAATAAAGTACGGTTTCCAGGAAGCAGTTAAACAACCTCAAGGTAAACAAGATGGAGGGAATGCATAATCCTCTAGACTTGAAAGCTAAAACCGTAATGAAGCGCTTTTGTTGACCTTAAAACACTCAAATTGCGGCAGCGTTTAATTAATAAAAGGGCCACTTTGTTACCCGCGCCCCCTCTCGTTTAACCAAGTTGGAAACTTCCTTTACACAGATTTGGAATTTTTAGGTTAGGTTTTGGAAGCCGGGTAATGAAATTATAAAAGTTTTTTTAAGTTTATAAAAAAATAGGTAGGTAACTATAGTGTCTCCCTCAATTTATATTTAGTTATGAAATAGTACTTTTATTATAATTAAAGAAAAAAATGTAGGTAAATACGATATCCCTCAATTTACATTTAGGTGCTTGACTAGGTTGTAATTTAATAGGAGGTAGCGCAATGTGAAAGATTTTATTTTATAGTTACAAGCATTTAATTTATAAAAGCGCCATTTTGTTACCCGCGCCATAACCACTAAGGAAGTTAGAAACTTCCTTTAGACAGATTTGGAATTTTTAGGTTAGGTTTTGGAATTCGAGTTATAAAATTAGAAAAGTATTTTTTTTTTTAATAATTTAAGAAAAAATATGTGTGTCTAACTATAGTGTTTCCCTCTATTTACATTAACTTGACTAGGTTGTTAATTAATAGAACCTACCGCAATGTAAAAGATTTTATTTAAATAATTGTTAGTTACAAAAATTACGATAACATCTTTTTTTATAACATTTAGCACATATAATAACTCAGGTATTTAAATAAATAAAATAATAAAGAATCATGGACTAATTCACACAGCGCCATCTAGCCCTAAACTAAGCAAAGCTTGTCCTATGGGTGCTAGATTACTGATATACTACTTAAATACTTTTTAAATACATACTTATTATACATAGAACACCCAGATCCGTAACATAAATTAAAATTCATCATTTAAATTTCTGCCCCGCCGGGAATCTAACTCGGGACCTCTTGCGTGGCAGCCCGGTCACAATGTTGACCGTTGAGCCACTCAGGTCGTCGTAGTTTCGTAATAGTACATTATGATAAAGTGTGCTATATTGATCATTACAGTCGAGGCGGTATTAGGTGCAAAAGTGAACCGAGAGTGTAACGATCAATGCACACGCGTTTCATATGACGGTTTTCATCACACTTGCGAGGAACCGTATTGTTATTAACTTTTAATTATTGAAACAATTACAAAATATACGGAAAATGGCGCGTAGTTTTCTTTTTTTTAGCGCGCGGGTGCCAGGTGTGCGAGGGTGTGATAAGATAATCGACATACAGTCTAAAATATAATAAAGCGAATATTTTCGAATTTATAACATAACTTATTGCGAACTGTAAATAATTTGATAAAATATAATGTTTACTTATCATAATTAAGGAAGTGTAATTATTTATTCAAGAAAATCTAACTACTATGTTCAGTCACATAAAAACTCTTTGTTGAACCTTGTATTTAGTTTAAATAGAATTAGATTGCTGTTAAACTGTGAAATAAATAAATAAATAAACCTAAACCTAATAAAATAGTTTTATGAGTATTACCCGATTAAATTAAAAATGCTTGTGGGGTATATACTTAACTTATATGGGAGTACATCCAGCATACAAAACGCTTCGCCTGTATACGAAATACAGTACACAATAACAACTTAATAACAATAATAATTACTTATTTTTATTTTTGGAAAACTATTTATTGTTTAGTTACAGATACAATATTTACAACGGGAAATAAAAAATAAACACTAATTTAATAAAATATTATATATTAAAAATTTCATTCACACCTTTGTCCCCCGGAATGGTGCCCAGAAAGCTAGTTGCGTTGCCTCTGTCCGAGGAACTCGCCAGCTATCAAAAGTAGTTCCCTTATTTGCCACGCGGCTAATACCACAACATTTTCTCGGATTGGCATACAGTGTGTAAACGCTCTTATTCATAAAACTAGTTTCAGTTAATATTAGTTAACTTCACTGATATTAACTAAAACGCTACAAAACACTGGGTACTTATTACCCACAATGTAAACGTTTTTAGAACTCATCACGGCTCATCGGACATATAAGTACCGTTATTAAAGGCGTTGGGTCGACAAAGCCCCCCGCGTCAGTTCTACCGGGTCAAGATCACATCCGGGTCCGTATGACCCAGTTTTGGGTCACGACCATCCGGGAGTAGCTACCCGAGCAACGGTCGCGCATGCCCCGTGCCGTTCTATTTTCAAATGACATTGAAAAGTTGTGAATTGATACTGGCCAGGATGTCGGTATATGTGATAGCGTGGGTGAGATTAAAAAAATCGGGCTATGACGAGTAGTGCTCGCGGGCTTATGGTTCCGTACAAGCTTTGTTTACCCTACCCTGGAATTTTTTTTGCATGGTCAAATTCACAAAGCTCTATATCTAGCCCAAAAGTAAGCAAAGCTTTATGGGTGTTAGATAAGTGATAATCTACTTATTTTCATTTTTTTAAATTCGTAGTTATTATATCCGTAACATGCCAGCTCGAACCCCCTAGAACATATCATGTCAATTTTGTTTACGGTAGGTACAAAGTATTTCGGTACAAAAGGTCTTGGGAAAAGGTTAATAAATTGCGATAGAACGTATGAAGTATCTATAAAGTGTAGTAGTAAGGAAAGTATATGAATGGGGGGGAAGGGATAAGCTCCCAGCCACAGTGTTTCTTTTGGACTATGATATTCCCATGTTTAAGAGGTATATTAGAGGTCTATATAGAGGCGGGCAACGCATTGGTAGCGCTCCTGTTGTTGCTGGTGTCCATAAGCGGCGGTGACTACTTTCCATCAGGTGGCCTGCTGGCCTGTTTGCCGTCCGCATGATATTTTATGTAAATAAAATGCTAATAATTTATAGTAAACCTCAACTGGACACTTTTAGCTGTTCCTGAGAAATATCAGTGATACAGATGTTTAGTACATACCAGTACGGTCAGCTGCGAAGTAAACGGACTCGCCAACATACTTTAAATCTCCGGGTCCGTTCACTCTGCACCTGAACATATTGTAGACAGACGACCAAATTATCATAAAAAGGGTTCTGTTTCTTTCAATTTCAGTTAAAGAACTCTAAAAATGGACAACTACTTAATTGAATTATTGTTAATATTTGCTTGAACAGTTGGTGAGTGACCACGTGCATAATTTTGGCGTTTTATATTAAGTTATTTTGTTACTGTGTTTGTTTTGATGGCGGTGTCAACCTTAATCAAGTTACAAACTACCCTAGTTATGTGTTTATCAAGTTTAACTTAGCCAAATTTTAATTTAATTACTAGTAAGCTTCTTGTGCGAGTGAAAGTTGATAAGTGTAATCAGGTGTTAGTTCAATAGGCTGAGCCAGTCCACGCGTCGATAAAAAGTAAGTAGGTTAAGTTAATGTTAATTAGCCGTGTGGTGTCCGGCAGAGTAGAATAGCACCAACCCTTTACACTCATGGGTGTCGTACAAGGCGACTAATGTTTTCGAGGCCAAAAATCAAGAGTCTCCGTAGTCTGGAAATTGGGCAGCAGCATTTTCTATTATTATATTTAAACACTGCGATCTCCAACCCGCCTGCCAAGCGTGGAGATTATGGCAATAACCTCCCCTTTCGTGGGAGAGGCCCAAAATCCTGCAGTGGACTGTTACGGGCTGTGATGATGAAGTTAAGTTAATACCGGATAGATTTCATCCACATCGTCTAGATGCCTGGCACCCAACTAACGCATGGGCATCACGTGCCTTTTTACCACGCACGTGTAAGATGTGGAAAGTTTTTCTCTGCATTATAACATGGGGTTCTGCAAAAGGCATCAAAGGCCAGCACCGCATCCGCTGCCCTTAGATTGCAGATGTCTTGGACGACGGTGGCCACTTTCCATCAGGTGGACCGTCCGTCCGTTTGCCTCCCTAGGCAATAAAAAGGAAACATTGGCATAAACATACAGTTAAGTCGTGTGACGTCCCGGAGGGTAGAATACCGAACTCTTATGTTCACGGTTGTCTAATAGTCAATTGCAAAGTGAACGGACCCCTTAAAATACTGGCCTGATTAGTTATTTTTTATTTTGAAAGCATAAAACCGCAAGGCAGCCTTTCATAGCATTACAGGTACTTTGAAGGCAAAAATGTCTCCAAGGAATTAGGTCGAGGTGTCTTTGACTTTCCTTTCAGGCAAGCTTCTATGTAAGGCTTTACGTATAGGTTCGAGATCTTTATATTCTGTTCACGTGATTTTTTTCATGAAACTCCTTTAGGCTTACACAAAAGAGGGAAGGACCTCTTTCGTGTAGCAATAGCATTGTTATACGTTTAGCACAAGTCACGATATTCGATATTGCAACCTGTTTTGTATTACAGCTAGCATTATACCTATTATACCATTTAAGGAGGTTTTGGCCATAGTAAAAAAAGGAAAGTAGGTTAACTCCCGGACCATAGGAGCAAACAGTACCTAAACTTTATTGGAGGGTAGGGTTGCCAATTCTTGTTTTCCTACCTATACAATTTAACCCCTTCGCTCTTTTTATTACATTTTTAAACAAAACGTTAGATACATGGTAAAAAACGTGAAATATTCCTTTTACTGTTAGGTTTCTGTAGGTATGTAGGTATATGTAAACTATATAGACATTGGTTAGAAACTGACCTTTCGTACTGAGGCCGATGAACGACCGAATGAAAATCTGCCAAAATACAGACAGATATTGGTTTCTGAATCGCGTTTACAAAGTTTTGCATTCGCTTTGATAGCATAATATTGAAAATATGAACAAACTTCGTTTGCATGGAGCGGCCTCGGCAAACACTTCTCTTAAGTTAAAGCTAAACTCTGTAAATCAATTTTGTGATTCCTAAATGCTTAGGAATCTCTTAAGTCGTCAACTTAAGAGCAGCCTAAGATTAGTGCAATCGGACATTAGAGGCTAATACTACGATGTACAACTTTTTTTTTTAATTAGTTTAAGAGTCATTTGACCGCCATCTCACCTGGTGATAAGTGACCATGACATTCAATTAAATTAAAATTTATTATTGACGAATTGAAGCTTTATATCCAAAGAATGGCGAATCCAGATACATTTTTGAAATACTATTGAAACAAGCGAAATGTGAACGATTGATACGAATGATATAGAAATGAAAGTTTATCACCTGTCACTTCTCCTAAAATAGTTTGAAACTGTCTTAAAAACCATAACAATTTCAAGACCTTATATTCTCTACGTAACCCAATTACTCCACTTTCATCATGCAATAATTTTCATTGCAGCAAATGACCATAAATGTTTTCGGGGGCAGAAGTAATATTGGGAAGGGGTCCATTATTGGAAGGGTTAAAGTCCGTAATAACAGACATCACTATTGGTTCAGAGCCTCATCATCCGAGGGATTATGCCAGAAATCTCATTGTTTCCTCGTTCGTACGGTTGGAATCCGCTGAATCCAAATAAAGCGGGAACACTTTGTTTGTGGGAGAAGTATAACATTTGCTCAACCTTGCCGCTTGGTATAATAATATTAACGATGACATTGGGACGGCACAAAATTGACGTCGTGAGTTGCAAGGTTTGAGGTATCAATCGTGTGGTAAATATTTTAGATTATGATGTTAGTAGAAAGGTTCGGAACACGGCCAAACAAGACGCCTTGACGCACTTTTCTCATGCGCACTGCAAAGGACTGGAACTCTTTGCCTGAGTCACTGTTCCCCGATATGTATAACCTTGGGGTCATGAAGTAAAAAGTGAATAGGCACAAATCTTCTAGGCACGCATGCTACATCTTCAAAATCATCGTCGTTTTCCATCAGGTAAGTTGAGGTCAAATGCAAGCCTTAAGCCAAAAGGACAATTTGCAAAATGTTTTTTCTCAAACTGTCACACTAGCAAAATGTACCTATCACATCTCACACCATCGATCTAGTTACCTAGGTTAGCTACCCTGGTTTGCTCACTGTAAATAAATGGAATTTTGATAATGTGGGCGATACTGATCCAGCGGTAACGTGCTAGCGAGATTGATAACCAAAGTTGGATGATCGTTTCGTAGTTTGAGGCTAGTTGGACATTTAGCACCGCAACACGCTCGACACTATTAAGGTGTGGCGAAGCGAGTTAGAGATTAGTACGAAATATCTTTTTAATTGAATATATAAGGAATTATCTAAGCGCCTGGTCGAAATTACGAATGACCAGACCTAGTCTTCTAGGCAACACCAAATGCGGAGGATTTGGGTTATAATTTTTTTATCTGTAGGTCAATTAAAAGGGTTTTTTTTTGTTATGCTTGGTTGTGTTTTTTAAATTGTTGTATTGTAACTTTACAGTGCTTTTAATTTTATTTAAATGAAACCATAGGTATGGACGCGAATTGATGCGATTATCTGTATATAAAACCAAACGGTATAATATAACCCATATTTAAGGTAAACATACACTCTATTTTTTATATAACAGTGGTAGGCAAATTAGTAAACAGGTAACCTGGATCTCGAGTCCGCAAATTTACTAATGGCTCGATCAAATTGTAGGTAATTGGATCGCAACCGCAGCTCAATCGCAGTTTGACACGTTTTTGGTATTCTGCTACTAATAAAAGACCAATCAAATTCGATTGGTTTTCGATTGGCGTTACAGTCGAAGCTCGATTCGATTGTGTGATAAAACGGTATTCTCGTCTTTTTTGGCAAGGGGCAATTTAATTTACGTAAATTAAAAAAACTAAAGTTTATTAATTGAAGCAAATCAATCTTGTAAATTTCACGTTCGTTTGTTCAGTCTCTTGGTAGGTAGATTTTAGAAGGCTACATCAAGGAGTACGTCGATTGATAGTAGATTCGATTACAACTCAAGATAGATATATCCGGGCCATTTCCGCATTCAGACGAACTCGCGCCTTTTCTGCGTGGATATGGTGCACTCCAAGATACCCTATTGTTCCTGCCATCCCAACTCCTCCAGGAAACGTAGCAACCCTTTTAGTTTTAGAAACGACTCCGGAAGGGTTTGTGGTTCTCCGAGATGTTCAAGCCTGTATGATGCCACCCCCTCGCATGTCAGCAGGATGTGTGCTGCCGTCTCCTCCACCCGCAGGCAGGCTCTGCACAGGGGGCTATTGGTGAGACATATGGTGAAGAGGTGTTTATTAAATGGACCGTGTCCCGTAAGAGCTCCGGTAACCAGACGGAGTTGCTTTTTGGTTAGTTTTAAGAGCCTTTCAGAAAGGGAGGGGTTAATTTTCGGCCTGGCCTGTCTGCAATCCTCCAGTGATGACCAGAGTTGGTTATGTTTTACCTTGATTCTATCCACCAGGTGTTTACGGGTCTATGTGAATGGCATAGGTAGAATTGGTTCTGATCCCATGGGCTTCATACTGGAGCCTCTTCTGGCCAACTCGTCAGCTGCATCGTTTCCCCTCGATCCGCCGTGTCCTTTAATCCACTGTAGGGTTATAGGATTTGTTTTACATACCTCGTTTAAGCATTTGCGACAGTCCAGTAGAAGCCCCGAGGCGATGTTGTTGTTGTCTAGGGCCATGAGTACTGCCCTGCCTGATAAGATCCTAATAGGCTGTTGTTCTACCTTCTTGTCTCGTACCGCTTATGTAGCTAGGATGATTCCCATGCACTCCGCTTGAAAGATCGTGTTATACTTACCAAGAGGGGTAGCTTTTTTGATGTTTAGGTCTTCAGAGAAAACTCCGCAACCTGAACCGGAGTCCTTTTTGGACCCGTCTGTAAAGATCCTTACAACCCGTATGTTTTGACCCTCTCGTGGGTCCTTGTACAGTTGGATCTTGTATTTCTTGACCGTTTCTACCTGCTTTGATATTCGGTCGCTGATGGCCTCCATCATAGGCTCCTTTTTGTTTCATCATAGTGGAGCTCCGTATGCGGATTACAACTCAATTGTGCTTACCTGCAAGAATACCCAATTCGCTCGAGTTGTGATCTACATGTAATGGAATCGCAATCGAATTGCGAGATAAGTTAAAAATAGCGGACTTGAAGCCCTGATGATTAGTGATATTCGCCGCCCATGGTGGATGACCATGGCTTCTGGCAACACAAGAAGGTTTGCGAATAATTAACTTGTTACCTTATGTGTGTAATGTTAGAGGAATTAAACTCAGAAGTATGGTGTTATATTTTGTGTACACCTGAACACCAGAATAATAAGGTAGATACAATGTTGCACGTGCTTTTATAAGCGCCTCCTTAGTTTTGCCATCTTAAGCACCTCAATTGATCCATCCATTTATTTTCTACAGAATGGAATGCACTTTATTTATTGATAATCGAGTAGATCCAAGATTTCATCAATTTAATATTAAAAATTATAATAATCATAATGTCCCCGCTGTGCTCTCGAGTGCGAGGGTCCGGGGTTCTCCTTGATCATGATCCAGGATTTAGTGATCAGGTAATTACAGTGGAGTGACTGCCATCTGACCTCCGTGACCCTGCTACCAGGGGAACCTGATCATGGTTACAAATTCAGTTGCCTGAATTTGCAGATGTCATTACTATGTTTTCCCTCACCGTAAGAGTATCGGTTAGAATTCAACTAATGTACATAACTAAGAAAAGAGTCATTGGTACATGGCCGCAGCGGGATTCGAACCTGCTTACGAGTCGGATACTCAACCGCCTGGCCACCGACTCTCCCATTTCATCAATTTAAATACAGCAGTATAACGATTGCAAGTATCGAATCAACTGTTAAAATATTACAGTTCGTCGTCAAATATCATTGAAATAATTTGTTAAGGTTTGTCTTATTTTTATTACACGAACAGTCATTAAAACCAGCCCTACTCGTGCTGTAATAAAGGTGAGCTCCAGTGTATAAATGCAGGATATCTCAAATTGATCTCCCGGTTTTGGCGAGTCACAGCGGCGTTCAGAAAACCAATCCATCACTGTCGTTCAGCTCTCCGTGATTATATACCAACGTCCATAAGGTGGAGTTTTGCAGAGCAACTGTAATAACAGTATTTGGTATAACATAAATTGGAAGCGTGCATATGTCACTCCGGTCCACAAGAAAGGGTCTAAGGCAGACGTAAACAATTATAGGCCAATTTCGAAATTATGCATTGTGTCGAAAGTTCTCGAAAAACTTGTACACGACCAAGTCTTTTTCGCAGTAAACACTTACTTAGTCCAACGCAACAAGGATTTTTAAAAGGGCGATCAACAGTCTCGAACATAGTCGTGCTCAAATCATTTCTAACGGAAGCTATGGACAGTGGCATCCAGGTGGACGTTATTTATACCGACTACAGCAAAAGTATACCGACTACGGCATGACATACTACTTAGTAAACTTTCGCTTGTGCGAATCAGGAGGGAACTGTTGAGGTGGTTCTCATCCTATTTAATGAATCGGAGCCAAGCTGTCCTGGTCAATAACTACATATCTAGCTGGGTTGACGTCTCTAGCTGGGTACCACAGGGTTAATTGCTTTTCATCATTTTCATCAACGACATAGAAAGCTGTCTTCATTCATCAAAGTTATTGTGTTTTGCGGATGATATGAAAATATTTAAAGCAGTCGCTACTCTGGCTGACGCTTTATCTTTGCAGGATGATATTTCAAGGCTTGAGCTATATTGCCATGAGAACCATCTTGACTTGAATGCAGCAAAGTGCTGCATTGTCACCTTCTCCCGAAAGCGGAAACAGGTTACCTTCGATTATAAGTTGTTGAACTCAAGTCTCTCTAGGGAGCCTTACATGCGCGATTTAGGTGTAATACATGACTGCAAGCTAATGTTTGACGTTCATATTAACGCCATTATCGGGATTATTGGGATTTGTGATGCGTTGCTCCAGGGACTTCTCCAAAGCAAAAACTTTAAAAATTCTTTATTGCACTTTCGTGCGCAGTAACCTGGAGGATGCGTCTCAAATTTGGAACAATGCATATATGGTATACGCCAGGCGCATCGAGAACATTCAGGCAAGGTTTGTTCGTTACTTGTGCTTTCGCCTAGGTGAGGAGTATCATTTAGAGAATTACCTGAACGTGTGTAGTCGACATCATTTGGTTCCGCTCGTGAAACGCCGTGAGACCGCAGGCATGGTATTTTTAATAAAAATTTCCACTGGCATTATTGATTGTCCCGAGCTTCTCTCTAAATTAAATTTCTGTGTACCCGTAAGAAATCTACGTCATAATAATGTATTCTCCCTTAGCACTGTATCTACTAATTACACTCAGAACACAGTCCTCTGGCGTGCTTGTAGGAACTTTAATAACTTGGCAATGGAGATTGATATAGATCTATTTAACACAAGCGTTGTAGCGGCAAGACTGTTAACGCAAAGGGCTTTTGACAAATAATTTCTATTATGCGAAGCTTAAATTATCACATAAGTGGGCGAGCATGTTCAGTGGTGGAACTACTTGTATAATTATTGTAATAGTTGTAATTTAGTTTATATGTAGTATGTATATACTGTAGTAGTACTAGTAGTATTGTACTAGTTGTGGTAATACTGTAGTACTGTATCAGTTTTAAGTGTCCAATTTATTTTCGGTATGAGTATTACAACAGATTTTCTTATTTGTATTCCATAGTTTATCAGCGAAGACCTGTAATTGGCTTTCTGTTTCGTAAGATTGTTAATATTATGTTGTTGGATAGCTGTTGGTCTTCCAAATAAAATAAAAAAAAATAAAAATAGCATAGCATCCGACCCGAATTTGAGGAAATACTGTACAAAGTAGTACAGTAGCATTTTTAGCTACTTGATTATATCAGAAATACCTTGCGCACTAGATAATTTCTATCCAAATTTTCTTCGAGTAGGTATTCTATGACATAAATTAATTTTTGTTGCATGTGCCCCTTGTATGCGGTCGCTCGTGATAACAAACAACTTTAACTACCTATGACACCAAAAAAAAGATCAGCTGTTTCGTACAAAATTGTCAACATGTATGAACTACTTGTTTATTTCATGATTTCGGAGTTGGTGCCATAGTATATGTCGGATGTTAGCACGAGGACATGTATTCCCCGCATTGGTAACAAGAATGAATTCAAAGTCACCTTGAATAATAATACATTTCAAGCCTCTCCCCAAATTGAATCGGTATAACATTTTACATTGTATAATTGAGTAAAATGTAAATAAATGAACGAGGTTTTTGATCTAGTCTAAATATTGGTTTAGTGCATGTTTGGTATTCGACTATCGGCCCGCTATATTATTGTTTGAATATTATTGGTACTTTGAGGAGGTTTTTATAGCATTGTTTTACAAAGAAGTATATTTTTGCTTCAGGGGTGTGGCAAAAGAGTAGACACCCAACGTACTCTCGGGTTTCATCAAAGGCGGCTATATAATTAATGATAAATGCCTAAGACCTCCGCAGGCTAGACAATATCTTGTAACAAACCTCGAGGCACAAAAGCCTTAAACAAAAACTTTCTTAGTAATTTTTCAACTCGCGGTATGTACCTGAGCTGACCTTGACGACGCCATTTATTCTCACGTTTTAGACCAATTATTCTCAATTCTCTCATTAATACTTCTACGTAGTAGAAGAAAAAAAAAACAAGTGCGTAGAACATTTATTAAAAGGTTAATAAAAAATAATTCGCCTTTCCTTTCGTTTGGGTCAGGTTTTTCGCGGAAAGCCCAGTCATTTTGGCACATTATATTTTTCTTCGTCTCAGTAATAAAAGCTTCTTAAAGCTAGGTGAAAGCTCGTCTTTAAAAATTTATCTGTTAATTTCAAGAATAGCGGACGTAAAGTTATTGCGATAAACTAAATTTTACGTAGTAAAAGGTTCTGCTAATTTTCTGTTATTAGGCAGACAAACTGGCGAGCGGGCCACCTGGTGGACAGTGGTCACCGCCGCCTGTGTACATCAGCAACACCAGGGGAGCTACGAATACGTTGCGCGCCTCTGAAGAGACCTCTAATATACCTCTTGAACGATCCTATGCCATAGTCCAAAGGAAACCCTGTGGCTGGGAGCTCATTCCACATCCAAATTGAACTAGCGAGAAACGTTCTTTCGAACCTTCGCGTAGTGATCAATAGAGTTTTAGTTTGACAAAATAAATAAAAATACGAAGAATAGAATTTTAAGCCACCTTTCAGTAGTTAAAGCAAGCTCACATAACCTAAGCAAGATTCACTACGAGTACAAATAGAGTCAGGCAACAGTACAACATTTCAGCAATTACATCTTCAGTCGACATTTATAATCTGTGAGTAAAACGGCAGCCATTTTGCGAAGTTAAACGAGGCGGATGTTGCGAAATGTCGCAATTATTCTGTAATGGCGAAGACTGTACTCTTACGGTGAGGGAAACATCGTGATGAAACCTACACATTCAGGCGACTGAATGTGTAACCATGATCCAATCTGGTCAGGGTCCCCTGGTAACAGGGTCAGATGGCAGTCGCTCCCCTGTAATTAGCTGATTTGCCAAATTCTGACGAATGCTGGAAAATATCGGAAAAATAAAACAACTTTATTACTAATGAAATATTTCCGAGCTATGAACTAGTTTTGGCGTATAAACTAGGTTCCATTAAAAAAATCCGCGCCGAAATCAGTTCAATCGTTTCAGAGTTACGATCTCACAGACAAACTGATTCACTCTTTCATACATTTGTGTGCAATCTGAATTAGTTAGGTACTACAAAAATACAACTCAGTTTATTGTAAGGATCATATCCTTGTACCAGAAGAAAAAATTTGGACAGCAGAAGTTATCAACATTTTGGTTCTTAACTTTGTTCGCATACAAATTATATGAAAAATAAAATGAGCCCCGATCCTCTAAAATGCAAGCGCACGCAGTTGCCACTGTCTTAAATATCAATAGAGCAGTCATATAACCGTCCGCCGTCTTTTTATGCATATTTTGCCGTCTTTCTAGTGTTAATCACGCCAGAACTCAACCACACGGTCCATGCTATCTTCATCGGTCTGTCCATCTTATGAGTAGTTTTCCTCGTCGATCTCAATCCGCCAACTTCTTCTAAACCACGCAACGAATTATGATGCGATTTTTCACTATCAGTTAGAGAATATCTACGCGAAGGTTTATATGTTGATACGTATATGATACATGCATATTATAATAGAGAAACCCCGAGAAAACCCGCGCGAAGCCGGGGCGGATCAGTCAAATAGACCTGTAATAACAAAGAAAGTTGGTTGGAGGGTCGGCCAATCAGGGGTGCCTACCACAGCCTTGGAAGGTCACGTTGACCCAGGTTAGAACTTTAGCATCTCGGCCCTCGTAAAGCCCCTCCCCACCCCCTAACTGATATTGATGTTACTTGAAGGCCTCAAGGTTTTATGGAGGGCTGATATTGCCATGTAAAAGTCATGGTGCCATTCTTAGTAGCTTTCATCAAACGGATTAGGTGATTGTTTCCCTTTTATGGTATCCTTGTCTTGACCTTAATTATGAAGCTTTAAGGCGTCTTAACCCGGCGACATGGGGGATGGGTTAAAATTACCCGGGTTTTAGATTAGCTATAGATTAGAAATTATTAAAGCAATATCGCTGTTATTCTCGGTAGCTGGAGTTGTAGAGCTTTTCTAAATGGTGTTGCCATGGATTCAAGCGAGGGCCGCTCACGTTGTGAGCAACACGATCTGAAAATTAACAAAGGGTAATTAGGATCCTTCCCCGTAGTTCATGTAATAATTTCGCTCGATGTTTTTCCTTTGTAATTTTCACCTCATTTCCTATGTACGTAATTAGTATTTTGCAGATTTTATTAAAATGTTATCATTTATTTTATAAGATACAATATTGACGACTATTAATACGGAATAAAACATTTAAGTATGACTATTTTACTTTTATATCAAATTAGACCAGGAAAAGCCTCGATTATTGTCTATGCTATTCAAGTAGCATTGACAATAATCAAATATTTTTATTACAGTCATTAAAGAATTATATTAATAAAATCGAAAATACGCACATTTTATTCAAAACTACGATAATACGACATGAACACGGATCCCCATGGGAAATCATTATGATTCTTGTAAAAATTACGTAGATATTCTAGGTTAAATATAGGGTCAAAATGACCCCTCCCCCACGTCCTAGCAACAATTTTCTACCCTCATGACGCAGGGTTAAAGTCACTTTCAGTGTAGTATATAGATGGATGTTTATATTTTTTAATCCCTAATCAATGTAAATGTGAAAGATATATTTTGAGTACGCTACTAGGCATGTTACCTAGGTAGGTAATCATTAGTGAAACACCAACATGTACAGTACTTAGTACTACATTGATACGCTAGTAATATATGTATATGTCTACAGAAACCTGTGAGGTGGAGCTACACACTAGAATAAACCGTAAAAATCGTTTTCTAAGCTGTGTGTGCAATGATTTCCTATACACGTATTACAAGGAATGTGTGCTATTTGCCTATTTTATTCTAGTCGTCTTTTTAAACTCGGTATTGAAAAATCTAGTTATTTTAACCTGCTGTACATCGTTCATGTCCGGTCCAATAACCAGGCACAGCCAGTTCAACCCGCTATTTACCCGGGCACCCGGTAAAATTTATAGCGCTTTCATGTTTTATAAGGAGAATAAACATTCGGGTCCGCGCAGAATATTGGCGATACACGGGAACAATATGTAAAAGTGTTATTCTGATCAATTGATTTTAAAAATGGTACTGGGAATTTTAAACCAAATTGCGCTGACTTTTTTTAAACTTGGCCACACCGAAAATCATAGACATTCGCGTTTTGACGGTCTGGACTAATTCCTGTGGCACGAGAAAAGTTTGTGGCACGATACTTTTAATCAATACACAAATCAGGCTTTAAATTCGTCATAGAGCGGCACAACCAATCTATTGAACCGTTCCCATTTCCCTCTACTTTTGTCTAAGCGCATTCTAGAGAAAAATATCAAAGCATGACACACACTTACTTACTAAATTCCTTATAAATTCTGAAACAAGCCATAACCCGTGAAAGAAACTTGGTCGGAGCCACACATTCGTGGTTCAGAAACCGTAAATGTAAGGTACAGTAGTAACAGTTGTTACATCTGACATTGTATTATAATTTTATGGCCAAGGGTGCGCTGGAGGAGTTTACGACTCCTAGAACAATATCGTATATCAACGTTGGACCGCGAATATGTGTTTGTGGAATAATATTTTTAGTAGGATAATATCATAGGTGTGCTAGCCTAGCAACGGTCCTTGACTTGGCACAGGAAAATAGAGGCTGGAATTTTAACAAGGGCAGTAGAGAGAAAGTTAAATAAAGTGCTAGAATAAATATTTTTTAGACTTATGCGACATTCGTTTATTTTAAGAAAAAAGCGACCCGGCACAAATGTGAAATATGGTAAAAAAATAATTAAATAGTGACAACTCACTTATTGTAAGTTGGATGGAACCATTTGGAACCAAAGGATTTGGATGGATAGAACTGTCTGCGTTCTGTGTGATACCTCATAGTAAAGTTGCTGAATACGGGTGTTAGTTCACCCGTGAACATGATAATTGTAAGGTGATCAAAACGTCTGGATAAAACACAAAATAAAATGATAAATGTAAAACCGCGATTAATTCATTAAAAATTGTTTCAATTGGAATGTCACTTGTTCTTATATCATAGACCAAAAGTTAACAGAATGTACCTACAAGTTAACAGAACATATCTACATACAAATATGTAAACAAACGTATTACCTATTGCGTAACTCTCGTAGCGTAATCTATTTTATTTAATCTTATTAAACGAGCAGCCTACTTGATGGATAGCGGTTATTGCCCAAAATGTCTACGATTCTTACATTCAGGTAGCAACAGAACCACAGGTGCGTTGTCACTGTGGCACTAATAGTAATGCCTGATCTTGTAATTACACTTGCTACCTTATCATTCTAGTCAGAATACGATAATAGTAATAAATCCTTTATTATCTCTTCACTAATAAACAATAACTCACACATTGTAGATTAGCGTCCAGACCAATTCCTCAGGATACTACAGATAGCATTTACAGTGCTTAGTTTCCAGTATAAACCAGTAAAATCGTGATATTTCTACAATTATCAAGTTTACTGAGGTGTTGGATTGCGAATAAATAAGTTCGACGAAGAAACTGGTATAATTTAGAAAAGTTACAGTGTTTCCCCGAAGTTATCCCCAAATCTTAAACGCTGTCAAACTTGTATTGAACGTAGAATAAATTGTCTGACAGGCATCACCAAAGTTCCTAATCAATATACATACCATAAAAGAAAGTAGCTTCCCGCCGTCTGTCCCTATGTATCTATTTACGCTTAGATCTTTTAAACTGCGCAACAGATTTTAATGCGGTATTCAATAATAGATAGAGTGATTTATCAGCTAGAAAAAAGGGTTGGTAGGGGTATAGTAGCTGTACGCGAACGAAGTCACGCCGGATCCACTAATTTCACAATAAAGGCCGTTATTCGATAAAATGTCCTATCTCAAATTAATACCCATATAATAGAGGCACATCTTTTACCGTCAGAGAAAAAGACCTTGCATTTTATTATTCAAGGTGGACCATAAAGGTGACCCCTATTCTTTGAGTAACTCAGCACGTGTAGGGTCAGCATAGAGATTGACAGGTTAATGATGGAGGTATGGCATTCATGGCAGGTAAAAGGACTGCGTCTGTGAATAATATCTGAAGGGGTATCTTTTAAGTTCAGAAACGGGATAACGCAAAAATGTATCAGTTTTCAATATATTTATTAGGGCCTAGGACAGACCCTAGGATAATAAACTACTTTTTGATGTTTTTATAGTTGTTACAAACGTGCATATATACATATATACGCCTTTTTCCCGTAGAGGTAAAAGAACATAAGAATGATTAAAAAAAAATACCATATTGTTTTATATCGTTCGTTCCATGCATGTTTTTGCGGCATTTTTGTATGTGTTCTGAATTTTTTATTATACTTAATTATACTCTTATAATGTTCATTACTATTTTTTTCAAATGATTTGCTTGAACGAATTCGCACAGCGCGCGTCATCTAGCCCTAAAGTAAGCAAATATTGTGTTATGGGTCTAGCGCCTAACTGAAGTATTTTAAATTGTGATTAAATTATAAGTTTATCCATTTCATGAATATTAATTAATTTTACAGGTCGTGCCAATACCTCCAAAATCGAATGACACTAGAATTTGATAGTTTTACTGTTTCGCTATATAGCTTTAACAATAAATCGCTCTATCTCCATTTGTCACTAGATACAACGACTATACTATAACGACGAATAACGACTAAAGCTAGACAACTGATAAACTACTTAGTAACTTTTTTTAATAAATACATACTTATACATACTACACACAGACCTGTAACAGAAGTTAAAATACATTATTTAAATTTCTGCTCGGCTGGGAATCGAACCCGGGACTGGCAGACCGACATGTTAACTAACTGAACCACCCACTATTGTATTGATTTGCTTCATTAGAGTTATTAATTTAATTATGATTTAACCTTATTAAGTTTCAATCAATTGATAAGCAATCCAAATTCCCTGTATACCGTAAGTTCTATGTAGATATAGCTCCTATTTAGATCATACTATCCATACATAATCCCACATAGCGAATAACTCACATAATATCGACGCAAGGAATTGGTGTCGGAGTCAGACAGCTCTGTGATGAATTGGATTGTTGTAGCATATTATTGATAGATGTATGTATGATGGAAACATTATTTGTTTTGTTATTGGTCTATTGGTATATGTTTTCAAAGTCTATAAAGAACGATAAGTTATATCGGGAGCACTGTGGCGATTGGTCCATCGACAAAAAAATTCATAATGAAGGTAATTGAATTACATCATCACTTAAATAGCCCATATTTTTGTTGATGTACCCTAGAAATCTAAGTGCATCTATACATAGTATAAAACAAAGTCGCTTTCCGCCGTCTGTCCCTATGTATCTATGTACGCTTAGATCTTTGAAACTACGCAAAGGATTTTAATGCGATTCTCAACATAGGTAGAGTAATTCAAGAGTAAGATTTATAAGCAAAATTAGGGTAGGTAAAGGTAAAGTGGGTGTACGCGAACGAAATCGCGCTAGTGAACAATAAAATATAAACAGTTCCTTGATTAATTTCATGAATGTTAATTACTTTATCAGGGCGTGCCAATACCTCCAACAGTGACAATGGTTTCACTAATACCGATATTGATAGTTTTACTTTATCGCTAAAATAGCTATAACAATAAATCGCTCTATCTCAATTTATCACTAGAAACTGACTATAATTTAGCAACAAAGAACGACATATATAAACAGGTCATCCACCCCTATTTAGGCAGAGTGGCGGGTAATGTCCTGTATAATTCCCTCTATTTTTTTTTTATATTTTACGACCATTTAGTCCGATGTCACCAGTTTGGGGCGTGGATGGATGGCTCTCAATTCCGGAGTCGATAGAGGGAGTGGCTCCTTAAGATGGTTTATGATGTTCCCCAAGTAGATAATGGGGTCTTTGTCCCAGTTTCTTTGGAAGTGAGCTCAGATACCTACAACAAAAACGGCCTGAATAATTCCGATTCGATAATTAAATTTACATATATGTATATGAGACGATATAGATGAGACGTCTACAGTTCTATAACAGGCGTAATCACGAGAAATTGCAGATGTATGTATATCTTAATAGTCCGAGGTTTATCAGAGATAAAACTTTCAAATTGAAATCGAGATAGATCTTTATGTAAGGCCGTGGGGTCAATGGTCGCGATGTCTAGATCTATTTGGATCATATTTAGAACTATGTTACTAAAGGCTCTGAAAAGAGCCTTGATTTGTCTGCAAGCAGAAAATTTAAAATTTCAGTTTTTTTTATATTATACTAGGTGGTAAGTATTGATGTGGCCGAGAATGGAATATGTCTGTCTAGATTCCAGGCCAGATTGTATTTTTCAGAATTGAAAAACATTGTTAAAGGCAAGGTATGTGTATTTATACATACTTTATTTATATCTAAAGGTACTTTCTTAATATTATCATGAAAATACCGAGGACACTCCGAAACAACTGGTCCATTTGGAGATGTTCTTTCTTTCGCAAGAATTCCATGGAATTGCCAAAGCAAAGTAAATTAAAAAACTGGCAAATAGGACGAAAAATCTTTATGGGAAACACTAGGTAATTTTAATTTTAATTTATTTTTAAGTATAAAATAATTTAAAATTACCTAGATACCTTATATTATCTGATAATTTAATGCATACTGAAGCACAACATCGGGAATATTCTATTTAAAAGCGTTGTGTAAATACTATAATATTTACTAAGTACTGACTACTATTAACCACTCCACACGTATGGGAACATAAAATGGTTAAATAATTTGCTGTTGAATATGTGTACTTAGCTCTTTTATGTCATTGCCTCGTTGATGTACTAATCCGGAAATTTTCCGGAAAGTATGCTCTCTGTGTATTCTCTATCGTCTCTTCAACGGAGAATTTTCCGAAGAATTGTTTAACTGACGGAAAGGTGACCGTGGCACCGTCACTTTTCCGTCACTCTCTGACGATGGGATTTCATCCACACCATGCCTGGCATCCAACTAACATACGGGCATCGCGAGCCTTTTTACCGCGCACGTGCAAAATGTGGGATGAGCTCCCGGGAGAAATCCAGAAGCTTTTCCTTTGCACTACAACATGGGGTTCTTTAAAAGGTATCTTTACTTCAAAGGCCGGCACCGCATCCCTTCCCTTAGGTTGCAGATGTCCTAAACGACGGTGGCCGCTTTCCACAAGGTGAATCAACCGTCTATGTGACTCCCTAGGCAATAAAAAAAATAAAGAACGACCCCTGAAAAGTCCCAGTTAAATCGGTTGATGTATAAGTAGGCATGTACAAATAATTGGAGAACAGAGGCAAAAGGTTGTTGCTACACCCAGCAAAGTGAAAAAAGGGTGATGTGATGAATACCGAAATATGGCCAAATTCCTTTCTTTGAAAATCAGGTTTCACATCAACAGTCAATTTAACAACAATCCTACTTCTACTATGTATTTTAAATGCAAAAGTTTGTATGAATAGATGTTTGTTACTCCTTTACGTAACAACTGCTGAACGGAGTTTGATGATATTTGTATTGTAATGTAGCTTATAGTTCAGAATAGCACATATGCTATTATTTATCCGGAAATTTAATGTGGTCCTCGCGGGAACGGGTCCAGAACGCGGATAAAGTCGCGGGCAAAAGACTGGTTACTGTCTTTTTCTGCTACCTATAGAAAGCTGTGCCTGCGAACTCTCCGGTTTGCCCGCTAGTAATTTATACTTTACAAAGTTCATGCTTGGGTTAGAAGTCAGAGTTATTTCTAGAAGTAGGGTTGAAATATGATTTCCCTTGGTACAGTTTAAGTTGTAGATAATTAGCTTACTCAATTTGAAGACAAAGTTTAATTGGATGCAATGTGCTGCAATCAAACGCGCAATTCTAGTTCAAAAACTTTATACAGCATCGTAATAATGTTTTAGAACATTCGTTTGGAACAGGAAAATAGCAATTTTCCAGAGAATGATGCTAGCAGTAAATAAAATATTTTAATTTAATTTTAGTTTATATGCCTGGCCGTGTGTGTTTATATGCCTCCTTACGTTAGTGGGTGTCATACAAGGCGACTAATGTTTTCGGGGCAAAAGCTCTTTAGTCTCCGTAGACCCACCCAACCCGCCTGCCAAGCGTGGAGATTATGGCAATAACCGCTCCTTTCGTGGGAGAGGCCCTAAGTCCTGAAGTGGACTGTTATGGGCTGTGATGTATAATATTTTTCTTATATTTTTCTGGCCATATTGTCATATTGAGGGCTCAATCCAAGTGTCTTCAATGCGCCTTCACAGAAATATTCATATTCTTTGTCTCCTTGAAATTCTCGGGCTATTAGGTACGTGACTGCTTTAGTTCCAGATCCAGAAATGTCCTGTCATCTTTGTGATTTATTTCATTAATTTTAATGTGCGATGCTAATGCTTCCAACTCCATTTCTGCAATGGAATTCTCCTCTCCTACGGAAGGGGAGGTTATTGCCATAATCTCCACGATTGGTAGGCGGGTTGGAGATCGCAGTGTTATAAATATAACAATGGAAAACGCTGCTGCCCATTTACCAGGAGACTAGATCTCTAGAACATTAGTCGCCTTTTACGACGCTCACAAGTATAAGGGGTTGGTGCTATTCTACTCTGCTGGACACCACACGACCATATATCGGTATTAGACATTCGACAATAATTACAAATGTTACATAAAATAAAACTTCGATAGTGACGGAGGTGTTAAAGAGACAGTACTAAGTTTGGATGAAAAAATCGATAGAACTTGCAAATGACACAAAATACAAGTACATACATCATTATACCATGAACCACCTCGTTTCATGCTCGGTGTGTCCTAAAACTTGTACAATGGAGGACTTGTTCGAGGCCAGTTCAAACGCTGTATGCGTTATCGACTACTGGGCGAATAAAGTATAAGTCAGAGTTTAGTCCATCGACTCGATAAGAAGAATTGCATTCAAAACTAAAATCAACTTTATATCGATACTATAATCATATTTTAGCAACATCGCTAAAACGAAATGCAAAGAAATCCAAGGCGGTAGAACAGAAAGTCTGAAATACAAAATTGGTTCCAGACCAACGCTCCTGGTATGTAGGATGTAAGACACAACTTCCTCGACCAATGCGCCTCAGCGAAAAGTATTACTAACTCATATTTTATTCAAAAACTCTCTACTGTTTTCACTGCATTGTGTTACGTGCAGAATATTATTTCTCAAACAATACTTTTCCGTCTGGGAAAATCGCTTCCCTTATTTCTCTGTGTAATTTTCTTTTTGTGTCGCAGTCTTTATACGGGTGCGGATTAGGCTGGCATTGTGCTTTGAACAAATTGTAAGGTGATACTGGGCTGTGGTGTTGTGGAATGTTGTAAGCTAAACCGTAAGACCGCAATAAACTAGGTTAAACTAGGTTAAACCTGCTGCGGAAAATACTATTAAGACGCAGTGATAAGCAAATACTATGAAGCTATTGGAGGTTAATATGAACTTCATAATGATGGCGTCGGTGACCGAATGGTTAAGGCACTGGACATGACTCCTTTCTGAGTTATATAGATACATTACTTGAATACTAACCGAAGCTCTTACAGTGAGGGAAATCATCGTGATGAAACCTGCAGATTCACATTCAGGATACTAAATGTGTAACCGTGATCCAATCTGGCCAAGTTCCCCTGGTAGCAGGGTCACTGAGGCCAGATGGCAGCCGCTTCTCACAATCTGGACCATGCGCTAGTGCGCAAGAGTACAACCAGGAAATTAACGTCAAGATGATGATGATGATGATTAAGATGCACTATATTGCAAGTTATCTAATCTATCTATATCTATACTTCTGTACCTACTAATATGGACTCAAACACAACAAAAAACAGAGGTTAATGTTGTAATCCCCTAGATTAATCCTAATCTAAAGAAGCCTAGCCATTAAACCTAAAAATATTTATAAATCCTTTAGTTCAATATTTACAATACTTGATAAAGATTTTACTTGAATCGCTATCGTTACGAAGATTTCATAAAATTTGTAAAATTTTGTCAGAAAAAATTGTAGCATCAATAGGATGCATTCTTACAGCCCAATGATAGCAAACATGCTTGACAAAGACTCTTCTCGTAAGGTGAGATGAGGTCAAATGCAAGCCTATTGCCAATATAAAATATTCCTTTACGTGCGTTCAATCCACACGACTAGATTGACTTAGCCTGTGATCGCACACTTCGTAGGAGAACGGCCAACGTCGTGTACGAGTCGTATGTACGTGCCCCGTTCAGGGAGAGACACGGTCTCCAAGATACCATGCTTGATCACACTATGAGTCAAATGATTATATATTTTTAAATTTTAGTTTGCAAAGATTGATTTAAACCATTTGAATGAATTACTACGTGAAAACTAGAACCTCCTTCCCTTGGTCTCTGTGGCCTAGCATGGTATTTTAGAGACTCCCCCCCTTCCCCCCCTGAACGGGTTCCCTAACAGTCTCGGGAGCTGTATGATACCCAGACTGAAAAACTGTAAACCAATATTACCGATGGATTGATAAAGAATCACAAAAATAATGTTCACAACGTAGATATGTTACAGTCAAAACTAGTGACGGAATCAGTTAGTCAAAACTACTTTTAATATTATTTTTCCCATTGGGCAAAACTAGTTTTGACTGGCCAAGAGAATTGACTGTAACAGATATAATGTTCCGCACGAGTTGTCATTTTTTTGCCCTATTTCTCATGTAACAATTAGGCAGGGGTGCTCGACCTTTCGGAGCTTTTTGTCGGCGCATCCGGGCTTGGCCGCCGCTAATTGCTTTCCCGGGATAAATGGGCAAAGTTTCAGTTTAACCAGTGGGCTGGTTACCCCTGCCCACGTAGGTTGAAAGAGCTGAAGCACAAAATAAAAACGGCCCTCCCCAAGGCTGGTCTGTTTTTAGACTAAAATGTAGCACGAAACATTATACTTGTTTGAAAAAACATTTCGTAATGTTACGCGATTATAAACCTTATTTTTTAGGTACTACAGGGAGGCAAGCGAGCCGCCATCTGATGGTAATAATCGCAGCTGCCCATATTCAGTTCGGTGGCTAGCAATACTTAGATTTTTTTTTAATGAGGGCCTGATGATTTTTGTTTCATTAATTATCGCCGTACCATATTAATTTGATTTACAGTAGGCATACATTTATATTATGTTTCACGAGAATGAACTTTATATTATTTGTGTAAAATGTGAGATTTTCCGAGAGGTGATTAAAATGGAAAAAAATTGTTCATATAATTGTTATAGACGGCGTTGAAAGGACACGATTCTCAAAACAAAATCAAAAGAGACCGTTAGATATATAAAAATGAAGACATTTTGCGATTTCTTCTCGGAAAATGTACTAAGTATATTTTTACGAAACACCTTTCCGAGTAACTTCGGTTACCAAATTCAATACTTGAGAATCCTGTCTAAGCAGCGCCATCTAGTGAGTCACGCTAAAGTACACTTTTAACTTTTTAAAGTAGCTGTCTGACATTCCTCGTTGCACTATTAGGCACAGCATATACGTACTGAGAATATACTGTTCGAGGTAGCTAGTGCTATTTATTTGAGAGCTTACGCGCCTCTGTTCTATCTGTCATACAATCCCTCATATTTAAGTAATAGTCACAGTCATAGTAGCAAGAAAACGAATAATTTTGATAGTGCGAGTATGTACTCTATATCGTATACAGACGAAATGTTTCATAAGTAAGGGGCGCTGCGATTGAATACCAACTTAAACCTGACGGGCAGATACGCTGTAACCACAGAGGTCCAAGCTCTCATGTATGTCATTAAGGGGGTTCGATTTCCATACTAAATTCCTCTTACCATTCTTTCATTCGTTTAGTAATTGTATTGTGGTATTTTATGTATTATTTACAAAAACCTAAATAAATTGCCTTATTTAAATAAATAAGTCAATTTATTTAGATATTTGTGGATTATACATACTATTGTGGTCGTGGTCTACTTCTATCTTTTTTATTGATACCTACTTTAAGTACGTTTTATGGAAAGAATAAGAAAAAAAATTCTCTTACTTGTGCTTTCTCAGTCGTATCCATTTCAGACCCAATTTCTTTCGAGGCACTTCTCTATTAAAAGGGTAATCGGCGAAGTTTTAAGCTGGTTTCGATAATCAGTAAGCGTTAACGGATTTTCTACTGGGCGGTGGATCGCATATTGTTAGGGATTAGCCGCTCTTTATCCATGATATAAGACGTAGTGAAGTGTAAATTGATAGAGTAATTGTATAGAATTAGCTACATGTAACTAATGAATAGTGCGGTTCATTGGTTTTGGAAAATGGGAGCTTAATGGCTTGGAAACTTAGAGATTGTTACATAATGTGCTCAATACAATATAGTGTTGGTCCTTCGATTCGATCCCACGCAACGTATGCAACGCTTGACTCTACTATCTAGTCTACCGATTCTATTTGTATCCTTAGCCCGGCTTGCACCAAATTCTTAAGAATGACGTTTAACGTTGTTTTGAAGTTTTTTGTGTGCCATCTTAAATCGCCCTGCTTCCTTATTATTATGTACTTATTCTGTTAGTTTTAAGTTTTCTGAATGTGTTATTGGACCAAATAAAGATACGTCTATGACTATGTCTAAATGCGTTTAAGAATTTGGTGCAAGCCGCCCTTAGGAACACACCTCAAGGATATCTTCTACGATTAAGTTCTTTTAAAATATTAACAAGGAAAAGCATTGCACCAACATCAACTTTAATTGAAAACTAAAGTCGTTTACTACGGAATATCTTACGGCGCCAACTTGAGAGTCGCCTACTGCAGTGCCTACTACGCACTTTGCGATGGCCTTTGATAATTGGATTCAAGATTAAATAAGCTACCGGGATGCCTCGAAAAGTTTAGGTACACCGAGGTAAATATTGTAAAGCACATCTTGAATTAGTCAATAATACAAACATATATATGTTGTCAATAGATAGGACAAAAGATAGGGCTTCTGCGATAACAATGAATTTTATGTGCATACTGAACAGATTTGAAGTCATCCTGAACTTGGCGTGAAGATCTAACTAGGGGTCATATATAGCTGCATCTGACCTAACCGAATCCTTAATCTCAAATCAACTTTTATTTAATATTAGACTAGCCAGGCAAGTGACCGTTATCTGATCTGGTGGTAAGTGACGATGCAGCCGAAGATGGTGCATTCCTGTCTAGGAAAACTATTATGTAAAATATCCGCTGAGGTTATTCTCTGCGTTTGTATCTTTTATAATTAGCTCCCCTACGATTTTAAAACAACTTTTGTAATAATTTTTAACTAATATAACGTCTGTTGATACAACTTCTATTGGTATAATAATTTACTACGCATAATTTGGAAGACCTATATTTTTAATTTACTTTCATCATTATGCATTTAGTCTAATATTAGTTTGCCGAATTCTCAAATAATATTATTTTACGTAGCCTAATGTTTATTAAGAATAATTATATTTCATCCTTCCAAGAAGCGATGGCTTGACGTAGTCAAGAATGATATGCGTGCCAATAAGCTCACCGATGATGCCGAAGACCGAGCGAGGTGGGCCAAGAGTACCGGGAAGGCGGACCCTGGGCCCTGGCGTGCTGCGCGGGGACGCAACCGGCACATAACGCCAAGATGATGATGATGATGATAATATTTCATCCTAATATTCATAAACGGCTCCAGCGCTTACCGTTGTTATTTCAAAGGTCGTTACACAAATCGAAGGCTAACCTTTACGATATAATATTTACAAATAAAATCTTCCAAAGTACATGCCACTTCGTTTCTTTGTTCCACTTGACATTTGGTCCAATTATTTGAAGCACCATAAGAGAAAATTTCCCTTTTCTCCATTTAAATACTTTTATCAATGAGACCTTTACAGCTACTAACAATTATAAATGCTATGTAATTCCAAACAGCCTATGGCAGTATGGTCGTATACCTTTATTAATTTAGAAGACACCAGAGTGGCTTACCATCAGGTAGGTATAATATTACTAGGTACGCTACATTAGCGAAGTTCAATACATTCAGAACGCGTCGTGGCTTAACGCGGATGCAAGCCTTTGACGTTGAAATTTACGAGCATTGGAAATATAAGATATTGCTCGCGTCTACTATACTCAGTATTCCGTCTGTTCTATTGTTCCTGGCTTTTTGATACATGATATTTCAGTATCAGTACTTTCAATGTGTGTTAGTTGCATGAAGGATCATGGCGGTTGGGTTATTTGCTACGTATTTGCCCTAATAACCTGTGTATCTAATCATCTTGGCGTCAATATCTCGGTTTTGTTCTCGCACTTGGGGGCCTGGGGGCTTCATTGACCATAACTCCATGAACACGATCAGGTTTATGGTTGATAGAATATTTATATTTTTGTTGTGACGCCGTTGCAGAAATGGGACATGTGGACGCTCACTTGCAGAAAAACTAGGGTGAATATGTTTATTATTTTATTTATTTATTTAACAGTTTATTGCACACAGTAAAATACATAGAGAAACATCATACATATAGACGACACAACAGGCCTACTTGTTTCTAAAATAAATTTCTTCCAGCAGGCCTACAGAAGAGTGATGTGATAAGTACCTAAAGCAGATCGACGTGCGCGATACAGAATACATACTAAAATACTTAAACATAATTAACTTCTCAAATAAAATATAATAAATATAATATAAACTGTTATGTGTGTTATTATTTTGTATTTTGTTAATTTTATACACATAAACCTTGCTCATGAATGAAGAAAAGTGGCCGATTAATTTGGCTATAATTCTACCATTTGGCCACAGTTACCCTTGGCTGATCACTTATACATATCTACGAAATTCTTTTAAAATTCATCTAGATATATCTCTGATCTCGCGATGTGTTATGATCACGTAATAACAAAATGTGTAACACACACGTGCGTAATTATTTCATAATGCGATGTGAGCGTGGGATTACTCCCACATCGTTTCGGGTTAAATTCGTTTATCTTGATATAGGAACCTTTATTATTACGAAACAAAGATCAGTATTGCATTGCTGATGACTCTTTACGAAAAATAACAAACCAGGGGGTCTAAAAAGGCGTCGCTGTTGTTGACATTGACGTGACAATTCAAAATGGCGTCACTTAGTTCCAGTTTTTGCCATCGGATCAAATAAGTTTGTGGCACTCTAATATGAAGCATAAAACGCTAATATGACCTTTTTAGACCGCCAGTAAGGTCACGGACTAGGTCGTCTACTTGACAGTAACGGACTACGAGTATTGTGTGAGGTAGGTCCTAGGTCGCAGGTAGGGTGGTAATCTTGATAACAGTGCCTTTTTAAGGTTCCGAAGAGGAAATCCTTCGTAGTGACGATTCTATTCGGTATTATAGTCGCAAACGAGGGCGTTAAAACTATAGTTCGTCACACAATGTTAGTTGTAGATGTTATGGGTGACAGTTGCCCCTTACCATCAGGTGGCTGTCTGCTCGTTTGTCACTGAGTAGCATTAAAAAATACAAGTTTTTGTTCTTATTTACGTCTTTCCAACAGAACACTAAATTTGAACTAAGCCCTCAGAAATTCGTCGGTAATGGAATTAACAAGGCACAAGGCGACTTCATTGCTATTAGTTATGTCTTCCAGGCAACCTTACAATATTATATGGTATATTTATATGTTAAACTAGCCAGGCAATTTACCGCCATCTCACCTGATAAGTGTCGATGCGGCCGATGATGGAGCATGCCTGTCTACAGCCTATTCAATCTAGCCTTGAAGGCGTCTAGATTACAATGATCAGAGAATACAATCGCAGGCAACGACACTTGTCCTTTTCTGAGGAATTGACCGTTGAGCTGGAGATTGATAGGTGTTTCGAGGGTTGAGGTAATTGATAGCCATTAATCTGGAAGAGCTCAGGGACCTGGAAAGTTTACTAACGAGTATCGGGTAAAGTCATTTCATTGAAATTTGGGGAGACGACTGTTTCTGTAGAAGATTCTCTTCAGGTATAAGGTCCTTTCAAAATATTAGTACGCGTTTCATAACTTTTCATCATCGTGTTTGATGACCTAAGTGGTACAGTTGGTTAACATCCCGGTCTGCTACGCAGAGGTCCCGGGTTAAACTCCCGGTCGAGCAGAAATTGAAAAGATGAATTTTAATTTCTGTGACGGGTTTGGGTGTAGTATGTATAATAAGTAGTTACTTATGTATTTAAAAAAGTATATAAGTCGTTTATCAGCCATCTAACACTTATAACACAAGCTCTGTTTACGTTAGGGCTAGATGGCGCTGTGTGAATTTGTCCAAGCACATTTATTTAATTTATAAGCCTACTCTTTATTCATCACCCACCACCAGATATTAATGGTAAACAGTGAATAATTACACCCATATTCTAAGAAATACAACTAACAGTAAGAAAACAAGCGGAATCCCTTCCAAACATAGAAGTAAAACCAACTGTTGCCAACCAAAACGAATGTGGGGGTTGTATCTATTTTTATTAAACACAGCCTGTATCCCCGTAGTAACTGTCCGCCGTGGACATGTGATTAACGATTGGGGACACCCTGTAAATACCCACACAGGATTCAGGACGTGAGCTGCTTACATTTATCGAACAAAACCCGAAGTTTAGTGAAGGCCCGAACAGCAGCTTTACCTAACATAAAAATAAAACAATAAAAAGTGTGTCTGTACATTGAATATATTCACAAAAAAAATATTGAGGGCGTTGAAGAAATAGGAACAGAAGAAGAATTTTTAAAACTGTTGTCTAAGTTTGGTAGTTTGAGGTCCGACTTAAAATGTAGGCCATCCGACCTACGTCCGTCTTAAAACGATTTCCACGCGGACGAAGTCGCGGGAAAAAGCTAGTCTTAAATAAGACGAGGGCTACTATAGTTCGCCTTTTTAATGGAATTCAATACCTAATACTATGTATTATGACCCATTTTCACTAAACTTTGCTTACTAATTCCTAAGCATTTGCGAGTCACAAAATCTGTGTCATAAATAAATAATAATAAATAAATATGCTTCGCTCTAAAGCAAGCAAAGCTTGTGTTATAGATGCCTGAAAACTGATAAACTACTTTTATATTTTTATTTACATACTTATTATACTTAAACATTCAGACCCGTAACAGAAATTAAAATTAATCATTTCAATTCCTGCCCGGCCGTGATCGAAACCGGGACCTCTGCGTGGCAGACCGGCGACGAGACAACATGTTAACCAACTGAACTACTTAGTTAAGAGTTATTTTCACGTTGTTGTAATGCTTTTTCTTGTTACGAATATCTTATACTTTAGTGTTGCCTAAAGCTTAGTGCAACGGCATTAATGGCTTAAGCTTTAACCTTTATACAAACTATCGCCTAACTTAATATGAATGGACATGCCAGTTCATAAGTTTCGATGAAAGCACGCGCCGACGCTTTAAGTTGTGGTGAAAGCTTGCTCAATATCAGATCTTTAATAAATTTTATGTTGAAGCACATGAGATGGGAGGGCTTTCCATCAACGTCATGAACTTTTAATTAGTTTTATGCGGTCGCTGTTACCAAAGTCGATAAGGAGCTGAATCATTACCATAATCGGTCATATACGTGATTATATTATTACAAGAGTAATGTATTTTGAGTGGTTGAGTTAATTAACATGTCGCTCTGCCACACAGGGGTCCCAGGTTCGATTGCTGGATGAGGAGTAATCGAAATGATGAATTTTAATTTCTGTTGCGGGTGTTATCTTTACATAGTACAAAATGTTTCTATGTAAGCTTATATATTTAAACTACGCCATGGATGTTAATGCGGTTTTTAATAATACATAGAGTGATTCAAGAGCAAGGTTTATAAGCAAGAAAAAAGGGTAGGAAGGGGTAAAGTAGGTGTACGCGAACGAAGTCGCGCCGGGTCCACTAATATTATAAATCTATGATTGTATACGGTCCCTATTTAACTTGTCAGTTGACTTGATATCATGTTACACGATTTTAATTATGATATCATACTGTTACTGCAGCATAGAAATACCAATACTATCCATAGAAGCGCATAAGCCCTCGCGCGACAGCCAGGGGTCCACCTTGACCACGATCCAGGAGTTGACACAGACATTAGAGTAGAGCGAAGAGTTTACGAGTCGGACTCCTTAGTCATTATGCCACCGACGCTCATAGTACTAGTAGTCCATATCAGCATAATGTGAGTCAAAGTAGAAATGACTCTGTCAAGCCTGCGGATACTTTATGAGGGTACGACTAAGGAATTTATTTATTTATTTATTTATTGGAGTACCAACAGCTATATAAAACATAATAAATATTATCTTAGTGCCAATAAGCGAATTACAGGTCCTCGCTGCGAGTGTGTTCCCTTATCATTATAATCTGGATGCCTTCAAGAGTGAAAAGGCTGTTCCTAAACAGGCATGCTCCATCGTCGGCCGCATCGTCACTTACCGCCAGGTGAGATGGCGGTCAAATGTCTTGCTGAGTACCGCGTTGTCTCGTGAAGTACCGCGTATGCACCAATGCCAACTCTGAATTATGTGTTTAATATTTGTTGACCATGAAACAATCTGGTCAGGTTCCCTTGTTAAAAGGGTCACGGGGGTCAGATGGTAGTCGCTGTACTGTAATTACTTGTCCTGCGCAGGTCAGTCGCCTGAATGTGCAAGTTTCATCACGATATATTCCCACACAGTAAGTGCATCGGTTAGTATTCAACTAATTTGCAGAACTGAGAAAAGAGTCATTAGTACACTGCAGCAGTGGGACTGTGGGATTCGAACTCGGTCCCTCTCACTTACGAGTCGGAAACCTTAACCACTCGGCCACCGACGCTCCGATGCCAAGAGCTCCTTTTTATATTCTTTGGAATACGTCGATGAGGCAACGATGCATCATCAGCTCAATCAAATCTACTTGGATTTCTAAAATTATTACACAAAAACATTTTACAGACTAATGTCAGTTTATACAAATGAGTAAGTTTATATGAGATAGCCAATGATTTTAATTCAAAATGTAAGAAAGGTGATGTTGATATACGCCCACGGTCAAGATTCAACCTTCAATTAATCAATAAATGTTTATCAAGTTCGTCTGTATGTCAACTATGTTGACGACTCGACTTCATAAAATGTGGTATTGGTAAGCTGAAATTATGATACTCGAACCCCCAAATTATTATAATTCCTAAATTGGTCATTTTTCAGAGTAAAAAATTAAAAGAAGTAATGATAAACAACATAATGTACGTATGTTTTTAAACTCGGAGTCGGTCGCGATGAATTGTTGACGAGTTAGGAACAAATAATTGATGTCGAATGAATTCGGCTGATATTTTCAGGTAAAATTAAATGTAGAGCCAATAAATTGAGGTATTTAATAAATGTTTGACACGTGGACACGTGTTTACAATTAAATTAACACAAGTGTTAAGGACAAAGTAAAGGGCAAAATGATATAAATATGCTTGAATAATTCACAAAGCGCTATCTAGCCCCAAATTCCCCAAAGTAAGCAAGGCTTGAGTTATGTGTGCCAGAAAACTGATAAACTACGTATATATTTTTTAAGTACTTACTTATTAAACGTATAACACGCATACCCGTAAAAGAAATTAAAATTCATCATTTCAATTTCTACTCTGCCGCGAATCGAATCTGGGACCTCTGCGTGGCAGACCGGTTGACCAACTGAATCGCTCAGGTCATTAAGGTCAAGTATACAAATTATGATCGAACTTTCCAGCGATTGAATACGAAAGGCGTCATTTCAAGTTTCTCTTGGACATGGTTCAATAGTGAGTAAGGAGCTTCTTTTGTGGTTCAAGAGCAAATTGAAATAAAGCCGATCGTTCAGATTGAATTTCATTAAAAATTTTTGTGAGACAGAAAAATAATTGTCACGAAATTTTTTTTTTGTCAGTATGCAGTAAATAAAAAAAATTGTCTTCTTGGCGTTAATGTCCCGGTTGTGCTCTCGCGTACGAGGGCCCGGGGTCCGCCTTGACCATGATCCAGGGTTTGGCAGGTCAGGTAATGTCAGTATGCAGTGATCTAGAGTAAATTCAAGTACACCAGCATTTCAACTTTTATATATCACAATAAATCTTTCTGATAGCTATGATTTCAACATAGAGAAAAAATTTATGATTTCAATAATTTATTTTGTAACATGACTTTGTCATGTGCTCTTATCATCTTTTCATATAACCGACACATTAAAAATAGATCTATGATTTATGAATAAAGTAGTTAGAGATGGGTTTTTCCGTGGTAGCCTGTGTTTGTGGTGCCATCGGGAAACGCATTCATGTCGTGGACCTTCCAGCTATCCGTATGAACCGCTTTGCTTCAACCTTTATAATACTTACGCTTAAGGAATGAAACACGTTGCCTGCGAGTGTGTAACCTGATCATTATTACTGAGACGCCTTCAAGGATAGAGTGTATAGGGTGTTCCTAGATAGGCATGCTCCATCTTCGGCCGCATTGACACTTATCACCAGGTGAGATGGTGGACAGATGCCTGGCTAGTTCTTACAAAAAACAATCTCCATATTTATTGCACTTATTAATAAAAAGTAATAATGCGGTCTGTAAATTGAGTCGAATGGACAATACTACTACTACTACTAACCAGCCTTACCCCCATCCTTGTCCACAGGCCTGTGGCCGCCAGAAGGCCTGGCCGGGCAGTCGGGGCTCCGCGGCAGCTCCGTGGACTACGCGGCGGCGCTGCTGCTGGCTGCTATGGCGGCAGTGCTGCTCGCCGCCGTCGGCTACCAGTGCGCTGCGACCTGGCGCTGGATTATGAGCAGGCGAGTTCTGAGGAACAGGAAAACATCGAGCTTAAACTTGCACATTTAAATATCCAAATCTCGCGAAGGCGCCTCGAATGCGCAGTGGCAGCAACGGCTTGCGTGCATGGGCCCTGTTTATGAATCTTAAAAAAATTATAATTTTTTTTTGTCACATTGACAACACTGAAGGAGTAAGGTTTAAAAAAGGAAAATCAAATTTTTCATGCCGAGAAACAAAATTGGAAACCGTTTGAGTCGAGGTGAGCAATTAAAAAATCGGGCGTCTAGCGTGACAAGTGGCCTGCGTGTGTTTGTTTCACGTGTTTCATACCGTGAACAGCAATGCGCCCAAAGATATTGTAAAGTCAGCTCTTTTTTTATGCTCTGTGAATGCGCCGCTTGGGCTCGTTTCGTACAGTGAACAAGAACGCGTCGCTCGGGCACTGTTACAGCAACAGATTTGGACGCACCCTAACCATGATTCAATCTGGTCAATTTCACCTGTTAACAGGGTCACAGAACTCAGACGGCAGTCGCTTTACTTTAATTACCTGATCTGCCAATGGATCATGATCAAGGCGGACCCCGGGCCCTCGCTCGAGAGCAGAACCGGGATATTGACATCAAAATGATGGTGACGAGTGCTGAGGGGCAGCAGTGGGATTCAGCATTGATCGCAGCGCTGCCATGTGCCATGTGAATTGTTATTAGGAAAGAAATTTGCGCGTTGCTATGGCAACTTCGCTATGATCTGTAGGCTAATTTACGTAACGCTGTTGCCAACAATTCCCTGATTTAAATGATTGAAATTGATACTTTTGCGATCCCGTATCATCAATTTTATGGGTTCAGTTGCTAACAAAGTTCCATTACAATAAACTGGAACTGTTAAACTGATGTAATCGCAAAAGTAACAATTTCAATCATTGAAATCAGAGATTTGTTGGCAACAGAGTTACGTAATTAGCCTACTGTTACATGGCAGCACTGCTATCACGGTTGATGTCGGGTACGTCCAAATCTTGCGAATGCGGTTCGCGCTGCTGCTGCGTTTCCACAGTACACTCGGGAATAAAGAAACCCTTCTAAAGAAAACGGTTTTCTGTGGTGAAGTGTAACCATAAATGAAAACTTCGCTACCCGTAATGCGTTTTTGACTTCAACAAATTGTGTTAGGCAGTTTCATACTTCCAGTAAACTTTTCGTGGAACACGTTAGAAATAAACTTGAGGCCGAGGAAAACACGCTTAAATTCCACGAAAGGAAATATAACGCCAGGGATGGAAAAGTTTGGGAGGTTACCTTGGTTTGGGTATGATGTACGAAGAGAAGGTAGTCTATTATTTAACCATGATGTTTCAAATGGAAGAGGAATGTGAATGGAAGAGTAGGTGGGTAGGATAGAATCAGATAGGGAGACGATGATGATAATGTTGATCTGAATCTGGGTATCCCATACATCAGAGTCTATTTTTGAATCGCTCCCCTCGATTCGAACGGTTTCAATTTAGGTTTACGGCATAAAAAAATTCAATGTTTTTAAAATTATATAAGCAATACCGAAAGAGTACGGTTCAAAACTAGGGAAAGTGTGCATCATTCATCAAAATATCATGTGGAAAATCGAAATTGAAAACAGTTCGAATCGAGGCGAGTGATTTAAAAAAAAGGGGCCCCGGTGTCCGTGAGGTGGAGAGCCCGTTTGGGTGAGAGTTACCTTTTCTGTATCTCGCCAAGCAACAATGATTGCATTATTGTGTTCCGCTATGAAGGTTAATGCGCTTATTACATTTGGCTACATTCAGTCGTCTAAATTCAAACGCATAAACCATAAGTGATAATTAAAATGGAATGTAGCGCTTATAATATAAGGTCCATTCTTGTATCACGCCTTTTGAAAAGAGGAGCGTTGCGAAACCTAAATAAGTAATACAAAAATGGATCTTATTTCATGCGCAATAAATCACTTTGACTTCCTCTCACGCATTTTGCTTCTGAATTTAGTCGAGTAGCTAGATTTAATAAGCGCACAAGGTAGCCAGCGCAATTACAGGCATGTGGCCTTTCATCTTAGTCCTCACAACTACATTTTTGTCAGATTCGTATGATCTGTCAAGACTGACTTATCTTATTTGGTAAACAAACAATACCCAAAATCACGACTTGCCGTAACAGTCACGCTACCTACATTGTGTATAATTATATAAGAAACACAGAATGTGAACTTCAACGAACTCAAGACAAGTTAGTCTGGACAGATTTTAGACCTTATGGGTTTAAAATCTGTCCAGACCGCTCATACCGCTGTCATAGTTACCGCTGCTCGTTTATGGCTAAGCAATAAAAAAAACGTTATCCAGGAGCCGTCGTGACTCCGAGGAGAGCAATTGCGACTCTCTGTCCCGGCAGGCCGCCATCAGGATCAGCCACTCCCTCCCGGACCTGCAGACGGAGCCCCTCAAGCAGGAATATGTGCAGGAACACAAGGATACTGTTAAGAAGGTAAGTGGAGGTACCTCTGCAATGGGGCTTAAGGACTAGCAATATTTTTACTGATGTGTGTGCAACTGGCCGGTCTTGCTGGCAACCATTGTCAGCCATTTTTTGCGATTGACGAAAAAAGAGGGGTGTTCAAGTCTGACTAAAAGTTTGAGTTTGGGAGTATGTATGATTTCGATGCGGTTTTCTGGTTTAATCAATTCTTTGTTTCATTTAATTCGGTTTAGTAGTTTTGGACTTATTTTAGTACTGGTGGAAACTGCACTTATTATAGTAATGGAGAAAAAAAAAAAAAATTAACTTACTTAGGCTCTGTGGGTTTGTTGCCGTTTCTTTACCACGGAGGACCACCTAGGAAGCGGCGTTAACATTCCTTCCCTTCCCACACACTGTGACTTTTGGTCGTAGCGGGGCTGGGGGGCGTCTGCTCTGCGTGGACTGCGGTAGGGATGGCGTAGGATAAGATAGGGGAAAAGTAGGGGTAGGGTTAGGTTAGGTTAAGGGGTAGGCCGGGGTAGGGGTGGGTAGGGTAGGATAGGGGTAGGCTACGGGCAGGGTAAGGGTAGGGTGGGAGCAGCTACCTATCACTGGTATTGTCGGACATGGTCCGGCCGTTGTCGACGGGGGGTGGGTGTGCTGCGGCCATGGGGCGGCCAACATGTCACTGTGTGTTTCCTTCCTAATTTCCTACCCCCTCCTCTTTGACGATTGAAAGAGATATGTAATATCCTACTCAATAAAGTAATTTTGAAAATTTTGCGCGATTTCGTTCGCGTACCCCTATCCTTTTTTCCTTGTTTGTAAAGCTTCCTCATGAGTCACTCTATGTATTATTAGAAACTGCATTAAAATCCGTTGCGTAATTTAAAATATCTATACATACATAAATTCATAGGTACAGACGGCGGGGCAATTGCTTTGTAAAATTTTTAATATAGGTATAAAAACTTGGTCGGAGTTTTGCGACGTTTTTCAATCGATTAGTTTATTTCTAGTGTCGTTTCAGCCGCACTCCATTTGTTGTGGCATACTGTGTTCTTTGCTACTCGACCTGAAGTTCACCTTAAGTATCGATGTCATAATATTGCAGCCACACATTGTAGTAAAAATATTGCTCAAGTAGAAACTTCTAGATATTAATCTAAGAACGTAGCCAAATTATAGAATGGCACAGTCGGCAATGCGTGGGTGATGCCCCTGGAAATTATAAGCAAAATAAAATAATAATAATCATCATATATTTAAGAGTTTGACGCTTGTCGGTGGAGCAATCGCCACTCCTCTCTCCTGTCTGCAAACTTCTTCATCTTCTAATAATCCCCGGCGCCCACTTTTTCCGTCACGTCCTTTTCAATATTCAAGTCTTGACCTCTCGCTTCCTCTATTTCCCTCAACTTTGCCATCTATTATCTTATTTCTTAAGTTTTTTGAATGTTTTATTGGACCAAATAAAGATACGTCATTGTCTATGTCGATTACATGTCCTTTTCATGGCATTTTCCACCTTCTGTTCTCAATAACTTTCAGTAAATTTCGCTTCTCCTTCACTAAATTCAACACTTCTTTCAAAATATAATAATAATAAATGTATAAAACAAAGTAAATAAAATAATAGTATCGACTAATACTAGTCATCATCATCATCCTGGCGTCATGTCCCGGTTGCGTCCCCGCGCAGTACGCAAGGGGCCCAGGGTCCGCCTTCCTGCTATTCTTGGCCCACCTCGCTCGGTCTTCGGCATCACTTGGTTCGGAAGTACGAGATTACTTGGACAAGCTTTATCCTATGGCTAAATGTACAGTTTAAGACCTAAAACCTAGTGGCGATTACAAATCTTACAAGATTGGAGTACTGGAAGAATTCTTTGAGAATTGTCTATCTCGTGATATTTGGCCGAGTAATGCTAGAGTAAAGCCTTGAACTTCCTTTCGTGGCCCATCAATACGAACGCCAAATAGAAAAAGAACCAGTTCCTAATGTTCTCAACCCATATCCACCGATTGCTTTCAATTTAACATACCAGAATGTCAGAGGCCTATTTGCAACAAAATATACAGTTAATCAATAGTGATCTCGTAGCTGTGACAGAAACACTTCTCGATTGTTCTGTCAACGACGCGGAGCTATGTACTGGAGAGTGGACAGTATTCCGATGAGACCGCGTGGGCGCGCCGACGGCGGAGTCATGCTTCTCACGCGCTCTACTCTAGGTGCGCGCCGTCTCACGGACTTGGTGACCCAGCACGGTGGAGATATGTGGATTACTCTCTCATTTAATGGTGTCCGTTTTTATGTTTGTATAGTTTACATTGCACCTAAAGCTGGCGATAATGTTTATATGGATTGGTTTACACAATTAGAATCTTTCATATGCTCACTAACAGGAACAGTAATTATTATGGGTGATTTAAATTTAAACAGTGCATCTGAAAATGTCAGGGCCTACTATAGCTATTTCTTAAGTGCTTGCGATTTATTAGAAAATAATAATGTATTCAATATGCATGGAGGGAAATTGGATGTGGTGTTGCTGTCAGAAAGGATGCAAGGTGTAGTCGTTCACGGAGATTTAGATAGAAGCTTAGTGCCGCATGTTGATATGTATCATCCACCCCTTGATGTAACTATACCTATCAATAGTTGCACAACAAGGCGTCAAATATGTCTTCTGTCTCCGGGCAATATTCAACCACATAAAGATTGGAACTTTACCAAAGCTGATTTCATCCTACTTTACGAGTTACTACTTGAAATCTGTTGGGATGACGCAACGAATTTTCAGGATGTTGATAATGCAGTAGACATGTTTACAACATAATTTATAATATTTTCGATTCTACCAAAAAAATTAGGTCTAAAACTCACCATAGGCAGTACCCCACTTGGTTTACACCAGATATTATTAAAAAACTAAAATATAAAGCTAGATTACACAAACTATGGAAATCTAAAAACTGTGTAGATTACTATAATAAATTTAGTGAATTGCGAACACAACTTAAATACGACTTAAAAGAGGCGTATGAATCTTACATTACTGAAGTTGAATATAAAATTAAAGATAACCCGAAAGCTTTTTGGCAACATGTGAACAATCTGCGATCTACTGGAGGGTTTCAAGCTAGTGTTGCCTATCAAGGTAAAACAGTTGAAGGTTGCGAGTCAGCAGCTGCTTTCGCCAATTTCTTCTCTAGTGTATTTCAGCCAAATAAACCTAAACTCGATCCCAAACAAATAATCAATAGCGAATTTTCTAGATCCAAATCAAATTATATCCACATTCACAGCATTACTGATTTAGATATTGTAAATGCAATTGATAAATTGAAACCAAGAAGTGCCATAAGACCAGATGGAATTCCCGCTTATGTAATAAAAGGATGCAAAAACTTATTGTTACATCCCTTAAGACACATCTTTAACTTATGTTGAACACAATGGAAGATATCGCGTATTACACCTATACCGAAGGCAAAAGATGTTACACTAGTGGGCAATCACAGACCTATTGCTGTATTATCTTCCTTTGCAAGAGTTCTCGAATCTATTCTCTACACTAATATATATCCACAAACTGCACCGTTCTTATTAGACGTACAACATGGTTTTAGACATAGACGATCTGTTGACACTAACCTCTTAAATATTACGGATGTTATCTCAAGTCATATGGATACTGGTACTCAAACAGATGTTATATATTTAGACGTCAGGAAAGCCTTTGACAGGGTAGACAATGACGTCCTATTAACTAAACTTGACGACAAAGGTTTTAGCCCCAAATTAATAACTCTATTCGCGGATTACTTACGTAACCGACAACAGTTCGTCAAACACGGTCCAAATATTTCAACACCATATCACACACGTTCGGGACTTAGTAAAGGTTCCATTCTTGGACCATTTTTATTTAATTTAATGATTAACGGTCTGTGTAAAGTGGTCAAACACAGCAAATGTTTACTATATGCTAATGACCTCAAAATATTTCGCCCCATCGAACAGATCAGTGACTGTGATTTGCTTCAGGAAGATATTAACGCTATAGTCCAGTGGAGTTTGGACAATAAAATGTGCTACAATATTGCTAAGTGCTCCATAATGACCTTTACTCGCTCCCTGAAACCTATCCACCGAGATTATTACCTGGATATGGAAATCATTGCGAGAGTACACTCGGTTATAGATTTCGGCGTCACCTTTGACACCGAGTTAACTTTTAATGATCATATAAGGTCTACTGTAGTTGACTGTTATCGCCGCCTTGGATTCGTCATTCGCAATTGTAGAGTTTTTCAAAATCCTACTGCAATTAAAACACTATACCTAGCGTTAGTTCGCAGTAAACTTGAATGTGCAGCTATAGTTTGGGGACCAAGTGAAAGTACGTATGCATTGTTGTTGGAAAAAATCCAGAAAGCCTTTTTACGTTTCCTGTTTAAGAAGGTATACGGTTACTACCCCTTTTTATATTCGACAATATGTTAGGAATGCTGAATTTTCATTCTCTTGAAACCAGACGCATCCATCAGTCTCTGCAACTAGCCTGTCATCTGATGCGCGGTGAATCGGATTGCCCTGAGCTAGTGACGAAAGCTTGCAGTCTGTACGCCCCCGACCGCTACCTGCGAGCGCGCCGCCACCGCCTGCTGGCCCCCCCGGCCGCGCGCACGCAGGCGCACCGCCACTCCCCGATTCCGCTCGCTCTGTCGAGGTTCGAGGCCCTACTGGCAGCAACGCCAAGTTTTGATGTTTTTGCCGATACGTAGAGTGACATTACGCGGAAAACCCTACATTTCGCAGAAGTGCCACAAAAATAATGTTTAGTTGGTGAAACTATCTTGTTTAGTTAATTTACTTCCTTTTATTTTTTATATTTTCTTCTTTTATATCTAGTTTTACTGTGTATTTTGTTTACATTAATTAGGCATAAGCTGTGTATGTAAACTTATTTGAAATAAATAAATCTCTAGTGGTGAGCTTATTGGCACGCATATCGTTCTTGACTACGTCAAGCCATCGTTTCTTGGGCCGGCCTCTCCTTCCTGTGCCCGGCGGGGGCGGCATAGCCAAACACTTGTTCCCCACATAACTTGCCGGTCTGCGCAAGACGTGGCCATACCATCGTTGGCGGCACTCTTGCAGCTTATTTGCGATGTCACGGACGCCAAGGCTACCCCGAATGTGGGTGTTTCGAACCCGATCCTTCCGTGAAACTCCACACATCCACCCCAGCATCTTCATTTCCGTGACGCGCAGCTCCTGCTTGTGTCGCTCTAACAGGAGCCAAGTCTCGCTACCGTAAAGGAGAGCAGGTCTAACGATGGTCTTATAGACCTGTCCCTTCAACTTTATCGGCATTTTGGGGTCACAAATGACACCTGTTACCTCCCGCCATTTGGCCCAAGCAGCGGATATTCGGGCCTTGACGTCGCCATCGACGTCCCCGGTTGAGCTAAGCACAGGTCCCAAGTATCTGACCTGATCCGTGCACTTGACTTCCTCATCGCCTATGCGCACGGGTAGGGGATCTGCACTGTTGCAGGCCATGTACTCTGTCTTTGCCACATTTATCTTCAGACCGCCGTTCTCAAGTGCCTCCTTCCACTTTTTTACACGTTGTATTAGTCGCCCCTTGTCAGAGTTTGTCAGCGCGATATCGTCAGCATACATGAGCAGCCATGGAGGTACCTCATGATAATCTCGGATGCTGTCTGACTATACGTCTAATATCACGTTGAACAGAAATGGGCTGAGCACAGAGCCCTGGTAAACCTCAACGGTAATGGGGAACGGTTTGGTGTCACCAACAGCAGTCCTTACTATGGAATCGGAATCGTGGTACATGTCTCGGATAAAGTCAATATAGGCCTCAGGTATCGACTTTGACCGCAATGCCCACCATATCATCTCCCGAGGGATACAGTCAAAGGCCTTCTGCATGTCCAGAAACAGGAAATGCAGGGTGTGTTCTTTGATCTGTATCCCTCCATGAGAGTTCTCAGGGCAAATAAGGGGTCAATGGTCCCACAACTTGGCCGAAATCCATACTGACACTCCGAGATTGTACTCTCCCTTGGAATCCGAGAGTCCACAGTACGTTCGAAGAGCTTCATGGTGTGAGACATTACCTTTATATCGCGGTAGTTGGTGCACTCCCGCACCGAGCCCTTGCCCTTATAGACTGGAGTAATAATACTCAGCCTCCATTGGTCTGGTATCTTCCCGGTGCGGAGAATGCAGTTATCAAGGTCGGTAAGGATGCTTACACCACGAGAGCCCATCGAATTCCACGCCTCGATAGGGATTCCATCAGGCCCGACAGCTTTCCGATTCTTCATGCGGCGAAGAGCCGTCTCGACCTCCTCTGGCGTTATCGGTGGTACAAGACCTTGGTTCCGAGGGTGGTCCGGGGGCTGCACCTCTTTGTGCTGCTTGTTGAGCAGCTCGTGGAAGTACGAGCGCCATCTCTCCTTCACCGCGCGGTCATCGCATAACAGGTTACCGCTAGAGTCAATAACACAGCGGCACGTGAAAATGTCCTGTGCCGCTTTAACCCTCGATCGTGCCAACTTGTAAATGAGTTTCTGCCCCTCAGACGATTCCAACTTATCGTATAAAGGACGTAGGTGGTCTCGTCTGGCTCTGGCTACCGCTCGTTTGCTGGCACGTTTGGCATCCCTGTACGTAGCGTGGTCTTCAGGAGATCTGGACGCTTGCTACTTTTTAAAGAGGGCTTTCTTCAGCATGGTCTCCCTCTGGACTGTATCGTTCCACCACCAGGTCTCCTTGTCAAGCCTGCGATCACCCCTAGACACACCCAGCACCGTCCGCGCTGCCCGTGCGATAGCTGCCTGAGTTCTGTCCCAGAGTTGCTGGACGGGTTCACCGTCTGTCGCAACACTAAGGTCGCTGACAGCAGCGGCGAACTCGTGGGACTTGGTTCCTTCAAGCAACCACCACCGGGTTTGGCGTCGGCACTGCTCCCGGTATTTGCCTCGGGGTCCATCACAAGGACCCGGTGCTGGGCAATGAGACTCTCTCCGGGTATAGCTTTACAGGTGGCTACTTTGCCAATATTGTCTCTCCGAGTGAGAAAGTAATCGATCTGGGTGGCGCTCCTCCCACTCTTGTAGGTGATCAGATGTTCGGATTTCTTTTAAAAAAACGTCCACGTATCTACTAATACTAGTGTGAATACTTATACAAAACGGATTTTTATAAAATTAAAACCAAATTGAAAACCACAGACAACAGACAGTACGTTGAGAAGTGAGAACATAAATTAGCAAAACAACGTGCGGCAGACAACAATAAAAACGAGACAAGAATTAATTTGTTCATTTAGGGGTTTAGTTCGCCAATTACTTGGGGTAGAAATATTAGATCTCTTGGCAGATTTAACTTCACGATGTACCGTCTGTAGACAACTAGGGTTGCCAAACAATTTCAATTAGAATATAGGAGATTTCCATTGTGTGTCAAAAAAATTTTATGCATATAAAAAATATAGTATCCTTTACCGGATTGACCGCTCGGATGGTGGCATAAAACAGATTTTTTACAATATGTATGACAGCCTTGACAAAATGGTTCTCATTATACCCGAAGAAAGTGTTGCTGCTGAATTGCTAAAATATAGTAGATTTGGCTACTATTTATTTTTCCAGCAGTATATAGTAACTTTTCCCAAAATAATGTAGGATACTGGATAGTAGATTTAGCAACCCTATAGACAACGGTTAGTAATTAAACAAATTAGAACTACCGGAGCCAAAAAACTTTCTAACCGTTTCGTTTAATTAAATAGAATCAGGTTAATATAGAATATAACTGTTGCCTTGCCTTTCGTACCTGGTAGAGTCAAGTGACTAATGTCTTCAGAAGCTGACTTTGTGGTCCTTCGACCTCTTTCGTTACAGTTTTATTACGGTCTGTTAGCTCATATCTAGGTCTAACAGTTGACCGAGTGGTACCTACTATGTGATAATAAATAAACAAAATAAAAATACCGTAACGCGGCCCTAAACTGTTCAACCAGTCTCCGGGTCCCCAGCGGAAGACCTTGGTCAACCTCTCTTCGCCAACGGTATTAGAAGGCGCACCTAACGAGCGGCTAGGTCGTAGGTCGACTAGCTTCAAAGTACGAAACGGTCACCCATCCAGTTCCCCGACATTGCGAACATTGATTAACTTTGGTTATTGGTCTCACAAGCGATGCCACTAGTCTAATGCCGGAATGATAAAAAAGCATAGTTTATTTGAATTTGAATTATATTGGACTTGTAGTATTGGGGGAATTATGGGGAACTACCACCATTCTCTGGCCCCAAGCCAAGCTCACCTGCACGCGGCCCTTGCTGGCAGAAGGACGAGGCTCGGGCGAACCAGCTTATTTCTAACCACAAATTTTTATGACGGTTTCTATTAGGGAACTGCTTTTAAAAACCCGAAAGCGCTTTCCTAGTCGAAGAGTGTACCCTGGCTGGCAGGTTTACCGCTAGCCACTAAGCCGGGATTTACCGCGAAGATGAAGATATTGGACTAGTAGTTCAGTCAGCGAATGACTCAAAAGAGGGTGTAGGTACCTATTGTGAGTGAATAGGGTCCTAAGCGATTCCTTTAGAAACTTATTCAGGGTGATTGTTAGTATGGGTAGGTTGGACCCAGAACAAGTACTTAAGACCACAAAGCCCACCCCAAGCTGAGACTATGTTCTTATCGAAACTAAGCAAATGTAATTCTAATTATTTATTTAATTTTATTTAACTATTTTTTTTGCCTGGCAAAATATGGACGAGATTAACAGCAGATCGTAAGAAATGGCAGGAGTTGGAGGAGGCTTTTGTCGAAAGACAAACAGACCAATGATGATTATTATAATTATTATGATTTACCAAAATTATTATTAAATTAATATGATTTATTAACATTATTATTAATTAATTTTTATATGCATGTATGTTATAAATTCGACTAATATTTTATGTAAAAGTGGTCTAAATAAAAAGCTTGAATTGAATTGGATTGATTTAACTATTTGTTGTACACAAGATACAAGACAGTATAAATACCAATAGTGTAGAACACAACAGGCCTACTTATTTCTATGAAGATATTTCTATGATAGAAATCTAGTACCTATACAAAATACTAACATTATTCTGAGATTTAGGTGGTAACTGATTTGGGTTTAAATTAAGGTAAGTCCGATGGTTTTTGAGATAGGCGGCGGGAAATTAGATGAAGTTGACAATGGAAATGGTTTTTGAAATCGGAACGCTTTTATAGAAAGCGCTTTCTTACTGGTATCTACGGTAGCTTTTGTAGTCAAATCATAATTACAATTTTAACATTTGAAAATAATGTGAGGCATTTTGTAAAACTGATTTATATTTTTATCAATTTTCTTTGTAAATGGCCATCCATGGCACCCAAGGGTGCGTCCAAATCTCGCGCGCGAGGCGTTGCTGCATTTTATAAAATACTAATGGACCCTACGCGCTCTTCGTTCGCGTACACCTACATTGCCCCTACCTACCCTTTATTTCTTGCTTATAAACCTTCCTCATTAATCACTTTATCAATTGTTGAAAACTGCATTAAAATCCATTTCGTAAATTAATCGATCTAAGCGTACGTGTATACATAGAGACAGAGACTTTGTTTTATACTATGTATAGGATGTTGAGGACAGGGATTTGAGTATCTATACATTAGGAAAATTAGGGACAATTAAGCATCGCTTAGATTTGGCCTTTCACCATTCGCCACACATTTATTCAGACTAAACAAGGACTAAAACAACAACCCTCCGGTTTTCCACGAAACCAGACCACACTAACTATCAGACAAACTAGGGTTTCATAAATGATTCGAACTGACAAGTGAGGTTAGGCAAACGAATATAGAGACTTGAATAACTATACAAACATTTATTTCGTTTTAATTACGATCCTCCAGAAGAATACCAAGGTTACTGTTTAAAAGAAAATAAATACACAACTTTGTATTTACAATGTCTCCGATTGAAATATCGCTTTATTGACGCTTGCTCGAAGCCGTAAAAATGAAAATTGCTTTGATGAGAAGGGAGGATGTTACAGGGATCCAATTAGGCCATTTCTTTATCAATATTTGTAAAGAAAATAGTGATATTTTACGATACCTTTAGTTTTTCTATGGTATATTAAGGATAAATATTAATAAAAAAATAATCATCTTGGCGTTAACGTCACACGAGGGCTGCGGGCCGCCTTGACCGTGATCCTAGATTTGGCAGATCACATAATTACAGTGGAGCAACTGCCATCTGACCTCTGTGACCTTGCTGCCCGCGGAACGTGACTAGTTTTTTTCATGGTTACCATTCAGTCGCCTGAATGTGCAGATTTCATCGCGATGTATTCCCTCACCGTAAGAGCATCAATTATCATTCGATTATTGTACATAACTCAAAAAAAAATCATTGGTACATGGCCGCAGTGGGATTCGAACCCGGTACCTCTCTCTTACAAGTCCCACTCATCCAACGACGCTCCTTATGGTGTATAAAGGATACCTACTCAAAACGGAACGTGCCTACAATCTTATTCTCCCAAATATATAATATAGAGCCTTGTGTACAAGGAGGATGAGTTATTCCAATGGAAAAATTGACATATTGTTTGCTTATTCTCGACGTCATGCGTAAACACACGCGGGTCGGTTAAGTGTTTTTTGATGTCGTACTGAATAGGGAAAAGTCTTTGACCGTTTTGCAAGATGATGATATTCATGCAAGTTGGCCGGCTATCCAACATGTTTGATTTTTGCTCGTAGCTTGCGGCTCGCGGCTTCGGCTCGCGCGTCTGCCAGCGCCGCGAGCCGCGAGCCGTTATTTTTTTGTGATATATCGTGCAGTTGTGTTTTGTGCATAAAATTACTTCAAGTTTAATTAACTTTATGGTGTTCTGTTGCGAAAATGACGGATTTTTGAAGCTATTGACTCGAATGATTTACGGAATTCATAAAAAACAAGCCGTATAAATTCGTGACCTTTAAAACCGCTTACTTTAAGTTCGTACGTGTGTCGCCATCTTAAGAGCATCGGTTAGCATTCAACAAATGAACATAATTGATAATATTTAATAATAATAGGTGGGTTTTGTAGCGGACGGCTCAAACAATGCAGCTTTATCAACGATTGACTGCGAGCTTGATTGTTTTGTGCCCAAACGTATGTTTATCTCCGTGTCAATACCAAATGGTTTTTGTTTTTGACAGTCATATCAAACCTACGTGATTACATTGAATTGAAATTTATTAGGACGGGTAGGTAGAGAGAAGATAGAATTAGGTAACCTATTTACAGTTTTTGTGTTACGTGGGGTACATGTAAAGTAATATTTCACTGCCTTTCGAAGTATTCTCCATTACATTTTAAACACTTTTTCATTCGGTCAAACCATTCTTGAAAATATGAGGATCCTTAAATCCGCTTTTGCTACGGACAACGGACTTCAGCGTGTGATAAAAAACAATTTACACGCGACTTAGAATAGAATAGAATAACTTTATTGTTGAACTGTGTAGGTACAATCAGGTATTACAAATGATATTTGTGAGTTTCAACAGTTTGCCCATTTCGGACATACAATATTTAAAGCAGTAATAATTAAATAGTAAAATTCACATCCATTTAAAACAATAAAAAAGAACTTGGAAATAAATCAAAATATGCAATGTCAATAATAGCTAGATACGTAATAAATGAAAAATAAATGATTGAGTTACTTATGTTTTAAAATTGTGACATTCGAAATTCAAAATTAATGAGAGGCCAGGATCGCAGAACTTTCAGTGTGCTCTATATTTACTAGTGGGTCAATGGTATAAATGTATGAGAAGATGTATGAAAGTGGAAGAGGCTCAAATGTATTTCAGGATCATCTGGTCGGTAGTCCACGTGCCTGGCACTCGATTGTCTCTAAATTAAAAACACTTTTTATTACATTTTTATTTTGCGATAACAGGCAGGCTGTTATCGCAAAATAAAATGTCGTTTCTTCGAACAGATGGGATGATATAATTAGAAATAATCTTCCATCTACAGATCACCCACTTACCTACAGTTTTATTATATGTATAGATTCCTACACAGTCCCGTTGTTGAAACATGTCCAGACTAGTCGAGCTCAGAACAATAACTAAAGTGAGTCTGAGTCTATCTGACATTCTGACATGCTAGCGACATTATCTATTTGAACAGGCAATATCATTTGGGATGTCATGGCAGTTTTGTGTGTCCCTTGGAGTCTGACCACGCCGTCTCTTTTGTGATTTATTTGTACCCACATATTCCCTGATGCCAGATAAAGTAGGTAACTGAGAATTTATTTAGGTACTTTAAATTGTGGTTTATTTAAATAACTATGATGTATCTCACGAGTATTCTGAGTTTTCTGGTGTAAATTGTGAGAGTCAGGAAATGTTCCCATTCGGTTCGCGTCATACTAGGCGGATCTTTTCTTGATCTTTAAAGTTATAAACAGACCAAATTAAACATTTTCACGACTCACAAGAAACGATTCACAAAGTACGTGTGGCACCAACCTAAGGCGCTGTCCTAATTGGCAATGGTCGGGCGATCATGGTCGTGCAATGGGCGGTTTTGATATCTGCTATTGGTCGGGCGTCCGTCGTAAGACCATGGTCGCACGATCGTTACCAATTAGGATAGCGTCTAAGGCGGCAAACAGCCGAGCGGCCTTAGTTCGGCTAAGCACCGTGGAGAACCAATAGCTATTGAAGATGCCAAAGACCTCTGAACTTGCCTAAAGATCAGTGGTTAAACTACTCCGCAATCGGTCATTGCCATTTGCTAATGCATTGACGTATGAAATCGATTCGACCCTTTTCAGTCCTCGCGTCCAATCGCAGCAGGGAGCAAGCCGAGGTTTGTCGTGGGAAAACAACCTTTGTCAACACCATCCGAGACGCAGTGCAGAGTAGTAGATTTTTTTATTAGCAACGTAATAGACTAAAAACCGCTCACTTGGGCTTTTCCCGTCAAGAATTACAGACATTTTGAATTTTTTTCTTTGTATTGTAATCATTTTGAACTATATGTGAACCTACGCCGATATATCGACTTAATCTTTCAATATATCGAAATCAATATAGTTCTTTAAATATATCAAACTCCTGAACATCTTAATTTTTTTCAAATCAATACCGATGCTAAAAAATATATCGAACTCTTGCACCCCTAGTACCGAGGTCAACTTTTACGGGTCAAATAGTTGCGGCGGAGATCATAGGACATCGCCGATTAAGAAGTTCTGATGTTGGAAATGTCGTATGATGTGACGACTTTTATATTTTATCCTAGCGGTAAAGGAGTTGACACTACTAACATGACGTGCATCATCTGTACTAGTCCACTGTTGGACATAGGCACTGTAAGTGGCGATAGTTTGCGGTAGCCCGTTAAGTTTCTCTGTTAAAAAAATCTAAACCGTTTTTGCTCTGTCAGCTAATAATACCTCAGACAGTGCCATCTGCATTGCTCGGTTTTGGGCTGGGAAAATTAAACCTTCCTTCCAAATCAGATGACGTTCCTATTTTTCCCATAAATCGTTCACGTAATGCATTTTTTCGCTTATAAGACACCCTTTTCCACCCGCCGTTATGTTGTTTACGATTACTCGTGTCAGTCACTGCAATCAGCTGTCTATTATTGGGTGCATTCGGTGCAGTAGTCAGCTGTTCCGAGCGGCTAGCTACCTGCGGTGGCGGCGCTGACACAATGGTATGATTCTTCGAACCGGTCTCCTAGCTTGCACTCGCCTCGATGTGAATAATGTTGCTGTTACCCGGCAATTGATGAATAGGCAATTTGTCGTCTTCGCTCTGACTACCCGTTACTATTTCGCGATTACTGATAAGATGTTCAACTGTTTTATTATCGGACTCATTAAAAGTAGAGTTTTGGAATGGGGACAATCCTATAGGCCCGCTTCTTCTTCTTATCGAGTCGATGGACTAAACTCTGACTTATACTTTATTCGCCCAGTATTCGGCGACGCATACAGCGTTTGAACAGCGTAGGCCCGCTATCCAAATTCCATGCACCACGCTTAGAGTTAATAGTTTTTAACGGTGTTTGTATTAACGATTCATATTTTAGTCGATTCATTTCCGCCTTGAGCTCTTCCAATTGTTTCACTGTAGCATATTCTTCTCTAACTGTTTCAATTTCGACCTTAAGTCGCGTTAAATCTTTTAGTAATTTCGTACAAGCTAGATGATCGAACGTGATTGGGGGTAGTTTTTCTAATTGTTTAGCTACGAACACCGGAATTACCTCAGGCTCACTAGATTTGAACAAACTGATGATGTCTTCCATGTCGCGTTGTTCCTTCCCCTTACGTTTTCGTAGAATGTTACGTTTGTGTGCAGGTAACGCACTAAACAGCAACGACTTGGATTCCAAAATTTCTTCCGGAGAGAACGCAGTCAAACAGATTCTAATTAAAGTCTCTTCATCTATAACTGAGATTTTATTCTGCACGTAAGATAATTTTTCGTCTATGACAATGTTACACACATTGCACTTCACAATATTCGTCGTCATATTTACGACGTAATAAATACACGCAAGACGCACACAAAAGCAACGCACCCTGCACACTAAGGGCCGGTTTTCCAAATTCACGCTATATACCTCTGTCCTTAATCTTCATTCATCCATTCGCTTAATTAAACCAAACAGTTTTCAGAGAACTACAGATGCGATAGTATCTACCTACCCCCGTGGGAAAGTGAGAGGTCCTTTCACTCTGCGGGGTACCTTACCATTATTTAGATAAGACGCTATTTCCCAAGTACGTACAAACAAAACCTTTTTTTAAGTACGTACAAACAAAATTCTTATCTGGGAACCCTCAGGCACTATAATGTCGCAATTCCATGATCGCACCCCGATTCTATAGTACAAATAACTTTGATTTCCCAAGAAACCGTCATTTGACGACATTTACTATTTGATTTGTCCAATATTGTTGGCGGTAAGGGTGGAGGGGTAATCAAATGAAGCCCACGCAAGTCGAATGAAGGAAGTGGAGCAATCGAGCTCGTTGTGAAAGTTTTGGGGAACCCTCTTTCTGCGGAGATATATATTTTTTTGTTAACAGCTAACAGTTTGATCTTTGTAAGTGTTTGAGTATGTATGGGTTGATCTGTTCGTTGATGTCGAAAATGTCGGGTTTTTTTGGGAATGATCTGGAATGTGGGTGTTGTGAGCAGAGGCGTAGCGTGGTCAAATCTAAAAAAAATAACAAAGAAATATTCATCTTGGCGCTAATGTCCCGGTTCTGCTCTGGCGCAGGAGGGCTCGGAGTCCGCCTTGGCCATGATCCAGGATTTGGCCGATCAGGTAATTAGAGTAGAGCGACTGCCATCTGATTTCCGGGACTCTGCTATCAGGGGAACCGGATTGGATCATGATTACACATTCAGTCGTGGTCAAATCTAAGAAAGCGGTTTCTTTTTTAAGCATTGTGTCAGAATTTCATTCCCTTTCTCTTTATTCTAGATTGTGGTTACGAAATATTTTATTGAACCGAAAATATTTACTAATTTTGTTAACTGTATAACTATATTTTGTTTTATTGAAAAGAAAATAATACGAGTATGGGTCAATGAACGGACAAGTTGTGGCTGATCCAGATCTAGTGGTAAACTTATTAGTTTAGGTTAAGTTTGGTCAACCCTCATTACTAGTCCAACTTCGCCATTTCTTCGAAAGCGACTTATCAGAATTTTTATACGAGCTATCTTCTATCTATACATTTAATAAAACAGTAAAAACGTGTGTCTGTACAATGAACATATTAACAGAATAATAATTTTAAAATGTTTGTCTATTTGTCTGTTTGTACACGCTAATCTCCGGAACTACTGGACGGATTTTGAAAGGTTTTTGTTGTAACCAGGGCAACATATAGGGTACAATTGATTTTGAAATAGAACCATGATATAGAACCATAACAGACCAGCTGAACTTAGAAAAAAATGAATGAATTTTGATGGGGATTTCACAGTTTGGTAGTTTGGGGTCCAGCTTAAAATTTAGTTCGGTGGGGTAACACCAAAGTTACAGCTTGACCTCTCCGTAGTACTAGCTTTCATAAATTAGGGAAGTTATTTAAAATTGTCGCTCGGGAAAAAGATAAACTGCCCTAAAAACTATTTCCACGCCGACAAAGTCGCGGGAAAAAGCTAGTATATAATAACAGCCACCTTGTAAAATACGCTAAGCAGAATTTGCTCAACCCAATTTCTAATATGCGAAGGTTTACAACAAAGGTTTATAACTTGTTTTTCGAATATAATCATTAGCTTTATCAGTATTTATGTGTAGTAACCTACATCAAAGCTTCAGGCTGTTTATTCTCATATACGAAATAGGTTAACATTACTAAGCTTTGAAGATATTGTGCTTTGGAGTTTTCCAGTCTGCCTGCCGTACAATTTTCTTAACAGATATATTAATATTTGGTTTTGAGAGCTGTAAAATATATTCCATGCGCTATGAAATCTGCAATATTTTGACAAGATCCTCCAGCGATGTGGAAAAGGCTCAAGTCAGGTGACTAATTTGCAGCTTTAGTGTGATGATGATTTTATTTTACGTAACCAAGAATTTTGAATCCTAAATATAAATAAAACCTTTGAATCTAATAATTTTAATCATCGTCATCCTAACGGCCATTCCGCCAGTCAGTGGTCAGTTACCGCTTACCAACAGGTGGGCTGTCTGCTTGTTTGTAACAGCAAATCATAAAAAGATCCCAGCTACTGGAAGCGTCCGGTATACTTCCTTCTCCACATACGTCCACGCCCTTTCCCTGGATGCAATCCAAATGGACATTTTTATTTATATTGTGGTTTTTCAATACCAAAATATCGTGATGAAACCTGCACATACAGGCGACTGAATGTGTAACCATGAGCCATTCTGACCAGGTTCCCCTGGTAGCAGGGTCACGGAGGTCAAATGGCAAGCGCTCCACTGTAATTAACGGAACTGCCAAGTCCTGGATCATGGTCAAGCCAGATCCCGGGCCTCCGTGCTCAAGAGCATTATCTTTTTTATTTCCATGGAATAATCCTTCCGAAAGAAATTCTCTTAATGATAGTAAAAACCGCATCAAAATCCGTTGCCTGGTTTGGGAGGAGTTAACCGAAATACAGACAGACAGACTGATGCGAAAAGCGAGGTTATTTTATACTTTTAAGGCATTAGGAAGGCATGAAATATCTAAGAAACTCATTTTTGTAAATACACAATTGCCGGCTTATAAAAATTTGACATGCACATAAGTAGTTTACTCCTTGACGTCGATAACCTTTCAACGAATAAAAGTCGAAGCGAAAATGATATCGAATACAGTAAAAGAAATGTTTCCCACAATGCTCGTCACTGTCTAAACATTATGGCAGTTCAAGTTTGTCTTTCGGGAGGACTCGTTCGATAACAAGAAAAGGTAAAGTGAATGCGACGGTTTTGTCTTGTGTTAAATGTATTGGAACGCTCTCCGATGGTTATTTCGGACCCACTTTCTGGTCTCTTTTGCACATCTTATTGAGTTAGCTTTACTCTTTTTTTATTGTATATTCCTTTCGCCGTCGTAACTGGTGTTTGTAATGTGAATACGATAGACAAACATCAACGTATAGGCTCAATGGGAGATTTTCCGAGAACCGTTTAGAAATAAATAATTGTAATAGATGGCGTTGATTAGACACGATTCTCAAAAGTAATCAAAACGAGACCGTTTGATGTATAAATTGTAGACATTTTGCGATCTCTTCTCAGAAAAGGTGCTAAAACTAAATATCTTTTCCGAGTAACTTGAGAATCCTGTCTAAACAGCGCCATCTAGTGAGGCATGCTGAACTACACTTTGCACTTTTTCAAGTAGCTGTCTTAAGAACCCCATACACGACGTACGTATAGGTAATGTATAGGTGGTACGGTAATGCCTGGTCATCTCTTGTCGACGCTAGCCTGCCTGGCCGATTGGAGGCATGCGCCAACATGTTGAGGGTTCATTTTTTAACCCCCGACGATAAAAGAGGGGTGTTATAAGTTTGACGTTTGTTTCTAGGGATATGTGTGCCTGTCTGTGGCAATGTAGCTCCCAAACGGATGGACCAATTTCGATTCAGGTTTCTTTTTTTACAAGCCATTTTAATCGTATGGTTCTTAGCTTCGTTAAAATCGTTCATTAAAATCGGGTCAGTAAAGTTTACGAAATATTTGTGTACTCGTACACTTGGTCGGGGGTTTTCCGATGCTTTCCTGTCAAATAGTTAGGTTATACATGGCAGCACTCGCCTACCACAAATTGGTATTTAGGCATTGGCTTAAGTTCGCCTAGCGGGTATAGCCGGCTTTACCTGCAAGATGTCGTAACGGTAAATAATTCAAAATCTTACACACACGCGTGGACTGGGACGATACTTTGGGACTCATAAGGAAGTTTTGAATCGCTCGCCTCGAGTAGAACGGTTTCTAATTTTGATTTTCTTCATGAAACCGAATGTGTGCGGTTCAAATATAGAAAAAATCAGCATCACGAATCAAAATATTACTTTAATATTAATAATATTAATTATTTGACATTATTATAATGGACATAAGTATTGAACTGACATGTTTATGGTAAATTGAATTCATGTACCTACATAGAATATGGAATGCTTAAATTCTGAAATAAATGATTATTTAATTTATTTTACTTTATGTGCCGAAAATCAAAATTGAAATCCCTTCGACTCGAGGCTAGAAAAATAGAGCCCTTGTACTACGTTGCGTTGGTGCTAGCTCAGACGAATCAGAAATGGGGTTAAAGGCGGAGAAAACCAGACGAAAATTTGTTATGTTACGTTGAGTTGGAAACATGGGTTATCTCTATTTACTTGTACCTCTCTTTATTACCCAACTTTTCCTCGACATATAAAATGGCTGCCTCATTAAACATAACGTAACAGACAGGGTGTCGGAAAGCGCTAGACAGAATATACATTCAAACATTTCACAAACTGCTACACTGATTTTAATTAAACAAATGACACCTATATTCATAAACAATACTTGTCTAACTATTACAAGCGTCGCCGGCCCGGATTATAACAAGCGTCGCCGACGCAAGGAGCGTCAATAACGCAAGTAGCGTCGGCGACGCACCCTGCGTCAGCTGTCACTCAAAATTGTATGAATTTCAAATGCGCGCGCCGACGCAGGTCGTGTCAATGCACAAGCGTCTGCTAAGTGAACTCTGTGTTCAATACTGCTCTATCATTGGTCAATTTCATTCATTTTGATGGATGTGATAATAAAAAAACATTTATTTTCTCTACAATATACAAAGGTAATTTACTAATAGGTGAGGGTTTGAATTACAAATTTGAGTAATTTTTTAGGAGACTGGAGCCTAAACTAAGCCTAAACCTGTGGGATAGATTTCCAGGCGCCTACACCTTGGCGTAAAAGAAACTTAGAAAGTGCCGATCGCCACTCAAGTATTGGCAGTTGGAACCCTGTGCGTTCGCGCGCACTGAGAGCTCTCATTGTAACGTTTCTGAAAACGAGTGTTAGAGCCATTACTGGCTTTCTAATTAAAATAAAACCCCCTACAAAATCCTTGCATCTATTCGGGAGTTATAATGATACAGACAGACAAACAGATACACACATATAACCTATACACCTATCTTTTTACGACCAAATACTTCCTTTTAGACGCTGAATATTTCACAGGCGTTTCAGTTTTCAGTGTAACGCTACACGTCTCCCTTGTTTAAGATAAGTTCAAGTAAACTCAAGCCGCAGAACTTTGCCCATAAAACTTAGGATAAATAAAGGGCTTTTAAAAGGTCACTGCTCTGAGATGTCGCTGGTCTGTTAAATATTTAAGAGAGGAGAAAATCGAGTCGCGTTTCGGTGGATATTTACATTTTTCCCAATGAATTGGAAATAAACGCCTTTACTGTTTACGAATGGTACGATAATTATTCTTTTGAATGTTTTGAGATTTTTATGTTGAATACTCTTTTACCATGGAAAAAAACTAATTTTTCTATCACTGTAGAATGCTCTAGTCCCTGCTTATACGCAAAATATTCGTGGCATCCGAACCAAAACGACAAACCGCGCAATAATCGCGTACGTCTGTATGGGCTTTTCAAGTGCATCTTGATTATGTATGTGTGTGCCTATGGAGGAATATGGTACTGTCCTAATCGGCAACGGTTGTACAACTATGGTCGTGCGACAGCCAGTTTTAAGCTATGCTCTTTTAGGATAGCGCCTAGCACTATCACTACATATTCTACAACAAAGTCCCACGCCGTATATGTCTCTCTGTCTCTTCGTGATAAACTCTAAAACAACTGAACGGATTTTCGTGCCGCTTCATTAATAGATAGAGTGATTAACGAATAAGGTTTGGGTGTATAATTGGTTAAGGTTAATACCTGGGCGGGTCGCTAGTTTCTCCTAAACAACAATTTATTCTATCTAAATAAAAAGTAGAAGTAGGTAACGGTAGAAGTAGTGAGTGATACCCATAGCAAACGTCTATAAGGCAGACCGTAAGCTTGTCTGCCACCTAGTGGTAAAAATAAAATTCCGATGGGTCTATATATTGGTTATTAAAAAAGTTGTTTTCCTTTTATAAAACCAAATGCGCACCGTATCTATTCTTGCTTCTCGAAAATTTCGGCTCTGTGTGTTCTCTACCATCTGTACAACGGGGAATATTTCGAAGAAATAGCACTTTGAGTGCCAGCTATGCAATATTGCGTACCTACCTAGTATGATATATGCCAATACTGGCCAACTATGTAATACTATGTATCAATTCCCTAAGAATTAAACGAAGCTGCTCACATAATTGTCATCGAACTTCACAGTTCCGTTGATTTTCAAGTATGCTGCTTGGCCTCTGGACTGATCGGATTATTGAATAAAACTTATTGGAGCGTTGGTGGCCTAGTGGTAAAGGTATCGGACACGCAAGCGAGAAGATAGCGAGTTCGACTGCTGCCGCCATGTAGCGCCAAATCTTTTGTAGCATACAGGACATTAGGTGCATTGTTCAAGAAATGTAATTCGCCAAAATAATCTATTAGCTGCCTCTTAGGCACCAATAACTAATTCTTAACTGAAGGTTTTTTTTATTTAATAAATGAAAATTGCTTTAATGAATATCCATAATTTGTCGTATAAAACTTATTTTTTGATAATACAGCCTCAAAATTTAGTTAGTATTAATGTATGGTTACAATCAATTTACAAATAATCTTAACTTTTTTAAAGTAAAAGAAAAACATGTGTATATTAAAAGGAAAACTGACAAAGTGATTTTGATTTGTAAAAAAAACTACAATCGATTTTATTGTAAAATGTTTTCTACTTTATTCCCTTTTGAAGAGTATACTAGCTACAAAACCACATACAAGCTATAAAACCTTTTAACAGATGCACAGAAATATGCATTTTAAGGTACTTATGAGCTCAACCGTACATTGACCAGACTGTTAATATTTAAAAAATGCTGCTTAACGCAATAAAATCCATTTCAACTAAAAGCTGCGTAAGGGTACTTCTGTGAATAAAAAGTGGGAAAAAGGGTGCAAACAGAAATGCTGTGTCTTTCTTTTGGATCGACTGGAGTGATGTTGAATCGTTTTATTCCTTTTATATTCGTGTGGTAATAAAATATTTATGAACATTCTTTTTATTAAATAAGAACTGATGAAGAGGAAAAGTTTGTAGAGTCTGTGTAAAAAGTGAAAGTGGCTTGTGAAATTATTATGATTAATAATTTAACGACTCTCTGGAAGTCTCGGAAACAATGTAGATAGCTATTAGTGTAGGAATTTTCGAAATCAGTTCTATTCTTTCGGAGATTACCCTCAGAAATAAGAAAAAATGTAGTCTGTCTAAAAACTCAAGCGAAAAAAATTGGACTGGATTGCCTGACCATTGGATTGGACCTGAGTAGTTCAGTCGTTTACATCCGGTCTGCTGCGCAGGCTAGTCTGCAGAGTTCCCGGGTTCGATTCCCGGCCGAACAGAAATTGAAATAAGTTTATATTTAAAAGTATATAAGTACTTTGCTTACTTGGGGCTAGATGGCACTGTGTGAAAAACCTTATTAAAGTGATTGAAATCTTATGTAATAAAGTTTATAATAATATAGCTTTTCGATAATTTATAGTTTGCGAGCCGACCTTGGTCAGACGTCCGACAATACCCCCGCAACCGAAAAGCGACTTTATTTTGTTTATCATAAAGATCAACTGTATCAACTGTCTAGCTGCCTCCTTGATCGTGCCTGCCGCTGTGTCGTAAGGAGTTTACTCTATTGAGTTTGACGACCTGAGTGGTTAAGTGGTCAACATCCACACGCCACGCAAGGGGTCTCGGGTTCGATTCCCGGCCGCGCAGAATTTAAATGATAAATTTTAATTTCTGTTATGGGTCTGGGTGTTCTATGTATAATAAGTATGTATTTAAAAGTATTTAAGTAGTATATCACTTATCTAGCACCCATACACAAGCTTACAAGCTTTGCTTAGTTTGGGGCTAGATGGCGCTGTGTGAATTAGTCCACGATTATTTATTTATTATTATTATTTATTGGATAGCCTATGGCCCTTCCCAGCAACTAAGGGGTTACAAAATATCTTGATCCTTGCAAAATATACAAGTTCAAAGACATGCGGGAAAAACGCCTATCCGAAAAACGCTAGCCTATTTACTGGTCCGCGAGAATTATTATAAGAGATAAGTGAAACGGAATTTCGGGTACAAAAGCAAACATACCTACTGTTTAATTTATAGTCAGATGTTATCATTCCTTTGATATTAAATCCCGACAAAGAGTTAGCCCCGGGCTGTTTATTTTGCGCAAAATGGCTAGGTTCTGTATTTTCTCAACCATAAATCAACTTATTACTAAGTTTCTAGTGATCTAGTTGAGACTTTTACCATTTTACTATGCTTTTAAATTGTGTTAATTTATGCCCCATGTTACTGATTGACGTTAGCTGCAGAGCCTCCAGCATCGGCATTGGAGCTGTGGTCTTCTTCATTTACTCAACGTTATAATCTGGACAACTTTAAGACTGAAGTAAATAGGCCGTTTCTAGGCAGGCGTGTTCATTCTTCGGTGGGATAGTTAATTACGTCACTTCAGATGAGTCTACCTATGACCCGCTGGTGCGTTCGGCTCCGTCAATTATAAAAAAAATACCACGGTCACCAACAACGATCACTAACATCTGGTTAGGTTAGGTTATGCTGTTGTTGTGTTTGTTATACGGATATGTTTATCATCATCTACCGTACTTAGTTTAAGTATACACTTTTAGTACCTGCATTTAAGGTAAACCTGTTTTGCTGATAGAAAACTAAAAGTATTAAATAAATAAATAAAACTCAATTAATGAGTTAAGCTCGCCTTTGTACATCTCTGTTACTGTACTATATTATGATGTCATGTTTGTGTACAATAAATAGTAAAGAAGAATCCTTACGAAGCAATAAATATTGAGCATTGAACTTCCTCCTTTTTTAAAGTCGGGTAAAAAAGCAGCATTTACCATTAGATAGAGTATTTTCATCATTGCCACAGAGTAAAGTACGGCCAGCCCCAAGCCCTACCTAATGCCCTTAATCTTAAAGTAAGTACCTAAAGCAGTTCATCTAGAAATGATTACACAGTAGAAGTAGGAACTGAAAACTGTCGTGGTTAGGGTGGCCAACTGTCCTGTATTTAATAGGACTTCCGATATTTTAACTATCATTTTGGCCATATCCTGTAAATAAATAATAAATTTTCCTCCGGTAATTTTAGATCACACATCTCCTGTAAAATTAGAAAATAGGGTTGGTCACCCCAGTCGTTTAAAATAGAATACCTATTAAAACTCCCCAAACTTGTGTAATAAGGAAGTTAGAAAATTATAACATAAAAGGGTTACTTACGCCTACTGGTTTAGCCGAGATAATCTGAAGGCCCATTAAGCCACATACCACAGTGACACTTTAATTTTTAAGTGGGTGGGATAAACTACGAAATAAGTAATTCATAGTAATAACTAAATGAAAGAGATTTTGTTTGAAAATAAGTCGTGCCTGCCATTTATGACTTTGTTTGTTTATCACTAAGTATGTATTTCCTGTGCACAATAAACTGTTAAATAAAACAAAATATACTATAATAATACAAACTAACTACAAACACAGACTGACTAGAGATAGGATCGTCGGTGGAAGTCCGACTAGTACCCCAAGGTGTCGGGATTAAACCCCAGTCAGGTATCAATAACTCTTTTCTGAGTTATGTACATTAGTTGAACACTAACAGATGTTCAGGGAATACATAGTGATAAAACCAGCATAAGACCAGTATGTCTTATCTTTGTTTGGCTGCTGCCATTCATAGCATTAAGCTGAGGCTGGTCCAATTTGGTCCAATGATGCATCGCCCTGCTTCCTTATTATGTTAGTTTTAAGTTATTTTTTTAAATGTGTTATTGAACCAAATAAAGATACGTCTATGTCTATGTCTATGTCATTAAAATAAGTTCTATAGCTTGTATGTAGTCGGGGGTTTTCCGACATCTGTCGGTTAAGATACTCTTCTAATTCGTATTTGTAATGAGAAAGTTTGTATGCAAAATAATATTTAGAAAATCCACCAGTATTTTTGTATAAAATTCTCATCATCAGGATAGCTGACTGTTCACAGTGTGTCGAGTTGCAAGCTGGTTCTAATTGTGCTGGCTATGTAAAAATGTATAATGCAACTGTTAGTCTTGCACTGGTTCCTCTCCACACGTCTGCCAAGTAGGTTGGAGATCAAGTAGACTGGACGAAAACATACATTATCAATATTTCAATCCTGAATATTTTTAAATTACGACTGCTAACAGAACAGTAAATAAATGCTAAGCACTCTAAATCGTGTATAAAGCCCTAGATTTGATGTAACATCCTCCATACACCGAATCTAATTAAACTAGTTAGCTCTACGCCTCCTAATCTCATACGAAACAATGTATTCGCCGTAACAGCTCCTTATTAACAGGTTTATGATGTCAGAAGGCGTAGGACAGTACTTACATGGATAGACATGAAGGTACATCATTCTGCTTAAAACTTAATTCAGACCGTGATTTTAAATGAAATCGAACGTAACACAAAAACACTATTATCCAACATCGAATACGAGTTGGGAAATTATATCATTGATTGATATCAACAAGTAAGCAACCTGATTTTGAATAATAAGGATGTCTTACATACATACATAAAGCTCACGGCTGTGCCCCACAGGTGGGATCATGGGTGTCGTACTAGGCGACTAATATTTTCGAGGCAAAAGATCTAGAGTCTCGGTAGGCTGGAAAATGGGCAGCAGCATTTCCTATTGTTATATTTATAACAATAACGCCTGCCAAGCGTGGAAATAATGACAATGACCTCCCCTCGAGTGGGGAGGCCCTTAGTCCAGCTTGTACTGTTATGAGCTGCAAATATGAATCACTAGACATTTATATTTATCTTCGTTTCCTAAGCTAGCACGTGTTGAAAACCCTGTTTCCTATTTAGCTGAGTCCAGCAAACTGCTCAGCTCATAGCTTTTAAACGAAACAGTTTAATCGCGCAACTGCACTCCGCTCTAGCTCGAGTAATTTATTTATTTATTTATTTATTTATTTCACAGTTTTACAGCATATAAAATATAATTCAAAAATGTTACATTATTAAGTTGTAATGCCAATTACAAAACTGCAATTTATAATTTTGGTAATTAATATAGCCTAAATGGCAGCTTAGTTACCATAAGTCAGGGTTACTGCTGTAAGATTGCAACTTAAGTGAGAAGTTGCTCGAATATATTTAGGTTTATTGAGAATTTACTTTAAGAAATACCTATGTATGGCTCGTTGATAGTGGAGTGAGAGGAGATATTTTTAAGCTATTGCATAGCTTTTATCGCGGGCTTTGAGCGCGGCGACCGAATCAAGAAATTCCGTAACGAAAATACCTAACACCCCCCACTCCGACCGGGTGTTTGTGTGCGTGCGACTAGACGTATGCGTGTAGACTAGCTGCTTACTGCTCATAACTGATTCTATCTCTTTTAGACACAATGCTAGGTGAGACAGCGTGCTTTTAGACGCGTCCACGAGTGAGTTCGAGCCCGCGACTAGTTGAACCTTAACGTGTATGTATATGGTTAATATCAAAGAAAAAAAATACTGTATAAATAAAATAAATAAATAATTATAATTGTATAAGTTGATAAAAAAATGCTATGCAATAGCTTTACCGCGGCAGTCCCCGAGTGCCACACGTATTTTTTAATTTGTTAGCAAAGAACAATTAGTTTCTTGCAACATAGGTAATATGTTGCAAGAAATATCAGAATGGTCACCAATGACTCTTTTCTGAGAGTACATTAGTTGAACACTAACCGATGCTCTTATTGTTAGGGAAAAAAAACGTGATGAACCCTACACATATGTATCCATGACCCAATCTGGTCAGGTTCCCCTTTTAACAGGGTCATGGAGGTCAACTGGCAATCGCTCCACTGTCATTACGTGGTCTGCCAAACCCTGGATCATGGTCTAGGCGGACCCCGGGCCCACGCGCGCGAAATTACAACCAGGATATTAGCCCCGAAATGACTAATATATAATAAATTAGGGGAACCAATTAAACTCTTCTTTTTAACTGCCCGTAAATAAGCATCTTCTTCTATACTGACGTCACCATTCAGCACCTCTGCAAATTTTATTCTGCTCCTTGTCCATCTGGATAGAGCGTTTAGCTAGCTCCTACATCATCCCCTTCCGCTGCTGAAAACAGAGTATTCTTCCAGGTCCTCCGCCAAACGACTCTGCCGATCGTGCCCACGCGCCACCAGACCTTCCAGCGGCAGCTGTCCCACCGCCTGGACCTGCCTTCGATCCAGTTCAGCATCTGCAGCCTGGAGCGAGCTGATTCTTCCATCGGACTGATTAAGGTAATTGGAATTAATCAAATCGCCCACGTGCAAGATGTGGAATGAGCTTCCCTCCCGAAGTCTTTCGTTTGCAATCTAACATGGTGTTCCTCAAAAGGCCGGTACCACACCCGCTAGATGTCGTGTAGGCGAATTACGTAACGCTGTTGCCAACAATTATCTGATTTCAATGATTGTAATCGTTACTTTTGCGATTATGTATAATCGATTTCATGGGTTCAGTTGCCAACAAAGTTCCATAGCAATATACTGAAACTATGAAATTGATTGTACGTAATCGCAAGAGTAACGATTTCAGAAATCAGACAATTGTTGGCAACAGAGTTACGTTATTAGCCTACTGAACGTGTGCCTCCCTAGGCATTAAAAATAACAGTTTTAAACGTACGCATCGTCAGTTACCGTTACTTTATTTTACTACTTACTTTAATATAAATATTCTGTGTTACTGTGACAAGGTTCCTCAAGGCGACTAGGTGGAAGCGGTTGGTGGGCACCACGCCGCCTTTCTAGTCATAACCTAGTACCTACCTAACAGCTAGAATCCACCTATAACTACGATCCAGCTTGCTATCTAGACACTCCATTTACTACCAGTTACTATCCTGCGCGCACTAAATCCATTACTAGGCTGTTTTGTATCCGCTATGAACCAGTTTAAACTAGCTCCGTGAGTACGGGCGGGACGGAAATGTGATTTGGCGGGAGATTGTCTTTGGAAGTGATACGAGTTATTGCATTTGCAAATTGGTTTAGATAATTGCATATGGTTTCGTCGAACATGCATTATCCACGGACAGTTCAAGAGCGTAAGTGCGTACAAGCTTTCTCGTCCTTTGTGGATATGTTGAAAAGTTTTATAGTAAACTGGCTGCCCGGTGCGACTTCGTTTGCATGGTGTACCCCTAACTTTCCCTCGCGTGCGTATGTACAGCTTACCAAACTTTCTTCAAAATCAGTCCAGTCTATTCCACAACAAATTCGCAAAATTTCAATTCTCCTAAAATCGGAATTATGTCCAGACCCTAATTTTTACCTGCCGATCGGGCTAAAATTGTTCATGCATTTATATCGTACGAAGTGGCAGCCTCCAGCATCGGCGTAGGGTTATGCGTCTGTCGGTTTTCCACAGGTTGCATTTCGGAGAGTGTGCGAAGCAGTTGCACGACCTCATTCCGCCGGCCCCTTTCCGCCATCGGGAAACGCGGCCCGAGCGAACGTTTCATTCTTATGTCGTGATTTTCCAGCTACCCGCACGAGCTGCTTTGGTTCAACCTTTATAATGGCGCACGGCTAAGGAATGGAACACGTTGCCTGCGAGTGTGTTCCCTGGTCGCATATCCTGCCGCATAATCTGCCTGCAAGGCCAGTGTGAATAAGCTGTTCCTAGACAGGCAAGCGCCATCTGAGGTAGCTATCAAATGCCTGGGGCCATATTTTTGAAACCGCCAGCATCCACGCGAGTACTCGCCTTCTAATGCTTGTCTTTTCTATCTCTAGCAACTTACCACAAGTGTGAAAGAGATAGGTAGCGGACGCGAGCGCTCGCTTGGAAACAGATTTCAAAAATAGGGACCCTAGTTAGTCTAATAAAAAAAACATGGGTCTGCACTAACCACTCAGTCACTACGAGTTCGGTCACAGTCTCCTTCATGGAGGCTATAGTAAGAAAGAAAGAAAGAAAGAAAGAAAGAAAGAAGAAAGATACATTTATTGCACGTAGACACCACGACACTACCACGTAGAGTCTACGAATAGATAGTGACCGTCGGTAGTGAAAAAACTTCTTACCAGGATATTGTTTAAAAAAAATATTCGGGTAGTAAGGCTTCTTGTCTCTACGGCCTATCTCGCCCAATTAGTTGGAGCAGGAGTTATTGAGCCATCCAAGGGCATTCCGTATGCTCGTTAAGTCTACCGGCGGGGTCACCGTGGCTCCGAACTGTAGGTCAGGGTTGACAAGGAGTGTTTTAATATCTTTCGATATTTTATAGACTTCCATGAATATTATAAAGAAGTAGTAGAAAGGCTGAATAGTAGGCATGCTCAATCTTCGGCCGCATCGTCACTTACCACCAGGTGAGATTGCAGTCAAATGTCGCAAATTGAAATAGGTATGATTTGGTGGCTATACTAAATACTATAATATGACATCGTGATGAAATCTCCACATTAAGGCGACTGAATGTGTAACCATGATTCTATCTGGTCAGGCTCCCCTGGTAGCAGGGTCACGAAGGTCAGATGGCAGTCGCTCCACTGTAATTACCTGATCTGCCAAATCTGGATCATGTCCCGGTCGTGCTCACGGCCCTCGTGAGCACGACCGGGACATTAACGCCAAGATGAGATAATAATGAATACAACAATAGAGACGCCGTCTTTGGGCTAGACAAGTTGGTAGCAATGCACAGGCCGTGAAACTAAACACGCTTATCTGACAAGGTGACCAAAACTGGAACTAAGTGTCACCAATATGAATAATTTTATTTGGGGCAATATTAAATACAACAACAGCGACGCCGTCATTGGGCCAGAAAAGTTTGTAGCAGTACAAGCGTTAAAAAAATATTGCGTACAAGTACAAGTTAAACGAATGACTTTTTAGATATCCTATAGGAATTTTTTTCTGCGGAGCATTCGAAGCTTCAAGTTATAATGATCCCGGACGTCATTATATTTTCCGGGAAAACCTTCGGGAAAAGCTTTCTATTAAATAACGATCTTTAGAATAATACGAATAATACTAGTTGTAAATAATATGCTTACATGCCTTAGTCGGATGTCACAATACTAGTTTTACCCAGGTATTTCGTTGCAATACCGGGGTAAATGAAAACTGATCCAATGACCAAAGGTCCACTACTCATTCTAAGACTAAGAATAAATAAGCAAAAGGAAATTCCCAAAATGGTAGTACAAAAACTAACGTAGCTTACTAGCAACCCTAAAGCGCCTACCACTATACCGACCTGTTGCGACGGGCGTAAAATTGTATGCAATAAAAACAAATTGCTCAGAAGATTAGCCCAGGCGCTCGGTAAATGTCTCGCGAATGTTTTGACACTTGTTGAGAATGGAAATATATTAAATGGAAGATATGTGCTATGCACGAACAGATTTTATGGAAGGGAGGAGCGTGTAGGGGTAGGGGGTTTATTTTACGCTGGAAAACTTGTAATAACATACATGCGAAAGTTGTGTGTGTGTTTTTTGGATTAGATTAGAGGTTCGGACAACTCAGCCTATATCACCAATCACGTTGAGCGATATGTAATTAGAAAGCATTATTCATTTTCTACAATATTTACGTACTATTGTGATAACTCTTGAATCGCTGTGGGAAAAAAGGTTATTGTCAATTGAAATAAACTTCAATTTTGTACTGGAAAATAAAGCCCATAATGATGAATAACGCTGAGCGATATGTCATTGGAAAGGATTTTTTATTTGCTACAACTTTTACTACTGCGATTACTCTCGAAAAGCTAAAAGAAATGGAAGATCTACAAGCTTATTGCAGCGATGATGATAAATGAACAAACATGAGTTCAAATTTAAATTAATTTGTCTTGAACTAATTTAAGTATGATCAAACGAAATGAAATGAAGTTTTCTTAATGCAAGATTTTAGTTCATCATTTGCCTGTGTACTTTTAAGTCTACCATATCTACAATAAAGTTATTAAAATGTCGGCGTTCACAAACGAAACCAAAGCTGAATTACAGCTTGACGTAATTTTTTACAAGACATAATTTCCTTTAAGCTGTTCATCGTAATTTTCGGCCGAGAAATGAAAACTCATTAATTTGTTGTATTTACTTAAATACTCGGCAACTGGATCGCAATTCTTTGATAAAAGGGTTTCTATGTAATTGAATACAGTTTGTTTGTTTACCGTCAGTACTTTTAATTGGAAGATGATAAGTTGTGGACTTGTTAGATTGCGTATTAAGTTATAACTACGTGGGCTTAAGTTACTTAGCCAGGTGGTAATGTAGCGTGTTTCAAACGTAAGTTGAGGAGTGTGCCTAATCAATCATATGCTTGTGTTTGTTCTAGAATGTTCGGGAAATAACAGACTTTCCTTGTAATTGCACTTACTTATATGTATTAGGGAACAGCTACTTATTTTTGTGATTTTGTAGTTAGTTAGAAAGACCTTTTTTATTTATATTAGCCTGAATCATCTCACTGCTGGGCAAAGGCCTCCCCCCAATTCTCCCATACTTCGCGATTGTTTGCTATGGTTTGCCAGTCCCTGTCGAATGCCAGCAGCTCGTCTCTCTATTGTTTTTTGGGTCTGCCGCGAAATCGATTGTTACATAATTATTCTTGAATTGCTTTTGTTTAATTCATACATTTTCTAGTATTTAATTACTATCGCTCTGCTCTGCCTACACTTGTGACGAGATACATAAAACACCTTGCAAGTCTATTGTGTTAAACTTGAGCGTCTGGCATTGTTCTGTACTGACACATCTTGAGTTGGAGCGCGTGTAACAAGAAGTTATCGAACTTGTATTTTATATGAAGCACGGTAAGGTTGATTTTGGAGTGTATTGAATTGATTTGTGTAGACGGAAAATGCTGTCTACTGCCATAAAGGGAAGCCGTAGACGTGAAAATCTGTGGAAATTTTTTGAAAGGAAGTCATTGACATTCCGCTTGTCTTTTGTAAGAATCAATGTAGAAATCTGTAGAGAAAAGGTTATTGGAAATTTAGAGACTCGTATTTTACAGAATGCCTCTGGGAGTTGAGCTCCGCGTAACAGGTTTCCACAATAACAAGAATCAAACTTCAAGAAATTATTGAAAATAAGTTATAACTATGTATAGCTATCGTTATGTGCTTGTGTTTTAAATGAATTTAACTGCTGTTAAACTGTGTAATGAACTAATAAATAAATTAATAAATACTATGTATAGTATAAACAAAGTCGCTTCCTGCCGTGTCTGTCCTATGTATCTATGAACGCTTAAATCTTTTAAATTACTCAACGGATTTTAATGCGGTTTTCAACAAGATACAGTGATTCAAGAGGAAAATTTATAAGCAAAAAAAGGGTAGGTCACTACCCCTGTAAAGTAGGTGTACGCAGCCGATGTCGAAACTATTTAAAAGTAATAAAAAATTAATTTGTAAACAGTTCTTTCATTTGACAAGTCGATTCGACTCACGAGACGAAGCACTCTGTATATACAAAATAATTATGCACCATACTTAACATGAAACATTCTCGTACGTGACTGTATATAGAAAAATACACATCGAAATGAAAATTCAAGCTCTCTTCATCATAGACTTGGCATTACCAAAGTACGGTCCGCAGTGACGAGTAGAAAGAGCAAGGTCGGAATAAAAAGTTGGAACGACGTCGACTCATTCCGTTTTTAAAATTGCAACCGAGCGGCATTTCATTTTTGTCGACATTGCAATAAGTGTCATACGTCCTCAACGGTTCTTTGAAGGTTCTTTTTTTGAACCAAACGTTTTGTTTTGGGTGCCAGTACGATAGTACCAGTACTTCAATAGTATAAGTATAATGGGTAGGAAATAATCGTTGTATAACTTACCTACTAGAATAGGACCACGATAAGTGCGTATTGACTGACAGTGGTAAAAATTATAAAGTGTGGATATGGCAATATCAATTGGATAATCTGTCCTTGTCAGCCCTTGTCAGTCCTTCTTGTAAACATTCAGTTATTTGATCCATCCCAATCGGTTCTGCAGACAGAAGGTGAGACATTACCTAGTTTTATAAATTATTTGAATGGAGCGTCGGTGATCAAGTGGTTAAGGTATCCGAGTCGTAAGCAAAAGGTACCGGGTTCGAATCCCACTGCGGCCTGTGACCAATGACTCTTTTCTGAGTTATGTACATACATACTAACCGATGTTCTTACGGTAAGGGAAAATATCGTGATGAAACCAGCACATTCAGGCGACTGAATGTGTAACCATGATCCAATCTGGTCAGGTTCCCCTTGTAGCAGAGTTACGGAGGTCAGAAGGCTCCACTGTCATTATCTGATCTGCCAAACCCTGGAATATGGTCAAAACGGACCCCGAGCCCTCGAGCGCGAGAGCACAACCAGGACATTAACACCAAAACGATTATAATTTTAATAAATTATTTGAAAGCAACGCAAATTAGCACCAAGCAAACAATGCATGCTAGCAAAACACGTTCAACAAGTCACAAACACGTCAGCATAGTAAATTGTTTACGTTGTGTGTTTATGAAATATAAATCACTATTCAAGCTAAGTACTTTTTACATAAGGCATTAGACTTACAACTAAACGTGTACAAAGTAACGTGCAAGCTAAATAGCCCGATGCAACATGTCTGAAAACAAATGTTTGTTTAGGACAACACTGCCGAAATTGGTACAGCTGTGTGTGGTGTTTCATATCAACCACTTAATTCG